>CM056376.1:126321303-126407403 GCA_029718625.1 Synaphobranchus kaupii
CATCCCTCACCTGTCTCATCTTCCAACCCTCAACCATCCCTCACCTGTCTTATCTTCAAACCCTCAACCATCCCTCACCTGTCTTATCTTCCAACCCTCAACCATCCCTCACCTGTCTCACCTTCAAACCCTCAACCATTCCTCACCTGTCTGTCACCTTCAAACCCTCAACCATCCCTCACCTGTCTCATCTTCAATCCCTCAACCATCCCTCACCTGTCTCATCTTCAAACCCTCAACCATACCTCACCTGTCTCATCTTCAAACCCTCAACCATTCCTCACCTGTCCCATCTTCAAACCCTCAACCATCCCTCACCTGTCTCATCTTCAAACCCTCAACCATACCTCACCTGTCTCATCTTCAAACCCTCAACCATACCTCACCTGTCTCATCTTCAATCCCTCAACCATCCCTCACCTGTCTTATCTTCCAACCCTCAACCATCCCTCATCTGTCTCATCTTCAAACCCTCAATTATCCCTCACCTGTCTCATTTTCAAACCCTTAACCATTCCTCACCTGTCTGTCACCTTCAAACCCTCAACCATTCCTCACCTGTCTCATCTTCAAACCCTCAACCATTCCTCACCTGTCTGTCACCTTCAAACCCTCAACCATTCCTCACCTGTCTCATCTTCAAACCCTCAACCATTACTCACCTGTCTCATCTTCAAACCCTCAACCGTCCCTCACCTGTCTCATCTTCAATCCCTCAACCATCCCTCACCGGTCTCATCTTCAATCCCTCAACCATCCCTCACCTGTCTTATCTTCCAACCCTCAACCATCCCTCACCGGTCTCATCTTCAATCCCTCAACCATCCCTCACCTGTCTTATCTTCCAACCCTCAACCATCCCTCACCTGTCTCATCTTCAAACCCTCAATTATCCCTCACCTGTCTCATCTTCAAACCCTTAACCATTCCTCACCTGTCTGTCACCTTCAAACCCTCAACCATTCCTCACCTGTCTCATCTTCAAACCCTCAACCATTCCTCACCTGTCTGTCACCTTCAAACCCTTAACCATTCCTCACCTGTCTCACCTTCAAACCCTTAACCATCCAACACCTATCCCAACTATACCTGCCTCTCACTTAAAATAAATCACCACAATAGGTCTGTCACCTTATACAGTCACCCCCAGGCTATTTCTCATTACTGTAATCATGTCTTTATAATCATCTATCTCAGTTATATTAATGATCTGCTTATAGTAAATAATTCTGATTATAACAGAGATCAAAGTATTTTTCCTTCATGATAAACGACACAATGTCATGTCAACTGAGCAAGCACAGAGTGAGCAAAATGATATGCTAACGAGCTGCTGATGGGCAATCAGCAGCTTCTTTATGCAAATTGCCATGCTCGTTAATAACACAAAATTAACACACGTGGTCATGCAGGGTAATTAAAGAAAGGTAATCACCCATATTAGTGGCTGTATGATCTGATTGGTCACCACAGCGGGTGGAGAGGGTAAGTGTGCATGGTATTGATAGGTACTAGTACTTGCCTCAGAGAGCCAGAGGGTCCGTTGTTTTTTTTCTTAAAATCAGCGATTCAGACCACAGAAACCGGGCTGCATTCGGACCTGAAATTTATCTTTTCTTCCTGTCGTTCCATTCCCTTGCTTCAATGGGAGAATCCCGAAAATGCCAGGATGAAATACGGCAGCCACACCAAGTGGGATTCGGTTCAAATTTAAAGGGGAGGGAGTAATTATATAAATATAATTAGTAGGCTATGCAATGTTTCACCAAGTGGAAGGTCACGTTTCAACTCTATGGGGTAGAATTCCTATATCAGTTGCGTGGGCCATTCAGTTACGTTTTATTTTGTTTCTCGTCTGTCCTCCCTTGCAGAGCGCCTGTTAAGTTTGCTTGCTGCAAGTAGCAAATGACATCACAAGATAGCTCACTTGAGGGAAGAGAGCAAGGGAAGGGAATGTGTTAAGTTTCGATCCGAACGCAGCCTAGGTCTCTGTTGAATTTCTGATTGGCTGCTTTAATTTAACAATTAAGCGCTGAGTAACAACAAAAACCAGGGCTGCATTCAAATCCAATTTAACATGCTCCCTTCCCTTGCTCACTTCCCTCGAGGGAGCTATCTGGTGACGCAACAGCAAGCAAACTTAAAAGGTGCTCTGCAAGGGAGGATTGACGAGAAACAAACAAAAACGGAACCGAACCGCCCTCGCAACATTTCATCATAGAGTTGAAATGTGACCGCCACATAGTTCTGTAGTGACCACCCACCTTTTCCATGTGGAGCATTGAATTGTGGGATTCCCTTCTTGCTGGAAGCTTGCATTTTATACCCTTGGTAAATATAGAGCATTTTATACCCTATCATGTCTTTTCCACATTCTACAGCCATGTAAAAAGTGACAGTGTACTGTCGATTTCTGTAAATTGCACTAATGCACTAAACCAACAGAATTTACTCTGCTGTACTCTGACATTGTCCTCAGGAGTCCTTACACCTCATTCTTTGAAAAAACCCTGTGTAGGACAGCTAGGTGAACACACAGATCGGCCAATATGGGAAATAGGAATGTGTGACTGAGCATGAGTGAGTGTGACTGACTGTAATTTAGTGTAACTGACTGTGATTGAGTGACTGAGCCTGATTGCGTGTGACTGAGTGTAACTGAGAGTAACTGAGCCTGATTGCATGTGACTGAGTGTAACTGAGCCTGATTGTGTGTGATTGCGTGTGACTGAGCCTGATTGTGTGTGATTGCGTGTGACTGAGCCTGATTGAGTGTGATTGCGTGTGACTGAGCCTGATTGAGTGTGATTGCGTGTGACTGAGCCTGATTGAGTGTGATTGCGTGTGACTGAGCCTGATTGTGTGTGATTGCGTGTGACTGAGCCTGATTGAGTGTGATTGCGTGTGACTGAGCCTGATTGTGTGTGATTGCGTGTGACTGAGCCTGATTGTGTGTGATTGCGTGTGACTGAGCCTGATTGAGTGTGATTGCGTGTGACTGAGCCTGGGATTGAATGATTGTGTGTGATTGAGTGTGACTAAACACACTCTGTTTCAGTGAACCTGGGTTGACCTCCCACCTGGACTGATTTGGCCCCTCTTCTCTTGCAGCGAGATTTGGACTTCACCTTGGAGCTAGACTTCAAAGGGCAGCTATGTGAGGCTGCCATCTCCCACGACTACAAGATGCGCTAGGCCCAGCCAAGCCCTGAGCCATTTAGAGCAGCAGAGATACCTTCATCGTAGTGGTGCTGACCAATCACAGGCACGGGTGGGGGAGGAGTCATCTATGCAGGCGGTCCAATCACGAGCTGACACCTGCCACTCAGAGGATCACTCAGAGAGAAACAGGATATAAACCTTTCAAGTTTCCAGAATGTTCTTTTACAGTGTGAATGTTATTAGTGGTAGTTATTTATGATAATTTGAGGAATGATATCAAAGTGGGTTGATTTGTTTGTGATGTTGATTTCAGGCCATGGAGAGTGGCATAGATCTTGCAGAATAAGATCTTCTTTATATTTTAAAAACAAAGTTTCACATATGAGCTCTTATACCCTGATTATGTTGTGACCCTGTTTTATGGTTGATAGTTAAGGGCTTATGTTCCTGTTATTGCTGTATTACATATACACATCCAGAGAGCATTTATATCCTAATCAAATTAACTATTTGCAGTATTGACTGATAAGTATTTTTTTCATATTAATGTTTATTTGCATGTTTAGCCATTTAGTCAGTCAGAAATCCTGATTTTCCTATATTTATTTCATTTTAGGATATTAACATTAATTTTTCAGTATATACTGACAAGAGAGCACATTTTGCAGGAAACCAACAAGACTAATTTTGAAAGGTCAGTGCTTTCAGTCAGTGATTAGTTATTTTTTTAAACTTCATTTTTGGGACTGGGGGGGTTAGGATTGGATGAACCATGAAAATTCACTGACATGAACTGTGAGTGATGGTGTGTTAGCCGTTAGGTTTAGGGTGCTTTTGTGCAATAATTTGTGATTGGGGGAGGGGGGTTGGGTGGGGGTATGTTCGCTGAAAGCTTCGTAGGTGCAATATGGGGGTAGTTAGTGTGTTTCAGGGGGAGGCTGAGCCCCAAGATCCACAGGCCTTGTTCAGGTGAGGTGAGCACTGCTTGCTGTGGTGAGAGCAGTTAGTTCAGGTGAGGTGAGTGCAGTTTCTTCAGGTGAACACTACCTGTTGAGATGAGACCAGTTTTCTCAGGTGACCACTGTCTGCTCAGGTGAGCGTTGGTCTGCAGGTGGGGGAACTGTTGGCTCCATCACGTTCCCTTAAAACAGATTCTCACACACCAGGGAGACCCCGAAACCATGTTAATGGGTTTGAAAGGTATGGCCTGTCCCTCACACCCTGAGGTGCTGGAGACTCTCCTGCACCCTGCTGGTCAGCCCTGAAGCAGCGGCTTCCCCTCATTTTCACCTGTGCTCTTAACAATGGTGATCGCCAAGGCAACGGCTGGAGGCTTCCACCAGTCCAACTGTGAGCTGCTTCATGGCAGTGAAGTAATGTACTGACCCTTAAAGAGGCATCCTATCCACTAACAATGCTGCTCCATATTCCCTATCCACTAACAATGCTGCTCCCTATCCACTAACAATGCTGCTCCATATTCCCTATCCACTAACAATGCTGCTCCATATTCCCTATCCACTAACAATGCTGCTCCCTATCCACTAACAATGCTGCTCCATATCCACTAACAATGCTGCTCCCTATCCACTAACAATGCTGCTCCATATTCCCTATCCACTAACAATGCTGCTCCATATCCACTAACAATGCTGCTCCATATTCCCTATCCACTAACAATGCTGCTCCCTATCCACTAACAATGCTGCTCCATATCCACTAACAATGCTGCTCCCTATCCACTAACAATGCTGCTCCCTATCCACTAACAACGCTGCTCCCTATCCACTAACAACGCTGCTCCCTATCCACTAACAATGCTGCTCCATATTCCCTATCCACTAACAATGCTGCTCCCTATCCACTAACAACGCTGCTCCCTATCCACTAACAATGCTGCTCCATATTCCCTATCCACTAACAATGCTGCTCCCTATCCACTAACAATGCTGTTCCATATTCCCTATCCTCTAACAATGCTGCTCCATATCCAACACAACGCTGCTCTGTAACTACTAACAATGCTGCTCCCTATCCACTGACAATGCTGCTCCATATCCACCAACACAGCGCTGCTCCCTATCCAACACAGCGCTTCTCCGTATCCAACACAGTGCTGCCACGTAACTACTTACAATGCTGCTCCATATCCACTAACAATGCTGCTCCTTATAAACTAACACAGAGCTGCTCCCTACCCACTAACACAGAGCTGCTCACTGTCCAATAACAGATCACTGCTCCCTATCCACTAACACAGTTGTTCCCTATAAACTAACACGGAGCTTCTCCATATCCACAAACACAGCGCTGCTCCGTAACTACTAACAATGCTGCTCCCTATAAATGAACACAGAGCTGCTCCATATCCACCAACACAATGCTGCTCCCTATAAACTAACACAGAGCTGCTCCCTACCCACTAACACAGAGCTGCTCGCTGTCTAATAACAGATCACTGCTCCCTATCCACTAACATAGAGTTGCTTTCTATAAACTAACACAGAGCTGCTCGCTATCCACGAACACAGTGCTGCTCCCTATCCAATAACAGATCACTGCTCCCTATCCACTAACAGCACTGATCCCTATCCACTAACACAGGGCTGCTTGGGGTTATTGTTTATACTGTTGGAGCTGGATCTGTTTCTGGATGATTGGCGGTTTATGAGACTGGTCTGATCCTTCACCAGCAGCATTGGGCCAATATAACTAGGCTGAGACAGAGCCATCAGAGTAAAGAGCAGGAGCTTGTCAGGGATTAGGATGTCTCTGCATTTACATCTTTTGGTTCAGTATCAAACTCTGTTTTCCTGCATTGATTTATTTACTATCAGCTAGTACTGTGTATATTGGAAATATTGCAATACATTTCTCTCGTGGGAATCAATTATTTAGGACAATATTGACAGGAATATATTACGTAACAGCATGCATATTGGCAGTGTTGCCTTGAAAAATATTTTGGGTCATACTATAGTTACATCAGTAAAAAGCTAAGAATAAAATCATTTTAATAAATATGTAAGAGCATACACAAAATATGATTATTTACACAGTAAGTGTATTGAGGACTATTCTAGTCTGTTTAATGTAAATGACGAAGCTCAGAAAGGAATAGTCTCAGTTTAATGTAAATGACTAAGATCAGAAAGGAATAGTCTCAGTTTAATGTAAATGCCGAAGCTCAGAAAGGAAGTCACAGTTTAATGTAAATGACTAAGATCAGAAAGGAATAGTCTCAGTTTAATGTAAATGACGAAGCTCAGAAAGGAGTCTCAGTTTAATGTAAATGACTAAGATCAGAAAGGAATAGTCTCAGTTTAATGTAAATGACGAAGCTCAGAAAGGAATAGTCTCAGTTTAATGTAAATGACTAAGATCAGAAAGGAATAGTCTCAGTTTAATGTAAATGACTAAGATCAGAAAGGAATACTCAGTTTAATGTAAATGACGAAGCTCAGAAAGGAATAGTCTCAGTTTAATGTAAATGACTAAGATCAGAAAGGAATAGTCTCAGTTTAATGTAAATGACTAAGATCAGAAAGGAATACTCAGTTTAATGTAAATGACGAAGCTCAGAAAGGAATAGTCTCAGTTTAATGTAAATGACTAAGATCAGAAAGGAATAGTCTCAGTTTAATGTAACGAAGCTCAGAAACTGGCCTTTATTTGAGCTGAGGTCCTTTTATTAACTCAACACACACACACACACAGCTGGTCAGGAACTTTGCTTATTTATTATTAGGACACATTAGGGTGAATAATCTCAGTGTACAGCTGTATCTTCCTTATGTTACAGTTACCATTGAGGTTTCTACTGTCAAATTAATAAACAGACTTAATCATCTCTACAGAACTGTGTTACAGGCTTTGTCCACAGGGTGGCATTATGACCACACCCAGATCTGAATGACTACGCCTATCTAAGTCTAATTCTCAGAATTATTAAAATTGCACCAAGAAGGAGAATCATTTTAACAGCCCAGGAGAAACACACCTCACCCCTTCTCACCCTTTGTGATATATTTGTATTTATTGATAATTTAATTAATATATTTATATTTTCATAATTAAACTCAAACATGCAACAGCGTTTTTCCATTTGTACAGGAATGTGCAAATGAAACTGATAAAAACCCAAAGATGAAAACAGCAGTTTGTGAAACAGTGCCGATGTGCACTGGCCTGATACTCTGCAGTGTTCATTTCACAGTGTACTTTAGAGTGTTACAATAATAACAGACAGACGCCCTTCCGCCTGACCCAGTGCAAAATGAAAAACAGAATCTCACAGAATAAGAGACAGAGGAAGGCTTTTTTTAGGACATGATCTAATTTTCTGCAGCAGGAAATCCACTGGTCTGTCCTGTTTTTGTTCATGGTCTGGCCTCAGCTCACCAGCAGAGGGGCGCCATTGCACCTGTTTCACTGATGAGCAGAATCACCTCAAAGTCTGACATTCTGCATATGATGTTTTCAAACATCTTCCAACTCCCATGCAAGGTGTGCTGATGAATTAAACTAAGTCTTTTGAGTTGAATACAAACACCACAATCTGCCTTTACACTGTAAAAAAATAGGCCAAAGTTGACATTCTAACAATCAATGAATAAATGCTGACATCAGCTTGTGTCCCAGAAACACCTTTCCAACAGTTACACTAAAAGCTGAATACATATTTGTCATTTATAATATTACAGCTTTTGATAGACTTCACAAAATCACAGACAACAATTGAACAGACAACAATTGAACATAGACTTCCCTGTAAAAAGAAAAGCAACTGGTAAACCATTCAGGACAACACTGTACATACAACGCACAGATCTTATACTACCACCTCCATCACAAATACAGTAAACTGTAATTACACCATATTTACATTATCGTCCAAGGTTTTCAGTCATGATGCATGTTTACATGGTAACCAGATTCAAAGAAACCTCACTGGACATTTTATGCTCAATAAGGAAAGCCGTCTTTCTGTGCTGCAGTTTTTGCCAGTTTCTGCAAAAGATCAAACTAAAATCAGGAGAAATGGACTGTGCAGTTGCTGGTAGAAACTGTACTATAGGACCATATTAAAGTAAACAAACCACCACTCTCCCATTTTATTTACATATAAAGCAGTTCTGGTTTTGTTTAGCCTTTGTTTTGAAGAGGAATTCTCATATTTTTTAACCATTATGTAGGAAAACAAATAGTTATTTTAAATATAATAGTGCACTGAGAACCTTCTTTAGACAAAATGGCTACATTAATAATGGAATTATCTCTTGTTAAATATAGGCTGCCTATGTGTCCAATCCTCCTGTTGCTCAAATGTAATATTCATACAGTCAGGGCTGCCCTTCTCTTCAATGTCCAGTGCAGTAAACTCTGGACCTAAAACAAAAAAGGTGCCCTCAAATTCAGTGCTGAAAAACAGAGAGGCCGCAGAACTTTTAAAAAGTTTAAAAAGGTCCAGTGATAGAGAAACAGGATGCAGGACAACCAGGCTGTGGGGCAGGAGGGACAGGAGGTGCAGACTGTGGGGCAGGAGGGACAGGAGGTGCAGACTGTGGGGCAGGAGGGACAGGAGGCGCAGACTGTGGGGCAGGAGGGACAGAAGGCGCAGACTGTGGGGCAGGAGGGACAGGAGGCGCAGACTGTGGGGCAGGAGGGACAGGAGGTGCAGACTGTGGGGCAGAGGAGGCTCAGGTCTACGGTCGGGAGCAGCAGGATCTCCTGGTCTTACTGGGGGAATCCTGCAGTAGCTGCACAGTCTTCTCCTTCTCCCGATCCTCCTGCACCTTCAGAATCCTGCAAAACACATACATACATACATACATATATATATATATTTACATACACACACACATACATATATACACACACACACACCATGGACACCATGTGTAAATGTGTAAGGGTGGTACAGTGTATATGTGTAGTACGGTGTGTATGTGTGTAAGTGTAGTATGGTGAGTAAGTGTATATGTGTGGTATGGTGTGTAAGTGTAGTATGGTGTGTATGTGTGTAAGTGTAGTATGGTGTGTATGTGTGTAAGTGTAGTATGGTGCTTAAGTGTATATGTGTGGTATGGTGAGTAAGTGTGTATGTGTGGTATGGTGTGTAAGTGTGTAAGTGTAGTATGGTGCATAAGTGTATATGTGTGGTATGGTGTGTAAGTGTAGTATGGTGTATAAGTGTATATGTGTGGTATGGTGTGTACGTGTGTAAGTGTAGTATGGTGCATAAGTGTATATGTGTGGTATGGTGTGTACGTGTGTAAGTGTAGTATGGTGTATAAGTGTATATGTGTGGTATGGTGTCTAAGTGTATATATGTGGTATGGTGTGTAAGTGTATATGTGTGGTCTGGTGTGTAAGTGTAGTATGGTGTGTAAGTGTATATGTGTGGTATGGTGTGTAAGTGTATATGTGTGGTCTGGTGTGTAAGTGTAGTATGGTGTATAAGTGTATATGTGTGGTATGGTGTGTACGTGTGTAAGTGTCGTATGGTGTCTAAGTGTATATATGTGGTATGGTGTGTAAGTGTATATGTGTGGTCTGATGTGTAAGTGTAGTATGGTGGGTAAGTGTATATGTGTAGTATGGTGTGTAAGTGTATATGTGTGGTATGGTGTGTAAGTGTATATGTGTGGTCTGATGTGTAAGTGTAGTATGGTGGGTAAGTGTATATGTGTAGTATGGTGTGTAAGTGTATATGTGTGGTCTGGTGTGTAAGTGTAGTATGGTGTATAAGTGTATATGTGTGGTATGGTGTGTACGTGTGTAAGTGTCGTATGGTGTCTAAGTGTATATATGTGGTATGGTGTGTAAGTGTATATGTGTGGTCTGATGTGTAAGTGTAGTATGGTGTGTAAGTGTATATGTGTGGTATGGTGTGTAAGTGTATATGTGTGGTCTGATGTGTAAGTGTAGTATGGTGGGTAAGTGTATATGTGTAGTATGGTGTGTAAGTGTATATGTGTGGTATGGTGTGTAAGTGTATATGTGTGGTCTGATGTGTAAGTGTAGTATGGTGGGTAAGTGTATATGTGTAGTATGGTGTGTAAGTGTATATGTGTGGTCTGGTGTGTAAGTGTAGTATGGTGTGTAAGGGTATATGTGTAGTATGGTGTGTAAGTGTATATGTGTGGTCTGATGTGTAAGTGTAGTATGGTGTGTATGTGTGTAAGTGTAGTATGGTGCTTAAGTGTATATGTGTGGTATGGTGAGTAAGTGTGTATGTGTGGTATGGTGTGTAAGTGTGTAAGTGTAGTATGGTGCATAAGTGTATATGTGTGGTATGGTGTGTAAGTGTAGTATGGTGTATAAGTGTATATGTGTGGTATGGTGTGTACGTGTGTAAGTGTAGTATGGTGCATAAGTGTATATGTGTGGTATGGTGTGTACGTGTGTAAGTGTAGTATGGTGTATAAGTGTATATGTGTGGTATGGTGTCTAAGTGTATATATGTGGTATGGTGTGTAAGTGTATATGTGTGGTCTGGTGTGTAAGTGTAGTATGGTGTGTAAGTGTATATGTGTGGTATGGTGTGTAAGTGTATATGTGTGGTATGGTGTGTAAGTGTAGTATGGTGTATAAGTGTATATGTGTGGTATGGTGTGTACGTGTGTAAGTGTCGTATGGTGTCTAAGTGTATATATGTGGTATGGTGTGTAAGTGTATATGTGTGGTCTGATGTGTAAGTGTAGTATGGTGTGTAAGTGTATATGTGTGGTATGGTGTGTAAGTGTATATGTGTGGTCTGATGTGTAAGTGTAGTATGGTGGGTAAGTGTATATGTGTAGTATGGTGTGTAAGTGTATATGTGTGGTATGGTGTGTAAGTGTATATGTGTGGTCTGATGTGTAAGTGTAGTATGGTGGGTAAGTGTATATGTGTAGTATGGTGTGTAAGTGTATATGTGTAGTATGGTGTGTAAGTGTATATGTGTGGTCTGGTGTGTAAGTGTAGTATGGTGTGTAAGGGTATATGTGTAGTATGGTGTGTAAGTGTATATGTGTGGTCTGATGTGTAAGTGTAGTATGGTGTGTAAGGGTATATGTGTAGTATGGTGTGTAAGTGTATATGTGTGGTCTGATGTGTAAGTGTAGTATGGTGTGTAAGGGTATATGTGTAGTATGGTGTGTAAGTGTATATGTGTGGTATGGTGTGTAAGTGTATAT
The DNA here is from genome assembly GCA_029718625.1 of Synaphobranchus kaupii. NCBI lineage: Eukaryota > Metazoa > Chordata > Actinopteri > Anguilliformes > Synaphobranchidae > Synaphobranchus > Synaphobranchus kaupii. The sequence continues at coordinate 126,332,646 of CM056376.1, forward strand.
GTGTGGTCTGATGTGTAAGTGTAGTATGGTGGGTAAGTGTATATGTGTAGTATGGTGTGTAAGTGTATATGTGTGGTCTGGTGTGTAAGTGTAGTATGGTGTGTAAGGGTATATGTGTAGTATGGTGTGTAAGTGTATATGTGTGGTCTGATGTGTAAGTGTAGTATGGTGGGTAAGTGTATATGTGTAGTATGGTGTGTAAGTGTATATGTGTGGTCTGGTGTGTAAGTGTAGTATGGTGTGTAAGTGTATATGTGTAGTATGGTGTGTAAGTGTATATGTGTGGTCTGGTGTGTAAGTGTAGTATGGTGTGTAAGTGTATATGTGTAGTATGGTGTGTAAGTGTATATGTGTGGTCTGGTGTGTAAGTGTAGTATGGTGTGTAAGTGTATATGTGTAGTATGGTGTGTAAGTGTATATATGTGGTATGGTGTGTAAGTGTATATGTGTGGTCTGATGTGTAAGTGTAGTATGGTGTGTAAGTGTATATGTGTGGTCTGGTGTGTAAGTGTAGTATGGTGTGTAAGGCCCCCCTCCCTGTCAAAGGCTCTCGCTCGTCCCGACTGCGGAGTTTTTCCACCTTAGCTCCTCAGTGGTGGAATGAACTTCCCATTCCCCTACGTTCTACTCCAACCCTGCCTGCATTCCGTCGAGGCCTGAAGACACACCTCTTCAGACTCCACCTTGGCTGATATTCTAACCTAGGAATATCAGTTCCCTGTGTTTACTAGTGTGTTTTTCCTGTCTGTTTATTATAGTTTATAATAGTATTTAGAATAGAAGTGTAGTATTGCTGATTTACCCACAGCTTACTGTGAACTACAGTCAATGTTCATTACTAGGGATAGCTGCTACATTATGGGAAGGATGTGCTTTGTCTTGTCTGTTCTGTAGTGATCTTGATGATGTCTCTGTATGCACTTACTGTACGTCGCTTTGGATAAAAGCGTCTGCTAAATGAATGTAATGTAATGTAATGTAAGCTTGAGGCAGGCATCCCAGGGCACACTTGTCCCATTCCCTTTAATATTAATATTACCTGTAATATTAGTCAGAATGCTTCAGCATTAATCTGACACTCACCTGGCCAGGTGAACCATGGACTCTGTCACATTGTGACCAGAGAGGGCGCTGCACTCATAGAAGATCAGTTCACAGTCCTACAGAGAGGTGGAAGGGGCACAGGGCAGAGAGTGGTGAATTATTATTATTATTATTATTATTATTATTATTATTATACAGTATATATAGACTTGTACAGATACAACAAATCCCATAGCTCCAGCTCAGCATTATGAGTATTTCAGCTGGCTGAGGCTCATGGGAAATGTAGTCATGCTTACATCCACAGCTGAATTTTGTTTTAGAAACAAAACTAAACAGAGATGCACAATGGTGAGCAGCCTCCTCCTCCTCACTGGACAGAATCTGTGTCTCCTTCCTCTATATGGGGAGGGGGGGTGTACTTGTGCTGGCTGGAGGGAGGTTATTAACAGCCCCCCACTCACTCACCTTGGCTAAGTTTTCGCCCACTCTGTCCTGGACCTCCCTTTCATTCTCTTTGTCCGTTTTGTTGCCCAGCAGCATGATGGGAATAATTTCTCCGGCTCCTTCCTGGAAGCATCAGTGGCATCACAGTGAGGCAAATAATTCAGTGCCTCTACCAAACGTTCCCATAACACTTTCAGTACCTCTACCAAACATTCCCACAATTCTTTCAGTATCTCTACCAAGCGTTGCCACAACAATTTCATTATGTCTACCAAACGTTCCCACAATGCTTTAAGCACCTCTACCAAATGTTTGTAACAATACATATCCCTGTTTGTGCACAGTAATAATACATATCCCTGTCTGTGCACAGTAATAATACATATCCCCGTCTGTGCACAGTAATAATACATATCCCCGTCTGTGCACAGTAATAATACATATCCCTGTCTGTGCACAGTAATAATACATATCCCTGTCTGTGCACAGTAATAATACATATCCCTGTCTGTGCACAGCAATAATACATATCCCTGTCTGTGCACAGTAATAATACATATCCCTGTCTGTGCACACTAATAATACATATCCCTGTCTGTGCACAGTAATAATACATATCCCTGTCTGTGCACAGTAATAATACATATCCCTGTCTGTGCACAGTAATAATACATATCCCTGTCTGTGCACAGTAATAATACATATCCCTGTCTGTGCACAGTAATAATACATATCCCTGTCTGTGCACAGCAATAATACATATCCCTGTCTGTGCACAGTAATAATACATATCCCTGTCTGTGCACACTAATAATACATATCCCTGTCTGTGCACAGTAATAATACATATCCCTGTCTGTGCACAGTAATAATACATATCCCTGTCTGTGCACAGTAATAATACATATCCCCGTCTGTGCACAGTAATAATACATATCCCCGTCTGTGCACAGTAATAATACATATCCCCGTCTGTGCACAGTAATAATACATATCCCTGTCTGTGCACAGTAATAATACATATCCCTGTCTGTGCACAGTAATAATACATATCCCTGTCTGTGCACAGCAATAATACATATCCCTGTCTGTGCACAGTAATAATACATATCCCTGTCTGTGCACACTAATAATACATATCCCTGTCTGTGCACAGTAATAATACATATCCCTGTCTGTGCACAGTAATAATACATATCCCTGTCTGTGCACAGTAATAATACATATCCCTGTCTGTGCACAGTAATAATACATATCCCTGTCTGTGCACAGTAATAATACATATCCCTGTCTGTGCACAGCAATAATACATATCCCTGTCTGTGCACAGTAATAATACATATCCCTGTCTGTGCACAGTAATAATACATATCCCTGTTTGTGCACACTAATAATACATATCCCCGTCTGTGCAGTTTGGCCTGAGTAGCAGCATGGTGGACCTGTTCGACTGACTCACCTGTACGCTGGTCAGCCATTGGCGGACAGCAGTGAAGGTGGCCGCAGCGGTGATGTCATACATAACCACCACCCCATCTGCTTTCCGGAAGAACTGCTTAGTGATGCTGCGATACCTGCACAAGCAAACATCCCTGTTCACCTTCAGCAAGGTAACTGGGCTCCCCCCTACAGTGACAGACTGGGGAACGCAGAGGCACTGCAGTGCTGGTGAGCTACACACTACCCAGCTCAGTGTCACTGTGGACTCATATTTCACTGCTGTTTTTAAAAATTCTCTTTTTTTTTTTCCTTTTTCCCACATTTCAAACAGCCAATCATGTACCTCCTCACTGCAACAGGGCTGCTGGCTGAAGGGCACCAGCTGAGCTGCGCAGCCATTGCATGAGAGGAGTGCACTTCATGCACAGCTGGCACAGGTAAACTGCAGGTCTCTGGTCAACCAGAGGAGGCGCTGGTGTGCAATGAGTTGAGCACAATCCTGTGGACTTAACCCCTCCCTCCCTGGGCAACCCTACAGCTAATCATGTGCCACGTTGTGTGGGCTGCCAGACAGGATTCTACAGCAGACAGCAGTGATCATCACTATACTGATAACACAGTCTGGACTGAGTACATTTCTGAGGATTTTAAATGGAAACAAACAGGATTGTGAGAGAAAAGGAGCTTGCGGATCTCACCTCTCCTGCCCAGCTGTGTCCCACATCTGCAGCGCCACCTGGCTGTTATCTACCGTTAGCGTCTTCACACTGTAGTCTATACCTGCAGGAACACCAACGGCACAGGAAAGGACCTCACAACTAAACCCCAGATGTAATTTATTCCAGGCATTAAGTGGTTAAAAATATACTACAAAAACAAAACTTGTTCTAGGCCAATACATTTCAGGTTAATATGCAGTTTTCTGTAGAACCACAAGGAGGCACTGTTTCCCCCCTTACTCTATCATGCAGAAAAATCTATTTTAATGAGGAAAATATGCAGCATTTCCAGATGGGACAGGTTAAAGTCAGATGAAAGCAGACCCATTGATTTCTAGAAATAATTTTAGCCAAAAATAAAAAGCAAACTGAAACATCTCTACTAATCCAAAAAAGAAAAACAAGCCCTAAAGCTAAAAAATCACAGGGCTTTTATATATGCTACTTCACTGCAGCCAGCTCTTAGTGCACATATTAACAGCATGATCCTACGTTTAGAAAAATGTTAATTATTGTAAATATTAAAGTTTAAAAAACATAAAAGCAATGTTACTGTACAAAAGCACCAGGATAATCCTCAAATAAGATTTATCATGATGCAAACACAAAGAATGCAGATGTAAGATATGGTTAAAAGGTTTCTCATTAAATTAAAGACATTACATTAGAAAATAGAATAAAGGTTCTCTTTAGCACTAATGGATGCAGTGAAAGAGGAACTGTGTGTGTGTGTGTGTGCGTGCGTGCATCGTACGTGCGTGCGTGTTTGCACGTGTTTTTGGTGCATGTGTCTGTGCGTGTGTGTTCGCAAGCGTGTGTGTCCGCGTGCGTGCGTGTTCGTGCGCATGTGTGTCTCTCCATTATGACTGGAGCAGCCAGCCGCTCTGCCTGTCCAGCACTCATCATTACATCATGAAGAGGAAGAGTCCTGCTGAACTGCGGAGCACCCTGATGTGGGGTGAGAGAGACTGCAAGGAGACTACAGGGTACAGAGGGAGACTGCAGAGAGACTACAGGCTACAGAGACCACAGGGAGACTGCAGGGTACAGAGAGAGACTACAGGGTACAGAGGGAGACTGCAGATAGACTGCAGAGAGACTACAGGGTACAGAGGGAGACTGCAGAAAGACTGCAAGGAGACTACAGGGTACAGAGACCACAGGGAGACTGCAGGGTACAGAGAGACCTCAGGGTACAGAGACCACAAGAAGACTACAGGGTACAGAGAGAGACTGCAGGGTAAAGAGACCACAGGGAGACTGCAGACTACAGAGACCACATGGTACAGAGAGAATGCAGGGAGAGATTTCAGTTCAAGTCCGTTCACGTGACGGTGCTTGGCCCTGTGCTGTTCTGTGCCACTCAATCACACACCCTTCGAAAAATCCACTAATCTTCCACACTGAATGCACACAAAGTTATGGAATTAGATAAAGAGCTTAAGACAAGAATGAGCCATTGTTCTACAGTCAACTGTTTCTGTATGAGAAAGAGTAACAAGCATGGAGACTACAGTAAAACAGAGGTAAAATGAACAAACCTACCATTACAGCCCTCAGTAACTGTGTAACACAGTGTGTGGTCATCATTACAGTGCACTATACACTATATGCAGTTTGAGCTGTAAATATGTAAATTCACATTTAGGCATTTACCAGACTTACACAGCTTACATTTTTCCATACAAATCCATTTAAACAGGTTGGATATTTTACTTTGCACAAGGGTACAACAGCGAGGACTCTAACATACAAGAGTTACAAGGCCAGTTCTCTAAACATAATGCTACACTGCTAGCTAGTACAGATAAAGGGTGTTGTGTGCATTGTGAGCCATAATTATGGCGCTATATACCGCACTATACATACCCACAGTTGCAGAGGTTCCTGGAAAAAAGCAGTCATCACAGAAACGGCGGAGCAGGGATGTCTTGCCCACGCTGGAGTTCCCCACCAGCACAATCTTGAAGAGGCGGTCTGGAGTGGAGGCCACGCCCTCCCCCTAAGAGTGACAGACACAGCAGTTTACTCACGGACAAGTTTGAGGGTCAAGAAAATGAATAACAAAAATACTGAATACATTTAATTTTAATTTTTTATTAATTTAAGTAAATGTTCTGTTTACGAATACACCCCATGTCCCGCTGATAACAAATGATTAGTGGCCACATTGTGTCTAGTGGAGCTTTGATTTGTGTTAAAATGGCTGAAAGGACAGGCTATGATCCAGGGTGAGTGATTAAAATGTGCCGTCTCCAAAATGAGGTCAAATGCAGGAGCCGTTTAAGAGTGCTGCAGCGGAACACGGATCCAAACAGCTCAGCCAGTCCTCACGCTCTGTCCTTATGAGAGCAGCTCAGCCAGTCCTTACGCTCTGTCCTTATGAGAGCAGCTCAGCCAGTCCTTACGCTCTGTCCTTATGAGAGCAGCTCAGCCAGTCCTTACGCTCTGTCCTTATGAGAGCAGCTCAGCCAGTCCTTACGCTCTGTCCTTATGAGAGCAGCTCAGCCAGTCCTTACACTCTGTCCTTATGAGAACAGCTCAGTCACTTCTTACACTCTGTCCTTATGAGAGCAGCTCAGTCACTCCTTACACTCTGTCCTTATGAGAGCAGCTCAGTCACTCCCTACACTCTGTCCTTATGAGAGCAGCTCAGCCAGTCCTTACACTCTGTCCTTATGAGAGCAGCTCAGCCAGTCCTTACGCTCTGTCCTTATGAGAGCAGCTCAGTCACTCCTTACACTCTGTCCTTATGAGAGCAGCTCAGTCACTCCTTACACTATGTCCTTATGAGAGCAGCTCAGTCACTCCTTACACTCTGTCCTTATGAGAGCAGCTCAGCCAGTCCTTACACTCTGTCCTTATGAGAGCAGCTCAGCCAGTCCTTACGCTCTGTCCTTATGAGAGCAGCTCAGCCAGTCCTTACACTCTGTCCTTATGAGAGCAGCTCAGCCAGTCCTTACGCTCTGTCCTTATGAGAGCAGCTCAGTCATTCCTTACGCTCTGTCCTTATGAGAGCAGCTCAGCCAGTCCTTACGCTCTGTCCTTATGAGAGCAGCTCAGCCAGTCCTTACACTCTGTCCTTATGAGAGCAGCTCAGCCAGTCCTTACGCTCTGTCCTTATGAGAGCAGCTCAGTCACTCCTTACACTCTGTCCTTATGAGAGCAGCTCAGCCAGTCCTTACACTCTGTCCTTATGAGAGCAGCTCAGCCAGTCCTTACACTCTGTCCTTATGAGAGCAGCTCAGCCAGTCCATACGCTCTGTCCTTATGAGAGCAGCTCAGTCAGTACTTACACTCTGTCCTTATGAGAGCAGCTCAGCCAGTCCTTACGCTCTGTCCTTATGAGAGCAGCTCAGCCAGTCCTTACGCTCTGTCCTTATGAGAGCAGCTCAGCCAGTCCTTACGCTCTGTCCTTATGAGAGCAGCTCAGCCAGTCCTTACTCTCTGTCCTTATGAGAGCAGCTCAGTCACTCCTTACACTCTGTCCTTATGAGAGCAGCTCAGTCACTCCTTACACTCTGTCCTTATGAGAGCAGCTCAGTCACTCCCTACACTCTGTCCTTATGAGAGCAGCTCAGTCACTCCTTACACTCTGTCCTTATGAGAGCAGCTCAGCCAGTCCTTACACTCTGTCCTTATGAGAGCAGCTCAGCCAGTCCTTACGCTCTGTCCTTATGAGAGCAGCTCAGTCACTCCTTACACTCTGTCCTTATGAGAGCAGCTCAGTCACTCCTTACACTCTGTCCTTATGAGAGCAGCTCAGTCACTCCTTACACTCTGTCCTTATGAGAGCAGCTCAGTCACTCCTTACACTCTGTCCTTATGAGAGCAGCTCAGCCAGTCCTTACACTCTGTCCTTATGAGAGCAGCTCAGCCAGTCCTTACGCTCTGTCCTTATGAGAGCAGCTCAGCCAGTCCTTACACTCTGTCCTTATGAGAGCAGCTCAGTCATTCCTTACGCTCTGTCCTTATGAGAGCAGCTCAGCCAGTCCTTACGCTCTGTCCTTATGAGAGCAGCTCAGTCACTCCTTACACTCTGTCCTTATAAGAGCAGCTCAGCCACTCCTTACGCTCTGTCCTTATAAGAGGAGCTCAGTCACTCCTTTCACTCTGTCCTTATGAGAGCAGCTCAGTCACTCCTTACACTCTGTCCTTATAAGAGCAGCTCAGCCACTCCTTACGCTCTGTCCTTATAAGAGGAGCTCAGTCAGTCCTTTCACTCTGTCCTTATGAGAGCAGTTCAGTCACTCCTTACGCTCTGTCCTTATGAGAGCAGCTCAGTCACTCCTTACGCTCTGTCCTTATGAGAGCAGCTCAGCCAGTCCTTACGCTCTGTCCTTATGAGAGCAGCTCAGCCAGTCCTTACACTCTGTCCTTATGAGAGCAGCTCAGCAACTCCTTACACTCTGTCCTTATGAGAGCAGCTCAGCCAGTCCTTACACTCTGTCCTTATGAGAGCAGCTCAGCCACTCCTTACACTCTATCCTTATGAGAGCAGCTCAGCCAGTCCTTACGCTCTGTCCTTATGAGAGCAGCTCAGCCAGTCCTTACACTCTATCCTTATGAGAGCAGCTCAGTCACTCCTTACACTCTATCCTTATGAGAGCAGCTCAGTCACTCCTTACACTCTGTCCTTATGAGAGCAGCTCAGCCAGTCCTTGCGCTCTGTCCTTATGAGAGCAGCTCAGCCAGTCCTTACGCTCTGTCCTTATGAGAGCAGCTCAGCCAGTCCTTACGCTGTCCTTATAAGAGCAGCTCAGTCACTCCTTACACTCTGTCCTTATAAGAGCAGCTCAGCCACTCCTTACGCTCTGTCCTTATAAGAGGAGCTCAGTCACTCCTTTCACTCTGTCCTTATGAGAGCAGCTCAGTCACTCCTTACACTCTGTCCTTATAAGAGCAGCTCAGCCACTCCTTACGCTCTGTCCTGATAAGAGGAGCTCAGTCACTCCTTTCACTCTGTCCTTATGAGAGCAGCTCAGTCAGTCCTTACGCTCTGTCCTTATGAGAGCAGTTCAGTCACTCCTTACACTCTGTCCTTATGAGAGCAGCTCAGCCAGTCCTTTCACTCTGTCCTTATGAGAGCAGCTCAGCCAGTCCTTACGCTCTGTCCTTATGAGAGCAGCTCAGTCAGTCCTTACGCTCTGTCCTTATGAGAGCAGCTCAGCCACTCCTTACATTCTGTCCTTATGAGAGCAGCTCAGCCAATCCTTTCACTCTGTCCTTATGAGAGCAGCTCAGCCAGTCCTTACACTCTGTCCTTATGAGAACAGCTCAGCCAGTCCTTACGCTCTGTCCTTATGAGAGCAGCTCAGCCAGTCCTTACGCTCTGTCCTTATGAGAGCAGCTCAGTCACTCCTTACGCTCTGTCCTTATGAGAGCAGCTCAGCCAGTCCTTACGCTCTGTTCTTATGAGAGCAGCTCAGCCAGTCCTTACGCTCTGTCCTTATGAGAGCAGCTCAGCCAGTCCTTACACTCTGTCCTTATGAGAGCAGCTCAGCCACTCCTTACACTCTGTCCTTATAAGAGCAGCTCAGCCAGTCCTTACACTCTGTCCTTATGAGAGCAGCTCAGCCACTCCTTACACTCTGTCCTTATGAGAGCAGCTCAGTCACTCCTTACACTCTGTCCTTATGAGAGCAGCTCAGCCAGTCCTTACGCTCTGTCCTTATGAGAGCAGCTCAGTCACTCCTTACACTCTGTCCTTATGAGAGCAGCTCAGCCAGTCCTTACGCTCTGTCCTTATGAGAGCGGTTCAGTCACTCCTTACACTCTGTCCTTATGAGAGCAGCTCAGCCAGTCCTTTCACTCTGTCCTTATGAGAGCAGCTCAGCCAGTCCTTACGCTCTGTCCTTATGAGAGCAGCTCAGTCAGTCCTTACGCTCTGTCCTTATGAGAGCAGCTCAGCCACTCCTTACACTCTGTCCTTATGAGTGCAGCTCAGCCAATCCTTTCACTCTGTCCTTATGAGAGCAGCTCAGCCAGTCCTTACACTCTGTCCTTATGAGAGCAGCTCAGCCAGTCCTTACGCTCTGTCCTTATGAGAGCAGCTCAGCCAGTCCTTACGCTCTGTCCTTATGAGAGCAGCTCAGTCACTCCTTACGCTCTGTCCTTATGAGAGCAGCTCAGCCAGTCCTTACGCTCTGTCCTTATGAGAGCAGCTCAGCCAGTCCTTACACTCTGTCCTTATGAGAGCAGCTCAGCCACTCCTTACACTCTGTCCTTATAAGAGCAGCTCAGCCACTCCTTACACTCTGTCCTTATGAGAGCAGCTCAGCCACTCCTTACACTCTGTCCTTATGAGAGCAGCTCAGCCAGTCCTTACGCTCTGTCCTTATGAGAGCAGCTCAGTCAGTGCTTACGCTCTGTCCTTATGAGAGCAGCTCAGCCACTCCTTACACTCTGTCCTTATGAGAGCAGCTCAGCCAGTCCTTACGCTCTGTCCTTATGAGAGCAGCTCAGTCACTCCTTTCACTCTGTCCTTATGAGAGCAGCTCAGTCACTCCTTACACTCTGTCCTTATGAGAGCAGCTCAGCCAGTCCTTACACTCTGTCCTTATGAGAGCAGCTCAGTCACTCCTTACACTCTGTCCTTATGAGAGCAGCTCAGCCAGTCCTTCGCTCTGTCCTTATGAGAGCAGCTCAGCCAGTCCTTACGCTCTGTCCTTATGAGAGCAGCTCAGTCACTCCTTACGCTCTGTCCTTATGAGAGCAGCTCAGCCAGTCCTTACACTCTGTCCTTATGAAAGCAGCTCAGCCAGTCCTTACACTCTGTCCTTATGAGAGCAGCTCAGCCACTCTTGCACTGGCCTCCTGAGAAACAGCACACCTGCCTCCACCATGTGACCTTCCTCCCATATCTCAGCTGACCTGATATGGAAAAACCACATGCCTTTCCCTCTGGGTTAATTATCAACTGACAGGTACAAACCATAGACTGAAATAAAATATGGATAAAGTCACTGTGACGTCACCCGTTGACTTTCCATGGGACTTGTAAAAAGTGTTTCGAAGCAGCGGAAATGTAGTTTTTTGCTGCCATGTTCTACAAAAATTGGAGCCAGAGACTGCGCAGTCCAGGCCAGCTACTAGTAATGTGCAGTTACTAGGAGGTGCTGCAAACTGCCAGGGATTGGTCCACAAGGTATTAAATTATTATCCAATTGACACAATAACTTAACAAATCGGCACATGGGGAGACAGTAGACGAAGAAAAATCACCTATCGCGACGACTACGTGTTCTTGGAAAAAAATGTATTGACTTTGTATTTTGACTGCATTGCTAGCATTGACTTACACTGGAATGGGTGACTGAAAGACCTACACACTGGAGCCAACTGCACTGGCGCCAGAGAGCAACACTCTCAACAAGACCAGGAAGTGAGCTTCAACAACGAACCCCACAAACCCCGCTCTTGGCATATTACATTAGCGGCATTTAGTAGATGCTCTTACTCAAAGCAACTTACACAACAACAGCTGGATATACACTGATCAGCCACAACATTAAAACCACTGAGAGATGAAGTGAATAACATTGATACAGTAGATATAGATGGATAACTTGAAGGGTTTCTTTTCCTGACTTATTTTTCCATAGAGTTCAATAAGAAAATTTGTCAAGAGAAACAACCCTTAAAGTGATCCATCCATATCTACTGCATATCTGGCAGCAGAGTGATGGTTTGAGGCTTGTTTGATACCTCAGACCCTTGATGACTTAGACATTTTACCAACCATGTATTCCATACTGTTCCAGCATAATTTACAGCTAAATCTAGTCCCACCCCTCAATTCACATAGAGATCGATTCAAATGCAGAGATGTTATAGTATGATATCTTACCAGAAAATAAGATATCAAGACTCTTTTGATGTTGTTGGGTCACAGACATAAGGAAGTCATGGCATGAAAAGGATATGCGACCAAATATTAAAAATGATTACTTTATTCTACATTATGTTAAACTGTCCAATATTTTTTGATGCCCAAAAATGGGGGGGACTATGTACAAAAGGTTCTATCATTTCTAAACGGTTCATCCGATATGGATGAAAATACCCTGAAATTAAAGCTGACCTCATTTTGTTTGTATCCTTTCAAACTCAAAGTGCTAGAGTACAGAACCAAAATAACAATGAGATAATCAATGTTATTCACTTCACCTGTCAGTGGTTTTAATGTTGTGGCTGATGGGTACTGAAGCAATGCAGGTCAAGTACCTTGCCCCATGTCGTACCTGGGAATGGAACCTGGCTGCAACCTTTCGGTTACAAGTGAAATTCCTTTACCATTATACTACACTGCCACCCACGGAGCTGGCCCCTTGGTAAAGATCCACTATATGGGCTCTGCACAGGTACAGTCCCGCTACATAGGTACAAGAGAGAGAGATGGGGGGGGGGGGGGGGGGGGGGGGGTGGGCTGTAGAGGTACTGGGCTTTTAACTTGGGAGTTTGCAGGTTCAACTCCCAGAGGAGCACTGCTATTCTGCCCTTGAGCACTTGAGCAAAGTACTTTGTTCTGGATAAGAGCGTCTGCTAAATGTCTGAATGTAGAAAGTAAATTAACAGCAGTGAAAGAGCCTGGGGACAGGCGAAACACAGGAAATACTGTAAGTTTTTTTACAGTAAAATGCACAGCTTACGTGGAGGACAGTTTCCTTGCCAACAGGCTGCCCCCTGGGGGAGCAGGGCGGGTCTGCGTGCGTGGGAGGCGTGTCTGTTTCATCGTGGGGAGTGTCTTTGTTGCCAGGGGAGGGGCAAACCCTGTGCTCGGTAGGCGTGCAGTCCTGTAGGGTGGGGGAAGTGGTGGAGGCCAGAACGGAGGGGTAAATGTCACTCATCTCCAGATCCGTGTGCTCTTCCTCCTCTTCCTCCGCCTCCTCTCCCTCCTCCTCCTCCACCTCCTCCTCGCCCCACTGCTGCAGCTGGGCCTGGTAGTGGTGCTGCAGCAGGTGGGGCAGGTGGTCCTCCTCGATGGAAATGACCCTCTGGAGCTGTGCTCTCCCGGGGCCTGCTCTCAAACCCTGGGCCTCTGTGCCGAGGCCTGACCCCTGCCCGTTCACACCCCCCAAACCCTTCCTCCCGGATAGCAGAGCCAATTCGTCCTCGTCCTCGTCCTCATCCTCACTGCAGTTGGAGAAAGAGAGACAGCACAGCTACTGAGTTTCATCACTGTATTGTGTTTGTAAAGAAGCGCTGTGTCCGACACAGCTTTCAGTGCGAGCTGCAGCCATCCTCTACCTGTGCCCTTTTATGACATGGCAATGGTTCAAGTTTCCATTATTATTATTCAGTAATGGCATAACCCTGTGGATTAAAGTCACAGAACAACTCCTCTGGGACCTATTCCTCGTAGTTGGCTAACTGAGTTAGCCGGCTAACTGCACCAATTAAAACCCAGAACAGTGTTTTAGCTGGTTCATATGTTCCATATTCAGGGGGTTTCCAGGTTTTTCTCAGCAGTTAGCCAGCTAGCTAAGTTATCCACGTACGAGGAACAGGGCCGTGGTCTGAATGTCTGTGAGCCTGAAGCTTTAGCCCCAGGTCTAAAACACTCACCTGTTTAAGGACTGCTGCCTCTCACCGTGTTTCAGCCCCGCCCATTCAGGTCTGTGCTTCCGGGACTTTCTCAGGGAATCCTTGGATTTCTGGTACAGAGTGAAGAGGTGAGTCATGTTTGGAGTTTATTTTTAAAGTAAGAATGCTGAAGTTTGTCTGACAGAATCACATTACAAATTATAAAAGCACTTTCATAATATTACAATGAGGTTCCCTAAATATTAGTTACACAGTTCTACAAATTATAATTATAACTGTGAGCAGCTTCATTAACATTATACTTTATTATCAAAATATGAAAAACTAAGAGCAGGTGAATGCCTGCAGTTTGACTTAATCCTGCAGCTTATTAAAAACACAGGTACTTACTGAAAAACACACATCCCGCTCATCTCTCAAGTGTTTATTCATTTCCCTATATTTTGGGGGGGAAACACAGATTATTAAACAACATGAGCACCTATTGTACTAAACAGCTGGATTAACTAAGAGAGGGACAAATGTACAATATATATGTAAAATGTACAATATGTGCTACATATGTAAAATATGGTAAATATGCATTTGCACTACTGTAATAGTGATCACTCTTAATGTGCAAACCACACACTTATATAGATATGACCGCCAGACGAGAGGGTTCTACTGGTTCTACTGTTAAACTGGCATTAGAACATTCAGGGATGCAGGGTGTAATATGACCTGTACTGAGGTGACAGATTACAAGACTGACTGACCACTTTAGTCTTTCCACAGAAACCCTGCTTCACGCATATTACATGCATCACATGTCTGTGTCATGGGATTACATACACAAGCATCAAGTGTACAGAAGTTCCAGACTGTGTGTGTGGTTCTGTAAGGTTCTGTACCACAGCAGGTGCAGAATGTGTGTGTGGGTCTGCGAGGTTCTATACCACAGCAGGTCCTGAATGTGTGTGGTTCTCTAAGTGTCTATACCAAAGCATATCTAGACTGTGAGGTTATGTCAGGTTCTGTACTTCAGCAGGTCCTAATTGTGTGTGGTTCTGTAAGGTTCTGTACCTCAGCAGGTCCAGCTGTTTCAGAAGGCTCGCTTTCTCTCTCTGCATTCCCTCTGTGACCCGATACAACTCCCTGAGCACAAAACCAGAAGAGGAACAGCTCACACAAACCCCTGCACTCAAATGCCCCTCTGCACACAGCTGCCCCTCAAGTGTACAGGATTCTACGCACAGCACTATAGAGGCAGGGGCTGGTCACTTATATTTATGAGTGTGATGATAAGGCACACTTGCGGTCCTGGTGTAGAGCAGAGCAGAGCAGAGCAGAGCAGAGCAGAGCGAGCACGCACGTACGCAGTTGTATGCCGCTATAAGTGATGGGATGGGGGGTGATGAGTGACTCACATCTCGCAGTCCTGGTGCAGAACACACACACACACACACACACACACACACACACACACACACACACACACACACACACACACACACACACACACACACACACACACACACACACACACACACACACACACACACACACACACACACACACACACACACACACACACACACACACACACTTGTATGCCGCTATATGTGATGGGATGGGGGGTGATGAGTGGTGTGTGTGTGTGTGTGTGTGTGTGTGTGTGTGTGTGTGTGTGTGTGTTCGTTGATGGGACCGTGGTGGCTGCCTCCCGCTCTGCAAGGAACCTGGGGGTGGTCCTGGACGACCGGCTGGACTTCAAAGAGCACATCAGGGCGACGGCACGGTCCTGCAGGTTCCTCCTGTACAACATCAGGAGGATTCGACCGTACCTGACCACCTACTCCACCCAGCTTCTTGTCCAGACCATGGTCACCTCACGCCTGGACTACTGCAACTCCCTGCTCGCAAGCCTACCGGCCTGCGCCATTCTGCCTCTTCAACTGATCCAGAATGCAGCTGCCCGGCTTGTGTTCAACCTCCCGAAATTTTCCCACGTAACTCCCCTGCTGAGGTCTCTCCACTGGCTGCCAGTTGCAGCCAGGATCAGGTTCAAAGTTCTGACCCTGGCCTACACTGCAGCCAATAGGACAGGCCCCGCCTACCTGCAGGACTTAATCCAGAACTATGTTCCTGCTCGACCACTTCGCTCTTCTACAGCAGGGCGACTGGCACTTCCCCCCCTCCGTGTCAAAGGCTCTCGCTTGTCCCGACTGCGGAGTTTTTCCACATTAGCACCTCAGTGGTGGAATGAACTTCCCATTCCCCTACGTTCTACTCCAACCCTGCCTGCATTCCGTCGAGGCCTGAAGACACACCTCTTCAGACTCCACCTTGACTGATATCCTCACCTAGGAATATCAGCTCCCTGTCCCCTGTGTTTTCCTGTCTGTTATTATAGTTTATAATAGTATTTGGAATGTTTTATCATAGTATAGTTTATAATAGTATTTGGAATGGTTTATAATAGCATAGTTTATAATAGTATTTTGAATGGTTTATAATAGTATAGTTTATAATAGTATTTGGAATGGAAGTGTGGTGTTGCTGATTTGCCCACAGCTTACTGTGAACTACAGTCAACGTTCATTGCTAGGGATAGCTGCTACATTATGCAAAGGATGTGCTTTGCCTCGTCTGTTCTGTAATGATGATGATGTCTCTGTACGCACTTACTGTACGTCGCTTTGGATGAAAGCGTCTGCTAAATAAATGTAATGACTCACATCTCGCGGTCCTGGTGGAGGCGGGAGGACTCCTCCTGCAGGTGGTTCAGGGTCTCCTGCGCGAGGCTCAGCTCCTGGCAGGTGTGTTTCAGCTCCTGCTGAAGCTCCTCATTGGTCTGTTTGAGTCTCACATTCTGCACCCGACTCTCCTGCTGCTTACTCTGCAACTCCTGACACTGCTGCTCCAACTGTACATGCATGTATCACATATGTACACACACATAAGCATGCATAACATATGTTCAACCATACACACATGCATACATTACATGCATACACACACATGCACCACATATGTGCAAACATAACAAACATACACATATGTATCATATGTACACCAGTGGCGGCTCCTGAGCTGAAAATTGGGGAGGCAGAAAACTTCCCTTTAAACTGATTATTGGTCTTAATCATTTTTCAATCAGTTTCCTTGATTAACAATAGGCTACATCAGCGTTTAATTCACCAATTACTCAATGCCATCAAATGTAGCCAGTTCTCCTCAATTAGGCTATTAGGCAAGTAATACAATTATTTTAACTTGCATCGCAAAATTGTGCACATTTTAATCAACATTATAATTGTGGATACATGTGCTCTTCGTTCTCCGCACTCTTAATTCCGAAAATATCCATGGAAATTAAACGATCTGAAAGCTCAGCTTTTGTTAGATTCTTTTTTATTGCAGGTTTAGCACAACCTCATCTTTTGTTAGATTATTTTTAAAAAAAAATAAAAAAAATAATCTAACAAAAGCTGAGCTTTAAGATCGTTTAATTTCCATGGATATTTTCGGAATTAAGAGTGCGGAGAACGAAGAGCACATGTATCCACAATTATAATGTTGATTAAAATGTGCACAATTTTGCGATGCAAGTTAAAATAATTTTATTACTTGCCTAATAGCCTAATTGAGGAGAACTGGCTACATTTGATGGCATTGAGTAATTGGTGAATTAAACGCTGATGTAGCCTATTGTTAATCAAGGAAACTGATTGAAAAATGATTAAGACCAATAATCAGTTTAAAGGGAAGTTTTCTGCCTCCCCAATTTTCAGCTCAGGAGCCGCCACTGATGTACACACACGCGTACATTACATATGTACAAACATACACACATGTATGACATATGTACACACATGCATCATATGTAGAAACACACACATACACACATGCATCGCATATGTACAAACACACACGTACACACACATCGATCAGCCAAAACATTAAAACCACTGACAGGTGAAGTGAATAACATTGATTATCTCGCTGTTATTTTGGTTCTGTACTCTAGCACTGAGTTTGAAAGTATACAATGACAATGAGGTTGAAGTGCAGACTGTCAGTTTTAATTTGTTTTTAACAGTTTTAATATCTTATTTTCTGGTACTCCTACAAGCGATACTATTACCTCTCTGAATTTGAATGGATCTTTATGGGAATTGGGGGTGGGACTAGATTTAGCTGTAAATTACACTGGAACAGTATGGAACACATGGTTGGCTAAATGGCTCTAAGTCATCAAGGGTCTAACGTATCAAACAAGCCTTAAACCATCACTCTGCTGCCAGAAATACAGTACAGGATGGATCACTTGAAGGGTTTCTCCTCCTGACTTATTTTTTCCATAGAGTTCAATAGGAAAATTTGTCAGGAGAAACAACCCTTAAAGTGATCCATCCATATCTACTGCATATCTGCATTGTATCTTTTCAAACACAAAGTGCTAGAGTACAGAACAAAAATAACAACGAGATAATCAATGTTATTCACTTCACCTGTCAGTGGTTTTAATGTTGTGGCTGATCGTGTATATATATAAAACACACAAATATGCATCACATTTACACACACACACACACACACACACACACACACACACACACACACACACACACACACACACACACACACACACACACACACACACACACACACACACACACACACACACACACACACACACACACACACACTCTTAAATTCTGCATATTAACACAAGCTGTTGAGTGTAATCCAGCAGCCCAGCTTCATGCTGGCATTGCTTTTGTAACAAACCCGTGTTTACAGAGAGGAGCACAGAGCTACTCATTAGCAGCAGTAATTAAGACACACAAAGCACTCAGTAAACAGCTTTTAATCACTGTGCCCAGGAAGACGCCAGCTTTCCTTTATTAAGAAGGAACTCAGGGACATTTACAAACTCATGGTGAGTTTTAACATAATTAGCCTGCACGGAGTGGAGAGGGAGTACATAGATTTGTACACTGAAATTGACGTCACGTAATGAGAGAGACAAAGCCAAAAGAGCTCACTTCACTGACGGGTTATGTTTAATCAGTTATAACAGCTGTATCTGCCATCATAACTAATATAACTCATGGAGCCGGAGTGATAGGAAACCCTGTTGACTGAGCGGATTTGAACTGGAAACTGTGGTGGAGACTGGGATGGAGAGTAGCGAGAATAGATGGAGAGTGGTGATAATGGATGGATGGAGAGTGGTGATAATGGATGGATGGAGAGTGGTGATAATGGGTGGAGAGTGGCAAGAATGGATGGAGAGTGGTGATAATGGGTGGAGAGTAGCGAGAATAGATGGAGAGTGGTGATAATGGATGGATGGAGAGTGGTGATAATGGGTGGAGAGTAGCGAGAATGGATGGATGGAGAGTGGTGATAATGGATGGATGGAGAGTGGTGATAATGGATGGATGGAGAGTGGTGATAATAGGTGGAGAGTAGTGAGAATGGATGGAGAGTGGTGATAATGGATGGATGGAGAGTGGTGATAATGGATGGATGGAGAGTGGTGATAATGGATGGATGGAGAGTGGTGATCATGGATGGATGGAGAGTGGTGATAATGGATGGATGGAGAGTGGTGATAATGGGTGGATGGAGAGTGATGATAATGGGTGGATGGAGAGTGGTGATAATGGATGGATGGAGAGTGGTGATAATGGGTGGAGAGTAGCGAGAATGGATGGAGAGTCAGGTGGAGGAATAATGACAAACCATAGTTATATATAAACATAGTTGCACATGGAGCGAGGGGTGCTGATGTAGGTGGGTGGGGCTGAGTGTATACGTAGGAGTGTGTAGATGGATGAAGGTGTATGTGCAGGTATAGTATACAGGTGCATAAGGCTACGTTCACATTGCAGGGCTTAATGCTCAATTCAGATTTTTTCTGCAGATCCAATATTTCTGCCTTGACTGTTCACATAAATTGCTTAATATGGCCTATATTTGGTAAGCAGCTACATGAGGAAAATAAATACCGTGCAACAGACCAGGACAATAATATGGACAGTTCTAACATTATTTTAAATCACAAAACGCTGCTGTCCGCGAATTATATAAAAATGTAGCCTACTTCCAAAAGTTAGTGTAGGCTATCGTTTGTGCCCAAAAAAATCCACTGCTTTACACATTTACCTCTCATCTAAAATGGCAACATATGATTAGCTAATATATGAATCATATGTTCATAACCAACCTGTACAATAGTGAGTTAACTAGGCCGTGCGCTACGTTGTAATGCCCAGCTACATCAAAAATGACGAAAAAAAGTCACATGAATTCTGATCTGTTCAGATTGCGGTCACATGGCCAGTGATCGGATATGTATCGAATTTAGGACCACATATGAAAGTGGTCCAGATCTGATTGGAAAAAATCAGATTTTTGTGTTCACACTGCTCTGAAAAAATCAGATCTGTGTCACATGCGAGCAAAAAAATCTAATTTGGGCCACATTTTCTTGTAATGTGAACGTAGCCTAGTTGTATCGGTGTGTAGGTGTAGAGGTATGCGGAGGTGTGCAGGTGTGTGAATCTCACCCTCCTGTGTTTGCTGAAGAGCTGCTCCAGTTCCTGTTCTTTGTGGTTGAGCTGCTGCTCAAGGTCCTGACTGCGTGACAGGAAGCGCTCAGAGTCCTGCAGGAAACAGGAAGCCAGACCCCGGAACATTGCATGCTGAGTAGCACAGCCCTGGATGATAGGAACGCTACAGCACTGCATAACACCAGAGCAGTGCATGCTGGGTAAGGTTGAGGGTACTTTAGCAGTGCAGGCTGGGTAAGGGTGAGCGTACTATCGCAGTGCAGGCTGGGTAAGGGTAAGCGTACTATAGCAGTGCAGGCTGGGTAAGGGTGAGCGTACTATAGCAGTGCAGGCTGGGTAACGGTGAGCGTACCTGCAGAAGGATCCTGTCCTTCTCAGTTTTGATCTGCTGCTCCATCTCCTCATACAGACGCTGAATCTCATCATCATGGGTCGCAGCTTTTCTGTAAAAACACCCTGAGCTCTGAGCGGACTTCACTTAATAAGACAGGAAAAAAACAGTGAAAGCTTAATTTCTATATCCTGAACCACAAGGATCTCCCATTTACATTCCTCTTATAAACACACACCTTATGTAAGCCTTATGGGAGCCATCAGCTCAACAAAGACAAAACATGTGGTTGGTAATTAGCCCAGAGACACATCTCAAAGCATTACTGTAGCACATACGCTAATCAACTGCACATACAGACACCAGAGAAAGACTAGCTGAGCCAATTAAAAAAACACTCTTATACACTGTCAATTAAAACCACTTAATGTACATTCAGTGAGCATGTATTCCACTACCTGCTTGCCTTGACTGCTCACTTGATTAGGTGATTAGAAGAATGTACTGCTGGTCTTAGTAAAGCCATACTGTTTGAGACATGCCTGTTTTTCCTGTAGATTACTGGTCACTCAAAAAGGTTAAATTACACATTCTGTAAGGCATTACCACAAAACCTTGACCTTTGAACTCATTCTCGAATGTGATAAGTTGGCTGTCCATTAAACCACATCTACCAGGAAACCTGAGTTTGGAGAGATGGCAAGGAAGCTGTGTCTTACAGTATTCCTACAAGGACCAAAACAGTGGTTCTTTGTAATAAGGGGGGCTGGTTGTGTGTATAAAGTGGAGGGCTGTATGGGGCCGGTTGTGTGTATAATGTGGAGGCTGTATGGGGCTGGTTGTGTGTATAATGTGGAGGCTGTATGGGGCTGGTTGTGTGTATAATGTGGAGGCTGTATGGGGCTGGTTGTGTGTATAAAGTGGAGGGCTGTATGGGGCTGGTTGTGTGTATAATGTGGAGGCTGTATGGGGCTGGTTGTGTGTATAATTTGGAGGCTGTATGGGGCTGGTTGTGTGTATAAAGTGGAGGCTGTATGGGGCTGGTTGTGTGTATAATGTGGAGGCTGTATGGGGCTGGTTGTGTGTATAATGTGGAGGCTGTATGGGGCCGGTTGTGTGTATAATGTGGAGGCTGTATGGGGCTGGTTGTGTGTATAATGTGGAGGCTGTATGGGGCTGGTTGTGTGTATAATGTGGAGGCTGTATGGGGCTGGTTGTGTGTATAATTTGGAGGCTGTATGGGGCTGGTTGTGTGTATAATGTGGAGGCTGTATGGGGCTGGTTGTGTGTATAATGTGGAGGCTGTATGGGGCTGGTTGTGTGTATAATTTGGAGGCTGTATGGGGCTGGTTGTGTGTATAATGTGGAGGCTGTATGGGGCTGGTTGTATGTATAAAGTGGGGGGTTGTGAAGTGTTGGTAAAGGCTTCCAAGTACTCAGATTCCAGAGGAGGGCGGGAGTTTAACAGGCTCATTAGGTCAGAGGTCACAGGTTAATTCTGCAGAAAAGCCCAAAGTCTCAATACAAGAGGCGTAACCTCCCTGTTCCACTCACATACAAGCTCATACAGGTGCAACAGGCATCCTAATTTTGTGCTAAATAATAATAGAAAATGATTAAAAAGTACAGCACAGATTCTGTACATTAACATGATGTTCAGTTCCACACTAACTTTAACATTTGCGTCTCAAACATTTATCTATCTTCGTGGAAGCTGTGATAGCTCAGTTCAATTCATTTTTAATACTTATTCACAAATGGGTGTGACCAAGGCCAGTATGGAGTGGGATTGGATGACCTGTTCTCAGACATACCTCTTTATGAATATTCATAAACTGTAACACTATCATAAGGAAGTAGAAAGGTCATGAGCTGGCCATCACCTCTTGAGGGCACTCTCCATCTCCTTCTTATCCTGGTTGGCCTCGTTGATCTGGTACGTGACCCTGGCCAGGAACTCCTCAAAGTTGGACAGGAGATGGGGCTCGTCCCGGCGAAGCTGGGCCCACAGGCTACGCACCTCGGCTGGGCTGGGGGTGGGGCAGGAGAGATCAAACTAAGTGCTGAGAGGAGACTCTGTGCTCCGTCTCATAGCAACAGACAGAAGTCAGTACAGTACATGACAAACAGCACTTTTAGCTTGGAAACATTTTCCAAATGGAAACTAAATGACACATTTAATCTGTTTCAATATGTGGTTCAGCACACAGAATACGGCCCCTGAGGTACAGCACAGAGTCCAGGGCCCCTGAGGTACAGCACAGAGTCCAGGGCCCCTGAGGTACAGCACAGAGACCAGGGCCCCTGAGGTACAGCACAGAGACCAGGGCCCCTGAGGTACAGCACAGAAACCAGGGCCCCTGAGGTACAGCACAGAAAAGGGCCCTGGCGGTAAAATGCTATTCAATCGGCTACTTTATTCCTGGTTTGCTGGCGACTGAAATGTAATGACTTTAGGGTCCCTGCAGAGCAGCAGCATGTTTTTAGCTTCTCATTGAAAGCCATCAGCCTATCAGTCTATGACCCCCCAAAAACCAACCAATCCCCAACCCCGCTGTACCCCCCAGTACCATCCTCGCAGCTCTGCCCCCAACCACACAGACCTGTCCATTTGCTCTTACTCTTCAAAGATGCTGCTAGCCCCCAGGCTCTCCATCAGCATGTCGAAGTGCCTCTCCTCGTCGTCCTCGTCTCCCGCCAACCGCGCCTCCCACTGCCTCTGGTAAAGCACCTCCGAGGAGCCCTGCATCACACCTGCCTTATCCTCCACCTCCCCCACCTCCGCCACCAAGATGTTCCGGCCAAACAGGAAATTACCTGGGCAGGGACATCACACACCACCACCACACATCACACTAACGCCAACGCCCCCCCCAACACATCACACTAACACCAACAACTGACTGTGACCTGTCACTTCCTGGTATTAACTATAATGCGAATATAATTTTTAATGGTTTAACTAATACATTTTTTACATGTTTAATTCAAATTCCTTAACTTGTGACAATACACTACATAATTAATATATTCAATGCAGTTTTTATGTAATCATTGCCACTGTGTTTTTGCTTTTAGTTATTCAAGTAACTTTTATTTTATTTTAAATAATAGAAGCAAATCAAATGAGTGAGGCAGGAAACATAACCCTGTCCTCTTCATGAATAAAGGCTTCAGCTTCAGCTCCAACTCAAGACTGACAGCGTGGAGCGGACATGTGACGTCTGAACAGCCAATCAGAACCCACTGAATCCAGAGGAGAACTCCTCCAGGGTGAGGTAGCCATTGGCGTCGGCGTCCAGCGTGTCGAAGACGTTCTCCAGCTCGTCTGCGCTTTGGGGTAAGCTCCCGTGCAGCCTCTGTCACAAACACAATGTCCAGAACAGGTTCAGCCGACGGAGTATAATACGGCTTCCACCATCACACCCTTTCAAACACTGCTGTCATGTTCACAGGCACATAAAACCAAGACCTGTCAATCACCTGAAGCAGGGAGCAATAATGCCCATTACAATGTCATTTTAAACTACAGGGGGGAATTTGTCAATGCATGCTTGTCTTCACGTAAGACTGTGTACTGTAGCCTACTAGCTCTGATGCTTTCTTACTAAATATTCTATTTGATTCCAGCCAAGAATATTAATCCAGGGAAGTTTTGTCTTTTAATGATTTTTCTTTGACTCGATCAGGTTACCAGAGCAATGGGCTTCTCGTGTGAGCATAAGCAGCACTTAGATGAAGGAGATGGTTAAACCACACAGGTCACTGATTTAAAGGCTCATATCCACCCAGCAGATCAGCTGCAAATTAGATATCACACACATTAAACACACTGTACCCCAGAGCTGTTGGAAGCTGCAATAAACTTTAAACACACATGCAGAGATGCTGGAAGCTGAAACACAAATTAAACACACTAGACTACAGAGATGCTGGAAACTGAAACATACATTAAACACACTGGACTGCAGAGATGCTGGAAACTGAAACACACATTAAACACACATGCAGAGATGCTGGAAACTGAAACACACATTAAACACACATGCAGAGATGATGGAAACTGAAACACACATTAAACACACCATACTGCAGAGATGCTGGAAACTGAAACACACGTTAAACACACTGTACTGCGGAGATGATGGAAACTGAAACACACATTAAACACACCATACTGCAGAGATGCTGGAAACTGAAACACACATTAAACACACCGTACTGCAGAGATGCTGGAAACGGAAACACACATTAAACACACTGGACTGCAGAGATGCTGGAAACTGAAACACACATTAAACACACATGCAGAGATGCTGGAAACTGAAACACACATTGAACACACTGGACTACATAGACGCTGGAAACTGAAACACACATTAAACATACTGTACTGCAGAGATGCTGGAAACGGAAACACACATTAAACACACTGGACTGCAGAGATGCTGGAAACTGAAACACACATTAAACACACATGCAGAGATGCTGGAAACGGAAACACACATTAAACACACTGGACTGCATAGATGCTGGAAACTGAAACACACATTAAACACACTGTACTGCAGAGATGCTGGAAACTGAAACACACATTAAACACACTGTACTGCAGAGATGCTGGAAATTGCAACAGAAAGACTCAGTTTGCATAAAGCTCCATTTAGAAGCATGTTTATTCTAAACAGGGCAAGGTTCTGGGGGGATGAGAGGGACAGCATGAATAAGAAAGGCATTGTGGGTATTTATGCACAGGTTTGGTAAACAGAATCAGAGCTCTTCAGAGCGTGGGCCTGAACCGTGAAGACAAAGGAGAAGCAGAGATGAACAGAGGCAGCATCTACACAACAATACAGAGCCAGGAGAGAAGAGAGGAGGAAGGGAGGGGAAGACAGGAGAGAGGAGTGGAAAACAGGGCAGGGAAATAGTTGCCCAAAATAACAGGTAGACAGGTAGATCAGGGCACCCGATCCCCCGACTCCCAAAGACCACACTGCAGGCTTTGCACTAGTGCTGAAAGCCCTGATCAGCTCTGGTGTGCTGTGGCGGGCATGGTGGGGTGTGGCATTGCGGTGCGGGGTGTGTGCATGTGTGCGTGTGTGTGCATGTGTTTGTGACATGCACTACCTGTACCTGCATATCCCTGCGAGTGATGAAACCTTTGTCCTCAATGTCACATATCCTGAAAAACTCCTGTGTTTTCTCCAGAATGGCAGTTGGGCCAGGGTCTCTGAGGTCACTGAGGTCAGTGGCATTCCGGTGTGCTGTTCCACTGTTTCTGGGTACATGGTCCCTCAGACGGGCACTGTGAACCGCCTGGGTCACACTGGTACTGGGGACCACTTCCATGCTGTCGATCCTCTCACCCGCAGATGGGGCAGAACCGGGCCCAGACCAGAAAACCCCCCAGCTTCCACTCAGTCAGATGATGATGTCACAGCTCATTATCGCTTAGCAACCTCCCCAGGAAACTGCTAGACAAACGCAGAGGAAAGAGTGTAGAACTCCATGCACAAACCCAAACCCTAATCTCCACCTGTGGGATCAGCTGCAATTTCTGCCTTTAAGCATTCAGGGAACAGAAAAACTCCCGTTGAGTATGAACTGCATACAGCCAGTCACAACAAACACAAATGAAGACGTTTTCCCTCACAGTTAGTGAGTTAATTACGGTGAGTCATCACTTGCCAAACTGCTCAGGAGGAAATAAACTAACACTCACTTTCATTTTCAAGTCTAATTTAAGGTTAAATGAATATAGGATAGTATTACAGTATGCAGTGAGACTTGAGGGCCATAGATGTGACATTCACACATAACTGACCACATCAATGACAGATAATACACAATAATGCAACCATGAAAACTGAAGGAAAATCAATAACAATTCACATTGCCACAGAATGTGTTGAAGCATGACTTCTGGTTAATTAGCCTGGGGCACTGTGCACCTGAGATGTAAATAAATTTAGAGCAGAGTCTACACAGCCTAACACCTGCAGGGAGGGGCTAAGTCCGTTCATCTTAACAACAGCATGTCTGCACCCCTTCAGTCAACAGACAGCAGGGCGGGAATCCTGGACAGGGATAATCCCTTTATTGACCTCTGTGGGTTGTGTCCCTGCAGTTTATCTAACCCTCCAGCTTCAAGATGTTGGCATTTAATGCACAAACTGCTAGGGTGCGGTTGACGGCCCTCCGCTTGCATTCGGTGTCTACGCCTGTACACCTGCGCTGTGTCACAACTTACACTGCACACCTGGGCCGTTACACCTTCACAGTGCACACCTGCGCCATAGTACACCTACGTTGTGTTACAATTTACACCTGTGCCATGTTACGCCGGCACCCTGTTACGGCTGCCTGGCGTAATCTTTTAAATGTGCCTTTCATAAATGATCCACATATTAGACCACACATGTTTTTATGTCCAATAATGAATTTCGCACTTCTATCAAAAACAGTCATATACTTTAATTTTATAGCCCAGCGTTCAGTGCTAAAGTGAAGCTATGCACAGACCTATCATCTCAGCACAGAGACCAGACTTACTCACACATGCACATTAAGATTATATCAATGACAGTTTAATCAGCAACATGCTATGACAAATACCCCACAAGGGCCCAATATCAGACTCCTCCCACTCAGTCCCCTCCAACTGACCGCAGACACCTTCCAATCAGACTCCTCCCACTCTCCTGGAGTGA
Source organism: Synaphobranchus kaupii (assembly GCA_029718625.1). Taxonomy (NCBI): domain Eukaryota; kingdom Metazoa; phylum Chordata; class Actinopteri; order Anguilliformes; family Synaphobranchidae; genus Synaphobranchus; species Synaphobranchus kaupii. Next base: position 126,359,449 of record CM056376.1, read on the forward strand.
GTCATGGGCTTGGTTTCCCCTATTTCTCTGCACAAACACACAGACTGACCCTGCTCCCCACTGCACTCCACAGACCCTTAGCACTCCACTCAGGATCTAAGGGTGGGAAACAAGAGTGGGATTCAGGAGTATATATATATATATATATATATATATATACATATAACCTAAAAATTTACACCAGCAGCTGCTCTGCTGTCACAAGACTCTTAACAAAACTTTATTTACCCAATAATCTGTAAGAGAGGGTCGAGCACACACCAACGTACAGCATCACCACTTCCGCTGGATTTCAAAGCAATGAACTCCACAAGCCCTTCAGATAAAAACCACACTGGTTTGCAGCCCTTCAGCAGCCCCCCAGCTTTCCTTTCCACACACGCACACATGCACGCACACACACGCACGTACGTACGTACACACATGCACGCACACGCACACACGTCACTCAACTTTCCTGAACCATAATGTACACTTTAACTACTAAAAATCTGTTAGACACAACATTAGTAAATTATGAGAAGATAGCATACATTTTATATCGTCTCAAACCCACAATGCTTTGCATTTCCACACAGGTCTGTCACTCTTCACATTAAAAACTATGACAACAGAGTCTTTCCTTTTGTTTAGATTTTTCCATCTTTCTTGTGGATACAGAGTCTCTTTAGACACATCAGAAATGAGCGGGACACATCTTTTCCTTATCATGCCTTTTACTGCCAACTGTAGTGAATTATGTACTTATTTTTTTTCTTTAGTGTAGACATCGCTTAGTTCACACACATGGTGTATTTAGTTGAACTCAGTCATAGGCTAGTGTTGGCCTCGCTGGGCAAACAGTCACAGTTGCGTCTTGACATTTGTGACGTAATCTAAGAATGTGTCATACTAGCCAAACACAAACTCTTATCAGGCTCATATCAGTACACACAAGAGGGAGGTCTGCTGCAGCTATTTCTAGTTTATCCTGTCAACCAGCAGCCAATTAAAATATTTACTTCCTACTGATTAAGCTCACCACAACATAGTGTTTGTAGCCTTGGTATACAGAGCTAATTGAATAATCTCCAAATCATATACAGCTATAAGGCAATTGTATCTGTCCAAGAACATTTTTACCACTACTTGGACATTTTGTAACCAAATAAACCTGTTTTCTCTGAATTTAGCTTTGTCAGACTGCAATCTTTGCTCTATAGGACAATACACAGGCTTGTTCATTTCAAACCTGCTGTGTGCTATGCTCCCTTAAACATTACCCATGTTACAAACACACGTACTGTAAAGACCAACAACACAGAATCCGCAGGTAATAACAGAACGACTTAGGGACGTTTCTAACAACACAGCTTGATTAAAACGTATTGACCAAACCTGCCAAAACAACAAAACATGGATTGGTTGGCTCTCTGCTTCACTGCGACAGTGAACTGCTACGGTGTGGCAGAGCACCTGTTACACGGTAGGCTATCAGAGGGTGACAATGTGCGAGTTTTACTGCCTGTAGTTTTTATCAGCCCACTCGCCTGCTCTGCGCCAGAGAACTCCCATAGAGAGGGGAGCGCTTTTGCGGTAAAAAGACACCGAGTGTAAACGCGCATTTGTGTGTTTTGTGCGTTTGGTTGTGTGTGCCACATTATCTTTACAGGCATTGAGTGTGTGATTCTGCCACTAAATACTCTGGTCAGACAATGACAGCACATCTCAGTCAGAACTGTGGATGTATGTGGTATAGGCTTTATCAGCATCATCGCTGGTTGCACCCTCATATCACTTTAAATGACTGTCAGTGCAGGCTCGTTTAAAATAGTTTCAGGTTTCCGGTTTACGACACCCTAAGGTTTCAGCATTCTGTGGTATTATTTCTACAAAATATATAACATTTCCATCCGTGAAAAAAATGCTACTGGCTTTTTTTGCCAAAAGAAACGACAACAAGAAATAAAGTAGCCTAGCCTACAGCAGTCCTATTTGCATCTCTGCATTCTACAAGTGCAAAATAGCTCGTTAGAGCTCAGCGTTACAAACTAACATTAACTACAGTAAGAAGAAGAAGGCAACGTGCCAGTCTGTCTATTTGTATTATTTCGTAACTGCATTTATGGGTTAAGCTAAATTTTTAACACAGCGATGTGGACATTATCGTGGAGTTCAACTCTTAACAATGAACACGTGTGACAGCAGTTGCGCTTCATTAAATTACTTTAAACAGACGAAATATAAAATTGCTCTGACATGGTCGCAAATAAAGTTAAAACTCACAAGTGGAATAAAAACAGAAACTTACATTTATTTCTGATTCCGACAGAGATGTTTAGCCTAATGCACTGTTCCCAGCTAACTCATACTTCAAACGGACGGAAGCGAGTCGCTCAAATGTAGGTTTTTGTCTAACCAGCTGCCTAACTTTTAAGCGGCTCTAATGAAATATTTGATAGTCACTGGTCGGTCGACTCAGGAGAACTGCTTATATCCTATGATCCTAGGCTATTCGTGCCGCGCTTTAAATGAGTATCCTATATCCAGGACATATAAACTCTTGAAAGCGTGGAGAAATACTCCTGTCTGAGGGTGGGACTTAATGAACTAATGAAGCATCGTAGCCATAGCGACAGCGGCGTTGCAAAATTTCGCAGTCCTCTCCGTCTTATATTTTTGATAAACACTTGGTCTATTTAATCTATAATCATATTAAATATCGTAACAGCCATGTGTTAGAGCAGCCCATACGAATAAATAAGACGAGTATTTCAAACGTTCACATTATGAAATAACTTAGCCTAATTTAAAAATGTGCATAATGTAGGCTAGACTACAGCTGGCTATTGTGCAATTAACTGACTGAATACATTTCACATTGTTCTTAAGTTTCCTTTACAAAATTCTCCAAAGTGTGGAAGACGAAAAGATGCACACGGATGAGGATTAATTGCACATTTTGTCAAACATTTATTAGGTTAAGATCTTTCCCAGGCCTACCACTATAGGCTAGCCTGTACTCTTGTGCAATTCCAGTACAGTAGCTAATAGGCTACTGTACGGCGTTCCTGAGCCCACCACTTATTTTATGTCTTTGGAAGTTGGAACGACGCAGCCTAGGTTACTACTACATCAAATGGGAGTCATGGGCCGAACAATTCTTACTCCAGCTTGTGAGGGTCAGCGCCATCATAAATGGGGAGAAAGGTGCCCCTGCTGAGGGTTTCTGGTGTGTGTGTGTCCAGATTTACTCTTCTTTATGTTCCACAGACATTAACCTATATGCTGTGTGCCTGTATCGACAGTAAAATGTGTAAACTCGAAAATGATGAGGCATTTGTGTATGATACTGTTATATTGCCTATAGCCTTAGCTATAGAAACCAGTGAAAGGATGCACATGGATAAATGAGTCCCCAGAAAAACGATCATGAAAACACACACTGCCCCCAGCCCTCCGTGCTCTGAGATCACACAGCGTGCCATTAATATTCCTTCATTTCAGCGGACAGCCTCTGATCTTTCGCATTGGGCATGCAGCTGCATGGTACTTCACCATAGCGCGTGCGTAGGGTGATTCATTCAACAGAAAGCAATGAAAAGCTGTGATCGTCTACTTCAAAGCTTCTCCAGATTTTAAAATGCTTATGTACTATTATTACCATCGCTGTTCCGTCTCACTCCTTTTCTGAACAGATATGTTTTTTTCATCAGGTAGGCCTACAAAAGATTCTCTGTAGCAGACGGTCTACTGGATATGTCAAGACTAAAATGATACACTATGTTAGTGTGTATAAATTATAGGCCTATTATATCCGTGAGTGTATAGGCTATACATTATATTATGCCTGTGAGTGTATATACATTATATTAGATCATATTATACAGGAACAGGAACTATGAAAACATTACAAACAGAAAAATAAGATAAAATGACAAAAATAAAATAATGCATCAAATGACACGTGTACTTTTTGCATACACATCAATGTAAACTGTAAAATAAACTATACAAATGATAAAAGCCTTGTATGATCTTCAATTTCAGTATCACCTAACTCAATATTTTTATTTTTAGGACACACATATACCTATGTAACATAGTAGCCTACAGGTACAAGCCACATTTCTAACAAAATAAAGACATGTGTTTTGTTTATTCTGGTTTGTTATTGGAATTTGGTCGTTTTTACTCAAACCCAGAGCGAGATCTTGGCTGTCACACAGACCTGCACAAGAAAAGAGAATGTTATACATGTGATACAGTTAGGCCTAATAAAGCCACAGATAACATGCAAACTAACGCTTCAACACTGTAGTAGTCAGCATTCAGGTTGTTCTAGTAAAATGGGCAACGAGTTAAACTATTTTGAAATAAATTAAGAAGAATGATTAAATATTAATTCGTAATTTATTTTAACGGGATAAGAATCAAGAATTGACATTTTACAGTTGCAACTTCACATCATTCAACAAGTGACGACAGCTAGACCAGTCGTCCTGCGCCAGGCTGCCATCTAGCGGTCAACACTTAACGTAGCCTAACATTTTGTTGGCATGTATCTTTGCACACATTCACAGATCGTTTTGCAGGCATTGTTAAATTTGTCCTTTCTGTTGTTTTTTATTTAGATTTTTAGCATTATTTTCACTGATTCAAAAGTATTACCCCCAAAATGTTATGGGCTAAAGACTTCACAGAATCAAAAACAATCTCTTTGATAGTAAAGTTACTATTTTTGCTTGGAGCCACACGACTAGCGATAACATTTCAGCTCAACTTTTCGTCATTTCAATCTTACATATTTATATTTGTATGTGCTTATAAAATAAGTTACATAATGTTCCACTATCCTGTGTGTTACACTACTCTGTGTGTTCTACTACCCTGTGTGTTTCCAATATCCTGTGTGTTCTGGTCTCAGAAAACAGGGAACCCTCTTTGTTTTGGTTTGTGTGAAAGCTCCCAGATTGAACCATTTTGCCTGACAAAGAACATTTGAACTAGACAGGTCCTTTTCGGAACCTATTCTTCTGAGTGTACCCTGTGGTTCACCGAGCCTGGAAACTGTAAATTGAGTTACAGGCTATATGCAGCAGGGGGCGCTCCCATCTCTTATTACAGGTGTCTGGTCAACCAAGACAAAGCTGTTACACGCTTTATTCTCACCCTGGGGCCACATGTGTAAAAGAACGCACAGGGTGAAAGTCGGAAATTTCTACTTCTGCCTTTCTGTCACGGTGTCGCCATATTACACGGACCCAAAACATTGCGTATGTATGGTGTCCATCATGTGCAGAGGTACGCAGATTCTCACAGCATGTGTTATATTATACATCTGAATTTTTGCATGGAAACTCACTTACGGGGGGGGGGGGGGCTACCATTGCTGATCATCACAGCTTGGGATTTGATCAAGGTCAACCCACCACAATTTGTACTGACGAATTAGCATTAGCACATGGAAACTGCTTCCAAATAGTCTTACAATATTTTATTTTGATTAAGTGTTATGTTATGATTCCATCATCTGAAGCACAGGAAAGAACAGAATGTTTCTGAGGGACATAATTTTTGCAATGTGTTGCATGTGAGCATTAAAGCAATGTCCTACATGTTTGTGTGCAAGAAGCACCAAGTTCTTAAAAGCTGATTTTTAGAACAGACATATCCTGGAGAATGGAAAGATGGCCTGTTATCTGTCTCTGTTTTCCAGGCCTCCTTTCAACAGCCAGCAGAAAGGTGGGTGGGTGGTAGGTGTATAGGCAGAGTCAGGTATGTTATAGTGGGGGGGGGGGGGGGGGGGGGGGGGGGGGGTATAACCAAATCAAAGCACCCTGTCCTCAGAGGGACACAGACCCTTTCAGCCTTACATTACATTGCATTACATTAGAGGCATTAACAGATGCTCTTATCCTTACACAGCTCCCACATAATAATGGCATGTAGAAATTACGTGCAGAAGTTATTTACATAATGTCAAGGCCCCGTCGGAAGATTAATGGTTTAAATTAGCTCTTTTTTTAACCAACCAAAACTAAAGCTGTGATTTTTGGCTCTGTTCCCTGAACTGACAGCCTGTAAGTGCGAAGACCATGCCCCCTTTCTATGAAAGACAGGCTGTAACTGAGACCACACCCCTTCTCTCTGAAGGACAGGCTGTAACTGAGACCACACCCCTTCTCTCTTGAAGACAGGCTGTAACTGAGACCATGCCCCCTTTCTCTGAAAGACAGACTGTAACTGAGACCACGCCCCCTCTCTATGAAAGACAGGCTGTAACTCAGACCATGCCCCTTCTCTATGAAGGACAGGCTATAGCTGAGACCACGCCCCCTCTCCATGGAGGACAGGCTGTAACTGAGACCACGCGCCCTCTCTATGAAGGACAGGCTATAGCTGAGACCACGCCCTCTCTCTATGAAGGACAGGCTGTAACTGAGACCACACCCCCTCTTTATGAAGGACAGGCTATAGCTGAGACCATGCCCTCTCTCTCTCTGAAGGACAGGCTGTAACTGAGGCCACGCCCTCTCTCTCTCTGAAGGACAGGCTGTAACTGAGGCTATGCCCCCTCTCTCTGAAGGGCCACCAGGACCAGGGCTGATTCGTCCTGTGTACTAGCATACTGTTTACTGTTTCCTGCATACTGTTTAGTACATGCCATGCAGTATACAAGAAATATCCTCCATACTATTATCAGCGATAACCAGGAAATATCATCTGGAGATTTTAAGTACACTACATTTAGAGAACATTTCACCTACTTTCAACAACATTTAGAAAACTTTCAACAACTTTCTCATCCAGTGTACTCAGCAAGCATACTCAATAGTATGGAAGGGCGTTGATTCAGACACAACCCAGGATTGAGGATCCCTACTCTAGCTGACACAAAGAGCAGTCTCAAACAGACACCTCACACAGCACAGACACACACGAACACCACACACAGCATGTACACACACACACACACACACACACACACACACACACACACACACCATATGCAGCACACACACAGTATATACCACCCAGTCATACACATAATGGTAGCCACTCATAATGCTTCTTCACAACCAATGAATGAACAAAGATAGCTGAAAATGCTGAGGAACATATGTCATAAGTACAGCTCAATGTTTAATGTTTCTGGAAGTGAAACATTACGGAAGATTTCATAACACCTTTTACAACTACAGAACTTCCGGCATGGGCACTTCATTATCATTTAAATGCTCAGATAATTACAGTAGGCCTAATTGATTATTTTATTAATTTCACTCAGTGTAGTTAATGCTCTTGCTTTGTTAGGTCTGAGTTTCCTGAGTTCTGTCAGGGTCCAGAACACTAATATTGTTCTTCAGATAAGATGTTCTGCTCTGGTTGTTCAGCAGTCAGAGCACTTTTGAACATTACGTGACATCACTTCCTGCTGAGAGGGGTTCAATCTGTCTTCCTAACACTTCCCAGCTTTCCAATATGGCTGCCAAACTCTAGTGGTTGCTTTACAGCGTAGAGGCCGAGTTAAAGTCAAACTGCTGACCTGCTTCCACTCATAACCCTGTCAGACCATCACACAGAGGGCCTGCTGACAGCTGTCATGTGAATATATCAAATATGGATTGCCAAATATGGATTAAATCCAGTATTAAAACAAAGAAATAAAATGAACAGACAATAGAGTATCAGAACATCTGTTTTTTGTACTTTAGATTTATTATCTGAGAAAAACATTGTAATGGCAGATTTTGTGTCGAAGTGAGCCAGGCTAGAACGGGAAACTAAATGATGTCTAGACTGACAAGGACAGCTGACTTTTCACATTCCTACATCATACTGATCATCTTCCAGAAGCTTCCCTCACTTTTTATGTTTTTATTTGATCCCACCTGGAATTTAATAGTTGTACTCAATTACAGAACCTTCTGCTTTACTCTTGGTCCAGTTCAAGACATATATAGTATGTCTGCCATTTTGAATGATTTAATAGAGATAAAAAATAAAGTTACAGTAGGGTGGTGCAGATATGAAAAGTTATAAATGTGTTACTTAATGAAGAAAAAACTGAACACACTGTAATGCAGTGAAAGCTTTGGGTCATCGATCACTGAAGAGATGAAGGGCTTTTATAAAACTCCCTCCTCCTCCTCCTCCTTGCTCTGCCAGGCTCAGTACAGTAATCAGGGTTTTTGCACATTCTTGGGTTCAGAGCGCCTGCCTTTAATGAGGCACTGAGATTACTGCTGGTGAGAAAGTGGAGGGATGAATGTCTGCTTTTACGCTTCAAAAACATGCCAGTGTTTTCATACTGAATCTGAAGGGAGCGATACAGGCATATGAGTGAATCACTCCCACTGCCAAGAGAAGCTTGTTAATCTGCCCCAATATTTGTGATAGATAGTCTCCACCATTGCCATTCTCTGCCTGAATGGCCTCACTTTGAAGGAAGCAATCCAACCTGAACAGCACACATCGAGTGAGCTAACACAAGAATCCACAAGATAAATGTTTTTTTCCTGTTGGAGTTTAAGAGTTTGGTCAAACACACCAATCTCCCATGGGTTTGTAATTGAAAAATAACCCATAATCCTATCTGATAAAGGGTCTAAAATCAGCCATAATTGTATCTGATACAGGGTCTAACATCACCCATAATGTTGTATGACACTGGGTCTAAACTCACCCATAATCTTGTCTGATACTGGGTCTAAACTCACCCATAATCTTGTCTGATACTGGGTCTAAACTCACCCATAATCTTGTCTGATACTGGGTCTAAACTCACCCATAATCCTGTTTGATACTGGGTTAGGTGATACTGAAACTCTCCCTGCAGTGAGACAGACTGTAGAGACAACTCTTTTCATGTTCCCTGTGGAGCCAATGGTGAGAAAGCATTAAACCTAAAATAGGTATCTTGAGCTCCTGTGAATCATTCTACTGTCCCCTCTCTAACCATACAGATATTCTCTATAAATGTGGCATTTAAAACTGCCTCAATCTTGTACTCCCTGTGTGGTCTTAGGACTTCCTTACATCAGAAGGTCCTCTGTGGAAAGCTACGAAGGGTCAAAGGTCAATGTTAAAACTGTGAGGTTTGAAGTTATGAACACCTACCAGGGCAATACCAACCCCATCTCTACCCCCACTAAACCCCACCCTAAATACCGTACCCTTACCTCCACAAACACCCACCCTAAAGGCTGTATGAATGACTGGCTGTGTCCGAATAAGAGCCCTATCTACTGCGTCCTGTCTCCTGTTTACTGTGTATTGGCAGCTGTGTACTGTTTAATGTGTACTGTTTAGTGCGCAACGTCCAGTACGCAAAAAAAATATCCTTTCCAACCGTACTGTGGAAGTGTCATAAGACATCTCACCCTTGCTCACCCATGTTACGTGTTGTTTTTGTTGTCATTGAAAGAAAACGTCAGCGAAGCTGCACCTCATTTTTTAAAAACTAAGATTTTTTTTTTCATATTTATGTCAATCAATCAATCAATATTTATTTATATAGCGCATTTCACAACAAGTTGTCACAATGCACTAAACAGCAAAACCCAGCCTAAACCCCCACAAGAGCAAGCCAAGGGCAACAGTGGCAAGGAAAAACTCCCTGGTGTAACTAGGAAGAAACCTTGGAAGGAACCAGACTCAATGGGGGAACCCATCCTCCTCTGGTCAGCTCAGGGTCTAGGGCTTAAAGACCAACATGGTCAAAACAGCCAATGTCCATGATAATATAATTTGCAGCAGCTAGATGACAGTCCAGATGTGGCGGCAGTGATGGTGGGGAACCGGGCGCCGATGGCGGCAGGAGCAGCTGGCAGCGGTGGTAAGGAGGGAGGGGCAAGCGGCAACGGACAGGAAGCCGGACAGCAACTCTCGAGATGCGGGGCATAAGCCCCGCCGGCAGAATGTAGAAAAAGAGAGAGAGAAAACAGTTAGGAAAGTGTAATAGAGCAGCAGGAGCACCAACTGGAGGGGTGGGGGGGTGTGACCAAAATATTTGCATACTTTTTGAAAGGTATGCTCCCTAATGTACTCAGCAAAACCCCTGAAGTAAGTATATCATACGGGCATTTTAAGTGTACTACATTTTGAGAAAATTAACTACTTTCTCGTCCTTTCTCGTTCAGACACAGCCACTGAATGAGTTGTGCTGAGGAGAGGAGCCTCAGTTCTGTCTATCAGCCTGAGGGGCGGGGTCTCAGTTCTGTCTATCAGCCTGAGGGGCGGGGTCTCAGTGCTGTCTATCAGCCTGAGGGGCGGGGTCTCAGTGTTGTTTGTCAGCCTGTAATCCCTCCTGCTGCAGACTCACAAAATTGCTGGTGCCTCCTCTGAAACACACAGATAAACAAACTTTTCTGTCTTTTATTTTCTGTCTTTTCTTTACAGTTGTGTCTGTTGGATTGTTTCTGTTTTGCAGATGAACTCAATTTATTCCGGTCTTATAATATGACAACTATGTAAACAGTTTGGAAGAAATACATGAGAAAGGTTAAAAGAATCCCTCTTGCTGAATGGAAAGCAGTGTATTATTGTGTTGTTGGCTTTGAGTCAGCTCAATCCCTCTTTTGAAGGTTTGACTGAATTATGGGAAACGCAGTTCACTTGGTCATGGGACTATGCTGTCAGCATTGCTTTCTTTGTTTTTTTGGTTTTCAAATGCACAAACCCTAAATGACAGGTCACTCTCAAAATTTGCGTACATATCAGAATTTTTCAAAGAATTCTTGAAAAAGGTTGATCCAACATAAATAGTTTAGTTGATCTCCCAGGTCACCATAAACTATGCCCTGAGGACAAAGCAGAAAAGCTTCATTCTCTAGAGGAGAAAATTTCCCAGCATGGAAATGTCACACAATGTTTATCTTTGGTGTTTTGATGAAAATGTACATCTCTTTTCCACAGCTGTCATTTTAAAAAAGAAACCTTAAAAGGGAGAAATGTTTCAGCCAGGAAACAGATAAAAATGATATGCTGGAAATTTCCTGAAAATTGCATCCCTGCAAAGATGAGCAGGATTAAGAGTGATTTTCGGAGTGAACGCAGTGGCAGTTTTCCCAGAAGATCTGGTGCTGAGGACTATGGCAGAGACCAGGGCTGTAGTGTGTAATTTAGACTCAGTAATGAAAGGTTGGGCAGGGCATCTTAACGACCAGTAGCTCTTCCTCACCTCACATCAGTGATGTTTGAACTTTGACCTCTGAATATGACTCAACACGACACGTCACTGGAACAACCCTGACTCGTCATTTGAATGGTAAGAAAGTATATTGCCAGGAGATTTTTCAAACCTATATTTAACCAAAATATCCCACAGAAATATAGAATGACTTTTACAAGGATGACCAGGTAAAAGGGCCAGGTATTAAATGCATTTTATTAGTGGGTCTGTTAGCAGAACAGGTTTTCCCTGAATCAGAGCTCTGCACATAGTAACAGTAACACAGTGAGCTGAGCTGAGGTTCTCCAGCATTCGGTCTGTCACCTGCAGGTGTCATTTATGCCTGTCCAGGTGTTTGTTCATCCCCACCTGAGACGAGTTTGTCCTGAACCAGGGAATGCACTGCTCTAAGGATCAGCCTGAACCAGGGAATGCACTGCTCTAAGGATCAGCCTGAACCAGGGAATGCACTGCTCTAAGGATCAGTCTGAACCAGGGAATGCACTGCTCTAAGGATCAGCCTGAACCAGGGAATGTACTGCTCTAAGGATCAGCCTGAACCAGGGAATGCGCTGCTCACAGAATCAGTCTGAACTAGGGAATGCACTGCTCTAAGGATCAGCCTGAACCAGGGAATGCACTGCTCTAAGGATCAGCCTGAACCAGGGAATGCACTGCTCTAAGGATCAGTCTGAACCAGGGAATGCGCTGCTCACAGAATCAGTCTGAACTAGGGAATGCACTGCTCTAAGGATCAGCCTGAACCAGGGAATGCACTGCTCTAAGGATCAGCCTGAACCAAGGAATGCGCTGCTCTAAGGATCAGCCTGAACCAGGGAATGCGCTGCTCTAAGGATCAGCCTGAACCAGGGAATGCGCTGCTCTAAGGATCAGTCTGAACCAGGGAATGCACTGCTCTAAGGATCAGTCTGAACCAGGGAATGCACTGCTCTAAGGATCAGTCTGAACCAGAGAATGCACTGCTCTAAGGATCAGCCTGAACCAGGGAATGCACTGCTCTAAGGATCAGTCTGAACCAGGGAATGCACTGCTCTAAGGATCAGTCTGAACCAGGGAATGCACTGCTCTAAGGATCAGCCTGAACCAGGGAATGCACTGCTCTAAGGATCAGTCTGAACCAGGGAATGCGCTGCTCTAAGGATCAGCCTGAACCAGGGAATGCGCTGCTCTAAGGATCAGTCTGAACCAGGGAATGCGCTGCTCACAGAATCAGTCTGAACTAGGGAATGCACTGCTCTAAGGATCAGCCTGAACCAGGGAATGCACTGCTCTAAGGATCAGCCTGAACCAGGGAATGCACTGCTCTAAGGATCAGCCTGAACCAGGGAATGCACTGCTCTAAGGATCAGCCTGAACCAGGGAATTCACTGCTCTAAGGATCAGCCTGAACCAGGGAATGCACTGCTCTAAGGATCAGTCTGAACCAGGGAATGCACTGCTCTAAGGATCAGCCTGAACCAGGGAATGCACTGCTCTAAGGATCAGCCTGAACCAGGGAATGCGCTGCTCACAAAATCAGTCTGAACCAGGGAATGCACTGCTCTAAGGATCAGCCTGAACCAGGGAATGCACTGCTCTAAGGATCAGTCTGAACCAGGGAATGCACTGCTCTAAGGATCAGTCTGAACCAGGGAATGCGCTGCTCACAAGATCGGCCAGAACACACTGCACACAGGATCAGTCTGGAAATGCACATGTGTTTGCTACTTCCTCCTTACAGGGTTCAGTTTTAATCAGAGAGGAAATTAAACTTCCACTAAACCCCAGATCCTGTTCCACTGCCTGCTGGATCCACATTATGAACACTGAAACCACTGAAGCCAGAAAATTTCAATTTCATGCAGCTTCTGAATATCGCTTAAAGGGGGCGGCCAAGTACGATACTACGTCAGCGAATGTTCTGTACTGTAATACAGCACCAGAAAACCCAAACTTCCTGTAGTTAAGGAGCAGAAAGTTGCTCTGAAGACAGACATGTTATCACTGGTCATCAGCAGGGAGGAGCTGGCCAATCACAGCTTGTGCTCATTATGCATTTTGTTCTTTCTAAAAAGAAGGTTGGTGGTGGAAGGGGGCAGAAAGTGCTATGGCTTTGAACACAATTGTCTACAGTGCACACTAAAACATCTGAATTTGCTGGAAACTGTTATATAGAGATGTTAGGATATGCAGCTGAATTGTATACAATTAAAGCAATTATATGGAATCATCTCTGTGCAGTCTGGATGTGCATTTATTTTAAAGGGCTGACGCTGTTATGGCTGACCATAAGAATGTGGAAAGGATGAGGCTGAGTGCGGTTTCAAACTCAGCTCTCATGTTTACGCATTTCAGAGTACAAACAAAGACATACTTTAAGTGCCTTTGCTTTAGCTGTGTGTGCCTTCATTGCGTATGTTTTAACTGTGTATGACTTAACTGTGTTAACAGTGTTAACGTATGCCTAAACTGCATATGCATTAATAGGGAAAACCTGCCCCTCTAACAAAGCCACTACTGTGGCCTGTAGGGTGTAAAATAGTCACTGGCTCTCCTGTAGTACTGTGTGTGGCCTCTAAAATAGTCAGTGGCTCTCCTGTAGTACTGTGTGCGGCTTGTAAGGTGTAAAATAGTCAGTGGCTCTCCTGCAGTACTGTGTATGGCCTCTGAAATAGTCAGTGGCTCTCCTGTAGTACTGTGTGTGGCCTGTAGGGTGTAAAATAGTCAGTGGCTCTCCTGTAGTATTGTGTGTGGCCTGTAGTGTGTAAAATAGTCAGTGGCTCTCCTGTAGTACTGTGTGTGGCCTGTAGTGTGTAAAATAGTCTGTGGCTCTTCTTCTATTCCCTATGAAATAATCAACCCATAGGCCAGTGGAGGATGGGCATCCCCCCAATAGCCGGGTTCCTCTCGAGATTTCTTCCCATCGGGGAGTTTTTTCTCGCCACAGTATGAGGGTTTTCTCTCCCTACTAGAGAGTTTTTACCTTTGCTATCTGGGGGCTTAGAGCTGGCTTAGAGCTGGCATTTCCCATTTCCCCTTTCCTCCCCTTTCTGTTCTGTAAAGCGTCTTTGTGACAGTCGTCTGGAAAAGCGCTATATAAATAAAATTGAATTGAATAGTACTGTGTGTGGGCTGTAAGGTGTAAAATAGTCAGTGGCTCTCCTGTAATACTGTGTGTGGCCTCTAAAATAGTCAGTGGCTCTCCTGTGGTACTGTGTGTGGCCTGTAGGGTGTAAAATAGTCACTGGCTCTCCTGTAGTAGGTCTACTGTGTGTGGCCCACAAAATCAGTGGCTCTCCTGTAGTTTTGTGTGTGGCCTATAGTGTGTAAAATAGTCAGTGGCTCTCCTGTAGTTTTGTGTGTGGCCTATAGTGTGTAAAATAGTCAGTGGCTCTCCTGTAGTTTTGTGTGTGGCCTATAGGGTGTAAAATGTCACTGGTTACAGGTGAGTGACTCTGAGGAGTGTTTGTGCTTTAGTGGAGTGGGTGGCACAGCAGGAACTTGAAATGGGTAATTGCTGGTTCCAAACTGGGGAGAAAAAATAAAAGAAGAAAGAAAATTACATTGAAGAAAGAGAAATGTAGTGGCAGTTAGATCTGTGGGACCACACAGGAGCTGCAGAGGGGCCCTGACCTCACAGACTGCCAGAAGGGCCACACCCCAGCAAGACCTGAGCCACAGACAGCCAGGGCTAACACAGACAAGGCTAATGCAGACATGGCTAACCCGAACAGGGCTAATGCACACAAGGCTAACACAAAAAGGGTTAACGCATACAGGGCTAATACACACAGGGTTAACGCAGACAGGGCTAATGCACACAGGCCTAACACAGACAGGGCTAATAGAGACAGGGCTAATGCACACAGGGGTAATACAGACAGGGTTAACGCAGACAGGGCTAACACAAACAGGGCTAATGCACACAGGGTTAACGCAGACAGGGCTAACACAAACAGGGCTAATGCACACAGGGTTAACGCAGACAGGGCTAATACAGACAGGGCTAATGCACACAGGGTTAACACATACAGGGCTAATACAGACAGGGCTAATGCACACAGGGGTAATACAGACAGGGTTAACGCAGACAGGGCTAACACAAACAGGGCTAATGCACACAGGGTTAACGCAGACAGGGCTAATACAGACAGGGCTAATGCACACAGGGGTAATACAGACAGGGTTAATGCAGACAGGGCTAACACAAACAGGGCTAATGCACACAGGGTTAACACAGACAGGGCTAATACAGACAGGGCTAATGCACACAGGGGTAATACAGACAGGGTTAACGCAGACAGGGCTAACACAAACAGGGCTAATGCACACAGGGTTAATGCAGACAGGGCTAATACAGACAGGGCTAATGCACACAGGGGTAATACAGACAGGATTAACGCAGACAGGGCTAACACAAACAGGGCTAATGCACACAGGGTTAACGCAGACAGGGCTAACACAAACAGGGCTAATGCACACAGGGTTAACGCAGACAGGGCTAATACAGACAGGGCTAATGCACACAGGGGTAATACAGACAGGGTTAACGCAGACAGGGCTAACACAAACAGAGCTAATGCACACAGGGTTAATGCAGACAGGGCTAACACAAACAGGGCTAATGCACACAGGGTTAACACAGACAGGGCTAACACAAACAGGGCTAATGCACACAGGGTTAACGCAGACAGGGCTAATACAGACAGGGCTAATGCACACAGGGGTAATACAGACAGGGTTAACGCAGACAGGGCTAACACAAACAGGGCTAATGCACACAGGGTTAACGCAGACAGGGCTAACACAAACAGGGCTAATGCACACAGGGCAAACGCAGGCAGGGCTAACACACACAGGGCTAATGCACACAGTAGTCATTTAATATTAAAATGCATGTTGATTGAATCAGTGCAATAGTGATTTAATATTAAAATGCATGTTAATTGAATCAGTGCAATAGTGATTTAATATTAAAATGCATGTTGAGTGAATCAGTGCAGTAGTGATTTAATATTAAAATGCATGTTGAGTGAATCAGTGCAGTAGTGATTTAATGTTAAAATGCATGTTGATTGAATCAGTGCAATAGTGATTTAATATTAAAATGCATGTTGAGTGAATCAGTGCAATAGTGATTTTATATTAAAATGCATGTTGATTGAATCAGTGCAATAGTGATTTAATATTAAAATGCATGTTAATTGAATCAGTGCAATAGTGATTTAATATTAAAATGCATGTTGAGTGAATCAGTGCGATAGTGATTTAATGTTAAAATGCATGTTGAGTGAATCAGTGCAATAGTGATTTAATATTAAAATGCATGTTGATTGAATCAGTGCAATAGTGATTTAATATTAAAATGCATGTTGAGTGAATCAGTGCAGTAGCGATTTAATGTTAAAATGCATGTTGATTGAATCAGTGCAATAGTGATTTAATATTAAAATGCATGTTGAGTGAATCAGTGCAATAGTGATTTAATATTAAAATGCATGTTGATTGAATCAGTGCAATAGTGATTTAATATTAAAATGCATGTTGAGTGAATCAGTGCAGTAGCGATTTAATGTTAAAATGCATGTTGAGTGAAACAGTGCAGTAGTGATTTAATATTAAAATGCATGTTGATTGAATCAGTGCAATAGTGATGTAATATTAAAATGCATGTTGATTGAATCAGTGCAATAGTGATTTAATATTAAAATGCATGTCGAGTGAATCAGTGCAATAGTGATTTAATATTAAAATGCACTTTGAGTGAATCAGTACAATAGTGATTTAATATTTAAATGCACTTTGAGTGAATCAGTACAATAGTGATTTAATTAAAAATGCATGTTGATTGAATCAGTGTAATAGTGATTTAATATTAAAATGCACTTTGAGTGAATCATTACAATAGTGATTTAATTTAAAATGTTAAGCATTATACAAGTAATGTCAGCCCAGTAATTATCTGCGATAATTCATCATCCATACTACCCGCATATAGAAATATCGATTTTAAATCATAACATTGGAAGGGCTGTTCTTGACCACCACTGCTCTTCCGAAAACAGCGTTCAGCTAAGTGCGTGCCGAGGGCTGGCTCATCCATCCCTCATTTCTGAGTGTTAATCACATCATCAGATCATCATGGAAATACTGTAATCGCTGGAAAACAGACTGTAGTTCCTGGCAGACAAAAAAGCTTCGAACTTCTCAGCACATAAATCTCCGGTTATAATCCTTTACTGGGGGGGTAAGAGGAGTCTCTCCGCTCTGCAGAGGCATGTGTAAATCTGCAGCTTGTTATTCCAGATGTTTCTCTCAAAACCTGCGTGAGAGTGGAGAAACACACAGTGTGCTATCTGTCATGATGAGCCCTGCTGGCCTTATTGTCACAATGAACACTGACAGGGTCATTAATTGTCCCCCGTCCCAAACGCAGGTGGGGTTTCTCCCTCCCACCCCTCTCCCCCGTTTATGAAGTCTCCTGTTGTTTGAAACAATTTTTCTCCCCAGCGGGAATGGCGGATTTATTTGTAGATGTGTTATACTGTCATGACTGGGTGCCCCCCTGTGTTCCTCGCTCAAGTCTATTGCAACCCTTATGAGAACAAGGGGAAGAATTTTCTTGATTGGCTTTTAAATATTTTATTGGCCTGTTTAGTTTCCAAGCAAAACAAAAAACGGACTTCATCACTGGCTGGTATCACTCCACTTTGGTTACATACTAATTGATACATTGTCGAAAATAAACAACCGAATCACAGCCGTGCTGATATACAGTATTATAGCACTCCCTTTCTTTTGATATTGCTTAAGTAGCTCTGAAGTTCTAAGTTAAAGACGTACAATAGTTCCCATTGCCAGGCAAATTTCACAAGCAGTTGTTTCTGAAAGTTGGAAAGAGTTGTTCATAATTGAATATTCAGTTTTAAAATGATTCCTGAGATGACTACATAAAGCCATTATATCGCGGTGTCAGCACATGCATTAGACATGCACCAGTTTCGGGTTTTAGTTTCCCATAGAACCACAGGAAAGAACATCAGAAATGACTGATGAGCCAATAACAGGACAGATCTCCCAGACCCCTCTTAGTGAGCTCTCAAATGGAAAATGTGCTGACAGGAAATCATCTTGGCCAAGTTTATTGTCTTTTAAAAATGAACTTTTGTCAAACAACATTTCTTGAAGTTTTCACAATAAAATATGCTCTAGTTTCAAATGTGTTGCAGTTTATCGCTGAGATGAAATTTGTATTTAAGTAATAAAAACCACGCAGGGAGAGCATTTGTTTGGCATTGGGCTTGGATTACATTATGAAGGTTTTAACTGTAACAGAGAGCTTTGGAGACCTCTTCTACAACTCTTCTGTGGCTCCTGATAAAGCCCAAATGCCATTTCTTGCTCCATGAAAAGGCATCATATGAAGATTGATTGGGACTTGGGGTAGGACACCTCATTAAGGCCTTCTGCATGGTTTGAAGGGAATGGGAGTGTTTCTTTTGGGCTGGTCACATACTGCACGTCTGCCTCTGAGCCCCAACCCTGCGGCAGGCCTGGGATTAGAACCGAGCTGTGCTGGACTGGGCTCTGCTGGACTGGGCTGGGCTGTGCTGGACTGAGCTGTGCTGGGCTGTGCTGGATGGAGCTGTGCAGGATTGGGCTGTGCTGTACTGAACTCTGCAGGACTGGGGCTGTGCTGGACTGGGCTGTGCTGTGCAGGATTGGGCTGTGCTGTACTGAGCTGTGCAGGACTGGGGCTGTGCTGGATTAAGCTGTGCTGTACTGAGCTGTGCAGGACTGGGGCTATGCTGGATTAAGCTGTGCTGTACTGAGCTCTGCAGGACTGGGGGTGTGCTGGACTGGGCAGGACTGGGCTATGCTGTGCAGGACTGAGCTGTGCAGGATTGGGTTCTGCATAACTGTGCTGTGCAGGACTGGGGCTGTGCTAGATTAAGCTGTGCAGGACTGGGGCTGTGCTGGATTAAGCTGTGCTGGACTGGGCTATGCAGGATTGGGGCTGTGCTAGATTAAGCTGTGCTGGACTGGGCTATGCAGGATTGGGGCTGTGCTAGATTAAGCTGTGCTGGACTGGGCTATGCAGGATTGGAGCTGTGGTAGATTAAGCTGTGCTGGACTGGGCTATGCAGGATTGGGGCTGTGCTAGATTAAGCTGTGCTGGACTGGGCTATGCAGGATTGGGGCTGTGCTAGATTAAGCTGTGCTGGACTGGGCTATGCAGGACCAGGTGGATTCAGGTGGTTCTGCATTGACAGTGAAAGGCGTGAGGGGAATTCCTCTGCATCAGGAAGGATGTGATGAAACAGGAACCATGAGCACAGGAAAACTGGGAATCCTGGAGCTTTGGATTGTTGTGGGGGGGGGGGGGGGGGGGGGGGGCTTCTCAGTTCAAGTCCAACAGTGATTCTTATTTATTGTGATTTCACATGAACCCAGAAACACAAGCCACTTTGCACTGATTCAGTTATTCCCTAAGACTAAGAGCAATCACCTTTCTGCCATGAGAAAAATCCCACTTCACATGCATGCACACGCACGCACACACACACTCACAGTGTACACACACATGCTCACAATGTACACACACACACACACACACACACACACACACACACACACACACACACACACACATGCTCACAGTGCAGAAAGACACAAACACACACACACACATGCTCACAGTGTAGAAAGACACAAACACACACACACAGTGGGTTTACTACATATTGGAGTGCAGTGTAGTCACCGCCTGGTGGAATTACAGTCATACATCACTCTGTATGATATCTAGGGACAGGGGTAACATACATTTATAAAAGCCACAGAAATGCTGTCACATTATGAGACTTTCTACACAGCTAGGTCTTTGCGGTTATTCCCTAAAATATACAGTTAAATGTTTACCTTGCTATATCTTAGATATAGAAATATTGCATATTGTTATATATTTTAACGGACTGGTGTACTATTTGTCAGTTGCAATATAACAATTATTATTATCCATTCAAATTCAATAAAAATAAAATGTTGACCTCGATCTCTGGTATTTTAGTCTCTGGGTTGGATTTTTTGTATTTCCCTCAGATTTTGGCTCAGAGGTTAGTGATGTTGGGCATACTAACAATTCTTAATTGATAAGCTATTCTATCTATATTTAAAAATATGTATATTATCATACTTATTATCATAAATATATAAGATAATTTATTTATGACCCATAATCACTCTTTCCCTCTCCCTCTCTCTCTCACTTCCTCTCTTTATCTTTATCTGTCTCCCTCCTTCTCTCTCCCTCCTTCTCTCTCCCCCTCACCCTCCCCTCTCTCTCTCTCCCTCCCTCACTCTCTCACCCCCCCCCCCCCCCCTCTCTCTCTCTCTCTCTCTCTCTCTCTCTCTCCCTCCCTCATCAGCCTGTCTTGTCACCACTTTCTCAGAGCCACATTTGGTTCCAATTTGGCAAAAAAAGGTATTTGTATGGAGCGGTCATGTTGTCATGGAAAATATGAGAGTAAAATAGTTTTCCCTGGGATCTTGTAGCACTGGAATTATAAGTATACCACTGTGATGTCACAATGTACGTCGGCCTCTCCGCAGCTGTCTTAACATTCTACTCAACATCCACAATATACCCAACATCACTAACCTCACACTGCAGGTTTAACCCTTTGAAGAGTAGGTTTTTCAGAAAAAAGTCTTTTTAAAAGTCAGTGTTCTGCTTTCAATTACCAGTAGTGATTGGTATATCAGCATTAGAATGTTCAGTTAAGAACATTGTTGTCACATATGTGTGATATTACACCCTAAAGAGTTATATATGAATATAATAATAATAAATTAGCCAAGATGCATCTTTAGAAAGTTGAAAGGAAATAAACTTCTAAAAAAAAGTTGCTTCCTGAGCCTTTAGAATAACTTGACATCAGAGTATGAATGGCACTGTGAATGCCTCATAGATCTCTAATATGGGTTGTACAGGTATCATTGGTCCATTTTTAAGATGGCCTCTTAGTTAACGTATTATATGCCCTCAGGACTCCACATACATTAAAACCCATAACTCCACTGTGAGTTATAGAACTGTTTTTCCACCTGAGAGATCAGAGCAGCTGCTGGCCAGAGATGTGTGGCTGAATCTGAGTGTTTGGGCTGAATCATAGCATTTGGACTGAATCTGAGGGTTTGGGCTGAATCTAAGTGTTCGGGCTGAATATGAGCATTTGGGCTGAATCTGGGTCTTTGGGCTGAGTATGAGTGTTTGGGCTGAGTCTGGTTCAATCAGCCTGGCTAGGGTCAAAGGTTCCATGTTAAATGGCTGTTAGATCCATAACGTGGGTTTGGGTCTGGGAGAGAAAGCTATGCTGCTGGCTGGGATATTTTTCCAAGTAATAAACGCATCGGTCATAAAGCTTCCTGAGAGCCCCACTGGCTGTAATCTTCAGTGCACCTGACTCTCTCTGCGGAGCTCAGCGTTTATGCGCCCTCATGGAGCACTATCTCTCCCTAACAGCACACACATTCTTCTCTGACCGTTAAATATTATTGCACAATGTGCATTGGTTTATGAGTGATGAGATTCCTACTGACCAAGTTATGCTATGTGTCTTAGTGTCTATGTGAATGCTCCTGTAAGAATGTGTATTATATTTGTATACGGCAGGTGGTGGGCATCTTGATTTACAGATGAAAATATAATTTGTGATCATTCAGAATGCATTTTGAAAGGATCAAACAGTTCATGAGATTATATTCAACACATTACATTCAGACCTGGGTCATTAACACACAGCAGCTGAAATGTTTTGGCTGTTTGAAAACACTCCTGAAGATCCAAGATCATGTGTAAAGTGACATGTTACATTTACGCAAAATAACTTGGGCTCTGATTGGCATCCTTGGGCCCTGTTCTGCAGTAACATGGACTCTGATTGGCCCCTGTGGACCCTGTGCTGCAGTAACATGGACACCAATTGGCCCCGGTGGGGTCTGTCCTGCGGTAACAGGCTCTGATTGGTCCTGTCCTGCTCTGGTTCAGGCTGCATGGCTGGGCAGGCCGACAGTCTGCCACTGGTGAGAGAGCAGGAAAGCAAATGAAAAGTCCTGATGGAATTAAGCGCTTCAAGATGTTTCTGTGTTGCTTTAGGACAAACAGCAAGCGCTGCACGGTGCTTCACTGCGTCATGTGACCTGGCGTGTAGCAGCTCTTTCGTTCGTGCACATGCCTCGCACGCCCGGCCAGACGCCAGTGCGCCGTAAACACCGTCTGCTACTTCCCGAACGCGCGTTTTGTTTGTGAAAAAGGAAGAACGTGCAGGATGCTGTGAGATGCACTCTGATTCGTTCTGATGCCTAAGAATAACTCCTCGCTGGGAACTCCTCTCTCTGCACTTTGCTCTCAGGCTCATCAGCACATGGGAGGGGATGGAAACATGTCCCTCTCCACCAGACATCCTGATCCATTCACACGCGTTCTTACTGTCTTTAAAAAAGGGCCCACTTCAGCTGCCAAAACCTGACAGCATTTTTGGCCGTCTTCCATGTGCAACTGCTGAGTTAAAGTCCAAAGATTCGTTCATTTTGAATTTTTTAAATACAGAACAGTGTTTTTTATGCAAACCTTCCAGCTCTTCACTACCTGTTTAACATATTATATTCATTCTCCTTTTGTCCACAATGAATATTTCAGTTTATATGAAAAACAGCAAATGATTTTCTGCGTTTGTGGTGTTATTTTGAAACTGCTTTTGCACTTCATTCTCTATTGTACACTGATGTGCAGAAACAGAAAGGGTTAAAAGAGAATGAGCACATTTGGAAAATGAATGGTTCTGCACCAGGACCTTAAAGCCACATGTACTGTAAGCACGGCTGTTTCACAGGCAATTCAGAGCTCTTCACGGTTACCAGCTTCAGGCCAAAATATACATTAGAAATTACTACCAGCTATTAAAATTGCACTCACCGTGTTAAACACACTCTTGAGCTTATAGCTTAGGTGATTCATGACTTATACATTGATCATAATCATAATCTTACATTACACTGCTAAATTATGTCCTTGAGGTGTTACATTTATGTTGTGAATATTTTCATTATTTATTTACTGGTGAGCATTTGAATTCTTTTGAGAAAGGATTGAGTTTTAACTGTGAAAAACAACAATTTACTACTGAGGTCACTGCCAGTGGTACAACAGGGGAAATAGCAGCCTACTATAGGTACTATCATCCAAAGGTACCCAACACACAGGTACTACAGGTACCCTCCAAAGGTACCTAGCGCACAGGTATTACAGGTACCCTCCAAAGATACCCAGCACACAGGTATACAGGAAGAACAAGATGTAAATGTGGTTCCAAAGACAAACTGCCCTTTAGATCCATCTTCAAATAAACAGACCACAGACTCCGGCTCCAGCTCCTCACCGAACTACATACTTTCAAACTGCTGAAAAAATGTAGTTTTGTTTTTGCCTGTTTAAAGAATCCCCATGCCTGTTTGCTGCAAGGTCTTTCATTAAAGCTTGTGACCTCTCCCTCTGCAAACAAAGAGGATTGATGTATGGTTACTGCTCATATTTGTTGTTTTTATGTGCCAGAGCGCGTAAACTGTGTTTACACACAGGAGTGGTTCAAACCCTGTCATCACAACCGGAATTTTGTTCCTCACTTCCCGAGTGTTTCTGTAAGTCCAGATGACAGATCTACAGTCTATAAATACACACTCACCTCATGGAAAAGCTGAACTGACAATGATGTTGGAGAGTCAGGGGCTAAAATAATTCATGCGATTAAATGTAATTTTTAATGTCTGCATGTACAGTATGTTGGTTTGAAAATAACCACTTCTAACACTGTGTCATGTTGTACCATCATGCATTCTACTGGACTGTTTTACTGTGGAGCTCTTGACCTTCCCTGACTCACACAGGTGTCTGTAGGTGCAGGTAACAAAAAAGGATGGCGATTCATCTGCATTGTGGCCAGGTAGCACACTGGCCCCAATCACATGACAGGAGCCAACTGCAGTGGATAATGCCCTCCTCTCTACATGACTAGCAAAAACAGTAAAGATACACTCTCCTATAAGGAAACTGAGGTTGCAGAGTTTGTGTGCGTGCAGAACCAGAGATGAGGAAGCTGTTTATCCATGACTTATCCATGACTTATCCAAGCCAGGCTGGTTCATCTGCTGGCTGCAATAACTCAGGAATTCATTGAGGAACTGTCTGGCCCTGAGGGCAGGAGGAAAGGGATTCAGAGAGGAAAAATAACAGACTTATTTTTATTGATGAGCAGGGGACACAGGGCCGAACTCGGGGCCTGGCTGGAGCAGGGATCAGATGCTTGGAATGTTAGGAATGATTTGCAGGTTATAAACCAATATTATCATCTGCTCATTCACAGACTTGCGACAAGTAAGCCTCTCTTCCACAGCCTTAAATTAAACCAATCCGTTCTTCATCCAAACACTTGTAGCCAATCAGCTCATCTTTCACAGCCTTACAAAGAATCCAGCTACACAACTCATCTTCATCTGTAGGCCCTTGTCTGAGTGACACTCAACATGTGAGGCTACCTGTGATACAGATTTAAACCATCATTCACCTGTTCTGCATTTTAATTTTAAGGTGACCTTGATGTTTTATGTTTTGGTGTTTGGGTGTGGTTTAATGGTTCTGCAGTCTGTCTGCAATGACTGGCTGAATTTTTTAACCACTGCAGACGGACAGAATGAATGAGTATCACTGTTTCCAGCTGGGCAACACCAGATGGGCAATATTCCCAGTCAGCTAGGAATACTGTGGAGTGACTGATGGGTGTCTTAACACTGGCCAGCAACACTATCTGTGTGTGATTATACAGGCATCTCACTGTTATTGGACAGACACATTCAACAGGAGACTGCTTCTACTTCGCCTTCTAAAGCACAGTTCCAGAAACAGCTTGACAAGAAAATATTTCCGTTACATGTTGCCTTTGTCCAAAAAATGAGTCATACAACAAGTGTTATATGATGTTTTGTGTTATGCCTGAGAGATATGCTTTTTAAATTTCTACCTCTCATTGCTGTACTGATAATATGACCGTTAATGAACCAAATAAAACAGTGAGGGAGGGAAATGTGTACAGAACATTCTGGAACCGAAGAGCTAGTATTCAGCAGGGACCAGTGTGGAGCGTCTGGCTTGGAAAGAGCACCTCACATTGTTTGTGGGGCATTCTGAGTGTGTGTTTTATGTTTCATAATTAATTGGAAGCTCAGTCATAACCTCAAACTTGGTAACTGCAACCAAACCTCAAATGAGTGAAAAAGACAGCAGTGCTGTATGAAGTTTGATCAGAAGTTTAGTATTTAGGATATTTATAAAACATTCACGTTTCTAAACATTCCTCCCTTTTTTATCATTGCGAAAATATATATAATTTAATTTAAACAATCTTGGGGGATCGCAGTGTAGTTTACTGAAAATGGAAAAGTGTCTTCTTTTACAGACTAATATTTGGTGCTCGACAGCACTAAATTTACAGCACTGAATTTTACTATTTATTTCATTTTCAAAGATATTTTTTAAAGTTTTTTTCAAAGTAACAGATAGAATATGAACAGAATTTTAAAATAAATATTTGATTGAGATCATTTTTGAAACTGAGATGCCTACATACCAACATTACTCTGTGACTCTGAAATGTACTCACAGAAAAGCACACACTGAACAGGATGATGATGTGTAATCTATGCTTACTGAGCCTCACGCAGATCCACATATTCCTCAGCATTTCCACACACGTCTCCTTTCGTGAGCTGACTGCCCGCAGTCCGGGTCAGTCGTCTGATCACTTTAATTCATTCCTGCAATGTGTTACCTCATGGCGGGCTGCAGCTCAGTGAATGGACACATTGATGTGTTCCTGGGTAAAGCAGGTCTTTCTATTCAAACAGAACTGCATCAATATGCACTGGACCCGGTTGCCGCCTTTGTTTCTGCAGTAACAGAAGAGCTCCGAGATCCAGTCTTTTCTTCTCTCCAGTTCCCTCCAGCGAACATGGGAAAACTTCTGGTGGCACCGAGGAGAGTCTGCTCAAGTCTGAAGCTAATACTGGAGAAGTTATGCTTTCAAAAGATGAATATTCTGCATAAATGATGCAGTTTCAAATGCGTTGGGGTAAACGGCTTCCTGCAGCAGGAAGTGTATGTTCTCCAAGTGAGTTGTTTGCGCAGTGAGAGCCCTCTGCTGACTGGTTTTAGATTGCATGGCTGTTTGGGCACTGAACAGCAGTTGCACCAGCTCCCTGCCGTATGAGGGGAAGTTTGGTACAGCACCACTCACATGAAATAAGAGAGACTCTGATGCCCTTCAGAAACACTGAATAATGTGTTTACAAATGTAAGTTCCAACTTAAAATCTGTGTCACACACTTAAACAGATGAAAGCCTAATTCCGGAGGAACTGTCTGTAAACATTTTTGATGTATTTTTTTATTGAGCGAGCAGTGATAAACAGTAATAATCAATGATTTTTCACTGCTCGTATTTTATTTCATTTTCATGTCTTTTTCTCCAGCATAAATGCATAAATTGGTCATGTTAGTTCTCCTGAAATAAAATTAAAGTGTATTGCACATCAGAGGAGCTGTTTTTACTTCCATGTGAGATATTTAGTTACTATCTCTTATGCCCAGGCTTCCTAAGCCTACCCAGCAACAACGCCAATATTATTATTATTATTATTATTATTATAAGAGCTCCAAACCAGGCTCCATTCAGATTCCTTTTGTGAGACTTATAAAGATACATTTTAAAAATACAGAAAAGGACAGATCTATCTCAGAAGAGTTAGGCCCTGACAGCTACCGTGGTTTAGAAATGAACAGGCACACTGCAGAACGTATCATGCATGTCAACACCTACAATACATTCAGTTGCTTTACAGAGAAAAGAAAACCTTTCCAGACATGTCACTACTGCAATGGTTACTCGCTGTAAATTATTTTTAAAAAACAAGCTTGTTTCTGTAATGGAGCTGTGACTACTGATTTAGCTGCATCATTATAATCATCAGTATTACTATCAATAGTGTGATTCGAGCTATTAGCTAGGCTACATTACAATTATATATATACAGTATATATATATACATATATATATATTACTAAAGAAACATGCTTCACTATTTTATTATCAGTATGCTTATATAAACAATATATATTCTGTCAATGGATCCAGCTACAAACTTAAATATTTCAAAGAAAAGGTGTTGAAAAGCTGCCATAGGGGTTTAGCCAATTGTGCAAATTGTCACAGGGTTGTGTTGAGGATACTAATGGAGCACTGTTGGCCTATTTTCTCTAATGCAATTGGCACTCAGAGGATTAACGTCGGATTAGCGCGCAGTAGCGCTATATTCAGTGCTGTAGAGCAGCAAATATTAGTCCGTAAAAAAGAAGACGTTTTTCAGCAAACTAATGTTACACTGCGATCCCCCAAGATTGTCAGCGGCTAGATTCAGCACCCTTGTAGCTAATATGCGCGCGCAAATCTATGGCGAATTCTAAATATTTCAACTTTAATTCAAAAGCCACGCCTATATCTAAACATGTTGCTTGTACAGTTATGTGGTATGGTCTTTTTAAAGGAATATGAGAAATCCAGCTAAACACATACCGATCCGGGACCGGGATACGGAACAACATTCTGCCCGTTTGCACAATGCAACACAACAGACACGGCGCTGGAGGAGCCGTGCGCATGCGCGTAGAGGACTTGACCACATGCGGCTCAATCAGTCGTTTATTCAGTGAGCAGAATTCATCAGCTGGGCACAGGGAGCGGAGCCGTCCAAATGCGCTCAGCCGTACAGTAAATTCTGCTCGTTTTCTCTTCTTCTCCTTCGGATCACCGCTGACCTCCATAAACTCAAAATGGGTTAGAGAGAGAATGCCTGGATTGTTCGCTCTCTCCACTTTGCGATGATGGGGAGTTGGAATTTCAGCTTTTGCAGAGGCACCTTGACAAAGAAGAAAGAAAATAGAGACGGGAACTGATTTGTCTCCCCTGTTCTTCCATTTTCTTTCTTTATTTTTTCCTTTTTTGAGAAATGATTGCAGAGTTGGTGTGCAGTGCCGTGGCTCTGGTCCTCTATCTGAACACCTTGGGCGCTGATTTCTGCTACGATGACAGGTAGCTACAGAAATTGCTATTCCACCTGTCTCTTAACTTCTCATATTCCACTACATAAACTGCTGTAGCCTACAACGATGCGTTTTACCAGAGTAAATAATTTAGATACATGGTATGTGCATTCAGAAAATACCATAATATTGTTTATCGGTCGACTGGGTATTTCGGGATATGTTTTCTCTTCGGGCTGCTGAATTCGGCGCAGCTGCGGACCATTCTGCCAGTAAACACGGCGTCCGGCTGAAGTTTGACACGTGAAAACGGAAGAGCTGGCCGATATCATTATTTAATGGGTACCGTTTAAAATCAATGCAGAGAATTAGCTACTTAAGCACCGTGACTGCAGGATAGCAGTAATCACAGGATGTGGATATTTGGTTCATCAAACGATGGATAAACGTTTACATTAACACGAATGTTTTATTCATACAGCGCTAAAGCTTCACCCAAACGTGTTGTGGCCTTATCGTCACAGTAGGCTATGTTCATTTATGTTACACAATAACAGTAAAAATCGGACAGATTAAACAAGTGGTAGCCTAAATATGTTATAAAAGGTCGATAAAGTGATTGTCCGAGAAACCTTCGAATATCTAGGCTACTCCATGACACGTGAGATTCAGTGTTTGCGCTGCACAGTTGCGACCCATGATAAAGGAAGCGTTTATAACTCCTTCAGATTAGAAAGCGTGTCGGGACGCCCCTTTCCGGGGAATTAATATCGCAATTTGAGATGCATTCTTTGAAACGGACAACGCAGCAGGTATCGTACCAACACAGGGTGTTTCCATGCTCCCCTGAGAATCAGTGCATATACAAGTTAATGTTCATTTTGTGGGTTTCCACTGGTTTAGGCTACGGAGAAAATGCATGTTTATCTCGGTTATGATTAATTTTATATGTGAAGTAAAGTTTAAGAAATTATACCCTGGCTATCAGTTTTATGTTGCCTAGTTTACATGCATAGCTAGTCACTTTAAAATGTAGTGTTCTATTGCTCTGAATAAGAGCGCCAACTCAGTGCCTAAAATTTTAAATGTAAAATGATTTTATTATTAAAGGTTCTGAATATTTTTTTATGTAATAAAGTGAACTTAATTTCTCGAAAATAACAGAAAATCACCTAAAATCGATGTGCACGTATAGGCCTATATCGTGCTAAAGGTAGAAATTAGGAAAAAATACACAATACATGAAAGTAATGTGCAGTACAGTTCCGTGTTCTCACATAACCTCGATGTCTGAAATATAATCTGATTTGCGGACAGAACATTGCTGTAAGCCTGTTCTCAGCAGGTTGTTGGTTTACGTGGATCATTTTTATTCGCGTGTACACAGCTTGCCATGCCGTGGTGATGATGCTCAGTCTTTGTGAAAACTTGTTTGAGTGAGAGACGGCTGGAGATTCACTCAGCTGACCACCAAACTGCTTTCGGGGTTTCTAAGGCAGTTCCAGGGGGTCCTGAGCGAAATTAATATTAATATATCCAATTCTATTTTGATTATATTTAGATGATTTACAGAGGACATATTTTAGAAATGGTTAAATTAAACCTTTCTGGTTTACACATCCGTATTAATAATGTTATGACTGTAATTATTAAATATTTATATTGCCTTAGAGGCTACATGTCATATGCATGATAATGGTCATTTAAACATGCTTCCATAGGCCAGTGGTTTGATTATCCTCTGCTTTGCAGTCTACAGTGAGAGTTGGATTTAGGTAACTAAGAATGACCATTTTACTGTAAGGATTAATTTCATACCATGGAAGTGTGTTTCTCTGACCGATGAGGTGGGCGAACGGACCTCATCCACAGGGTGGCCATTTTTAAGGGGACCTTTTTTTAAAGTTAAAATCACCCTCTTGGGTGGACTAGGAGGCTACTGCAAGTGAATTCAACAAATACATTCAATACAACCTTATGAAAGAATTATGCATTATTTCTCATAACATACAACTTATAAATATGGGGTAAAAATAAATAAATTATTGAAATTATTTTCAAACATATTTATTTTTTAATAACAACTTATTACACTGCATTTGTGCTGAACATCATTCAGCTGCATTTTAAATTTATTAATGTTGAGTAGATGCATACAAGTTGGGACTAATCAAAATCTGTTGATTATTTTTTTCAAAGTATGTTCAGTACTTGCTTTGGTTCATTGGCAGTTGGTAGCAGTTTAGTTTGTTGCTCTATATTCCCGCAGTTCAACTAGGGCAGAATAGTGAGCTGTACTGTAGAAATGAGGGTTCAGCGATGTCACAGTGTGCTCACCTGCTTTTCATTGAGCTGGGGAAGTACAGGTGTGACAGCACTGGAAATGGTGTTCAGAGAGGGTTGATATCATGTGTCAGAGCGGGAACTGCTCCTAGATAAAACCCTTTCCCTGCTGTAACACCCCGCAGCCTAAGGCAATCAAATGTGAACCAAAAGTGAACAGAAATTTTAACAGGGCCGTATCAGGTGTCCTACACAAGTGCATTATTCTTAAAAAATGGAAATTCAATTTTGAAATACTGCCCATGTAAGTGTTCTCACAGTGATCTCATCTTGATTTGATTAGTGGACATTGGAAATTGGGGAGGTGTTTTATTCTTGTGACACATTTTGCATCTCATGGCTGTGAAAAACGGTAATTAAATATGAAGAAAATTGAATATGTGATTAAATATGAAAAATGTTGCTCCTAATTAAATGCTGATCTGAAGACATAATATATTATGTAATGTAATGCATAATACTGAGAGCATTCGCTAATGCTGGTCTCCTACGAAAACCTTCAGATCTGAGAACGTTTGATAACACTGAATTTATATGAGCTGTTTTTTACCTCCTTTTTGAAGCATGTTATAGATTTGACAGGAGTTTTAACATTCTCACTCATACACTTTCATCCCACCATAAGGGTGTATTTCCGTACTCTGTTCTTGAAGCTGAAAAATTGTCCTTCTGAACCTTTGTAGTCAGTGTGACCCTATTTTTTTAATCTTCTTTGGCTACATGCATGACACAGAAGTAAAACTGTGGGCATGTTCATATTAGTTATACACACAAAGCAGTATTCATTATCGAGACTGGAGTCCTCAAAGAGCTCATTGGTGGACTGAAATGTCCGTCTCCACACACAGCCGTGTGTCCCCCTGCTAGGCCACTCCCACTACACATACATACTTCATTCAGAAGATGAGATTAGCAGAAAAAAACTGTGCATTAAACAGGAAATGATGCAGTCTTTGCACAATGTAAAACACAAGTTTAATGCATTTCACGGCAGGCTGAAAAATGCGTCCGTTATATAACGGTGCAAGACAAACAGATACACCCACCCCTGACCCTGAAAGGAGTTATGAGACATCTGATTCCATCCTTTAAATAAATATGGTGGATGAAATCTTGACCTTTCATGAGACCTGCAGAATTCTTGTAACCTGATGGTTCCAACCCCCCCCCCCCCCCCCCCCCCCAAGGTAGGACAGGTCAGAGAGATCAGACTTCAGAAAGGATGCATAGCACCTTAATATAAAAAATATATTTACATATATGCGTGTAAAATTGATATTTATGCAGATAAACTGAAAACTGTCTTTGTAATGTATGGTCCTGCAGCACATTTAACGGTGGAAATAATTCTGTGAAGCCGATGGCCAAACAAACAAACCCTGCAGAGATGGCGTATTGATTTCTGATGTGTTTGCGAGGAGGGTTTTGCAGCTCTCTGGGGAAAGACTGAGTGCTGTGGTTTAACCCCGTTAATGATTACAGATGAACAGCAGCCGGTGTGAGAAGGGGGCGGCCTCCGCCAGACTTCCGCACGAGTAAAAGAACCCCTGTTATTGCGTGTCTGAGTAAACTAAACCCTGTTACTGTGCGTTTGAGTAAAGGAAACCACTTATTGTGTGTTTAAGTAAAGGAAACGAGTTACTGTGTGTTTAAGTAAAGGAAACCATTTACCGTGTTTTTGAATACAATAAACTAGTTGCTGTGTGTTTGAGTAAATTAAACCAGTTACTGTGTGTGAGTAAAAGAAGTCCCGGTACTTTGTGTCTGAGTAAAGTAAACTCTGGTGGATCAAAAGAGGCTCATTACTGTTACTGGAAGTGGCTCAGTGGCTCAGTTCACTGCATTACTGTGGCTATAAAGGTGTGTAAGGTTGCGACCTGGATATGACCAGGCTATGGGATACAGTGTGACCTACTCACTGCTGACATCTCTGTGCTTACAGCTTGTAAAAAAAAGTAATCTTAAGCCCAACCCTGCTGCAGTGGGCCACGCCCAAACTGGCTGGCAGGCCTGAGTGGATAAATGAGTTTGATCAGGAGTGACACATGCTACGGTAAATAACTGAACAGACTAGCTGTGTACAGAGCTGTGATTGGCTGACTAAAAGGAGAGTAGTGCTACAATCTGTGTTCTGTGTTAATTTGGGCAGAGCAGCATGCCTGTATGTCTCTCACTAATGTAAATACATATTTCTGCTTCTCCTTTGATGGGGCTGACGTTGGCATTTGTAAAACCTAGAGGAACAGCCCCGTAGAATAGTAATACTGCTTTGTGAAAAAGCAGGATTACTATTCCACGGGGCTGTTCCACTAGATTTTATTGAGTTAGCTGGATAACTGCACTAGTAAAACCCTGAACAGCTCGTTTTACTTGAGTTCATGTTCCATATTTGGGAGGGTTCCGGATTTTACTCAGTGCAATTAACCATCTAACTCAGAAATACCCCCCTGGTCCAGGTTAGTGTGATAAAATGGGTGCTGGACTAAGGCTGTTGGACTCAGCTGCAGGCCGTCTGCAGAGATGATGCTGCTACCATGGACAGCAGAACTGTTCTTCCACATCTGTCCTGGCAAAGAGGCCTATGCTATCTCACAGCCAGGCTGCTAGGACTGGAGATGCGCCAGGCCGACCGTCACCCTGTCTGTGTGAAATCAGTGCCAAAACCTCTGGGAGCAGAATTGTGTCACTCCAGAGCGTTACGCTCACTGAAACAGTCTTAGCATGTGTTACTGTGTTGCACCTGCATTAGAAAACTTTTTTTTTTCTTATCAGAGAACATTATTCACAGCAACTAGACATAGTTTATTTAATTGACTTTATTTTAAAATGAAATTAATTAGCATATATTTGCTGAAGCAATTCAGGTTAAGTAGCTTTTGCTGAAGGGTTCAAAAACAGTACCCCCACCTGGGATTTGAACCTGCAGTTCATATCCACTACACTACACTGCTGCCCATTAATTTAGGCTATATCACAACTTTGTGGTGTTATAGTCCTTGATTTTGTATTTGGGACAGAGAGATGAGGGTGGTGGAGTGTGATATTATATATAAACCAGCTCAAATTCTCTCCTCTGGATCCTCCCCAAAAAAGGCTCTCTCCCGCCCGTGTCCTGAGCGTGGTACTCTGCTCCGAGTATTTTTAGGGCCCAGCGTGCTGTCGCCCCTCTGAAGGGCCGGATGCAGGAGCAGAGATCCAATGTCAGACTGTGACTGTGGGATTTAAACCCGGCTCACAGGACCAGCTCATTCTACACTGAAATCAAGAAGAGATGAAAGAGATTAAATTCACTGCAATGTCTATGTCACGACCATGACAGGGACACAGAAAGGCTTATGACATTTTTATTCTGTTTAACTGAAATAATTCAAAACGTATGCGTTTACTGGACCCTTCCGATAAACACATGACGAGGACACAACGTAGCTCTTGAAAAAATAATACAACATACAACATTGAGGGATTTATGGGTTTATAAATATGCTCAGCTCTCTCTTTGCTACAACATATTCTGAGGGAGAGAGAGACAAAGAGAGAGACTTTTAGAGAGAGAGAAACTTCACAACTTTATCCGTGCTGCTCTATATTTTAGGTGCTGGAGGTAATTTGCTGTAACGGCAGTCCTGTCAGGCAGGTTCCCAGAACGGCTGATTAATAGATGTGATATTTTATGTGTTTGAAAGATGAGTTCCCTGAGCACTGCTGACGCAGCTGATTTTTAAGTGATTTTAAAGATCTTTCATTTGTAATGTTAATGGATGCTTGGAGTCTGACTGACGCCATGGAATTTGAATCTGAATTTGGTTTGTGCTCAAAATACTGAGCGGTAGCTTGAAAAGCACATTTTCAGTTGTAATGTGGTGCGGCACATTAGCATTTACAAAATGGCCTTTGGACAGCAGAGCAGTGGAAGTACTTTGTGTTGGGCTTATGAATTTAATGCATTTATATATTACTAATATTGTTACTCTGTCAGAGTTCAAATCTCTCAGAAACAGTGCAGTCCAGCACATTTCTGTATCTTTGCATGGACACATTTTCCAAAGCATCATTTTGCATTTTGCAAGTTGAGTTATGCAACCTGGTGCTCTTCAGTAAAGTTTGCATGTGGTTTGCAGTGGCTTTTGATGGGTCACATAGTAAATTGTCTTTTGCCATATGATATGTTTGGTATGGTTCATTTTTACTCATCTATAACTGCCATAATGGAGGCATTTCATATGCCAAAACAGCCCTCTGAAGGATATTTGGTTTGGCCAGAGGGGATGTGTGCATGTGTGTATATTTTGAGTGGAGCAGGACAGAAACACTGTTTATAAATACTGACTTGTTACAGTCGGCTGGACTGCACACTGCACACAGCCATAAATCAATGTGTGACACTGGGGGAGGCTGACCCTCGTCCCCTCTGGTCTTCTGCTATCAGAGCGGATACGGATATGCTGCAGATGCTGATTGAAATCCATGTTAAATCCGGGAGTGGCTGAATCGGCGTTCACATTTGTGTTGCGTTCTGTGATCCGTCCCATTCTGGGATGCCCGCGTGCGGACGGAGGCTGGTGGGTTTCCATGCTGACAGTGTCGTGGTTTGGCATGTGCTGGCGTGGGCGTGGTTGGCTGGAGGCAGAGGGCGGTATTGCGGTGCCTGGGTAGACCTGCCCCCCCCCCCCCCCCCCCCCCCCCCAAAAAGAAAAAGAGAGAGAGAGCCTATAATTACTCCCAGAGAGAGGGGGAGGAGAGACAGAGAGACACACACACACACTGGAGCCCCGGCCAGCCTCACTCTCATCCTCCATAGGCATGGTCCGTATGGCGTTGGACTGCAAAGCATTCTGGGATTATTTTTAATTGTTGGTGGTGTGGCAGAATTGCACGATTATGCCCTGTGTAGTCATGGCGACAACGTTGGTGTCCCGCAAGACTGAGCGAGTGACAGATGTAGTGAACTTCCTCAAACTTTCTCAAACGAGTTCTCAGCTGTTCATTTGAATATGCTGTTTTACCAGAAGGACCTTCAGATGGTTGCCTGAGGCATGGAGCAATTGAGCTCTACTGTTTGAATGCTGAATTTCACACTTCATTGCAGCTTTCGAATTGAATGGGATCTAATCTTTCATGAATTCACAATATCCAGTAAAGGAATTGTTGTACAAAGTCAAATTTGAAGCATGACAACGCATACAAAGCGTATAAAGGCTCCATATGCGTGTTCATTTAAGATCACTCGCTAACAAAGCACTGCTAGTCAATTACTTAAGTAAAGAACATGGTATTGACATTATGGGATTATGTGAAACGTGGCTAAAGCCAAATGATGTTTTCCCACTAAATGAAGCTTCCCCTTCTAACTTTACCAACTCGCATGTCGCTCGGACATCTAAGAAAGGTGGGGGCGTTGGCCTAATCTTTAATTCGGGTCTGAACCTTTCACCAGACCTTAATAATAAACTCATCCTGTGAGATGCTCACGATGCGCTCTCTCATTCCAGTTAGCGTGGGCCTTAACCACTCTAGTTTCCTGCTTTTTTATCTAATCATCGTTTATCGCCCTCCCCGGGCCCTATTCATCTTTTTTAGAAGAATTTTCTAATTTCCTCTCTGACCTTGTAACTCGTACGGATAATATCCTAATTATCGGTGATTTCAATATTCATCTCAATTGTAAAACAAATCCACTTAGCAAAGCTTTTATGTCCCTAATTGACACATTTGGCTTTACTCAGCTGATTCACGAACAGACCCATTCAAATGGCAATATTCTGGTCCTTGTTCGTGGTATTAACATTTCAGATTTAGTAGTTTTGCCATACCCACCGGCGTTATCAGATCATTATCTTATTAAGTTTCAAATTGTTCTGCCCTGTCAGCATTCAATTCCAATCGAAACCTACAGCATCCGCCGTATCGATACTTCTACAATTACAAAACTCGCAGATCTCCTACCTAAAACTATCGCCTCTCTTCCAGAACGAATCGGCTCCCTCGACGAGTTCACGGGTAACTTTAATTCCATTCTACTTGACTCGCTTAACTCTGTTGCGCCCCTACTCACTAAGACTCGCCGTCTAAAGAAACCGTCGCCCTGGTTTACTGATGATACTCGCGCACAAAAACAGGCGTGTAGAAAGCTGGAACGCAAATGGCGATCATCCAAACTCGAGGTTTTTCGACTAGCATGGAGCGATAGCTTAATGAAGTACAAGCATATGCTCTCCGTTGCTAGGGCCTCCTACTTCTCAGATCTCATTAACACTAATAAAGATAATCCGAAGTTTCGTTTTGACACGGTTGCAAAACTTAGTCGCAAACCCTCCCCTATAGTGGGCCCTCCTTTTACTGCAAATTATTTTCTTAATTTCTTTGATCACAAAATTGGCTGTATTAAAGATGAGATTGGCAATTCTCTACCTACTGGGGGCGTTGATCCCCCTCCTATTTGTGCAATGGGTGCATTGGAGACCACCGCTGTTCTCTCTAAATTTGAGGCTGTCTCCTTGGACACCATCTCTAGGTTGGTGCTTTCCTCCTAAATCTACAACCACCCTTTCCGACCCTCTTCCCGCTAAATTAGTTAAGGAACTTCTCCCAATATTAGCCCCCTCCCTACTCAACATTATTAACACCTCTCTCTCCTCTGGCATTGTGCCCTCCTCCTTCAAATCAGCCGTAATTAAACCTCTACTCAAAAAACCTAACCTTGATTCTGATGTCCCTAATAACTTTCGACCAATCACTAATCTCCCCTTCCTCTCTAAAGTCTTGGAAAGAATAGTCTTCACCCAACTAACCGATTACCTCTCGTGTAATAGTCTTCTTGAACCCTTTCAATCTGGTTTTAGGTCTCTCCACAGCACCGAGACCGCTCTCACAAAAGTGGTAAATGACCTACTCCTCACTTCAGATTCCGGCTCCTCTTCTGTTCTTATCCTACTCGACTTGAGCGCGGCGTTTGATACTGTCGATCATAATATTCTTTTAAATCGCCTAGCGAGCTACGTTGGCATTCGTGACTCTGCGCTTTCCTGGCTAATTTCCTACCTATCTGATAGAACGCATTGTGTGTCACATAAAAGTACTATATCTGAATACTCTAAAGTAAACTCTGGCGTACCGCAGGGCTCTGTTGGGGCCTTTGCTCTTCTCTATCTACATGCTACCTCTTGGCGAAAGGTAACTCGGTGACCCGTCAGCAGGGTGACCGTTGGCATGGTGACATTTACTTTCCAGTTTGGTGGTGAGGTTGAG
Organism: Synaphobranchus kaupii; assembly: GCA_029718625.1. NCBI lineage: Eukaryota > Metazoa > Chordata > Actinopteri > Anguilliformes > Synaphobranchidae > Synaphobranchus > Synaphobranchus kaupii. The sequence continues at coordinate 126,397,340 of CM056376.1, forward strand.
GGGTTGCAGCTCCGGCTTATAAGGGTCTGATTTGCAGCTGTGACCCATAATGGTTCAGGTGAGCTTTCCCCGTTCGCACCCGCAGCGTCTCCTTCAGGAAGAGCGGCAGGAGAGCTGATCTGAGTCGGACCTTTTACCACCCACCGAGAGGACGTCTTCATGAATGCCGATGGTTTTGGTTGTGGGGTTTACAGTATGTAAAATTACAGACGTGTGTTACCTTCCACAGTCATATTACAGACTTTATAGTTGCCATTTATTAGTGTGTGTTTGGCAGCACAAGTTGCCTGTTGTGGGTTTTGCATATTTGGCATCTAACATGAAAAAAAAACTTTAGTAGAGGCAACCAGATAGCCGCAACTTCCCTGGGCCAGATGGTGTCTAGACAAAAAGGCTCAGGATGGAGAAATTAGAGGGCGTTTCCCTCTCCATCTCCATGAGTGGTTTGCTTTGGGAAGCACCAGGAGGAACTAAACCTCCATGCTTTGATCATCAGCATTGGGCTGGCATTGGTGTGTGTGGGCGAGGGCGAGGGGGGATGGGGTTAGATAGCCTCAGCCAGTCAGCCCGATCTGGGGGGATCTGGAGGTTGTTGGGACGGGGGAGGAGATCTCTGATCAGATGATTGTTATTATTGCTATTTTTGATGGGTGGGGCTGTGTGCCCTCTCTCTGTAGCCTCGCTGTGGAAATGAGGCGGGGGGGGGGGGGTCAGAGTGATGGGGGGGGGTCCATATGTGTCGAGGACTTACAGTGCGTTAATGCTGAGTATTAGAGATGATCAGTATGTCCCACTGAACGCACAGTGGGGAAGGGAGGAGCTCTGATATCATCACATGTCTGAAACAGCCAACAGATTATCTCTGCTAACTCATAATTGCCATATCTGTCTTTCATTATTATATATACAGTATATACTTTAAGAAAGTATATGTGTAATCATCGCAGACTCTAATAATGGACAATTTGAATAATCCCACGCACAAATCCCACACACGCTGGGCGTGTCATCTCTGACAACTTAGCGACGCAGTAAACTCCTGCTAATGTGCTGTAAGCCCTTTATCCGTAAGGAAGGTGTGACGCTTGTCTGGCCAAAGAAAATGAACAGGTGGCCGTTTGGAGAGATGAAAAGCTGTAGGCCACGTTTTTGCCGTCTGCCGGTCACAAGGTTCGCATCATTTAATTTAATTTTAGCAAAGCAATAGTGGGTGAAGATAAAGGTTTCTGATAAAGTCAGAAAACAGCTGATGAGAGGCTCAACCTCAGGGTCTCTTCATATTGCATAATAATGTGCATCAAAAGAAACATCAGCCTGTAACCTAAGATATTCAGTGTTGATTTAACTCTAATAGAGTTTATCCCAAAAGGATCAAATATACATAAAGGGATAACTCACCTATTTAGATAAATTTTATGTTGTTTTACTTACCCCCCAAATAGTATGTAAGGCTGTCTTGATGCTGTCCTGGTCTCACCGTTGTAGCTAAATTATAGTAAATCCTGAATTGGAGCAATGCTAACAATTAGCATCTTGCCATTGGATTTAATTTGAAACATTTATTTAAATAACTGCCTAAATCCACTCAAATAAGGTTTAACAACAGCTTTACAAGTATCGTTGTTGGAAACGAAAATGCACATATGATTACCGAGTGCACAAGGATGATATTTTCGCTCAAATTACAGTATATGATGTCTTATTACACTGTACCTATAGCACAAAGTCATGCATATTACACTGTACCCAGAGCACAAAGGCATGCATATTACACTGTACCCAGAGCACAAAGGCATGCATATTACACTGTACCCAGAGCACAAAGGCATGCATATTACACTGTACCCATAGCACAAATTCATGCATATTACACTGTACCCAGAGCACAAAGGCATGCATATTACACTGTACCCATAGCACAAAGTCATGCATATTACACTGTACCCATAGCACAAAGTCATGCATATTACACTGTACCCATAGCGCAAAGTCATGCATATTACACTGTACCCAGAGCACAAAGGCATGCATATTACACTGTACCCAGAGCACAAAGGCATGCATATTACACTGTACCCAGAGCACAAAGGCATGCATATTACACTGTACCCAGAGCACAAAGGCATGCATATTACACTGTACCCAGAGCACAAAGGCATGCATATTACACTGTACCTATAGCACAAAGTCATGCATATTACACTGTACCCAGAGCACAAAGTCATGCATATTACACTGTACCCATAGCGCAAAGTCATGCATATTACACTGTACCCAGAGCACAAAGGCATGCATATTACACTGTACCCATAGCACAAATTCATGCATATTACACTGTACCCAGAGCACAAAGGCATGCATATTACACTGTACCCATAGCACAAAGTCATGCATATTACACTGTACCCATAGCACAAAGTCATGCATATTACACTGTACCCATAGCGCAAAGTCATGCATATTACACTGTACCCAGAGCACAAAGGCATGCATATTACACTGTACCCAGAGCACAAAGGCATGCATATTACACTGTACCCAGAGCACAAAGGCATGCATATTACACTGTACCCAGAGCACAAAGGCATGCATATTACACTGTACCCAGAGCACAAAGGCATGCATATTACACTGTACCCAGAGCACAAAGGCATGCATATTACACTGTACCCAGAGCACAAAGGCATGCATATTACACTGTACCCAGAGCACAAAGTCATGCATATTACACTGTACCCAGAGCACAAAGGCATGCATATTACACTGTACCCATAGCACAAAGTCATGCATATTACACTGTACCCAGAGCACAAAGGCATGCATATTACACTGTACCCAGAGCACAAAGGCATGCATATTACACTGTACCCATAGCACACAGTCATGCTTCTCTTCATAATGGGGGCTGCTGGCTACGTTTCTGCAGGACTAACTCTGAACAGGTGAAGCCAACTCATCACCTGTAAATGGCTGTCTGCCAGACCTGTACTGTCAGCACGAGTTTTATCTCAGTCTCTCATGAACGTTCATGTAATCAATCTGACCCCAAACATTGATCAGCAGATGACCTTCGTATGGCCGGTTTGTATGTTTATTCATAATTAAGGACAAACGGCGATTAAATCCCAGCCGTAATCAGTATGCAGTATTTTTGTATTGACTTTTGTTTTTAGTAAAAAGCCATTCACACTGAGAAATGTCCATGGGATTTGCCTGAGAATATGCCAGTAGCAGTCTGTGAAGCCAAATCTATGAGACACAAAAACTCCCTTGTTGGGAAAACGGAACAAGGATGCTACAGTCTGGCACTTTAATAAAGCTGGCCCCCCAGTCTCTTGCTCCCTCACACTGCGTATCACCGCCTGTGTTTGGATAAGGGGGATTCTGGCTGACCAGGCCAAGCCTTTGTGCATTATAGGGGGGGGGGGGGGTGAAGGCTGGTGTGGTGGGGGAGGGGGGGGGCCTGTGTGGGATAGAGGCCTATGTCAAGGCCAGTGTGTGTAAATGTGTATATGTGTATGTGTGTGTCCGTCCCCTCCCCCATAGTGTCCAAATGGCACGCGTCTGCGTGAAAAGGCCTTGGAAATGCATCAAATGGTGACCGCGGTAACACCAATTATGTATGAAAGTTTCAATTATGCTTTATGTACTGTAAATATAAGTGACCCTTTGTTTGGAGTGGGCCATGCGTTCAAAGGGCTTTAATTAACACAGCCTCTGAATGCACCCACACAGCCATTCTGTGTCACTCAGGCAACTCAGGGTGAAGTGGTCTTGGAAAGAGACAGCTGATTGGCCCTCAGGCTGAGTTGGTCTTGGAAAGAGACAGCTGATTGGCCCTCAGGTTCAGTTGGTCTTAGAAAAAGACTGCTGATTGGACCTCAGGCTGAGCTGGTCTTATAAAAAGACAGCTGATTGGACCTCAGACTGAGCTCGTCTTAGAAAGAGACAGCTGATTGGCCCTCGGGCTGAGCTGGTCTTATAAAAAGACAGCTGATTGGCCCTCAGGCTGAGCTGGTCTTAGAAAGAGACAATTCTGATTGGCCCTCAGCCTGAGCTGGTCTTCGAAAGAGACAGCTGATTGGCCCTCAGGCTGGGTTGGTCTTAGAAAGAGACATCTGATTGGCCCTTGGGTTGAGCTGGCCTTAGAAAGACACAGCTGATTGGCCCTTGGGCTGAGCTGGTTTTAGACAGAGACAGCTGATTGGCCATCAGGTTGAGATTATTTTAGAAAGAGACACACAAAAGCAGGTCAAACAATCAGAATGTTAAATCACTCCTACTGTAAGAGTTTGTCACGTTTTGCTATATTACATTACATTACATTTATTTAGCAGACGCTTTTATCCAAAGCAACGTACAGTAAGTGCGTACAGAGACATCATCATCATTACAGAACAGACAAGGCAAAGCACATCCTTTGCAAATGTTTGCATAATGTAGCAGCTATCCCTATGTCTTAGCGGTATGTTTCAGGATGTGCATTCATGTCTGTAGCCAGTTAACTAAGAGCCACGGGCTTTGCTGAGGACAGAAACTGCTTTGCACAGTGGATACCGGCAGGATGCAGGAAGGGTTCTGAAAGCCACTGTCCCACAGTGGATCCCTGTTTGGAGCTGAACATGCTGTACGATGTCTGCTGTTTCATCCTGCTTATAACAGACGCGTGCCATTAATGCTGTGTAGAGTTTGGCAGAAAGTCTGTTGTAGTGCTGCAGAAGCGTGGCCCAGATGTTGATCTTAGTCATGATTAATGCATTTTTAATAATGTTCCCTGGCTCTGTAATAAAACACCCATCTTAGTAAGTAATGCCTATACTACAATTTTATTAATTGGCCTGTCTCATTTTTCAAAAAAGACCACTTACTGGCTCAAGCTGGCTTTGTTTGGGCAGTGTGCAGGCCGCAGACAGAGCTCTCCACTGTTAACACCCTTAATTTTACACTAAACTGAGTGTTCCCTATGTGACTTTCTTCCACGAAAGACCGTGTTTATGAGCACCGGAGGTACGGATAAATTCTGCGTTTTTCGCATCACCACCTCTGCGTTTTAGCCTCTCCACCTCTGCATGTTAGCCTCTCCACCTCACGCTAAAACCGACAGCCTGCCGCATTAAAAACTCAGGTTTATGCTCTGCAAGCTCCTGTTGAAAAATGCACAAGGAAATCTGTCACCCGAGAAGGGAATCTGGCGAATGCGATCTTCCTCCCAGGACGTTTACTGCTCCGTTGAGCATGCTGTCGGATCTGATGTGTTGAGCTGCTCAGCATTTGCAAGTTTGAAAGAGAGTGTTCTGAATGTTGAATTTTTGTTGATGAATGTTGTGCATTGAAACCAGAAGTCTCTTTTGAAATTGTACGTCGTCAGCCAGAACTTTATAGGTTTTTTTAAAGGAACCAGTTTCACATAGGTATTTGACCCAGGTCTGATATTCAAACTGGATAAGTAAGCCGTGGTCCAGCTGCTGGGTGTCGGAGGAACACTTAATACCGCCACTGCGAGTCTCCCGCCAGCTCGGAGCACCCCGCATTGTTTCAGCACTACCGTAACACTCCTGATTTATAGTGTAACGATCTGGTTGGAATAACAGTTTCCCTTGAAACCTGCCGCCACTGTAACTGCAGCAGCTTGGCTTTATTCACAGTGTCCGGTTTCCCTTGAGCAGGAATGAAAGTAGTTGTTTAATATCACGAGTTTCCCCCACTTTAATCAGCAGCTTGGGCAGATTATCTTTCGCTTGGGACCGTCTGTGGTTGGGAGAACGGGCCGCGTCTGCAGCCCGTAACCCGATATGGGCAGTGTGGGGACCCCACTTCCACAGGATGGCCCCGTAACGTAAGGCTGCAGGGGGGGGACTAGGTCGCCACCTTAATGAAAAACACATTACGTGTGGTTTTGGAAATCTCACTCTAGCGGAACGCTGATAATGACGATGCGTTGTCGTGGATATTTCGCTGAAAAGAGTTTTCATACGGTGTAAAAGGGAGACATTTTCTGGCACTGGGAATTTCGGGTACTAATTTTGGGGAATTTTGAGAAACTTGTAATACTTTGTGATGGGCTGTGGGTAATTATCAGTATGGCTGTGGATAAAGCCTGTATTTCAGACCAGCACTGTTTGTAAATAAGATTAGGACTTGGAGAATTTTTAGCTGTTGTACTTGAACAGTTTTAAAGCTTTACATTTGGTGAACTGTGTTTTTAAAAAAGGACAGTATGTATGTAAGTATAGCTGGTCTCTGTGATCCATGGTCTTACTCATTATGTGGGGGGGGGGGGGGGGGGGGGGGGTGAAATGAGAAAGTAGGGTTATTGTAGGCCATTATCTGTACATTAGTGAGTTGCAAGATGATGCAAGTTAAATTTGTTTTTTGCATAGTTATGTGGCACCATGCAGAGTTATGAGTCAGTATTAGTCCTTATGTGTATTTTTATAATCTATTTACAATTCTCTTTATGGTAACTTAACTCTTGGTTACTGTGTGTCCCATCATGTTATTGGTCTGTACTCCAATGCTCATTTACTGTTCTGTCAGCCTACTTAATAAATACATCATTAGGCAAAATATAGAGTTTAATTCATGCTGTAGAATCAGAACTGGCTAATTGTTCAGAAATTAAACACTCATGACTCTTGTGTTTTGTCATCTAAGGAGCTGACCTCACAGAGAGGGAAGGAGGGATGACTGTGCTTTTCCTCCACATCCTTTTCCTCCGCGGGGTTGTTTGGAGTGGTTGACCTGCGGAAGGGCGTGCGGAAGCACTGCCAGGCAGCGGAGGCTATGAGTTAATTCAGGTGGCACTCGGAGTGCAGGCTGGAATATAGTCAGGGCTCACGCAAGCAATTCCGGCAGTGGAATCCTTTGTTACGGGCAGCCAATCAGAGCCCAGAGGGCATAGACAGGCTCTCTCCTATAGCGGCGAACCGGCACGGCTGTATTGGGGGCAAGGGGGGGGGGGTCCCCTTACGGTGTATTCACTTGGTCGTCATGGTGACTATCGCTATTGCAGTGTTCCCATTTCACACTGAAAGTGAAGACTGTTTTCTGTTTTTAGATTCCCAGTTTTCAGGGCATGTTGGAGGTGTTTTTGACCTCAGCAGTATCCTTCTTCACTTCATTCACATCTTTGTGTGCGGCGGTAATAATAATAATAATAATAATAATAACTTACATTTATATAGCGCCTTTCAAGGGACCCAAGGACGCTTTACAGAATGAATCAAACAAGCAGTTAAATAGAAAAACAGAAAAGAGAAAATAAGTAAAGTAAAAGTGGCCGGGGATGACAGAACAGCTAAAGGCCATAGGCCATAGTGAGCAGATATGTTTTGAGTGCTTTTTTAAAAATGTCCAAGGAAGCAGCGTTGCGGATCTCTGCTGGGAGAGAGTTCCAGAGGGTGGGGGCAGCAGCACTAAATGCTCTGTCCCCAAAAGTCCGGAGGCTGGTATGGGGGATGGAAAGCAGACCCGTGTCCGAGGACCACAGATTCCGAGAGGGGGTGTAGGGGTGAAGGAGGTCTGAAAGGTACTGGGGGGCAAGGGCATGAAGGGATTTGTAGGTGAGGAGGAGTATTTTATAGATGATGCGGGACTTAACCGGAAGCCAGTGAAGGTGGATAAGGGTGGGGGGTGATGTGCTGCCAGGGCTTGGTGCGGGTTAAGACCCTGGCAGCTGAGTTCTGGACGTACTGGAGCCTGTCCAGGGCTTTGCTGGGTACCCCGAACAGAACACCATTACAGTAATCCAGACGGGAGGTGATAAAGCACTGAATGAGGGTCTCTGCCACAGAGTCAGAGAGAGAAGGTCGAAGTCTGGAGATGTTTTTGAGATGATAAAAAGCAGATTTAGTGATGGATTTGATATGAGATTTGAATGAGAGGTTGGAATCCAAAATAACACCCAGGTTGCGGACTTCAGGGGATGGAGAGATGGAGCAGCCATCCACATCTAGGACGAGATCACCAACTTTCCGAAGCAGTGCCTTAAGAGCCACAACCATGAGTTCTGTTTTATTGCTGTTTAGTTTGAGCAGATTGGATGACAACCAGGATCTTATTTTATGCAGGCAGTTAACAAGTGACTGTGGGGGGAGCTGAGTGGATGGTTTGGTATTGAGATACAACTGTGTGTCGTCAGCATAGCAGTGGAAACTGAGACCGTGGTGGCGGATGATCTGACCAAGGGGGAGCATGTAGATGGTGAAAAGGAGGGGTCCAAGCACAGAGCCCTGGGGCACGCCTTGGTTGACTGGGGCTGGGGTGGAACTGGAGTCTCTGATGGTCACAAACTGTTTCCTGTTGGAGAGGTATGACTGGAACCAGGAGAGAGCTACACCGGTGAGGCCAACGTATTCAGAAAGACGGTTGAGGAGGATGGTGTGGGAGACTGTATCGAAAGCTGCAGAGAGGTCCAGGAGAATGAGAATATTGACGAGACCGGAATCAGCGGCGATGAGGAGATCATTAATGATTTTTATGAGGGCAGTTTCCGTGCTGTGGTGTGCTCTGAAGCCAGATTGGAAGGGTTCATGGAGCTCATGGTTTGACATGTGCTGAAGAACTTGGGCGGCAACTGCTCTTTCCAGGATTTTATTGAGGAAAGGAAGGTTGGAGATCGGTCGGTAATTATTGAGGTCACCTGGGTCCAGGCCTGGCTTCTTGAGAATGGGGGGTGACAGTGGCCATTTTGAAGCTGGAGGGTACTATGCCAGATTCCAGGGAGGTATTGATGATGTCAACCATGATGGGGCACAGGGTAGGTAGGCATGCCTTGACCAAGGTAGTGGGCATGGAGTCCAAAGGACAGGTGGAGGCCTTGGCTTTGGTGACCAGCTCAACGACCCGGGAAGCATCCACAGGGGAGAAGGAGGGGAGGGACATTCTGTGGGTGACGTGTATGTGGAGGGGAGGGCTGGCAGGCTGCAGTAGCTGTTGGTAAATGGAATCTACTTTGGCCTGGAAGAAGTCCAGGAACTTGGAGGAGAGGTTGAGGGCATCAGTGGGTTGGGGGGCATCAATGGGGCGGAGTAGACGGTTGATGGTGGAGAACAGCATTCTGGGGTTATTTTGCTGGTCGCCTATAAGAGTGGAGTAGTATTGGGTCCTAGCTTTGGAGAGAGCTTCTTTATAGGTCCTCACATGGTCTTTGAAGGCCTCGTGGTGAACAGTGAGGCCAGATTTTTTAAAGAGCCTCTCTAGTTGGCGACCAGTGGCCTTCATGGAGCGGAGTTCAGTAGTGAACCAAGGGGCAGGATGAGAGAAGGAGACAGTCCGGGTTTTGAGGGGGGCAAGAAAGTCAAGGCTGAGGGATAAGACTGAATTATAGTGGGCTACCAGACACCGGTAGATCAAACACGGCCTCAACATAAATAACATGCAAATATTCTTAAGCAGCAGTCATATTATTTATATTTGTGCTAACATTTCTGTACACAGCACACACACGCACACACTTTTTCACTGGCATGACTGATTGATTTTATTAAATAATTAGCATACAACAGAATTACACACATCCCTGTCCACATATGCTATAATTAATTTATGATATCAAGCCTAGCACAATAAGGCCATTAACCCTTAAATGGTCAAGACCCTAAAAACTGTAAGGAAAATTAGTTAATTGTTATTTCCTAATACATTTAGTCTAAAATAACACAAATTTTAAAAAAAATTCAAAAAAATATTTATATTTTTCATTTTACAGTTTGTATCTCCCGGGATACATAAACCGTTTAGGGTATAAATTTCACATGAACTTTAACATGAACATGAACTTTAAAAACACTTTAAAAACACTTTTTTCTGTTTTTTTTGTTCATTTTTACTGTACAAATTCTGAATAAATTCATTTTGACGTTAAATTAGTTAAATTCATGTTCGCTTTGAACATTTGGGTTAGACCCTACACCCAACTATAAATCTAACCCTTGAACAAACAGTAAAACCAACTTGTCATCCTTATCAAAAACTGTCATGGGGGCATGCAGTGAGGAGGACACTGACCTTGTGGTAAGTTTTGATATTTTTTTTGTGTTTTTTACAATTTTGGGGGGGATTTT
>CM056376.1:126407903-126523210 GCA_029718625.1 Synaphobranchus kaupii
TTTCAACAACAACATATCAAGTCAACCTTGAAAATTAATATTTTCTAAAAAAAAATCCCCCCCAAAATTGTAAAAACACTAAAAAATATCAAACTTACCACACGGTCAGTGTCCTCCTCACTGCATGCCGCCATGACAGTTTTTGATAAGGATGACAAGTTGATCCCAGAGTGTTGATATGAAGTCACATGACCTAAGTATTTGTAAGAAGCCCCTCTTCAATGTTTCATACTGAAATAGTGCCCAACCACTCCTTGCTCCTCCCCACAGCCTATCAAATGTTTGTATCCCCCAGGATACATAAACCATTTAAGGGTTAAACATATTTGCGTTATGCTTTTTCTAGCTGGGTCATATAAGTTTTTTTAAGGTCAGGAACAGAGTAGTGCATTCTGCTTCAGTGATGTAAGAGGAGGTGCATTGTGGGAATCTGAGTTAACAGGACCAGGTAGCATGGTTAGTGTTACGGATAGGGTTAAGGATAAGGTTAGGGTTAGGGAAAGGGTCATGGTTAGTGTTGAATTGAGAATTGACTTCATTACCCACAATTGACAAAATGTTAAAAGATTGTTGTAGTTAGTGCTAGTATACATATCATCCAGGGTACGTAAGCACATTTCAGAATGTGACAATATAAATTTTTGGTTTTTTGGTAACCGTAATAATGGTTCTTTTGTGTTCCTAGTCCTCATCTCTGCATGCTTCTAGCTCGGTGTCACAGGTAATTTCATGATTGGATTTGCCTGTGCTGTTGCTTTGAAACTGAAATGTATTTAAGCTGCAGAAATGCCTTTTCCCAGATGTGTCCTTCAAACATATTTGATCAGAGACCTGAAGGATGGTGTACCGGCCATTTCTAATCCTCAGCAGGAATCATTTTAGAAGTGAACTGTGTCCTTTCGGTTTTCTGTTCAGTGTCAGTTCTGTGTTGTAATGGCAGGAGCGCAGGGCTGTTGGGGGGGTAACTGAATGTCTCTGTGATGGACAGCTTTGTACAGGCTGGCTAATCACTGAGTGGAAGGAATTTCGACCTTGATACAGTTGACATTCATCCTTAACTTTGGCCTGGATTCAATCAGCATTTGTCCTTAGAATTGGAATTAAATCCAGTGTTAGTTATAGCTTCTTCATGCACCGTTTTTAAAATTCCGATTCTGAGATCCAGAATTGCACCAAGATAACATAAGATCTGCATGTATTTGTAATAATGTTCGTATGGTCGAATAATGAACAAATGGCTTATTTGACAGTTAGATCTGAGGGTAAATGCTGCTTGATTCCAGGCTTAAATGGCAAAGGGGAAGAAATGCAATGATGAACAAGTACAAGGGAGCAAGGGATGAATGTGACTGATGAAGGTAAAGAGTGACTCTGCTGTGTGCTGTGGCAGCCATGCAAGTATTCATACAAGCTTCCTGTGATCCTACACAGATGACTGCTCTTATAGCGCTCGGCCGGGCTGTGGGGTTGAATACCAGGATGAAATATCGCTGTATAACTGCCGTCATTTGGAGATATATCAAGGTCATGAAACGCCGTATGAATTTCAATGAATGACCATTAATTCCGACCGACAGGGAGTCTAGTCGGGGGAGAGCAAGTCTACATAATGGGACACTGTTCACGCTGGTGTCTCACTGAGGTAGCAGGTAAAGCCCTTATAGAAAGCCATTAAACCATTTAGAGCAATTCATAATTCATATTCAAAAATGAATGGTGTCATGCTAAAAGGCATGACTGTGCAAATTTGAAGGGTTGTTCATATCGATTACAGACAAGATTAAGGTGTCGTCTTTCATACCTGTACAGTACATTATATGATCTATCTTTAACTGTACATTTCATACCTGGTGATGTATGCCGATTGAGCTTTCCTGTCACTGTTTTGATGATGAATAAGTAACTAAATACACAGATAAATAAATTATTTAAGGGCTTTGCAGTTATGATCCGTCCGGCCTTTTGTTAATGCACTGATCCTGACCACACAAAGCAGTGTTGCTCTGGAAACACCCATGAGACCAGACCACTGAGCATTTGCAAACATTGGTCATTTCTGCTGTATGAGCTACAGGCGTTGGTCATTTTACAGTTGTTCTTGGTCTGAATTGTAAACTCAAGCTGAAATGTGCTTGGGGCCGGACCCTGCCAGTCCATGGCTGGACATTACTCTTTATTTTCTGAGACTCTGCGGGAGCCCCCCCCTCTCCATCAGCAGTACTGAAATCTGGTTGCCTTCTTACCCCACCATTACATCATAGAGACGCCGCCCACAGCGCCCAGCTGCTGCGGTACAGAGCACACCAGTCCGCTCACGCGGCAGTCCTGCACATGTGGAAGCCCAGAGGTTTTTTTTTTCTCCCTGCGTTCATTAAGCACACGGTTTAGAGTTTAATTAAGTAAATTACAGCCTCGCGCGTCTCCGCGCAGCGGAACGGACCGCGCTCCGGCGGGCGGGATTCCCAGAACACCTGAGCACGGGAAAGATAAGAGAATTAGCTCTATAAAATAAATGCAGGCTGCCGTTTGAGGGCCGTAAACGGAATGATTTCTGACTTAACAAGCGTTTTCTCTTATCTCTCTGGGATTGGGCCTGTCTGTCCTGACTCCAGACCAAGGAGTTTAACATGCGGGTAATTCAGGGGGACTGGGGAGGCTTGCTGCTTCTGGGGATGGGCCCAAGACGTTGCAGAAACATCATTCCAAAAACTCAGCTGCAGGTAGGCCTTGTTTCCACAAGTCATGATGATATGTGCTGCTGTACCATTGTTTGATGTGCATTGCGCTAGCCCTGCTGCTGACGGTTACCTGTGGACTCTCTGGGCCTGATTTACTACGACCTTTAGCATGTGCAAAACCTTTTAGCAAACGCAAAACTAATAACACAACCAACAATTGGTGCAAAACAAATACAATGACCAATCATTGTAGTCATGTTATTGGTTTTGCGTGTGCTAAAATGTTTTGCGTATGCTAAAGGTCTCAGTTTATCAAGCCCTCTGAGTTTAGGGAATCGTGGGGACACTGGCTGTAAGGGGCTCTGGCAGCCAGGCCTCGATTTCCATGGAAATTTTCATGTGAAACAAGTTGTGTTTTGAGTTTGGGTCGCGGTAGACTGAATCATCAGTCAGAAGTGGGGAAGAAGTTTTGTGTCGTGTGTCTCCAGTCTGTTTTATTTATGTGCTTTGGTTTCATGATGCCAAGGTGAAGCTTTCAGAAGTCGCTGAATCGCTGAGGCGAAGGGCTGGGTCTGAAAAGTGACTTGGAGATGAGTCGTGCTCACATGCTATCGTGCTAATGTGTGGCAGGCTAGAATGGACCCAAATTGCAGCTGGAATGATGTCATTTACTGCTACCATGTTATTTCATAATATGATTGGAAAAACGCCACACATCTGTCTGCTGCAGACCTATGCTCATAATTACATACCATTGGGTCCAAGTGCCTGCTCAGCCTTTACGGGTTATTTATATTTATATTTATTTTATTTATATTTATTTAGTTGTTTTGTGTACTGTGTGTGTAGCGTGCATAGAAGCGGATATGTCTGCAGGTCGGTTTCCTGTAAATGATGGAAGCTCTTTAAAAGCTCCGGGGCTGTTAGTTTGCTTCACTTTTCAACAGGAACCCGAAACATCTGTCTTCACCATCTATTCTTACTGTCTCAGCACAGATCTGTGTTTTCACTGCAAATCCAAAGGTAAACTGAGTAGTGTGTGTGTGTGACTGTGTGGCTCTAAGGTGTGTGTGTGTGTGTGTGTGTGTGTGTGTGTGTGTGTGTGTGACTGTGTAGCTCTAAGGTGTGTGTGTGTGTGTGTGTGTGTGTGTGTGTGTGCGCGTGTGTGAAAGTGTGAAAGTGTGTATGTGCTTGAATGAGTGAACGAGAGAGACACTGCTGACTGCTTACCGCACATCTATACTGTTCACAATCATAAACTTTCACCCAGAATTACTGTGATTCTGATCTTAGTAGTACAGTAAGTGTGAAAGGAATGCTTAGCAGGTGAGAGAAGATGCCTGTGGCTGAAGCCTGTCGCAGAACTGTTTATTCTCTTCCCCACTGGCTGATAATTGGAAGCTTTCAATTCATTCCTTTTCACTCAACACAGCCTGACAGCTGACATTTTTTTACATGAAGGTTGTTCGAACCTTTTGTGTCTTTATTAAGTACTAACCATAAGCCAAACACACAGACAGTGGGGAAAAACATTTCCCCACTGTTGCCAAGGGAGACTGCCTGGCAACTGGTCACAAACTGACCGCCAAAAAGTGATTCCACGCACAAAACATCATCCCGCCAGAAACGCAGCTTAAATTAATGCTGTCATGGTCCTCCTCAGAACATTTTTATTCCATAAAGACATATTTTCTCATTCTTGCTCATATTGCTTTTATTTTTTGGCTGCATATTTCTGATGTGAGCAGGTGACCTGTTTTCCACCCCAGTGCCTGTCAGTGATTCATTATTAACTACACGGTCTCTGTAAGAAATCTCCAGTGTATCATTTTCAGTAGCAGCCTGATTTGAGAGTTTTTTTTAATGGTGGAGGGTGGGGGGTGGGGTCACTGCACCCCTTCTCTACTAAACCATGACAAGAGGGGCTGTGGGCAGGGGGCGGAGTTAGTTGGGAAGCAACCAATGGGTGCCATCCTGCTCCTTAGGTTCTGTCCCAATTCCTCTGGAGGAGCAGAAATCCTGGGGCTGTAGGACCCAGATCTTTCACTGTGTCACCACAGGACCTGTATCTAGAGTACAGACTGTGCCTGTGAGTAAAGCCCACTTTATCCAGCAGAAAACTGCACTTACTGTCCCCACTGCCTTTCACTACCTGTAACTTACAGTTAGTCTAATAAGAAGTATAGGTTAAAAACATCTGTTACTCATCAAGATACAGGTACTCTACATATGCACATACCACAAAAATACAGGTGTAAATCTAACAGTGCTGGTGTACATTTAACACCCTAGGGTTTTTATATGAGACCACAGTCTTTCTAAATCTTTCAGGGAAGATATTAGCCTATATGCCTATATGTTTGTATGCAAACTGTTGGTCCAAGGCCATATTCCTGTTTCCACCGTTAGTGCTGAAGAACTCAGCTCTGATTGGCTGCTCAGGCAGAGGTCAGCTGAAGGCTGAAGCTGAAGAATAGAATAGAATAGACTTTTATTTTCCCGATAGGGAACTTCAGTTGTAACCACCAGCAACAACAAAAAAGACATAGACAGTGGGGCAGACCCACAACGCACAAACAAACATATCAAATAATACAACCAAACTTCATGATTAAAAATAGCCCCGCTGTCCCGAGATGTCCAATGTCATCAACCAGTCCAACACACAAACTCAGCCTCCACAACTTTCCTCCATAGGCTACACGCAGTGTCGCGGTCTCTGTCCACTGTCAAAACGGAGCTCAGCCTTCCCAGTCGCCGCCTCACACCTCCCCTGCATTATCTTCTCCTTCCCTGGTGGCCTTTTGAAGCTTGCCTGCAGTCCAAGATCAGTCCCGACACGACATCTTCAACTCCGGTGAAGAGCGATGGTAAACTTTGTGGCTGCAGATCCAACGGACGTTCCCGAGCATAATGCGAATGCGTCTCCATGGTGACGACCACAAACAAATTATCCAGAATAGACAATTCGTCAAATATTATAAAAACGAGCAGCAGGAGTGCCCTGAAAAATCTCCAGCCCGCTTCCCCGTCCCACAACAGACAAACAGCGCATGAAAAAGTCAAAAGCCAGACACAACAAAACGCATTCAAATTAACAAATACGACCGCGAGAGACGGCTGGACTACATGTCGCCATTACAGCGCCACGTGACGTCATGTCAAGGTGATGTGAAACAGCTGTAGAGAGGTTATCTGGATGGAAGGCATGATGTTTTTGAAGCAGAAGGTGTGTTTCATGGTTACAGTATAGCTGAATACGTGGCATCTAGTTAGCTGTGTGTAATTGCTGTGTTGCAGATGCTATTTGTGGGTGGCCGTCCACACTCAGGTTCACCAGCTGAGGCATTTGCTGGCTTCCTTACTGCCAGCTATGCTGTTTCAGCCCTTTCACGCAGTTTCATCTTTTTCCTTTGAAATGAGCACATTTACCTGCAGATTTACAAGCATGCTAACCTCTTAAATACATACGCAGACCTTCAATGGTACTTTCATGTTGAGGGTACTTTGTGAGGAAAAAGGAAGGAAATTCTTCCTGTTTTTGATTTGCCAGATGTTAAACTCACCCACTCTGTTCTGAGAGCTGATTTTACGGTGTGTTTCTCTGGGGGTGGAGTTGTTAGGTCACGACAGCCTGCCCTCCCCAGCGGCTGAGTGGCTTTATTGTATTAGTATTGCCTTGTGTGAACACTCGCTCTACACTAAGCTCTTTTCCTATCACAGGGCTGTCAGATTGTTCCCATAATGCAGTGCTGAATATTCTCCTTTAAAAATTAACCCCGCACCACTGCAACAGCACTAACTGTGGAAACAGGAATATGGCCTTTGACCACGGCGTTGTTTGCTCACACACAGTGTTGCATATAGGCTAATATCTTTCCTGAAAATATAGAAAGATGTTTTGTTAAATGGGCATTTGTCTTTGTTGGTCTAAACAATGTTATTTTGAAGCTTTATCATTTGAATCTCTTGAGTAAACATGAATTAATTTGTCTGAAGTGGAGGCTCTCGCCTCCTGCGGTTCAATCACTTTGCCTGCTACAGCCGGCAGAAAGAGGAAATCAATGAATCTGTTAGCGTTCTGAGTGTGTGCACACGCTCAGGTCAGCCCACGCTCACCTTTCCGGAATAAAAGAAATGGAGGCCGATAATCACCATCTGTCATCATCCACTGATTGTCACTCACTCTACTTTCATGACCTCTTCATTGAAGTGGGGTTGAAAAGCGGCTGAGCGAACGCAAACGGTCCTCAGGGCGTTTGCGCTTAAGTGCTCGTCAGTAACGAGCGAACATGCAGCCATTGTATGCAGAGCTGAATGTCAGGAGTTTGCCAGAGCATGGTCTCATTGTGTTCTCCTTGCGGTCTCTTTCTGTTCTCCTGGCGTTCTCTTTGTGTTCTCCTTGTTCCTTTTTGATGGGAGTGAAGTGCAGGTGTGTCTGCAGTGGTTCTCAATGTCTGTGGTTCCTGTGTGTTCTCACCAAGGTGCCAAGGCCGGGCTTCGTTGTTGAAACTCACTTCCTGGTCTTGTTGAGAGCGTTGCTCTCTGGCGCCAGTGTGGTTGGCTCCAGTCTTTCAGCCCCCGTTTCAGTGCAAGTCAATGGCACCAATGCGGTCAAAATACAAAGTCAGTATATTTTTCCCACAAGAACATGGATCGCAATAGGTGCTTTTTCTTTGTCTCCCCATGTGCTGATTTGTTAAGTTATATTTAAATATTTTGTGGGCCAATCCGGGACAGTTTGCCGGGAAAAAAAAGCACCTATTGCTCCCTAGTCACTGCGCGTCACTAGTACACTACCGGTAAATAGTTTTAGTGCACCCACAATTTTCAGAGATAAAAAAGGAAAAGAAATCTAAATATTAGATTAATCAAAATAGCCACCTTTTGTAGTAATAACTACTGAGCATATTCATGCCATTTGTTTCTACAAGGGCAGTCGTGTGGGTCTGAAAGTTCAAACCAACACTGCTGTAGATGTTCCCACAGACGTACTGCACTTGTGGGTTGCTTCTCCTTGACCTTTCTGTCAAATTCGTCCCCAACTATCTTGATTTTACTTCTCTTGTTGGAAAATGGACATAATTTGTTAATTCTTTTTAACTTCTGACTATTCACTTTTTACCTTGTGCCAAATGAGGTTATTTACAAAAGTTAGACTTCTTACATGACACTAAAAACTAATGACACTAAAACACAAGTGTACGAAAACCGGTAGTGTATCTCACGCGATTAGTGGACGACTCGGACCCAGTCTGGACTTAAGGACCATATAAGGGTCCCCCTGCTCCCTACTGCACAGTCTCTGCCTACAACATTTTTGTACAAGTTGGAATCACAAAACTGCAGTTGCGCGGCTTGAAAATGCTTTTCACAAGCCCATGGAACAGTTACTTTGTCCATATTTTTTCTCCAGTCGATGGTTCCCACCCCTGTGAAATTTGCTCCATCAGTGTGTTGGACACAGCTTCCAGCTGTGCGCTGCTCACAATGATCGTCGTTATGTACGTGTGCCTCTGTCCCCCAAATAAAAGAGCCCCCACCCCTCCCTGACCTGCTGCTCTCCACCAGCAATAACCGCCTGTCACTCACATGTCACTCATGTTGTTCCATGCGAAACGAGACGCCCGCGCTGAGGGGGGGAACTGGAGGCTGAAGAACCTCGTTCACTGAATGGGGAGCCTGTTGTCAACCACTCTGCCTTTACAACAGGCCGTCATCTCAGTGGGGCGGGGGGGGGCAAGACCACACACACACACACACACACACACACACACACACACACACACACACACACACACGTTCCTGAAAGCTCACTGCCTTCTGCACCCAAGAATGTAGCCAGGTAGGCTTCACCTCTCTCTCTTTCTCTCTGTCTCTCTCTCCCTCTCTCTTTCCCTCTCTCGTTTTTTCATATCCTTCTCTCATGCTTCCTTTGTCCTCTTCCTGTGTCCCCCCTCCTCCTTCTGTCTGTCTTTCCCTTTAGTCTCCCCCCTTTCATTCTCCCGGCCAATCCAGAGCTGCCAGTCACAGGTCTGGCTTTGTCTCAGCCACTCGCAGGCCTGGCCTCAGACAGAGCCCCACCCACTACTTTGTGCTATAGGTCAGGGGTCAACCCCCCCTCCCCCCTCCCTTCCAAGCCTCCTGCTCTCAAACTGCAATCTGTCACCAGCAGCTATTTCAGAAATGTGCTGAATGCCGTTTGCTCTGTGGGTTTGAATGTTCTGAGACGGAGCCATCTCACTGAAGGCCTCTGATCCTCTGTACTCAACATTTTTGGTTTTGTCACGTGCTGACAGTGGAGCTGAGCTGTGTGCTAGATAAATTGGCATTGTTCAAACAAAAGGAATTCCACTGCCTTCTTTCTGTTGGCCAGTGTGAAGAAGTATCCAGGATATCTGCTTTGTGTTACTGCTCTTCTTTATTTGGTTGCCACTGGCAAAAACAGCACGAGAAACTGTAAAAATAGCCTTAACTGACTACCGGACTCACAGACAGACTTAACCCTGCCATCATTGATAATTGGCTGTATGTTTTGTCACCAGAGATCAGTGAAGAAGTCACAGTCATTAAACCAAGTGTCTGTCTAGTTCCAGTAAAATTTATGTTCTAGATGAATTTATGTATACATTAAAATTAAAATGAACCTACAATTGAAGTCGGAAGTTCACATACACTTAGATTGAAGTCATTAAAACTCATTTTTAACCACTCCACAGATTTCATTTTAGCAAGCTATAGTGTTGGCAAGTCAGTTAGGACATCTACATTGTGCATGACACAAGTAATTTTTCCAACAATTGTTTACAGACAGATTATTTCACATTTAATTCACTATATCACAATTCCAATGGGTCAGAAGTTTACATACACTAAGTTGACTGTGCCTTTAAATTTTTTATATTTGGTCGCATATTCTTTGCATGCCATGACTTCCTGATGTCTGTGACCCAACAACGTCAAAAGACTCTTGATATCTTATTTACTGGTACTCTTACAAGCGATACTATAACATCTCTGCATTTGAATGGATCTCTATGGGAATTGGGGGGTAGGACTAGATTTAGCTAACACTATAGTTGGCTAACATAAAATCTGTGGAGTGGTTAAAAATGAGTTTTAATGACTTCGACCTAAGTGTATGTAAACTTCCGACTTCAACCGTATGTAATTTACCACACAAAAAAAGCTCATTTGCAGATAAAAAAACCCCCAAAACATCTGGTTTCTCATTAAGAAAAACCCGGAGACACATTTTCAGTCATCGGGACCTCAGAAGTCTGGATTCTTCTATAAACACGTCTTGTGTTTTGCAACATAATATATATTTTCCTTAATTGCCTTTATTAAGGATTACATGGCACACATAAATCTGAGTACATGTGAGAGGCTTAATACTGGGCCTGCTCTTTAAAGAGGAAGCCGTTTGAAGTGTCACACGCATGTTTCAGGCTTTTCCATGATGCCAGAGGCCCCCTTAATTTCTAAACCTGCTGTGGGGACGGCTGGCCTGCCTCTGTGTCAGACGGTCATAAAACATGTTTCTAGAAGAAGACGGGCCAGCTAAAAGCATCTACAGGCACAGCCGAGGAGGGGCTCCTTGCACATATTACAGAGATTGAAGAGGAACCTTTTTCAATTCCTCTGAAACATGTTTTATTGATGGTTGCCTGTGTTTGTGCGCTGAAGTCTGTTCCACTGTGGGGCTGACACGGATGGCCCAGGCCTTGAGCTGTGCTGTGATTGGCTGGTTTGTGACCACAAGGTTTATCTATTCGCTTCTGCGAGAGTGTCATGACGTGCAACGGCGGCTGAAGTTAGCGGTGCATGTACAGTAGGACTAACCCCTGGTGATTTCACCTCATGTTCTGTTCCCTTCCTATAGAATGGCCTTGGCTTCGGCTGCCCTGCTAGTCTGTTGCTAATCAGGAAGTAGACTTTATGAGAGCTTCAAAGCAGTGCCTCAGACAATGGGGGAAACCGCCTCCCTGGCGCTGTTTGAAGTTTGTAGAAAGGGCCACTTGCAGAAACACACAGGAGCAGAGCCTGGCTGATCCAGGATCAGTGTTTGACACAGGCCCTTATTGTAAATCATGGCTTTGGACTCTTGGGTTTCTCTGAGTGTTACTCCCCTGTTGTGGGGTTTCTCCCTGCGTTACTGCTCTGATTCTGCGTTACAGCCCTGTTGTGGGGTTTCTCCCTGCGTTACTGCTCTGATTCTGCGTTACAGCCCTGATGTTGGGTTTCTCCCTGCGTTACTGCTCTGATTCTGCGTTACAGCCCTGATGTTGGGTTTCTCCCTGCGTTACTGCTCTGATTCTGCGTTACAGCCCTTATGTTGGGTTTCTCCCTGCGTTACTGCTCTGATTCTGCGTTACAGCCCTGATGTTGGGTTTCTCCCTGCGTTACTGCTCTGATTCTGCGTTACAGCCCTGATGTTGGGTTTCTCCCTGCCTTACTGCTCTGATTCTACGTTACAGCCCTGATGTTGGGTTTCTCCCTGCCTTACTGCTCTGATTCTGCGTTACAGCCCTTATGTTGGGTTTCTCCCTGCGTTACTGCTCTGATTCTGCGTTACAGCCCTGATGTTGGGTTTCTCCTTGCGTTACTGCTCGGATTCTGCGTTACAGCCCTGATGTTGGGTTTCTCCCTGCGTTACTGCTCTGATTCTGCGTTACAGCTCTGATGTTGGGTTTCTCCCTGCGTTACTGCTCTGATTCTGCGTTACAGCCCTTATGTTGGGTTTCTCCCTGCGTTACTGCTCTGATTCTGCGTTACAGCCCTTATGTTGGGTTTCTCCCTGCGTTACTGCTCTGATTCTGCGTTACAGCCCTGATGTTGAGTTTCTCCCTGCGTTACTGCTCTGATTCTGCGTTACAGCCCTGATGTTGGGTTTCTCCCTGCGTTACTGCTCTGATTCTGCGTTACAGCCCTGATGTTGGGTTTCTCCCTGCGTTACTGCTCTAATTCTGCGTTACAGCCCTGATGTTGGGTTTCTCCCTGCGTTACTGCTCTGATTCTGCGTTACGGCCCTGATGTTGGGTTTCTCCCTGCGTTACTGCTCTGATTCTGCGTTACAGCCCTGATGTTGGGTTTCTCCCTGCGTTACTGCTCTGATTCTGCGTTACAGCCCTGATGTTGGGTTTCTCCCTGCGTTACTGCTCTGATCCTGCGTTACAGCCCTGATGTTGGGTTTCTCCCTGCGTTACTGCTCTGATTCTGCATTACAGCCCTTATGTTGGGTTTCTCCCTGCGTTACTGCTCTGATTCTGCGTTACAGCCCTGATGTTGGGTTTCTCCCTGCGTTACTGCTCTGATTCTGCGTTACAGCCCTGATGTTGGGTTTCTCCCTGCGTTACTGCTCTGATTCTGCGTTACAGCCCTGATGTTGGGTTTCTCCCTGCGTTACTGCTCTGATTCTGCGTTACAGCCCTGATGTTGGGTTTCTCCCTGCGTTACTGCTCTGATTCTGCGTTACAGCCCTGATGTTGGGTTTCTCCCTGCGTTACTGCTCTGATTCTGTGTTACAGCCCTGATGTTGGGTTTCTCCCTGCGTTACTGCTCTGATTCTGCGTTACAGCCCTGATGTTGGGTTTCTCCCTGGGTTACTACTCTGATTCTGCGTTACAACCCTGATGTTGAGTTTCTCCCTGCGTTATTGCTCTGATTCTGCGTTACAGCCCTGATGTTGGGTTTCTCCCTGGGTTACTGCTCTGATTCTGGGTTACAGCCCTGATGTTGGGTTTCTCCCTGTGTTACTGCTCTGATTCTGCATTACAGCCCTGATGTTGGGTTTCCCCCTGCATTACTGCTCTGATTTTGCGTTACAGCCCTGATGTTGGGTTTTTCCCTGTGTTGGAGCTCTAAGGGTGGAATGTCGCTCAAGAGAAAAGCTTTTTCCCAGCTGAACGGAATTAATTTGTGAGCTATTTGAAATCTAATAGATATATATTTTGGTTAAGTTAGGTTATGTGTTTGCCATTAGCCATCATAGAACAGCTGATTTTTATAGTTTTCAGTCAGTTTTTAGCTTTTCTAAATGTAAGATTTAAATAACATCTCTGCATTAATCTCAATATTGAATTGCTCAGCTTTTAAAACAATGGAAAAAAACAAATTAGGAAGCATAAAGCTATAAAGCAGAGATGCGGTGCGGGAGGGACGTGCGGTTTGGGCGATTGGGCCACAATAAAATCTAAAATGTGTAATGAGCTCTGTCACAAAAATGCAAATTGACACCATGTGGAAGACAAAGTCTTGAAACGTGGTTAAGTGCTTATTTTGGGGGTTTAGATGTGTTTTTTTGGGGCGGCCAGGCCCTCCAGTCTCACGCAAGGGTGGCAGGGGAGGTTCTGGTGCCATTCGTTTCATTTTGTTTGTTTCGGTGAATGCCTTAAGCAGACAATGCTCTCATGTGGAGATCTCGTTATGCTGGTTTGTGTGGGGGCATTTCTCATTTCAGAAACCTACTTCAACATCTGATCTTTGCCAGCTTTCACAAATATGCAAAAAAAAACTTCTCAGATAACATGAAAGGGCATATTTGCTTGGTCAGGTGGTAGCTGGTGACAAATGGTAAAAATGGTACAAATATCCTGGTTATGACACGATGTGCACAAGGGCTCTGTTCTTACCTGCCTGAGCGTATATATCCAGGCGTCTCTTTCTTGCTAGCAGTTTCAGCCTGATTCTCAGAGCTTGAACTCCCAGTTTTTTCCAAACTTGCTCACACAGATCTCTGCTCACCATTCACCCTGATCATGAATAGCTAAAGAATTGAGGCCCTTCTGCATTTGGGGGCGGGGGGGGGGGGGTACATAAGCAGACGGCTCTTCTGAAAAGGGTCTCCCCGCATGCGTGAGAAGGCACGCCTGTCTCGACCACATCGCTGTGACTTCTGCTGTGACATCATTACAAGGAACATTCTCATCATTTCCACATTAAAGGCACCAACGATACACACCCAACTGTGTTAGGGTTAGGGTTTGGGTTAGGGTAAGTGAAACAAACAGTTTAGAATGCACATTTAAATGTAAAAAGTGAAAATAATCTTTTTAATGCATGAATCTAAAATAAAAATAAAAAGTTAATCTTGGTGAGGATGAGGCTGGCATCTTCACACGAGGGCGGGAGGGAAGAAACATGTTGGTGTCAAGGACGGATTTATTTCTCCAAAGGACAGATGTGGTGAGATGCTGCTTCTTGCTATGAACACCAAAAGCTTTATGCCGACAGAGGAACCGTGCAAGTGTGTGTGTGTGTGTACTGGTCTCTATTGAGTGCACTCAGTGCATTGAGAGATAAGGCTAGCCATGCTAATGTTCTGGATGAGCCGCACTCGTTCTCCTGTGATAAGCAGGGTGTGATAAGCCCTGATTCATACACTATATCTCCAGCAGCCAGCAGGAATCACACAAGCTCAGCGCAGATAGTGCAGCTCTTATTAAACTGTTCATTTACTTTAATCAAAGGCTCTTCACAGGTCCCATGTGTGTGGTTCACACCTTGGATATTGACATTTTGCCGTGGGGATCAGAGTAATAGTGTAATAAGCAAATCATTTGATGTCATGAGTAATGTATAGAGTAGTTATAACTGCACCAATTCAGAGATCTCTCAGCCTCTGATGTGATGTCTGTGTATGACCACCAACCTCACCAGGATGCTCATGTACATTCTCACCAAAGGTACGTGTGTGAGCGTGACTGTGTGTGCATATGTGAGATTCTGCGGATGTTGTGCAGGTCTTCTGGGATCCCACCGGAGACATGGTGGGGGTCCTGACCTCCTGACATGGTGGGGGTACTGGTGGGGTGGCAGTAAGTTAAGTGTTTAAGCAGCTTCACGCTGACAGATTTATGAGATGTGATAATCTGTGTGCATCAGTAGGTCTGGTTTGCAGAGCCACAGACTCAAGAGTAATTGGTTTTTGCACCTGCTTTGGACAGCTAGTTACAGCACAGAGGGCCCGGCTGGGCAGGAGAAGGAATGTAGGATACTGCACATTTTATTGGGATTTATCCTTGATTATTGAGTGTAAGGTTTTTTTTTTGGGTGTGTACAATAGATGCACATATACATAATGTAGTCATGCCCACAGGCTTAAAGTTACAACATCCTGGTCTATCAGGCATTTCTGTGCTACATGCTGTAATACCCATGATGCAATAGGGGAAACATTTATTGACAAACAGGATTACAAGCAGCTCAGTAAGCAGTAGGGCAAATGCCAGCCCTGCTACCTCTGTAACAAACACTGTAGTTCAGGGGCAGGAAGCTGAAAGCTGGACTACATCTCCCAGCATCCTTTTAAAATTTGTATCATTTGCATATCACTTGTGGGAAATTACATGGGCTCTTGTATATTTTAATGGTGAAGAATAACAGGAAGCTGGCTGAAGGGCCTGTAGCTGATATATTCAGAGCTCGGTAGTCCGCCTTCAGGAACTGACTTCATGGAAGTGCGCTCATGTAGACAAAGAGAGAGAGAGTACGTCTGAGGAACCTATGCATTATTTGTCCTCACAGTATGATAATAGGGAATTACAGTGCGCACAGGAGAGGGGAACCCCTTTTGCACGGTGTTTCGGGGTTCACTGTATCCGTGTTGCTATATTTGGGTTTGCTGTTTTGGGGTTCGCTATGTCGGGGTTCGCTCGTTGTTTGTAAGGAATTTGTGTTCAGCTTCCAACTGCCTCCATCACTGCAACTGAGCACTGAAAGGCTTTTGTGAGGAAGTGTGAGATTGTGGAATCAGAAGTTCACGAGGTATCCAGCTGCAAAATCATGGTGCCTAATTTTGTTCCGCGTGACATCACAGTTTTCAGTGACATCACAGTTTTCAGGTGCGAGGTCCCGGGAACGTCAGTCACGCGAGCGATTTCCTCTCCTTTCAGAGACGACAGTAATTCCATGTGAAGTGCCGGCGGCTGACAGCTCGCTATCTCCCTGCTTAATTGGTGCTGTAAATCTGTCTCTGCTGCTTTCTTTGACAGGACACTAATAGAATTATCCCAGAGGAGGAAGTGTGAGCATGTGGGCAGCTTAGTCCTGATGTTGAATGAACTTCCTGTGAAGTTGGGATTGGGAGGGGGTGAGTGGTACCCAGACTGGCATTAGCATTAGCATTAGCACAGGCAGAGCCATCTGGTGTGCAGAGAAGAGGTGTGTTATGGTGCAGAGAGAGGGGCAGTTGCCAGGGTTTATTTGTATTTGTGTGGCAGACCCAGTCAGATCATGAGCAAAATGAAAACCATCGACATCTGATTATTTTTCGATCGCACAGAAGTGTTTACTTTCCGCAGTTTAGCTTCACGCAACATTTAATAAAAAAAATGTATTTATTTCATGGGAGCCCTAAAATCATAACTTTGAACAAACAGAAATCATAACTTTGAACAAACAGACAGCCAATCAGCTGAAAGAAGAACGTCCTGTAGGTGATTAGTGTTGGGCCTGGGTGGCCCTCAAATGCACACACACACAAACACACAACACACAGTCTATATAAATGCACACACACACACACAAACACACAACACACAGTCTATATAAATGCACACACACACACACACACAAACACACAACACACAGTCTATATAAATGCACACACACACACACACACACAAACACACAACACACAGTCTATATAAATGCACACACACACACACACAAACACACAACACACAGTCTATATAAATGCATAAAAGCTTTGCAGTCACAGCCAGTAAACGGGTTAATTCTCCTGGGGTCGTAGAGCAGCTTTAGTAATCTTATGTGTCACGTTGATTGGAGGCATTCAGCGCTGACAGTCCTGGTCCGCGCTGGGAGATGGGGGTAGGGGGGGGGTCACTTGATTCCCCTTCTCCCAGGATAATGACTGTGTGCCTCAGGCCAGAGGCTATGGCCTTAGGGGAAAGTGATAGCGATTGTGACACTGCATCAAGAAGCACACTAATACTCCAATATACATGAACTCTGCGGCAGAGCTGGGCCAAGCACTGTTTTTACAAATTACAGCATTCCTACAGATTACAGGCATCCATTTTCTCTAATATTCAGAAAAACATTCAGTTGATTGTAGGTTTTTGGTAAGTACCATGTTTTATTGAGCATCACCAATGATCTGCAGGAGTTTGTTTATGGAGTTAAAGTATTTCAGATGTGTATATGACCCTGGTGTGATGACCACCCTGACCTTCACATGGGTGCATTTAACTTTCATCATCGTCTGAAATCAAATGATCAAAATCATCTCCAATGCTGTGTAATAACGTGTGGGTGAATAGTGGTTTGTGTTTTATAGAATGTACAGCACTGCTAGGGGTAAGGGCGTAAGGCTGTGGTTTTCTCTGTTTTTCAGTGGACAGCAGTTGCTACAGGGATCTGCCCTTTATGTGACACCTGCCAATCAGTTCTGCAGTTTGTGGTGTGCTCACTGAGGAACCTGCAGGTCCTGCTGTTTGAGTTCTGCACAGTGTTGCATCATGTTTGCAGTGTTTAATAGTGTGTTTGTTTTTGGCATGTGACCGGATTCAGAGAGGAGTGTTAGGTCCGAGGATAGAGAGCACTGTCTGCTTTCTCCCCAGTAGACCTGATCTTTGTTCTGGTGAAGTCCACAAAAATCCAATAATTGCATTTACAAAAACATAGCAATTGACAAATATAGTAGTAATTTAAGAATTTAATACCCTAATTTAAGTTGTAAAAGTCCAAGTTGAGGACAAATATTGATTGAATCCAGGCCAATGTGTTTCACACGAGGTGACCTCCTTGTGCCTTCACAGGAAGTTGTATTTGAGAATGTTAAAGCTGACCCCTTAAGCCATATTGTTTAAGGATCACATGGCCGTTCTGTCTGGGGAAAGGTCATTGTAAATGTGGCATGAAAGCATGGCTTTCCCCACAGCTGTAAATGCAGGGCTGTTTTTGGGAATGAGCCCAGTGTGTGGAGTTCAGCGAGTGTTTGGTCTCGCCCATGTGCAGAAAGGGCCAGAATCTCCCTGAAGTTTCATAGAACCGCAGCTCAAACAAATATCAAACGCACAGTGGAAAGTCTCCTCCCGGGCCAGTTCACTGGACTTTCTTTTATTTTTTTCTCCTCAACTTCAAAACACAAGGTTTATTTTGGACCTTTGGGGCAACTGAGCCAGGCTCAGCTGGTGCTGTGTGTGTTCAGTCTAAGGACCTGATTTACCAAATGCAAGACCTTAAGCAAATGCAAAACCTTTAGCACACACAAAACTAATAACACAACAATTGATTAGTGAAAAACAAATACCATGACCAATCATTGGTTGTGTTATTGGTTTTGTGTGTGCAAAAAGGTTTTGCATGTGCTAAAGGTCTTAGTAAATCAAGCCCTTAGTGTGGTACTGGAGGTGATGGGGGAGGTGAATGCAGGAGGAGGTGGTGTAGAAGGAGGAGTAGGTATAGGTGAAGGATGAGGTGTAGGAGGAGGAAGTGTGGGACAGGGAGTGAGAGGAAGATGAAGGTCTAAGTGTAAAATGTGAAGGTAGAAGCCACAGGAGGGGAGATTAGGTATGGAGTTATTTTCTCACACTGTGTGGAGTTATTTTCACACTCTGTCGAGTTATTTTCTCACTCTGTGTGGAGTTATTTTCTCACTCTGTGTGGAGTTATTTTCTCACTCTGTGTGGAGTTATTTTATTTCTCTGTGTGGAGTTATTTTATCTCTCTGTGTGGAGTTATTTGTTCACTCTGTGCGGAGTTATTTTATCTCTCTGTGTGGAGTTATTTTTTCACACTCTCTGGAGTTATTTTTTTGCTCTCTGTGTCTGGGTCTGTAGGGCAGAAGAGATGAACAGAGCTATCAGCCTCTTCACTTTGACCTGGAATGACCCCTTTATGCTCTGTAGAACTGAATCCAGGCAGAATGGCTTGTGAGTGGTGCTTTCTCATGCAGTCATGCACTTGGTTTTATGGATGACTCTGCATAAGGAGGCTGCTACACTGAAATGCTGTAATGTTATGTAATGTCATGTAATGGTTCAGTGCTCTAACCTGCCGCCCCCCCCCCCCCCCCTCCCCCTCCTGCAGCCGCGCGATCAAATCCAACCAGGACCTGCTCCCAGAGACCCCCTGGATTAACATCTTCTACAACGACTTCTGGGGGACCCTGCTCACCCACAGCGGCAGCCACAAGTCGTACCGGCCCCTCTGCACACTCTCCTTCCGGCTGAACCATGCCCTGGGCGGGCTGGAGCCCTGGGGGTACCACCTGGTCAACGTGACGCTACACGCGGCCGTGACGGGGCTGTTCGCCCGCCTGTCCCGCCTGCTGCTAGGCGACGGGCGCTGGACGCTGGCGGCGGGTCTCCTCTTCGCCTCGCACCCAGTGCACACCGAGGCGGTGGCGGGCGTGGTGGGGCGGGCCGACCTGGGGGCGGGGCTCTTCTTCCTGCTGTCTCTGCTGTGCTACGCCCGGCACTGCGCCCTCAGGCCCGGCCCCTCCCACTGTTGGGCGCGGCTCCCCCGCTGCTGGGCGTGGCTGCTGGGGACGCTGGCGTGCGCCGCGTGCAGCATGCTGTGGAAGGAACAGGGCGTGACCACCCTCGCCGTTTCCGCTGCCTACGACGTCTTCGTCTTCCACCGACTCAAACTGCGCCAGGCCCTCGGCCTGTTCTGCAAGGTGAGTCTCTCTGCTGGGGTGTGTGTGTGTGAGTCGCGTGTGTGAGTGTATGTGTGCGTGTATGCAAGTGAGTGTGTGTGTGAGATAGAGATAGAGATGGACAGATGAGAGAGAGACAGAGAGTAGGGAGGCTCCTGGTTTGAAAGAGGGTTGAGAAATGTAAACTCCCTGTGGGAGGCAGAGTGCTTTCTGTTGAAAGTGTGAAATATCTCATGAGATTTATGTGAAGGAACACAGAGGAGTGAGCAGCACTAACACAAAATAAAAACTTCAGATTGAAGAGCGATAATTTCCTCAGTTTCATTCCTATTTACATGAACCAGGCAGACTGACCAGCAAACTACCCAGAGTCCTCACTGGTGGTGTGTATGTGTCCCTATGTGACCCTGAACATATGAAGGTACACACAGATATTCGGAGGAGCTGAAAAAGGAAAGACGGAGTGCAGGAATGCTCCTGAAGGGGGCAGAGGGGTGATAAGGGGGGTGATGATCCAGAGGAAATGGCTACGTTACCAGAGGTCCATTCAGACCGGTCGCTGCCCTGAGAACGTGGCATTCGCTTTCTCTCTGGCTCTCTCCTGAAGCCCAGCCGCCCAGTACAGGGTGTCTTAATCTAGACCTGCTGTTAGCGGAGAGAGGAGCGCTGCTGTATCCGGAGAGCAGTTAAACAGGATCAGATAAGTCCCCGTAATGATTGGCTGTCAGGATCAGACAAGCCTCCCTAATGATTGGCTGTCTTGTTAACTAGATTAATTGCCTCCCTGTTGGACTGGCACAAGGAGGCTTTATTTGTTCTACATAAGAAGACATTAACAGAGACATTTGTCCTTATCACTTTTGGACTTGTGTTTTGTTCATACTTGCACATACTGGTATGTGTGTGAGCGTGTGCGTGCGTGCGTGCGTGCGTGCGTGCGTGCGTGCGTGCGTGCGTGCGTGCGTGCGTGAATGTTTGTGTGCGTGTGTTCAGCGGTTTCATCAGCATTGAGTTTAGTGGTTTAACATGCAGGAAACTGTATGGTGTAATGTAATATGATTTATGGCTCTATAAATGAGGAGTTTCTCTCCTTCATGTTCTGGGGAGCGTTTGTATGTGCATTGTGAAAAAGTACATAAAGGACCACGCTGCTCAATTACTCAATTACCTGAGTGAATCTGCAGTGCCACGTCTATAAGTCTGCAGTGCCACATCTGTAAGTCTGCAGTGCCACATCTGTAAGTCTGCAGTGCCACGTCTATAAGTCTGCAGTGCCACATCTATAAGTCTGCAGTGCCACATCTATAAGTCTGCTTTGCCACGTCTGTAAGTCTGCTTTGCCACGTCTGTAAGTCTGCTTTGCCACGTCTATAAGTCTGCAGTGCCACATCTGTAAGTCTGCAGTGCCACATCTATAAGTCTGCAGTGCCACATCTATAAGTCTGCAGTGCCACATCTATAAGTCTGCAGTGCCACGTCTATAAGTCTGCAGTGCCACATCTATAAGTCTGCAGTGCCACGTCTATAAGTCTGCAGTGCCACATCTATAAGTCTGCAGTGCCACATCTGTAAGTCTGCAGTGCCACATCTGTAAGTCTGCAGTGCCACGTCTATAAGTCTGCAGTGCCACATCTGTAAGTCTGCAGTGCCACGTCTATAAGTCTGCAGTGCCACATCTATAAGTCTGCAGTGCCACGTCTATAAGTCTGCAGTGCCACGTCTTTGTCTGCAGTGCCACGTCTATAAGTCTGCAGTGCCACGTCTTTGTCTGCAGTGCCACGTCTATAAGTCTGCAGTGCCACGTCTATAAGTCTGCAGTGCCACGTCTATAAGTCTGCAGTGCCACGTCTATAAGTCTGCAGTGCCACGTCTATAAGTCTGCAGTGCCACATCTATAAGTCTGCAGTGCCACGTCTATAAGTCTGCAGTGCCACGTCTATAAGTCTGCAGTGCCACGTCTATAAGTCTGCAGTGCCACATCTATAAGTCTGCAGTGCCACGTCTATAAGTCTGCAGTGCCACGTCTATAAGTCTGCAGTGCCACGTCTATAAGTCTGCAGTGCCACATCTGTAAGTCTGCAGTGCCACGTCTATAAGTCTGCAGTGCCACGTCTATAAGTCTGCAGTGCCACATCTATAAGTCTGCAGTGCCACGTCTATAAGTCTGCAGTGCCACGTCTATAAGTCTGCAGTGCCACATCTATAAGTCTGCTTTGCCACGTCTATAAGTCTGCAGTGCCACGTCTATAAGTCTGCAGTGCCACATCTGTAAGTCTGCAGTGCCACATCTATAAGTCTGCAGTGCCACATCTATAAGTCTGCAGTGCCACATCTATAAGTCTGCTTTGCCACGTCTATAAGTCTGCAGTGCCACGTCTATAAGTCTGCAGTGCCACATCTATAAGTCTGCTTTGCCACGTCTATAAGTCTGCAGTGCCACGTCTATAAGTCTGCAGTGCCACATCTGTAAGTCTGCAGTGCCACATCTATAAGTCTGCAGTGCCACGTCTATAAGTCTGCAGTGCCACGTCTATAAGTCTGCAGTGCCACGTCTATAAGTCTGCTTTGCCACGTCTATAAGTCTGCAGTGCCACATCTATAAGTCTGCTTTGCCACGTCTATAAGTCTGCAGTGCCACGTCTATAAGTCTGCTTTGCCACGTCTATAAGTCTGCAGTGCCACGTCTATAAGTCTGCAGTGCCACATCTGTAAGTCTGCAGTGCCACATCTATAAGTCTGCAGTGCCACATCTATAAGTCTGCAGTGCCACGTCTATAAGTCTGCAGTGCCACGTCTATAAGTCTGCTTTGCCACGTCTGTAAGTCTGCTTTGCCACGTCTATAAGTCTGCTGTGCCACGTCTATAAGTCTGCAGTGCCACGTCTGTAAGTCTGCTTTGCCACGTCTATAAGTCTGCTGTGCCACGTCTGTAAGTCTGCTTTGCCACGTCTGTAAGTCTGCTGTGCCACGTCTATAAGTCTGCTGTGCCACGTCTATAAGTCTGCAGTGCCACGTCTATAAGTCTGCAGTGCCACGTCTATAAGTCTGCAGTGCCATGTCTATAAGTCTGCAGTGCCACGTCTGTAAGTCTGCTTTGCCACGTCTGTAAGTCTGCTGTGCCACGTCTATAAGTCTGCTGTGCCACGTCTATAAGTCTGCTGTGCCACGTCTATAAGTCTGCAGTGCCACGTCTATAAGTCTGCAGTGCCACGTCTATAAGTCTGCAGTGCCACGTCTGTAAGTCTGCTTTGCCACGTCTGTAAGTCTGCTGTGCCACGTCTATAAGTCTGCTGTGCCACGTCTATAAGTCTGCTTTGCCACGTCTGTAAGTCTGCTTTGCCACATCTGTAAGTCTGCTGTGCCACGTCTATAAGTCTGCAGTACCACGTCTATAAGTCTGCTGTGCCACGTCTATAAGTCTGCAGTGCCACGTCTATAAGTCTGCAGTGCCACGTCTATAAGTCTGCTTTGCCACGTCTGTAAGTCTGCTTTGCCACATCTGTAAGTCTGCTGTGCCACGTCTATAAGTCTGCAGTACCACGTCTATAAGTCTGCAGTGCCACGTCTGTAAGTCTGCAGTGCCACGTCTATAAGTCTGCAGTGCCACGTCTGTAAGTCTGCAGTGCCACGTCTATAAGTCTGCAGTGCCACATCTATAAGTCTGCAGTGCCACATCTGTAAGTCTGCAGTACCACGTCTATAAGTCTGCTTTGCCACGTCTGTAAGTCTGCTTTGCCACATCTGTAAGTCTGCTGTGCCACGTCTGTAAGTCTGCAGTGCCACGTCTGTAAGTCTGCAGTACCACGTCTGTAAGTCTGCTTTGCCACGTCTATAAGTCTGCAGTGCCACGTCTGTAAGTCTGCTGTGCCACGTCTAAGTCTGCTCAGTGTGTATGTTTTTCCCTGCACTGTCCTGTCATAGAAACAACCGTATTTCACATCTTATCACCATCATTCCATACAGCTATTTTTCCTGCAGTCCAACCCAATTGCATAGACTTTGGTGTTTTATATGAAATCAGCATGGCGGCTTGCATTTACGCAGTTGGCATGTGGAACATCCAGTGGCCTAGCCAAGCCGGAATGCTCCGGAGTTTGTTTCAGCTCCCCTTAGTTAGTGGCGCATCTCGTGCGTGATTAATAGACGCTATGCAGGCTGTGACCAATAGGGGGCGGTATCATGGATTTTAAGCTGCAGCGCTAACTGCAGTGCTCGCGTTTCAGGCCCTGGGGTACGTGGAGGACTTTATGGATTAGACGGGCTTTTTGCAGCCAAGCCCTTCACACTCAGATAGAGGTGTGTAATTGTTAGGGTGAAGATTGACGTTAGCGTTAGGGTTAGTTATACAGTGTGCCTGCAGTGTAACACTGTAAACCACAGGCATCTGCATTCCTTTATAGTGTGCTCTCTTTCTCTGCCCTGAGTGCTGTATTTGCAGTCATGTATGAAAGGAACACTCAGTGGCGCATGTTTATGTACATCTAAATCCCTGGGCAGTAGCTGCAGGCCGTTGGTAGGCGCTGCCCTGTTTGCGAAGCTGACAAGGCTGGCCTCTACAGGCACCACATTCAACTGCTGTCTCGCTAACGCTGAAACAGCCCGCAGATTTAAACACGCACAGATTGGCAGTGCATTTCTGCTGGAATCGGGTTATTCTTAAGATAAATATGCATTTTATGAGCTGGTTTTTCCTGTGCGTTTCAGAGTAACAGGCCCATTTTCATAAACAAACACTTAAGTCTGATGTAATTAGCGCACCTAGCTTGGCAAGTGAGTAGCAGCCTTAGCAGCCTTAGAGCTGTATGCTTAGTGCCGTTAAATGTTTATTTCTGTGGATTTGACCATTACTGTGTTTTTCCATGACAAAAATAGCATTGTTGTTTGGCTATTAAAGTAAATATTTGGACAGTGCTGTGACAATAAATTTGATCCAGAATTTTAAAAAGACGGAAAAGGCTGTTTGTTTCCACAGATATGTGCTGTATTTTGGTGCAGCTTTAAAAGGGGATGTTATAAAAAATGCATCCCTCCTGAGGTCCCAGACAGGAAAAATCCAGTAAACTGTTCCTATGATCAGTGTAATAACATCTTTAAGCAGAGAGAATTAACCCCCAGTTTGGCAGGAGGTTAGAACCTATCTCAGAACCTTGCAGAACCTTGTAGAACCTTACACAGCCTCTCGCAGATTTTCACTCATATGAAGATCACCTTCTGTGTGTGTGCATGTGTGCGCGTGTGCGTGTGTGAAGAGCTTACGGACCAGTGTGTGCAGTCTCTCCACTTCTCACAAGATCTTACTGCCCAGTTATACTTTCAGTGTTGGGTTTGGATACACAAACCTCTAACCTTCTAATTCTAATAACCTTCTAAATAACCCTCTAATTCTGCTATGAAGCA
This sequence comes from Synaphobranchus kaupii, assembly GCA_029718625.1. NCBI lineage: Eukaryota > Metazoa > Chordata > Actinopteri > Anguilliformes > Synaphobranchidae > Synaphobranchus > Synaphobranchus kaupii. The sequence continues at coordinate 126,432,608 of CM056376.1, forward strand.
GAATTCTCCTTGTCTCTCCTCTCTCTGCCCTCTCCTCTCTCCCCCCTCACCTCCTCTCCTCTCTCCCCCTCTCCTCTGGCTTCGCTCCCCCTCTCCTCACCTCTCTCTCTGCTCCCCCTTTCCACTCCTCTACTCCCCCAGGCACACCCTATACCTTTGGCCCTTGTTCTATGCTTAGCCTGTTCTCACTGTGGGGTTCATGTGTGCACACTGTGGGTTTAGTTATTTGTGCTCACTGTGTATTGATTTGCATGCATTGATTTGCATTCTGTGGAGAGAATAGCCATCTCTGCGCAGTACAGCTGCTGGCCCTCACTCTATATTTCAGGGGGGTTTAGTTCCACTGAATGGCTGTATGGTTGTTCACCTGTTTCATGGGGTTGGTTTTGTTAATTTTAGAGAGAGAGAGAGAGAGAGAGAGAGATGTGTGTGTGTGTGTGTGTGTTTGTGTACATTGTATCTGTATCTGCAGCAACATTGTGGACTATATGTGTATATTACATGCATATATGTATGCTTATACAGTATGTGTATGTTTATGTTTACATGTACAGTACTGTGCAAAAGTCTTAGGCACATGTAAAAAAAATTCTGTGAAGCGAAGATGGAATTTTCACTATAAAGAGCCGTTAACAGTAAAAACTAAATCAAATCAGTATTTGATGTGACCACCCTTTGCCTTAAAATCTGCATCAATTCTCTTAGGTACACTGTCATGCAGTTTTATAAGAAAATTAGCTGGTAGGTTGTTCCAAGCATCTTGGAGAACTTGCCACAGTTCTTCTGCAGACTTTGGCTGTCTCACTTGCTTCTGTCTGTCCAGGTAATCCCAGACAGCCTCGATGATGTTGAGATCAGGGCTCCGTGGAGGCTATACCATCTGTTGCAGAACTCATTGTTCTTCTTTTCGCTGAAGATAGTTAAATACATTTTTTGGAAAATGTTTTGAAATCTAAAATGTGCTCTTTTCTACTGACACACTGATGCAGATGCCAAAAATAAACATCTAAGAAAAGAATTATGAAAAATCTAGGACGAAAAAGACTTTTGCACAGTAATGAATGTAGCGGTAATGCTGGGAAATGAATGTTAATTTCATTTTCATGACAGGTTTAATAGGACTGCATCTTATCCAAGTGTGTGTGATATTTCAGCACAGTTTCTGTGGCTCAGATGATCACACGGCGGCCCCCCTGGGTTTCTGAGGCCTGAGAGTAAGGGTGGCCAATGCAAACAACGCCGCCGTCACACTGTGAGAGAAAAAGCTTTTCCAGCGCAATTGCTCTTGGACAGTAGAGTGTTGAGCTGTTTTGCTGCCAATATTTCAGCAAGGTTTGGATTTGGGCTGTGTTATCGCCTCTGGTCCCTTCCAAATATATTCTTTCAATCACTGTCATGCACAGCAGCTCTTAATCCTCCTAACCTCCGTAAGGGAAGTTTAATCTCCCGCATTCATTGTAATGAGAGCAGGTCTGGGCACAAGGCATGTGAATGTAGTGTAATTTCCCCTAAACACACTGTTACAGTTTTCAGTGAAATTCTGTGATGTATTTCACAATCAGTTTCAATTATCATCAAACTCCAGCATTTGATTTACTTCCACAAATATGCTCCAGTCTCTCATTTTAGTACATCTGGACTGTAAGTTCTAACTAACTGCTGTAGACTGTAAGCGCTGTGGACTGTAAGCACTGTAGACTGTAAGTGCTGTGAACTGTAAGTGCTGTAGACTAAGCGCTGTGAACTGTAAGCGCTGTGGACTGTAAGTGCTGTAGACTGTAAGCACTGTAGACTGTAAGTGCTGTGAACTGTAAGTGCTGTAGACTAAGCGCTGTGAACTGTAAGTGCTGTAGACTAAGCGCTGTGAACTGTAAGAGCTGTAGACTAAGTGCTGTAGACTGTAAGCGCTGTGGACTCGAACTGCTGTAGACTAAGTGCTGTGAACTGTAAGCACTGTAGACTGTAAGCGCTGTGAACTGTAAGCGCTGTGGACTGTAAGTGCTGTGAACTGTAAGTGCTGTAGACTGTAAGCGCTGTGGACTGTAAGCACTGTAGACTGTAGGCGCTGTGAACTGTAAGCGCTGTGGACTAAGTTCTGTAGACTGTAAGCGCTGTGAACTGTAAGTGCTGTAGACTGTAAGCGCTGTGAACTGTAAGCGCTGTAGACTGTAAGTGCTGTAGACTGTAAGCCCATATGGAAATGTAATATACTGCAGTATATTTTAAATATATTGTGAAGATAATTTTGATATATTTACAATATACTGCAGCATATTCTTTTTCCATAGGGGAGCGCTGTGGACTGTAAGCGCTGTAGACTAATTATTGTAGACTGTAAGTACTGTGGACTGTAAGCACTGTAGGCTGAAAGCACTGTAGACTTTAAATTCTGTATACTGCTAATGCTGTAGACTGTAAGCACTGTGGACTGTAATTACTGTTAACTAAGCATTATAAACTGTAAGAACTATGGACTGTAAGCGCTGTCGATTGTAAGCACTGTGGACTATTAGCGCTGTGGACTGTAAATGCCGGAGACTAAGTTCTGTGGACTGTAAGCACTGTAGACTGTAAATGACGTTGACTGTAAGCACTGTAGACTGTAAGCCGCTGTGGCCTCTTCATGTGAATTATTTTAATCAAAGTTTGACTTAGTCAGCATTTCCAGTGAAACCCACCATTTTTTTGAAGATTGAGCATTTTCACCACAACAGTTCTCATGTGCTTACAATCAATTCCATCCTGTCTTCTGCTCAACAAGAGCCCTTTTACACAGGCTCAACCCCCCTATTACAGATTAGCTTAAAACTGTTTCACAAGCATCTAAAAATCCTGTTGCACAAGCAATTGGAAAACTCTCGGTTGCCTCTGTTGCACAGGCTATATAACAACTCCCTGTTAGAGAGGCTATCTAAAAAACTCTGTTACATAGGTTATCTAAAAACCTTCTGTAGCACATTTAAATTATCCTCAAAGCAAGCATTAATTTGCAGTGAAGGACCTTCCTCAGTGCTAAAGCTGGAGAATGATTTCTAGAAAGTTCTCGTATTCTGACTTTAATGCTTCAGTGTCAGCGTTTTCCCATTACGCTGTGCATGAGACGACCTTCATCACAGCTCTTCATTTGTATGTGGATATATGCCCATACTCTTCCTTACTGGTTCTGCAGGGTTCTCTTGGCCACACAGTCTCTGAGCCAATACCCTTAACCGCACGTTAGCGGTCACACAGCATTTGTTCTTTGTGTAGATGATTTTACCATGCTCGTAGGCCAGGTACCTTAACCTAGAGTTATGAATTAATTTTAGAGTGTGTTTATGCCGCTGAGGATAAAGTGGAGACAGGCAGGACACAGAGGTCTCTCCTGGGTTGTGAACCCATGACCTTCCTGTTCTGAGGTCACTGCCCTCAGTGCTGTGGTCATAATGAACAGTGGTGCCCTGTAATTCAGCCAGTTTATCAGTGTCAGAGTTCCAGTCCCGTTCATGTTTTGTTGATTTAGTATTTAATAGCAGTTCTGGGGTGCTGTAGTGTTGGGATGCTGTTGTTATGGAGCGTTGTAGTCCTGTGTTGCTGCAGTTCTGGGGCGTTGTAGTTCTGGGGTGTTGCCTTACTGTGGATCTCAGCCTGTTTTCCACCACCTTTTATATTAACCGGTGGGGTTTGTGTGGGTGGAAACAGTGAGTGAAAAATAGACCTACAGACCATATGGCAGCTACTGTAACACAAAGCAATAATAACATGTAAGCACATACACAGAGAAGCTGATATGACACAGATCCAGATGGCATGTGTGTAAAACCGCTGCTGTAAGGAAGAAAAGTCTTATTTGGAACAATAAACCCAAAGTCTTTAAGCTGCTGGATTTAAATGTTTAGTGACAGAGATGATAACTGCCGCAGATGCGAAAAACCTTTCCTGTGCGTGCGTGCGTGTGTGCGTGCGTGCGTGCGTGCGTGTGTGTGTGCGTGTGTGTGATAGAGCAAAAGATTCCGGGTAAACATGCACTGCTGATGTTCTGTTCTGGATGTTAACACTATGGGTGTGTGTGGAACAGACCCAAACTGTATCAGGAGATATTGAACAAGCTAAGTTGCGTGAACCTAAAACAGTATGAACTGAACTTCTAGCGGTATGAGCTGTTTTTCTGTCGTCACGTTTCCCGGAGTGCCATAGGGGGATAAAGCAGATCCCGAACATGCATAACACCAACACTGTGATTTAATCTCCTGTCACAAGCTGTTCACACCATGGGTCAAAAAGGCAAAGTCAATAACCGTGGCCTGGTTTTCCCAGCAGCATCACCGCTCTGGGGATCCTGTCCTCTTTAATTTGGCTCCTGTCATTTATCCACCTGAGGGTACAGAAGAAAGGGATTGTGGGTAATGGACTTCCTGCATTAGCCCCATTCCCCAGGAAGATGTTTTTTTTACATTCCTGCTTTAACAGACATATTGTTACATCACCAGGATGCACGTTTTTCAAATAAAAAGGCAAATCTAAGATGGGAAGGGGAGGAGGGGGAGGAGGGGGAGGAGGCGGGCTTTATGCTACCTGGTGAGCTGAGTTAAATCTCCCATTTCAAAGAAAACAAGATTATCGAAACACAGGCAGTCAGGCACACAGCTTGCATTCCTTGGTGTTTTGTACACGAAGGAGTGTGTTATATCCATACACTGATAAATATTTGTTCACTATTATGACATAATGCTGATGGAGCACATGAAGGTGCGTGATTACCACAGCAGATCCCTTTTAAATGCATGAGATTACCACAGCAGATTGCTTTTTAGGCGTGAGAATACCACATCGGATCCCTTATAAATGTGTGTGATTACCACAGCAGATCCCTTTGAAGGTGTGTGATTACCACAGCAGATCCCTTGTAAAGACATGAGATTGCCACATCAGATTCATTATAAATGTGTGAGATTACCACAAGAGATCCTTTATAAAGGTGTGATATTACTACAGCAGATCCCTTGTAAATGTGTGAGATTGACACCACAGATCCCTTACAAAAGTGTGAGATTAACGTTTCGTTGCTGACTCCTTCAGTGTGCTGTAAAGTGTAAGTGTGGTGTTCCACATAATCTGTGTTTTTACCTTGTTTGCACTTCAGATGTTTTTGGCAGAGTTCAGTGTTTTTTTAAGAGATGGATGTACTGACCGCCAGACGCTTTCTGAGCAGCCGATAGGCACGCGGAGTTCAGATGTGGTCGAAGGTTCAAGGGAGTGTGACGAAATCCCTCGCTGTCGAACTCCTCCTGATTTACGTCCGGTGAAAGCACACATGCCGTGTTGCTCTTATCTTGTGTAATACAGGGGATATTTCAGTGCCAAGGCCGATAAACTGCTGTACTCTCCCTCATGAGCACATTAACACCACATCAGTCCTGCGTGAGCTTTCTCTCAGAACATTTCTCCTCTTCTTTTCCTTTTAAGGATTCTTCATACTGAGCAAATGATAAAGAAATGCAGCATAAAAACCAATGCCATTTCTCATGTGAATATCCACAAAACGCTTATAGGCATACCGCAAGTAAATAAATATATATACACTACTCACAAAAAGTTAGGGATATTTGGCTTTCGGGTGAAATTTATGGAAAATGTAAGTTCACGCTACAGTGATATTATACGTATCATGAAAGTAGGGCATTTAAGTAGAAGCATGCAATGGTGATTTCCTCATCTCAAACTATTTATTGAAACAAAAGCCAACAACAGTGGTGGGTATACCACAACAAAAATGTCAATGTCTCAATAACTTGTCATGTGCCCTTGAGCATCAATTACAGCTTGACAACGACGTCTCATGCTGTTCACAAGTCGACTTATTGTCTGCTGAGGCATGGCATCCCACTCTTCTTGAAGGGCAGCCCTCAGGTCATTGAGGTTCTGGGGTACAGAGTTACGAGCCTCTACACGGTGAGTCAGCTGATCCCATAGGTTTTCTATGGGATTCAGGTCTGGAGAAAGTGCAGGCCACTCCATTTGAGGTACCCCAGTCTCCAGCAGCCTTTCCCTAATGATGCGACCTCGATGAGCTGGAGCATTGTCGTCCATGAAGATGAAATTAGGCCTGTGTTGTTCATGCAGGGGCACAATGACTGGATTAATGATGTTATTCAGGTAGTATGGGTTTGTCACTGTACCATTCACAAAGTGTAGGGCAGTTCTGTATTGACTAGACACACCTGCCCACACTGTAACACCGCCACCACCAAAGGGTCGTCTGGTGACAACAGTGGCTGATGCATAGCGCTCTCCTTGACGTCTCCAACATCGTTGGCGGCCATCATTTCTGCTCAACGTGAATCGACTTTCATCAGAGAACAGCACTGAGGCCCACTGGTCCCTCGTCCAGCGTAAATGCTCCCTGGCCCATGCAAGACGATGACGCCTGTGCCTGGTGGTGTGGTCAGGTACCCTTGCAGGTCGTCTAGCACGCAGACCACGCTGATGTAAACGGTTTCGAATGGTCTGACGTGACACTTGGGTGCCTCTCACCTCCCTTAAATGTGCCTGGAGTTGAGTGGCATTCATCATCCGGTTCCGCAGGGCACTGTTCACAATGAAGCGGTCATCAGTGTGGGATGTGGCCAAAGGACGTCCACTTCTATGCCTTTCTGTGACTCTTCCAGTCTCTCTGTATCTCTGTTGCAACCTGCTGATGACACTCTGTGACACTCTAAGCTCAGTGGCCACTTCCCTCTGAGAACATCCTGTTTGAAGCCTCGCAATGGCGAGGTACTGTTGATCAATTGTTAGGTGTCGTCTTGGTCTCATGATGTCAAAATGTGAACAGCATGATGAAGAGGACTGTTTAAATACCAATTCTAATTGAACCAGGAAATGTATTGGTCGATTCATGGATCAAACACCTGTTGTGAATTTTGCCGTTCAGCTCCTTGTTAGAGAACAGCAAGTTGTGCAAAAAGTACTGAAACATTGAATAGTTGGACATGTGCATTCAAAAGTTTAGAGAAGGTCAAATTAATTTCACCTGTAAAGGTTATAGTGCATTTTAGGTTCATCCTGAAATTTCACCCGAAAGCCGAATATCCCTAACTTTTTGTGAGTAGTGTATATAAAAATACATGAATACATGCATGCCTACTTAAAGTATTGTTTTAATCAATACAGTATATTTGAATTTTCTTTTAACTAGCGCGCTGTAGTATAACAAACTCTGTGTCCTGACTTTCTTGTTTTGTTCTCAGCGAGAGAGACAGTGGTGCTTAATGGTTCAGTCTCACAGAGGCCTTTATTCATTTCACAGTCTCCAGCTGCTGCAACAGGTGTGCTCATATATTCTCCCTGTATATTCTTTTCATCCAGTCGCCGCATTACATGTTTGCACTGATATCAGGAAGTAGTTTATAACGCAGAGGTGTCACTGTTTAGAACGGCTTGCCAAATCATGTAGTAAAAGCAGAGATCCTCGGGGTGTTTAAGATCACGATTGACGCAGGGCTGGATGCTCTCTCGTTCACTCTTGTCCTTGGAGACCCATGGGGCATGTAGGTTTATGTTCTTACATAACTCTTCATGGCTCAGTTAAAGCGGCTGATTAATGTTGGCTCACCTCACCGGGTTTCTGGGCTCTGAACTGGTTGCTGAATTTGAGGTGAACAAACGCTAAACACCGGTGACACAAACAGACTAGATGTTTGTAAGTGTTAAAGCCTAGATGGGCTGACTGACCTGAACTTCTCTCCAAACGTTCTTTTTTTCCCAGATCCTTCTAGTAAAAGTGTGGTCTTATATTTTCCACCTAATGGACTTTTACACTTCCTCTGCGCTGTTTCTTTTCTCCTCGGACCAGAACCAGAACTTTTAGCGCCGCTGGGTGTCTGTTTATTAAATAAACTCATGCGGACCAGTGACTAACGGCCCTGCCTGTCCATGCTCTCTCAGAGTCCGTTAGATCCTGATTCTCATTTCTTTAGGGCTGGTCTACGAGGAGGTCCTTCAGTCTTATGGTTTTTGTAATTAACAGCTGTCTTTGGTATCATATAGTCTTTATTGTTTGGACTTGTTTTTTTGGATTCCCTGTCAGCTTTTTTTGGCTGGTTCTGTTTGTGGGGTTCATTGGGGAGGTGACCCCCCAGAGTTTGTACTTGAACCATAACTTTGTGTAAAGCTTTCATGGGTCTACATCTGGCTCCATGTTTGAAGTTGGAAGGCACTGCATTGGGAGATGTGGTTTCTACTACAGCCTTTGCATCATGCAGTCTCTGTGCTCACAGCTATATTAGCGCATGTAGCTTTGGCATTATAGGGCATCTCAAGATCATTTACTGCACGGCTTCAGTCCCAAGGACCACACTTAGATTGACTGTTTGCTCTATGCAAAGCTGTTATGAGCCATACCATGACATACCATATGAAAGGGCAATAACCACACATACTGTAAACATATATGTGTGCGGTTTCATTCATATTCCTTATAATTTAATAAATGCTTTACAGATTTGCTCTAAATGAAATTTGTTCAGACTCATCCTGTCCAGAATGTGATTTACTGTTGGTGTCTTGTCTGAGCTACAGAAGAGGCAATGCATCGTGGGACAGCACTGTCTTTCTCTTTAGTAGCGGTGTTCCGCTTGGCTCCTGCCGCAAGCCCCATAAAGGTTCCACAGGGAATGTCTTTTACGACCTCATTCCATTCACGTGGAGCATCTGTTTTTCCATGGGGATCCGGTGTCCTGCCAAACCACCGTCTGCTAGAGTAAACTAGAGTAAGTAAGAAAAAGTTAAGAGTAAACTGGAGTAAGTTGAATTGTCACTGTTGCAATGTGCTGGGTAGGTAATGTTAAGTTTACACAGGTTCTGCTTCTGTAACATCTCTATAAACTGGGGACAGGTGCTTCTAGCATCTACAGGGCTCAGATATTCTGTTGAAAAAAAATGCTTGAGGATACTACGATAAAAAGAGTCCAAATGCTCATCTACCGAGCTTGACTGTTACTATTTTATTAAAATTTTTTAAATATAATTTGACACGGGGCTTTCTATATCCAATTCCCACCCCAATTTGGAATGTCCAATTTGACTGTTACTAGTGGTTTAGCGCTGAGCCTAACTTCCGCTAGCACTTTAGCGATGAGCCCCATTTCTGCTAGTGCGTTAGCAGTGAGCCTGACTGCCGCTAGCATTTAGCGCTGAGCATGATTGCCTCTAGTGCTTTAGCACTGAGCCTGAATTCCCCTAGTGCTTTAGCGCTGAGCCTGACTGCCGCTAGTGATTTAGCACTGCGCCTCACTGCAGCTAGCACTTAAGCGCTGAGCTTGACTGCCGCAGCTGCTAGTGGCTTAGGCTGTGCTGTAACCTACAGCAGCTATGATGTCATCATGCCGTGAAGTCTTTCTCACAGCCCATGTACAGGAACCGGCCTCCTGCTTATTTTTCTCTGTATTTATGTTATATTTATTGGGGAAAGGAAACCATAAAGACTTCTAGTAGTGCCAGGTTTCCAAAGTAAACGCTTTAAAGGCCAGCCCTACAGAGCTCTATAGGGAACCAGGGACTGCAGCTGCTGTCAGCTCTTTCATACTGGAACAGCAGGGATTCAGACACTCTATTAATGCATCATAACCGTTTCCTTGTTTGAGCTCTGAATGTGTTTAATGTTAGGCCTGTAATATGATTGATGGGTGCATTAATTTAGCCATGTTTAAGTTTATTTTTTCATGTCCATGTGTTCCAGGCACACGGTGAGAGAGAAGGGAAAATGTGTAGGGCAGCTATGTTGAGCATGAGTTGTTAGTTATGAGGGTTGTGGTGTAGTTAGTCCTTTTTGTAGTTAGTTTGCCTCACAATTAAACTCAAGTTTTACTCTTTTTTTTTGCCTTGTCTTCCTAAACACAGTTTAGCGCTCAAAATGACCAGAAAACTGAACACAGCTTTAAAATTTTTTTGCAATTCAAAGAATAAACACTGCCGCAGGTCTGAATCCAGATGGTTTGTGCCCTAAGCTGCACTGTATTTTACACAAGCATTTATGTGATTCTGCTTCATTAATATTATTACCCATTGTATTAGTGTATCACTGTAAAAGAACTGGAGTATTGGCGCCTGTAGCGCATGGTGATCACGCCTGGCCTGTAGAAAGCAGTAGCGTAGCGGAAAGAGTGCCGTCCCTCCCAGCTCATGCTTTAGAGCCTGCGGTGGCGTTGCCGTGGTGACTGACGCCTCTGACTCTTGTGTTTATTTTCTCCCTCAGAGGAAGAACGGGGGCCTTCTGCTGAGTGTGGGCTTGCTGGCCGCCTGGGGGGCCCTTCTGCTGGGCCTGCGGCTGTACTGGATGGGCAGCAAACCACCAAACTTCTCAAATTCCGACAACCCAGCAGCCGACTCCGCCAGCCTGCTCACCAGAACCCTCACCTTCCTGTACCTGCCCGCAGCCAACCTGTGGCTGCTCCTGTGCCCCAATACCCTGAGCTTTGATTGGTCCATGGACGCCCTGCCCCTGCTCAGGACGGTGTCTGATTGGAGGAACCTTCACAGTGTGGCCTTCTACGTTGGGCTGGCAGTGCTGGCCCGGTTTGGCCTGAGGAGCCCGGCCAAGCTTCGCGAGACCAACGGCAAAGCCCACGTCTCCAACGGCAACGGCAAGTCCAGCAGCAATGGGCATAGCTACCATCTGGACCCGGAGCAGGCTGACTCTGGGTCGGAGCTTCCCCAAGGTGTGGAGAACGGCACGAGGAACCACTGCGGCCCCAAGCCCCGCTCCTTGCCTGGAACTGAGGGCGTGGTGGTGTTCTCTTTGGGCCTGATGGCGGTTCCCTTCCTTCCCGCCACAAACCTGTTTTTCTACGTGGGCTTTGTGATCGCCGAACGCGTGCTGTACATCCCCAGCATGGGCTTCTGCCTGCTGGTCGCCGTGGGAACACGGGCGCTGTTCGTCCGGCTGCGCAGCCGAGCGCCCCGGACTGCGCTGCTCTATGGCACCGCCACCCTGGTCCTGCTCTTCGGGATTAAAACTGTGCTCCGCAACCAGGACTGGCACAATGAGGAGATGCTGTACCGGTCTGGGATTACCATCAACCCCGCTAAAGGTGCGTCCGGCCAAGCTGGCGCTGTGCAGAGAAAAATCGCTTATCTCTTGTGTTTCTGCAGCCTTTATCTGTGGATCCTGTAGTCGTCACCAAGCAAAATCGATTTCATTTTTATTTAAAAGCCTTCGCTCAGCGGGAATAAAAAGCATACTGGGTACTCCCTAATTCTCTGTCTCTTAGTGAACACGGACGCAGATTCTCACCTGAGCAGAATTTACCTGCACTTCATTTACTCCGTGGACTGTAACATTTAACGGTCCAGCGTAATTCCGATGGAAAGCTGACTTTAGGATTTATCAGTTGAACATTTTAGCGAGCAGCAGAGTATCATGCGAGCGATCTTGTGATCGATGACACTCTGTCTCAGGGAGTTGCCTTTTCCCACTTTATATGGCAGCCCTCCAGGGCAGAGCTGTAATGGCTGTGACATTTGTTTTCTGTTTTAATAGAAAAGCGATTCCTTTATCTGTAAGGGCCTAGCCAGAGGGCAGACTTCGTTGTATTCTCAGTGGAAATAAGAATGATGTATCGCACGCTATCTGTGCTTCCTCTAGGCATACCTTCAGAGGAGAGGACAGGTCCATGTCCTAATATGCTCTCTCTGTTATTGGTTACAGCCGTGATATTTTAGCGCACACTTACTAAGCCCGTGCCCTGCTACTAGTCAAGTGACATCACGTCACACACTTTCTGGAGATGATTACAGAAGCAATTGTAATATCACGCTCCGTGTCTCGTTGCGTTTTCCCCCTATGCAGGAGAGCTTGTGGAGTCACACAGCCTAATTAGCGCACCCTGCTATCGCTGGCTCTGCAACAGCCATAATTAGCAGGTGTGATCACAGGCGCGATCACTGCAGAGATACGAGTGTGAACGTGGCTCTCTGACACACGGTTTCTCTAAAGCCTGATTGAGTGTGAATCAAACAGGGAGCATTCTGGATAAGGGTTCAGTGACCTTTTGTCTAAAAATGCTGGGCTGTGATTGGACACCACATTGCACACCCCCACAGAGGAGGGATTTGTACCTTCGAGTAGCTTCAGGCAAACGGCATTGGCGAATGAAGCAGTGATAAAACCAGGAAGCGTCTGCCTGACCTGCTGATTCTCCTCAGAGTCAGAGGCCAAAGGAGTACAGTGAGCTGTTAACAAGTCTCATTCTCTGATTGGCTGATGGAGATACATGCGGCCTGTTAACCCCGACAATCTAGACTGAGGATGAGTGCTGGCTGGTTAGGGCTTGTTTGTGTGAAGCGGGACTTTGGATCACATCCTGAATAGCCAAACTCACAGAGAAATGTCAATTGTCATATGAAACCGCCGCACTAACGTGACGATAGTACACATACACACACGCATCTTAAGATCAGCAACCTTTCTGCAAATCCGAAACGGTAGGCAACTTCACTCCCAAACCATTGCCTTCACTGCGAGGAAAAAATATGCGAGAGAAACACAGTTTAGTCGTTTCTGAATTATTTACACAGCACTCCCACCGCACACTACACTGATGGAGAATCAGATATTCCAGGCGAGCCTGCCTGTGACTCCCTCCGTAATAAATAAAAGCGTCAGTGGAAAGAGCCTTTGGCAGAAGATACCGGTCAATGTGTTTTAATTAAAGCAGCCTGGGGGCCTGTATACTAGACTCTTTGCTTTAGAGCCATCAGGAGAAGGAGCAGTAACAACACCTTGAGGTGTGTACACAAAATAAGGTGCCTCTGTACCCGATTACCTGAGTGAATTCCATCCCTACCGCCTGTGCGCGTTCAGCTTCCTGGGGAGAATGACTGATATATTCACCCGCCCCCACACACGGCGGTGTGCTGTTTTTATTTTAACATTGCTGCCATACCCAAGGAATGCATTTCAAGTTAAAATATGATATTTTTACAGTCTGGCACATTCATACTGTAATTGGCCACTTAACTTTCCATTTAGGAAAACTGAATGGGACCTTTTAAATGTCACGAGTATTCTGACAGGAGCGGAGCAGTGTTTGTTAATGAGTCTTTGTTTGTGTTGATATATGACTGGAGCACAAGGCTGTAGTGTGTATGTGCTGCGTGAGAGTGCATTGGGACTCTGTGTGTGGGACGGGTGGGGGGCACTGGTGGGGTCTGGGTAAAGGGGGTGTACATGTGTAAAATGTGTAAACATTTTGACGGACTCCTCTGCACCTGCCAGCGTGGGGTAACCTTGGCAACGTCCTGAAGAACCAGGGCAAGATGGCCGAGGCAGAGAGGGCCTACAGGAACGCACTGTACTACCGCAGCAACATGGCCGACATGCTGTACAACCTGTGAGTATGTGTGTGTCACCCCCGCTACCTCTCTCTAATGGGTGTGTGTGTGTCACTCCTGTGCTATCTCTCTAATTGGTGGGGTTCAGGGGTTGCGTTCCTGCTCCACCTCCACGCTGACGGAGTACCCCTCCGGTATGCCCCCCTGGTGGGTTCCCAGTATCTGTTACCCCAGGAAGGAGGCAGCAGCGTACCTGACACATTAACCCTGTGCGCCAATCATCCACGGCTGACTACCAGTTCCTATGGCAACACTTCTCCCTTTCTTACGGCCTAATTGATCGGGAGTTTTTTCTGTGCAAAAAGAAGTGATTTCAACCGATGTACAGTAGATGCAAAAAGGTGGATTGATACCTTAGGGAGGAACGCATTTTAAACGCACACCACATCTGTCCAGCCGATAACGGCGCAATTCAAAATTGTGTTCTACATGCCAGTAAAGACAGATGTTTCTTTTAAAATTGCCAGTAACCTGAAGGGATTTTACTGGTGTCTAAGAGGTTAAAGTTGGACTCAGACCCTGAAACTTGTGGCTCACCCGTCAACATTGCTCTTCATAAGTGTCCGTCTTTATTTTATGAGATCTTGTGGAATATTGAAAGCAGGTGACCGCTGCTCTCCACCGTCCCTATGAAGTGTCCGTATGTCTCCTCTCTCCTGTGCGTTCTCTGGTTTTTAATGTCCGTCTCTGTTCCTCCGTCTCTGTTCCAGAGGACTGCTGCTACAAGAGAGCAACCAACTCTCTGAGGCCCTGCGCTACTATAAGCTGGCGATCGGGAGCAGGCCCACGTTAGCCTGTAAGTATCGCTGCCTCTTTTAAAGGGCATGTCACGCCCCCCTCATCTGCCGTGCGTAACCAAATCAACAGTCCGAAAGGGCGCTTCTGAATCATTGTCAAACCCCAGTCGTTTCACCAGTTTAAACCCTCGCTTAAGTACACTGATTATGAATCATTCTGCACTCTGAGTTTAATTCCTTCTTCTTTGGTTCCTCTCTGATGCTCTCCCCTCTTTCTGTTCAGCTGCCGTTAGCAGCACTGAGTCCGCAGGTGTGAGGACGTCTCTCTCAAACCCTGCTAATTGGGTCCCATTTTTACACATCATACACTGACAGTGAGCAGGCGGAGCTGATGACACATACTGTATGATTAAACCACCAGAGATTTTTTTTTTTCTCAAATGCACTAAATTATCATCCATCACTTTCCTGGACTCAAAGGGTGAGGGTGGAGGTTAAGCCATAGATGCTCGGGGGTAGATGAAGGTGTATGTTTATATGGAGGTTTAAGTGCAAGTATCGACGTAGGTGCAGGCAAAGGTGGAGTTGTCAGTACAGGCAAGCATAGCCCTCTTGAGTGTGGTACATAATCTTATTTTATCCTGCTTAATAAAGTTATTTTAAGACTATAGGATATGTAAGAAATGCAATTGTATATCTGCTTCTTACATGGACAGTATTAAAAATTAGTCTTATTTTTGACAAATTAAAGGTACATGAAACTCCAGTCTCTTACCTCACATTACCTTTTTAAAAGCCTGTATTGCTGTTGAGTCTGAAAAGGTGTATAATTTTGTTTCAGATATGAATCTATAAATGTGCTATTGCTGAAAGTTTCTCAATTTCAGAATCTCCACAGAAGAAACAGTATATTTATAATGCATATATTAGTAATGCTTAGTAAGATGAGAGAGGTTTAAGAATAGAGTTTTAATAATAATAGGATTCCGTCATGTGACCAGTTGTCCTGGGAGATTCCGCCAGTCTTTCCCATCAGAATAAATGGAAATGAAACATGGAGGAAAAGTGCTGAACCCCACAGAGAGATGAGACGGGGTGTTTAAAATGCCAGACGTCGTGTGTTGGTTTATGCCGCCTGTTCCTCAAGCCGCAGAATTGATTTATCGCTCCCTGCAGCTGCGTACTTGAACACGGGGATCATCCTGATGAACCAGGGCCGTCTGGACGAGGCCAAACGGACCTTCCTCACCTGCACTAACATCCCCGATGAAAACCTGAAGGACCCTCACGCCCACAGGAGCTCTGTGACCAGCTGCCTCTACAACCTGGGAAAACTGCTGCATGAGCAGGGCCATCAGGAGGTGGGTAGTGCTGGCCCAAGATACAGGGCACAGAGCTAGCCTAAGATACAGTGCACAGAGCTAACCTAAGATACAGGGCACAGAGCTAGCCTAAGATACGGTGCACAGAGCTGGTCTAAGATACAGTGCACAGAGCTGGTCTAAGATACAGTGCACAGAGCTGGTCTAAGATACAGTGCACAGAGCTAGCCTAAGATACAGTGCACAGAGCTGGTCTAAGATACAATGCACAGAGCTGGTCTAAGATACAGTGCACAGAGCTAGTCTAAGATACAGTGCACAGAGCTAGCCTAAGATACAGGGCACAGAGCTAGCCTAAGATACAGTGCACAGAGCTAGCCTAAGATACAGTGCACAGAGCTAGCCTAAGATACAGTGCACAGAGCTAGCCTAAGATACGTTGCACAGAGCTAGCCTAAGATACAGTGCACAGAGCTAACCTAAGATACAGTGCACAGAGCTAGCCTAAGATACAGTGCACAGAGCTAGCCTAAGATACAGTGCACAGAGCTAGCCTAAGATACAGTGCACAGAGCTAGCCTAAGATACAGGGCTGGGACATCAGGAGGTGGTAGAGCTGGGCCAAGATACTGGCCAGAGATGAAAGCTAAAATAGAGAATAAAATACAGGCCATCAATGGAGGACAAGATACAGGCTAGAGACTGAGGTCTAGTCCCATAGGAATAGTGTTCAACTTTGCACTAGGCAGCTGGCTCATAGTGTAGCTCATACTGTGATTTCTGTTTATAAATGCCGTGTAATAGTGGAGTAAATGCAGTGTAATAGTGCAGTATAAGATAGCGTTTTAGTGACTTCATTCACTCTGTCAGTCAGCTCTGAGGCCCCGCCCCTGTCTCTCATCCACAGGAAGCTCTGACAGTGTATAAGGAAGCAATCCAGAAAATGCCCAGACAGTTCGCCCCTCAGAGCCTCTACAACATGATGGGTGAGTGGGCCATGATCTGTGGGACTGTCTGAACTGCACTGATTGGGAGGGAATATCTGACTGATGGGTAATGTAGTTTATCCAGGCTACACCCAGGAGCCAGACTTACAAGGAAAACATGTCAACTTAACATTATATGACTTCACCTGCAGTGGTGGGAAACATTCAAGTTTCACTTAGCCATTTATTAATAAACCGGAACTTGTATCAGAACCAGATGATTCATTTCATTAATTTTATTTGCTAGCACAATGGAAATTTGCGCACACACACACGCAGGTGTGTCCAATCTTCAACCAATCAAAGTGTTGACTAAACACAATGAATAGTTGATTAGATTAATCAAGTGTTTTAGTGGTGGGCTAGAACAAATTTCTGTTTGCATTTAGTAGACCTTTGACCTTCTGCTTTTGGCGCAAACATGATACTGGTCATAAACACAACCAAACATTTGTGCAGGTGTATCCTGCATAACACCTTTATCTAATTTTCAGAGTTTCATTAATCAGCTGAATCTGAGACTAAGACATGGTAGCCAGTAGAACATGTCTTAACATTAGCAACATTACAAATGATCTGTGAGTCTGAAAGTAAGATTCCTCAGGCAGGTGGTTTAAAAAAAGCTGCTCTATTTCCACAAGTCCTCATAAATTCAGAGCCAGTAGGGTGTTTGTGTTCTGAGAGACAGTACAGTTATAATCCTGGCTTCATGCTGGTCTCTCAATGTGCCCCCCGCCCCCCCGAAACTGCCCTGTTTCCTGTTAAACAGAACCCTGTAATTCACGAAACTCCTGCTCTGTTTCCGGTTAAACTGAACCCTCTAATTCATTCATTGAGCCGAGTGAAGCTTGACAGAAGGGGTGGAGTTCAGTCAGAACACTGACCAGCATCTCAACCAATCATAAGTCACAATGATGAGATCAAAGACAGAGGTTGCAGGAGGTAATGTGTGCTGCTCTGTTGTGTGACATGGTTCGGGTTTAATTGTATTTAAATTGTGTCTAATAATTAAATCTGCCAGATTATGGTGTGTATTAAATTGTGTTTGATGACCTTTGACCCCGCAGGTGAGGCATATCTGAGGCTGAACAGACTGCAGGAGGCAGGGCACTGGTACAGAGAGTCTCTGAGAGCCAAACCTGATCACATCCCCGCCCACCTCACCTACGGAAAACTCCTGGCCATGATGGTGAGCATAGCTTCTCCACCTCCACTCCTTCCTCCTTCCTTTTCCTCTTCACTCTCCCCCTCTACCTCCTCTCCCTTGCCTCCCTCTCTCTCTCTCTTTTCTCCCTCCTCTCATCCTCTCCTCTCTCTGCTTCCTGTTCCCCTTTTTCCCCTACCGCTGCATCTTCACACGCATTTAGTCATTTAGCAGGCGCTCTTATGCAGAGCCACACAGTACAGCAGAAAGAGTTGGAGTCCAGTGAAGATCAAGGTGCACAGCAGGTGCAAATGGAGATTGAGAGTGTTCAGCTTTGAGGAGCGGCTGGGTTTGAGGATACAGGGTTAGCTGTGGCACAGGCAGGGCAATTAACCCCCTGCTCCTCTTCCCCTTTCTCTCCTCCTCTCCCTCTTTTTCTTACTCTTCTCCCTGCTCTTTCTCTCCCGCCCAGAACTCACCCCTCCCCTTCCCTGCATTGTTTTGTGTGGTTGGAGCTTGGAGCGTCTGTGTTCTTGAGGCGTCCAAACGGAGGGTATAATCCATATGCTTGATATGGCCCTCAACGCCCGTGACACAACCGAGGGCCAATTCATCCTCCCACAGACACTATTCTCCTGGAGAAAGATAAAAGATACAATAAAGTTAAGAGACCATAACCTAATATTTACAGCAACACATAAATTGCATTTATATTCATATTTATATCAATGAGGGATTTAGGCAATGTCTTCCTATGTGTTAAATCTTCTCTGCAGTTATATTGCTTGCCTATTGGTTTCTTCACTGTAAAACGCAGACCTCTTGATAAACACTGGTATAACAGGGGGCCCGATCACTGTCGATTTTTCTGTCTCCTGGGTATTTTCTCCATGAAGCTTTTAGACCAGCAGCATGCTACGTTGTGCAGCTGCCACTTGCTTTACCTGGAGTGAAAAGGCTGATATTGCCTGAGTGTTGAATTTAGATTGGCTTTGTGCGAGAGTGCAGGGATGAATTGATTTGTGTATCTGAGCTGGAGGAGTCGTGCTAATTGCTGTGATCCTCCATGTTGGAGGCAGGATGGAGATTTTCATCTTCAGCAGCTGCACACTCTTAACTACGGCTTTGTCTTTCCTCTGCTAAGTTGCTTAACTGAAGATGGAAAATGGAATAAGCTGTTTAAGTTCTTGTTCGTGCGGCAGAATAAGATCAGATCTCTGGCACAGGAGATCTCGCATTTTGCTACAGAGTGAAGCTCCTTAGAGGAGAGGGCACTAATCTGTACAGCCCATCTACCCCTTATTCCCCTTGTGAAGAGAGGGCTAAATCATGCACCGATAATCCTTTGGGTTTAGGAAAAGCCTCATCTCGGTTGTAGGTAGAGAGCAGTGAGAGTGTGTATACATGCTGCTTGTGATGTGCTTTTGTTGCAGGCTGGTTGTGATGTGCTTTTGTTGCAGGCTGGTTGTGATGTGCTTTTGTTGCAGGCTGGTTGTGATGTGCTTTTGTTGCAGGCTGGTTGTGATGTGCTTTTGTTGCAGGCTGGTTGTGATGTGCTTTTGTTGCAGGCTGCTTGTGATGTGCTTTTGTTGCAGGCTGGTTGTGATGTGCTTTAGTTGCAGGCTGGTTGTGATGTGGTTTTGTTGCAGGCTGGTTGTGATGTGCTTTTGTTGCAGGCTGGTTGTGATGTGCTTTTGTTGCAGGCTGGTTGTGATGTGCTTTTGTTGCAGGCTGGTTGTGATGTGCTTTTGTTGCAGGCTGGTTGTGATGTGCTTTTGTTGCAGGCTGCTTGTGATGTGCTTTTGTTGCAGGCTGGTTGTGATGTGCTTTAGTTGCAGGCTGGTTGTGATGTGCTTTTATTGCAGGCTGGTTGTGATGTGCTTTTGTTGCAGGCTGGTTGTGATGTGCTTTTATTGCAGGCTGGTTGTGATGTGCTTTTGTTGCAGGCTGGTTGTGATGTGCTTTTGTTGCAGGCTGGTTGTGATGTGCTTTTGTTGCAGGCTGGTTGTGATGTGCTTTTGTTGCAGCCTGGTTGTGATGTGCTTTTGTTGCAGGCTGGTTGTGATGTGCTTTTGTTGCAGGCTGGTTGTGATGTGGTTTTGTTGCAGGCTGGTTATGATGTGCTTTTATTGCAGGCTGGTTGTGATGTGCTTTTGTTGCAGGCTGGTTGTGATGTGCTTTTGTTGCAGGCTGGTTGTGATGTGCTTTTGTTTCAGGCTGGTTGTGATGTGGTTTTGTTGCAGTCTGGTTGTGATGTGCTCTTTTAGCAGGCTGGTTGCTGTTGCAGATTTGGCTGTTCAATCTTCTTCACAGCACTGTTGCTGCCATATGTCAAGTGAAGCGAAAGCGTATAAAAATAATGTACCACAGATTCCAGCTTTTGCAATTACCTTCATGCCTTGGGCTACATTAAACATTTACACTGAATGAGTTAAATAGCGCTACACGTCAATAAGCTCCCTCACATATTTACAATGGGAAATGTGCTATGTGAAACTCACAATGAAATTATTTTACGAAAGAAAGTGGGTGAAAAACTCAAGGCTTTAACATTTCTCATTTCTCTTTCTCTTTCTCTCTCACTCTCGCTTGTTCTTTCATTCTGAATAGCAGGGTGCAGGTTGTACTGCTTGTACTGTAAAAAAGATTGAACAGAAAATCTTTATTGCCTTTAAGGGACAGATAGGGAATTTTCAACCTTTTCCTCCGTTAAGCACTCGGCTAGCCGGTTAACTAATTGGACTCGCGGCTGATCGGGCCATTACAAGCCAGCAGTGTCAGCCGTCCCTATAGCCTTTCTGAGTCTGTGTCCTTTTGTTTCTCTGTACAAGCGTCTTTGTGACAGTTCTCTGTAAAAAGCGCTAGACAAAAAAAACAGTGATCTCCCAGATGAGAGATTCCTTGATTAATTTAATTGAAGATAGTGGTCCATATGTCCTATTGCACTGGAGATACAGTGGCTCATTTTTCCTGCTGTTGGCTCTGCCTCTCCCTAGTACAGCCCTGTCTTTGTAAGGCTCTGAGAAAGACTGCTTGATTCTAATAAAGGCATACGCACATCCAAAACTCAGTAAAGAAGAATAACGCAAAATATGAAAGAAACTCCAGCACACTGCTATAATGCTCCCAAGTGATCATTTTATTTAGCTACATCCGTAAACAGTGACAACGTTTCGACCAAATCGGTCTTCATGTGAAAGAGTCCCCCAGGCCTGCGTGTGGCGCTGTTTGCTACTTCCATCCCTGGTCCCAGGCTGTCACGGTGGATTGCCGAGCAGCTGCCTTTAGCATGTACAGCCGCGCTGATCCTGATGAGGGATGCACCGGGCACCATTGCCACAGGAGCTGATAAATGCCCCTGTCTCCATGGCTGCAGGGGATGATTGATGCCCTGGTCGCCATAGCCGCGGTTCTGGGGCTAGAGGCCGCCATGTAGGCAAACGCAGTCACTCCCCCTGTGACATCACAACAGTCTCCTGGCACTCGCAGCACGGAACAGCCGAACGCGCCTCAAACATGACCCTCCAGTCACGGCAGTCCATGTACCCGTGTGAGAATAATGGTTTGAATTATGAACCACACTGCCTGCCTTAACTATGTGACAGCAGGCCCTCTGTGAGCATTTATACTTGTTCATTAGTCACAGGTGCAATATCAGCACTTCAATAAAGCAGTCTCATACCATTCCGTTTTATGTCAGGATTGATTGCGAACTGAAAGGTATGAAATACGGTCATAAATTGTATGTTTAATGAACGTGTTGTTGAGGAAATGTTCAATATTAAAACGGCCAAACTCCATTTCCTCCTGTAGGGACAGAAAACGGACGCAGAGCAGTACTTTCTGAAGGCCGTCAGCCTGGATCCCACCAAGGGGAATTGCTACATGCATTACGGTAAGTAGAAAATGGAAACATTATTATTCTGTATTAAGTGCCTGTTTGATTTTCAGTTATTTGTGTTATCTGACTTGGATTGCTGTAACTCTATTCTGTGACATGAGGCACGCTTGAGGAGTGAAGCGATCTGATTGCCTGGTTCAGGAGTTTAGTAATCCTGTACCGTGCCATTAATTCACCTGGTCACTCATGTAATCCTGGAGGCGTTGGTCATGACAGATTGACAGGCTGTTGAGGGTTTCCTGTAGTGAGGTATTATGGGTATTCTTTCCTGAAGGCTTGTTGATAGTTCTCCTCATTGTTCATGTCTCTGGTGCATGTTCACCACGCTCCTACTTTTGTACAAGCTGACGCCTCTTTCATCTTCCCGACCTGGAGTGACCCTGCGCTGTGTCGCGTGTGAAAGTACGTGTCAGAGCGCGGATCACTGGGTCAGAGATTCACACTGGAAATGAACCTTCTTCCAGGAATTGTTCCTGTTCACGCGTTCTGAAGTGGGGGGAGTGGGGCATGTACACCGTCACACATTAAACGGCCTGTAGCATACGGTCGCACGGGAAGCGGCTTCCTGCTGGGTCGTTTCCGCGCAGTCACACACGGAGCATCTTCCTGTCGCTCCAGCATAAGGGTTTCCTTCTTCAGGAACTTTGACTCACTGTCCCCTGCATGCGCCCATGACTCCAGATCTGTCTCCCCGACACATCATCAAGCATTAAACCTGCTTCTGCTACCACCAAGTGTTAAACCTGCTCTCTCTCTACATTAAACCTCCTCTCTCAGTGTTCAATCACTGTTTCTCTATCAGAGTTAAGTTTGTTTTTCTCTCCTCTCTCCAGGTCAGTTCCTGTTGGAAGAGTCCCGATTGCAGGAAGCAGCTGTGATGGCGGAGAAAGCGGCCAGGCTGGAGAGCGGAGAGTTTGACGTGGTTTTCAACGCCGCGCACATGCTCAGGTGAGTTTGTGTTTCTGTGTTTGCATGTGTATGAGGCAGTGATGTATTAGGGGTGAAGCCTGGTTAACAGGGCTGTATTTGGGGCGGCGCCTGGCCTAAAGGCCTGTATTTGGGGCGGAGCCCAGCTCTCTTGGGGGTGGGACTCCTAGCTCTTTCCCCTGCTGTGCTGTGCTGGGGGGCGGAGTCTCAGATCCTGGCTGGCTCTCCGGGTGTGTTTGTTTTGGAAGGGGACTCTGAGGTTCTGGGCCCACAGGAGTAATGAGCCCCTGGTCTCTCAGATCCCAGCACTCTCACAGGACCTTCCTTTAGACAGGTTCTCTTCCCCTCTCTCTCCTGCTCCTCGCCTTCTGTAAACAATCAGCGCATTATTCCTACCCCCATCCGCACTGCAGAGCTGCACCGCGGGATATGAAAGGTGCTTGATTGATGGCTCCGGGGAATTCTGGGACTGCCCTGGCCATTAGCGCTGCCCGGAGCCAGCAGGTCCAAACACAGCTGTGGTTCTAAGGCCTGCTCTGTGTGATAGCTATACCCAACTCACACTGCACATATTGTATGTAAGAGTGTGTTAACAGCGTGATCCATGCAGAATACACAGGTGATTCCCGCAAGACCTCTCTCTCTCTTCCCTTATAATTCCCTTGTAATGCAGCCGGAACCACTGCAGAATAGCATGTTTTTGTGCAGAATTACTTCTGTGCACTTTTCTCTTTCAGACTACAAACCACCAACTTTTTCAACTAAATGGCAATGACAGTGGTCATGGGAAATGTAGTGGTTTTTGGGCTTTATCATTCAGAATTCCCATATTCTCTAGGTGCTGCAGACAGAGAAGGAGTCAGATTTGGTGTAAAAGTAGAAGTTCCTCAGATGGCTCTCAGCATTGGGCTGCTTGGGTTGCTCTGCGCTCCAGTGTCCCGTTTCCAGGGAGCGAGGCTGACGGCTCTCTCTGAAATACAACCCTCCCGTGAGGCGGGGTGTTGAGTTGGCACATCACTGCTCTTCGTCGTGGCTTTGCTCCTGCAAAATGCCGCACGTACACCCCATAAGTCTTTATTTTCAAAGCGCTTTTTTTTGTGTACATTATGCAAATACCATTAAGGAAAGATGTTGACATAATGTCATTTTAATAAATGTTTCGGAAAAGTTGTGTGACATGGTTTTAACCACAAGCCAAGAACAGCAGTGTGAGCTTTATCCTGAACACCGTTCCGTGCTGCCGTCGGGAGAGCGGGATTAGCACTGCGGCCAGTAGCTCTACAGCGCCCAGTACTGCAGAACAGACGGCCTTTCCTTCAGCACGTTTCAGAAGAAAAATATCCCTGGGTACTTCATTAATTCTTTTTGCTCTACTTTACACATCTGGAAAGAAAATTCAGCCAAGAGCACTTTATCTAAAACCACTCCGTGCAGAACGCAGAAAATAGTCACAAAGTCCAGACAAAGTGTGGAAATTGTGCAAGTTAAGTGTGGAGGTTGTGCAAGTTAAGTGTGGAGGTTGTGCAAGTTAAGTGTGGAAGTTGAGGAAATTGAGTGTGGAAATTGTGTAAGTTAAAGGGATAGTTCAGAATTTTGGACATAATGTCTCAATTACGACTTACCCATGATGTATTTGATTGATGGAAACCATTTTCAGCTAATTCCATGCTGTCCCTTCTTCTGGACATACACACGTTGCTAATGCTAGTGCAACTCTATGGTAACCGGTAGCATCCACTACCAAACGCATTTAAACACTCCACAGTGCACCCAAAGCAAATAAAAAACGACGACAGTCTATCGGGGTTATTTTGAGTGTTTATACCATCATTTTTGAAGTCAAACTATCGTTGAATCCTTTACTTTGTGCTGACCTATATTCCCTGTGGAAGTATGGCGGCGGAGCGAATGTGGCCATTGCAACTTGTTGCTGCTCTTTGTTGTTGTAGTCGACCAGTGCTGGCACTACATTTGTGGTAACATAAAGTATCGCTCCACCTCCGTACTTCCACAGAGAATATAGGTCAGCACAAAGTAAAGGATTCAACGATAGTTTGACTTCAAAAATGATGGTATAAACACTCAAAATAACCCCGATAGACTGTCATCGTATTTTATTTGCTTTGGGTGCACTGTGGAGTGTTTAAATGCGTTTGGTAGTGGATGCTACCGGTTACCATAGAGTTGCGCTAGCATTAGCAATGTGTGTATGTCCAAAAGAAGGGACAGCATGGAATTATTTGAAAATGGTTTCCATCAATCAACTACATCATGGGTAAGTCGTAATTGAGACATTATGTCCAAAATTCCGAACTATCCCTTTAAGTGTGAAACTTGAGGAAATTGAGTGTGGAAATTGTGTAAGTTGAGTGTGGAAGTTATGCAGTTTAGACCATGCAGTTTAATATGTTAGCGAACATACATACATGTATCTTAGAGTCATACATACCTCTATATTTGAGCAAATACATAGCAGGCCACTGGTCTCTATGAAAGGGCTCTTGGTTGTTTATTTTGAGCTAATTATGATGTGGGGTGACATCAGGAAGTGGGTGTTAAAGGACTTCCTCTTTCTTTGGATTCCACTGAAACCAGGACTATCCATTTAAATGAAGCTCTAGTGTTTCGCTCTTAATTTCATCTTAATCTGTTTTCAGATTGATTCAGTTAGTTTGTATATTTTCAAGGGCAGGAACTCAAACTCCGAGCTTTAGTGGATATGTACTGTCACCTTTATGTCACCATAACCTACTTGCTCAACGGTAAATTCTGCTGGCCTGAATCTGTGACTGCACTGTAACAGGGAACATGCAGCCAAAGGAAATGTCTAAATTTACACCCAGAGTTAGAGAAAAGGAACCAAACCGCTCCTATCATACAGCCAGGAGCAGTCACTTTCCTTCAGCTAATTTCACCCCTCTGTTTTTGTAGGTCTTTAGTTAGCAGCGAGGATCACCTTTCCTTGAATGTTTACTGCTGGTACAAGTGACCAGTATAGTACAGTGTAAATTAAAGTGCATTGCGCAATGTACAAGTGAGTTACACGTTATATAAGGTCTGAGTTAAGGTTGAGGTGCAAGAGTCCTATGCTTGTTTGTAAGACAATGAGTTTTTACACTGAGACATTAGATGTTATAGAATGTGGTATATTTCATGCAGCCATTACATGTAATGAAGACCTAGGAGACAAAGGGTTAGGCTAGAGAAAGGGTTGTTCTCTATTGAATAGGAACATTTAGGCATTGTCTGAAAAGGTGAGTTTTTAGACATTTGCGGAAGACAGCCAGTTATTAAATAGCTTAATTTTTATAAACATATCAATGTTAATGAAAATAATTATCTTTTGGGTACCAAACTAGAATGACTTAATCAGGTAAAGGATGGGCTTGGCAAATTGTGCACACAGTATGCAGTTGGTATATGAAATAGATGTGGGTTGAGTCTGAGTCAAAAAATAGTTCCATTTCCACAGGGGCATGGAAGCTAGTAGTTTTGATGCCATATGGTTGTTTTTCTGTAATACAAATGTACATTATTGAAAAAGTTAATGATTCTATTTGTAAACTCATAATTAAAATGTATTTCATGCAGTTTTAAGTCTTCATGCTCAGCCAGAGAATACAACAGCTGTTCCTCTCCCCCTCACTGAAATACTGCTATAATTACCACTCTTGTGATTGGCATTATTCTTCTGCCTCTGTTGTTTTTGTGAGGTTTTACAGCTTCATAATGGAGCTCATGCACAAGTTATTGTTATGAATAAAATGCAAATTGATCTGACAGAAAGGAACATTAGTTCCTTTTTAATCAGCCATCCAGGAAATGTGCATTCATTTCAATAAGCATATCCCATTGGGTCTCTAACTCTGTCTCAGTGTAGATTTGCTGTTTTGTGTATCTGTATCATACAAAATGGATGTTCACATTACACACGTCTGTAAGCCTGTTCAAATTGCACATGCCAGCAAGTGTGGGCACATATTACAAATGTCTGTAAGCATGTTGACATTACACTCTTCTGTAAGCGTGTTCACATTACACACGCCTTCACATTACACATGCCTGTAAGCATGTTCATAGTACACACTTCTGTAAGCGTGTTCACATTACACACGCCTGTACGCATGTGCTGTCTGTGAGGGGGAGTTGAGGCTGTTTAAGGGGGGCTGTAAATCACAGAACTTAATTACTGTAAACAAACTGAAACACACTTCCTGTCTGTGTTTTCCTGTTCTCATTCTTCCCTGGTCTTCATCTCTCGCTTCCCCCAGCTGCCGGTTTGTTTAGACGGGAGTGGGAAAGTCACACACCGCTGAGGGGGTGTTTCCTAAACGACGGCGGCAGCAGAAAAGGGCATTTATGTTGACAGCGGGAGCCAAGGGTCATGACCTAGGAAGTGTTAAGATTGCTAGGCCTTGCTCGGCCTGGGGCAGAACTGTGAATCAGTGGAGAAATGTGTGTTCCCAAGCTGTCCCCACAAGTGGAAGTGGAAAACGGCATATAACTAAAACTGTCCGCTCTGTTAAATGCCACTCTTTTGAATGCTGCTCTGTTAAATGTGAGTATTTTTGTCGCTTTCTGTTTACAGGCAAGCTGGTCTCAACGATGCAGCTGAGAAGTATTATGGAGTAGCGGCGAGCCTGCGGCCTGATGTAAGCACAGCGCAAACCGTCTGCGCGGCCCTGTCTGTGCAATTACCGTCTGCACAGCTCTGTCTGCGCAATTACCGTCTGCGAGACCCTGTCTGCACAATTACCATCTGCGCGGCCCTGTCTGCACAATTACCGTCTGCGCGGCCCTGTCTGCACAATTACCGTCTGCGAGACCCTGTCTGCGCAATTACCGTCTGCGCAGCTCTGTCTGCACAATTACCGTCTGCGCAGCTCTGTCTGCACAATTACCGTCTGCGCGGCCCTGTCTGCACAATTACCGTCTGCGCGGCCCTGTCTGCACAATTACCGTCTGCGCGGCCCTGTCTGCACAATTACCGTCTGCGCGGCCCTGTCTGCACAATTACCGTCTGCGCGGCCCTGTCTGCACAATTACCGTCTGCGCAGCTCTGTCTGCACAATTACCGTCTGCGAGACCCTGTCTGCACAATTACCGTCTGCGCAGCTCTGTCTGCACAATTACCGTCTGCGCAGCTCTGTCTGCACAATTACCGTCTGCGCAGCCCTGTCTGCACAATTACCGTCTGCGCGGCCCTGTCTGCACAATTACCGTCTGCGCAGCTCTGTCTGCACAATTACCGTCTGCGCAGCTCTGTCTGCACAATTACCGTCTGCGCGGCCCTGTCTGCACAATTACCGTCTGCGCGGCTCTGTCTGCACAATTACCGTCTGCGCAGCTCTGTCTGCGCAATTACCGTCTGCGCAGCTCTGTCTGCACAATTACCGTCTGCGCGGCCCTGTCTGCACAATTACCGTCTGCGCAGCTCTGTCTGCACAATTACCGTCTGCGCAGCTCTGTCTTCGTGGCTATGTCTGCGTGGCTTCGTCTGCGCAGCTCTGACTATGACCATGCCCCAGAGTTTCATCAGCGGGGGAAATTGTTGCCTGAGTGTAGAAAATGACATTGTTGGGTATGAAAGGAATTAACATGTTTGCAAAGCATCAGTCAAAGATTTCAAAGGAAAGGTGTGAGCAATTTTGTGGAGGGCTATTTATAAAAACAAACTCCAATAATGACGCCTGCCCTTGGTTTTAAAATTGAGTGTGTCTGGCGACCCGCCCTACGTGACTGTTCCTGGTGGAGAGGTTGCCATTATTCATTTAACAACCAACACAAGCCTGGCAACTCTCCCACTGCCTTCAACATCTAATGGTCTTGAAGCGGGCCGTGCTGTAATTGAAAGCGCTAGATCCATTTAAGTTGGCAGGCTTGGCTGTAAAGTGTCTCATTTCTGCTCTGCTTTGAGGTCTCATCCTTGATATTTCAACAGAAGGCAAAGGAAGGACAAAACCCAAGTCTGCGTGCAAAAGGTTAAATTCAGTCATCTGTGAACGATAAAACTTCCCCTTTCTGAGTTGGATTTATGTACCCAGTTAACCAAGACTGTGAAAATGCAAAGCTTCCTGGACTAATTGTGGAAGAGCTCAATGATCCAAAACAGAGACATTTATTTTTATGGACATCATGACTGTTTTCCTTTGAGCTTTTAGTCAGTAAATAATGATCATATTGGCCAGATCAGCTCTGTGCAGACTTTTTTTAATGTTTGTATAAGTGCAGTTTAAAAGCAGCACTTACTCTCAGGCAAGGATCCTCACATTATAGCTGCAGATGTGTTGTCAAAGTCAGGGGACAGGGAAGACAGTAGGCGCTATAGCATAGTGCATAGAGGACGAGGGAAAGAAAGTAGGGGTTGCCTGTATGTACACTCACACACACAGTCCTCTTAGCATAGCTAAGTCATTTAATGTCTTCACACACTTCAGTTTTTTCTCAATGACTGATTTTAAGTCTTTAAATTAGTCCCACTAATATAAGCATTATTTATCCAAAGATATCTAAAGAATATGTGAATTTACCAGCAGGTTTCTGTGCCCTGATTATTGGCACTTCATACTACATTACATTACATTACAGGTATTTAGCAGACGCTCTTATCCAGAGCAACTTACATAACTCTTTTTTTATTTTATTTTTACATATTATCCATTTAGACAGCTGGATATATACTGAAGCATTTCAGGTTAAGAACCAACTCAAGGGTACAATGCCAGTGTCCTACCTGGGAATCAAACCTGCAACCTTTTGGTTCCAAGGCCAGTTCCTTAACCATTATACTACACTGCCGCCCCGACTAAAGCTGCTAGTCATCCACGTTCCGTTACAGCAGAGAGGACCATGACCTTTACACACTGACTGTGCTTTTTGTTTTATGCATGTCTGCTGACACGTTTCCCCTGCAGGGATCGCATGTACGGGCTGCTGGAGGTAACCTTCAGGGAATGCATTAGTCCAGATGCCGCCTTGCAGCTGAAATGTCAAAGATAAACGGATGCAATATCATCATCCAATTGGCCTAACTGGTTGAGGATATTGTATTTGTTATTGACTGAAAGTGACTCACTAATTACTAAGAGTGGTTGGTAATGATGTCACCAGCCGGTTAGCCTTTCCTCTGTGTTTCAGATCATTTTTAAATCCGTTTATTTAATGTAGCAGACTATATTTTAATTTATAGGTGTTTATAGAGTATCTAAATGAAGGCAACCCTCTTTTTATTCCACGTTACTTATACCATAGATTTACCGAAGTGTACTTAACACATCATATTATTAGATGAGGCTTAGCCCTGCATTTATTCCACAAACATGTATAACTTCAACTCTTTCATTACTTTCCTCTGAAACACAGCTTGGCCTTTGCTGAGCTCACAAGATAAACACTAGAATTTAACAGATTCATGGACACGTGCTGACTGAACCGAAGACTCTTTTCTGTCATCCCAACAGAAGTTTCCTTTATGCCATGTGATTCAGTTTCAGTTACATGATGTGCTGACACCAAGCTGCTGGCTTTCACTCCTGTTTTTCACTCATGAGCCATTTACCCCGACACTGTGAAACCTTCACTCACTTTTACTGGCTGATAAAGTTTCAGAAAAACAGCCTTTTTGTTTTTCTGAATCTGTGTGTTTGGTCAGTAATTCCTGTAGATTAGTCCTAAAGAACTAGTTGCCCTTACAAAAATAGAGGCCTTCTGGCAAATTTGCGTCAAACCTTTGCATCAAACAAGACCACACTAACCTAGCACCACCATGCTAACAACACCACACTAACCTAGCACCACCATGCTAACAACACCAGACTAACCTAGCACCACCATGCTAACAACACCACACTAACCTAGCACCACCATGCTAACAACACCACACTAACCTAGTGCCACCATGCTAACAACACCACACTAACCTAGCACCACCATGCTAACAACACCACAATAACCTAGCACCACCATGCTAACAACACCACACTAACCTAGTGCCACCATGCTAACAACACCACACTATCCTAGCACCACCATGCAAACAACACCACACTAACCTAGTACCACCATGCTAACAACACCACACTAACCTAGTGCCACCATGCAGACAACACCACACTAACATAGTGCCACCATGCAAACAACACCACACTATCCTAGCACCAACATGCTATCAACACCACACAAACCTAGCAACACCATGCTAACAACACCACACTATCCTAGTGCCACCATGCAAACAACACTGCACTAACCTAGCGCTGCCATGCTAACAACACCACACTATCCTAGTGCCACCATGCAAACAACACCACACTAACCTAGCACCACCATGCAAACAACACCGCACTAACCTAGCACCACCATGCTAACAACACCACACTAACCTTGTGCCACCATGCTAACAACACCTAGCGCCACCATACAAACAACACCACTCTAAGCAGCACCATGCTAACAACACCACACCTAGCACCACCATGCTAACATAAGACCACACTAACCTAGCACCACCATGCTAACATAACACCACACTGACATAGCACTACCATACCGTGCCATATCAGCATCGCGCATTCATCATAATATTTTAGGTATATTGTAAATAAATATGAATTATATAAGTAAACACATACAGTATATATATATATATATATATATATATATATATATATATACACACACACACATAATTAGATAGTTATATAAATATGTAAATTTGCAAAGGCAAATGTTAAATCAATGTATTATTCAGAGAGGTGTCCCGTTCCCTATCCACCCCCTCATGGTTAAGTAAATAATCACCCTTCTTTCTCTCTTATCTGCATATGATTTGTTTGTTCCTCTGAAAATATTTTCCTTCTATGAATTATTGATGGAGAAAAGGCAGTAGATGGATTCATCCCTTCAGCACTCATGACATTATAACTCACATTATTTATTTGCATACTGATGTGTGAATGTAAGGTGAAATAATCTTGGCTATTGGGGATTGGGGAAATGAAGAGCAGTGGTACAGCCATAGTAAACCATGCACTCCTACAATAAGATGTAGGAGCTGAATATTATGCTTACTGCTGTCACACGGCTGTGTCATTTGATGCTGTGTGTGTGTGTGTGTGTGTGTGTACCTGTGTATAACTGTGTATATTTGTGTATAACTTTGTTTGTATATAACTGTATTTGTGTGTGTTTCAGTACCCCGCCGCTCTAATGAACCTGGGGGCCATCCTGCACCTGAATGGAAAGCTACAGAGAGCCGAGACCAATTACCTGCGTGCACTACAACTCAAACCTAATGATGCCATCACCCAGTCCAACCTGCGCAAACTCTGGAACATCATGGAGAAGCAGGGCCTCAAGACCATGGGGCCTTAAGTTTGAACACCACAGGGGCCCTGAGTCTGAACATTATGGGGCCCGGGGACTGAACACCATGGGGCCCGGAGTCTGAACACCATGGGGCCCCAAGTCTAAACACCACAGGGCCCCAGAACAATATGGGCCCGAGTCTGAACACTATGGGGCCTCGAGTCTGAACACTGCGGCTCCTGACTCATGGATCCCTGAGTCTGTCTGACTCTCTGTGACGCTCCAAGGCTCCCAGCTCCTCCATGCAGAGGTCTGTCAGTGCGGAGGTCTGTCCTTCCAGTGCAGTGGGCTGTCCTTCCAGTGTGGAGGTCAAAGACTCTCTCTCGGCATTGGCTACTAAGACTGAACACTTTTTAGAACCAGTCCAAAAGTGACGAAACAGGACCTCTACTTTAAAACCATAGCTGCATACTGGAAGTCTGGCAGTAAAGTCCATTTGAATCTTCTTCTATGTTTAGAGGATATTTGAGGTGATATGCATTCTGGGCCAGTATTAGAACAGCAGGATGAAATTAGAACCCTGAGGAGGACAGCTGTGTTTGAGTTGGTATCTCACTCATGCGGTGCTGTTGGGTTGGTGTCTCACTCATGCGGTGCTGTTGGGTTAGTGTCTCACTCATACGGTGCTGTTGGGTTGATTTCTCACTCATACAGTGCTGTTGGGTTAGTCTCAATGTTCTGTTGGTGACTCACTCATGCGGTGCTGTCGAGTTTGACAGTATAGATGTGACCATGTGCCATTCTCTTTAGAGTTTCAAATGAAAATATTGACCGATTTTCTGATGTAATTCCCAGCCTTTTATGCATTTAAACACCAATCTACAGTATTAAAAACACACACACATCAGGTATCATAGGTCCATTATACCAAGGACAACTCTCAGAACATAAAGATGGTCCAGTGTTGGTGCTTCCTTTTTGCCCAAGTCTGTGAGCACTAACATGGATATGATCTTACTCTTGGCTGCTTATATTTCACATGGAGAGAAGAGGCTGCTGGATTTGTCTGTGGATAAAACAGTGGATTTAGAAAAGAACACAATGAGCTGAGATTGTGTATCCTGTTGTAATGGACTGATGCCGTCATCCCTTAACACTGTACACAATATCAAAACATGCAGACATTCCTCTGACTGACATCTGTTTCTAAGGTACATTACCTGCTAGGAAATCTATCACTTGCCCAAGTGCGCCCTCGTGCTCTGTTACGAATGATGTGTATGTCATTGAACTTTTACCAAATATGTATTTAGTAAGGAAAAGAAATTACTGGTGAAATTTCATAGGGTGGCTATTTATTTTTGAGCAGTAAGGTTAGATGCCCAAGCTCCACTCTGCCTTATTGCTTCACAAAATGTTGCTGAACACAGTAGTCACAGCAGGTCTGGTAGCTTGTTAAATGCAGCCCTTCACTCCCCAGGAGTGAACTGAACACCATGCACTCCTGCCACTGTGTCCTAGCAACAGATGTTCTCTCTGAAAGCTCAGTGCAGTAAATCTAAGGTACTACTTCCTGTCCAATGGACATGAGAAAGCTGCTCAGCTGGCTTTCATGAGTAACGAGGTCTTATCTCCTGTTAATCGTGCAGAATGTTCCAGACACGAGTGCAGGGACATTTATCAGAAACCAAATATACACGCCTACAACACCTGCCTTCCTTTAGACACTGCACAACCACAGACATATTTTCCATTTGTGAGGGATTCTTTAAATGTATATTGGTTTGTTTGTTTAATACTGTTAATTCTTTTGTATTGGTGTGCATAAAGAAACCTTAATATATATTTTAAACAATGAATCATGGGAAAGAAAAGCCCAGGTTTGAAAAGGGAGTACACACACGAGCCCTTTTATTGGCCCACTGTGTGATCTGAGATCCTGTTAGACAACAACCCTCTTAGACCTGATCCTCTCCCGAGGTTTGGTGCTCGGGTGTTTTCATTGGTACATGTTACTGTTGTAGGGCGTGTCTAATCTCCAGTATTTAGCCACATTAAACATGGACTGAGCACTGCCCAGCAGTACAGCATCACAAATTTCTGTTTGGAAGTTAGTAAGCTATTTTCTTAAGATAAGAGTAATTTAGTATTTTTAATTATTTTAAAATCACTTGATTTCATTTTACTCTTAACTTATTTCTGTGTGCTAATGTGGCTAACACAACAGCTGGCACTGTGACATGTTTTAAAATATTTACAAAAGAGAATTTATAACGGCTTCAGTGCAAACTGGTTAATGAAATATTCCCTTTTGTCGAATGCATGGTAATTAGAATGCAGTGAAATGCTGGTTGAAGTTTACTTTGCATATACAGTAAATGGTGACCAGCTTTAGTATGGGTCTGACCTTGCCTGTCTCATTCTGCTTCACCATCAGGGAGAAGATATGGGCTTAATATACAAACAACACATTCAGCTGTGGATGAAAATTAGTAATCATATATAATATATACATTGTATTTTGGAGGCGGTTCCCTTTTAGGTTCATGTGGATAAAAATATAAAGTACCCAGGAACAGTTCCTTAATGTTTCTGGCTAAATTCCAGTTCAGTTGTCACAATTTGCTAAAATATTGACTTGCTAAAGCAATCAGTCATATAATTACCCTGGAGATAAAAAAAATGAGAGAAAGATAAAAAAATGTCCTGTTGCAGACAAACACGTCTGATCTCAGCCCTGAGAAGGTCATTGATAGTACTGTAAGCCATGATTACTGTGTGATGCGTTCATGTTTTATTCCTTTGTTTTCTGTATACCTGTGGTCTGTGCACAACCTCACCTGTACTTTATTTTCCCATAAGCTCAGTAGCATCTGCGGTTAGCATGGTTGCGCACGACTGTGGACACTCGTTTTCGGGTGATGTGCGATATTGTGCTTGGCTGCCACAGTGGACCACACTCATCCCTGCACAGAGAGCTCGTTGTAGCCTGTACAGGTTCTGTTCAAGAAGGAAACGTAACCTTTCGCCGTGTGTCTCCTCTCAGGGATTTTAAACAGCGGCTTATTGCAGGTTTGTGCTTCACGCAGCACTGGGGGGAGTTTACTAAATTAAAAGTTTTATTTTTTTGAAAACAACTGTATTTGAATAAATTATCGAAATTTGTAGACTTTTCCGTTTTTTTGTATTACGATAACAGACATGCCAGGACTAGACTTCCCCAAAATGTTGCTTTTTCCACAATAAATTCACGGTGACATGTCTCTGTGCCTAAATGTTTCCTGTGATCTGCATTATTGCTCCTGTGTTCAACATTTTTTCTGCAGAGTTGTGCTCATTTCTTTCCGCTATTGTTTGTGTAGCCCGCTGATCCTGTGCCTTTCTACTAAATTACACTGTTAGAACGGGTCCTAAGTATTTGACATCAAAAGAACCAACGTATTAACAGTTAAGTAATCCAGTGTACTCTCTTCCGACTCATTCACATGCTTTCTGGTGAAGCAATATAGCACAATGCTCAGAGAACTGAGCCTGTAAGTCAATGGCTTGGCTGTAGGTGGGACACAACCCTTGTACCCTTGAGCAAGGTACTTAACCTGAATTTCTTCCGTAAAATATCCAGCCGTATAAATGCGTGCTAAAATAAAAGAATGTAAGCTGTGTAAGTCTGCAGATGGAGACAGAGCCTGGTCATTGCAGGTGAATTATCATCACTGAGGCACAGTTACTCCACAAGCTTTTCAGTGCAGTCGTGCCGCATGACTTTAGAAAATAATGGTGTGAATTATAAAGCAAACACGATATAACTGATGGAGATACAGGCTGCACAATCTATACAGAATGGAGGCGAGCGATCTATAAGCGCTGACACAAGAATGCTGTCTGTTTCCTGTTATAATACACTTGAATGAGGTATTAACAGCGGTCATTTATGTATTTCATTAGACATTTTGACTGCATAAAGCTTTTCTAGATTCCCAGCTGTACTTATTGTACAGCTGTAGAATATGATCAGTGGTCCAAGAAAAAAACGAAAAATCATAATTCTAGTCTTATACGTGCAAAACAAAAGTAACGAGGCCTCTGCAAATAGATTAATAATGTTGACATTGTACAATTTTAATCTTGTGATTAATAAAATTGGAGTTACACAGTTTATGAAGGGAAGACAACCTTCTACCATATACGTAAATCTTTCATTGAAATGCACACACTCTATGATGGTTTATTTCAATAAGATGGTAATTCTGGGAAATTCATGGCCTCAGAGACAAGGGCTGCATTCGGACCCAAATTGTATGCGTTCTTCCTGTTGATCCCTTCCCTTGCTTCAAGGGGGGAATCCTGAAAATGCCAGGATGAAATATGGCAGTCACACCAAGTGGGATTCAGTTCCAATTTAAGAAAGGGGAGGTAGTAATTATATTCCCTTGCTCCCTTGTGTATCCTCCTTTCCTCCAATGGTATAAAATGCACGCTTCCAGAAAGAAGGGAATCCCGCAATGCAATGCTCCACGTGGAAAAAGTGGATGGTCACATTTCAACTCTATGCGGTAGCACTTCCTATATCTGTTGTGAGGGCCGTTCAGTTCCATTTTGGTTTATTTCTCGTCTATCATCCCTTGCAGAGGACCTGTTCAATTCAATTGCTGCATGTCACTGCATAAACTAATTTTGTGACAAAATAGCTCAATTGAGGGAAGAGAGCAAGGGAAGGGAATGTGTTAAATTGGATCAGAATGCAGCCTCTGTGCTTAATTCCAGTGTTTAGCTTGCTAAGCGTGCTTAGCTTTTTCTCCCAAAGCCATTGAAAGTTTCCATCCTGTACCAGAAAAACCAGAAGTTTCCCTTTTCAAAGTTTCTATAATCCAGACGCAGAGTTCTGCACAAAGCAATTAGAAATGAATTAAGATATTGTGGGTGTTTGAGGTCATCAGGGGAGAATAACGTAGGGCTACGGGTTCAAATCCTCATACAATGCCCCTAAGAACTGCTTTGTCTCTCAGTCTTTTGTACAGAGAGCTCTCATCCTGCAGCATCAAACGATGACCGCTGTGAGCCAGTCAGTAGAATGTTCCCATCATGTTTGTATAGGCATTCTGCATTGTGGCTCCTATATCTAAAATATGTTTCAAATATGACAATGCTACTCTGTTAGGGAGTGGTACCTAATCAGTGTTTTTTCATCATTGCAACATTTTACAAACCACAGTGTTAAAGAATGAGTTAGAGGGAAAATATATAGTATAGTCTGGTCAATGTTACATTAAAAAATTCTTGTGAAATTAAACCAATGTGTTCCTTTACTTTTTTTTACTGTTTTTGAATAATTTCTGCATGTATCCACGCTTTCTCTGTGAAAATCTTCATTTTTTTCATACACAAGTACAGAAGTGATATCTTCTCACTTCACACTGGTTTCACTTATCTGCTGTCATCAGTGATCAGTCCGTTCAATAATTCAATGTAGGTATAAATGATCATTCCTTTTACACTTTTTTATCTGCTTTCATGCACCTACAGTACACCGCAGTTAATATTTAACAAGTAAAGCTTCTTGCATCTTAGTTTCGAGCTATACAAAAGCTGCCAGTGCAGCTAAAGATGGCGCAATAATTCTTAAATGCACAATCTTGGCACATGTTCAGCGTATTTACTCAGCCCTTTTGCAGATCATAAAGTTCCTCAATTGCCTGTATGACTCTCAACACATTAAGTGTTTATGCACCACTTCTAAATCTTTCCTGACTAATAGAAAAAATAAAGTGGAATATGCAGCCGGGGTTCCGGATGGTGACTTCAGCAGGTTAGCAATAGAGCAGTGGAGAGCCTATGGAGAGCAAAGTGTTCAGTGTAAACCACTCACCACTGTTATCAGCACAGTACACATGAAATATTTTGGAGGAAAAATGCTATTTCTGTGCAATTACTAATTACTAAGTTTTTTTTTTCTTTCTTTTAATGAATCCAATTTAATAAACACCAATGATGACTGTTTTCTCTTAACCCTTTAAGGTGTACGATCACAAATACGTGATTAAAATTTTTTTAACTGGGGGCCGTCGCGGTAGTACAGCGGTAAAAGCGCCGACTTTCAGTCGTGCTCCGAGGATCGGGGTTCGCGCCCCGGTCCTGCCAGATCCGAGCATGGCCGGCGCCCTGTGGGAGCGGCAATTGGCGGCTGCTTCCGGGTGGGGGGAGGGGCTCGGAGAGAATCGCTGCGCGCATAGCGGCCCTGGGCGGGCTGGAATCACGGTCAGAAGCTAGGAGGAGTCGCGCCCTGAAGAGGAACGTGGCGCCCTCCCGTCCTACCGCCGGCTGACCGGGTTGTGTAGCGGTGATTCTCTAGCGGTTGCTACAAGGGGGGAATTGAATTAGAATAGGGGTTCAATTGGCTACTAAATTGGGAGAAATCCCAATCCCAAAAAATCAGAAACAAAATTTAAAAAAATACACTCTTCAAAGGGTTACATACACTGTTCTCTCCACTGTCAAAACCCCTCTTTCTGACTAATTCAGGCAACAGGACCTTTTGGACCACAGCACGCTCATTCTGAAATCTCAGTTTTTTTCACTGACCACTGCTTCAGCATAGCCACTTCCCTTTCTGTGTTA
Source organism: Synaphobranchus kaupii (assembly GCA_029718625.1). Classification (NCBI taxonomy): domain Eukaryota; kingdom Metazoa; phylum Chordata; class Actinopteri; order Anguilliformes; family Synaphobranchidae; genus Synaphobranchus; species Synaphobranchus kaupii. The sequence goes on from CM056376.1 coordinate 126,470,914, forward strand.
CAACAGCTCAGCTTTAGAGACGAACAGCAGGTTTCCAGACAGATAAGGTGTCAGTATTTTTGATATTAATCCAGCTCATAATGACAGCATGGCCTGTAAAAGTCACACTTACTGAATGATGCGGAAAGCTGGATGTACAGGAACACTGTCCTCCAGATGTTTTCACAGCTGTGAACTGACTTCTGCTTCGGCTGTGATTTACGGCAGAACAACTGCAATCAATTAGTGGTTATTCTGTACGCAAGATTTAACAGTGTCTCACACTTCCCTAAGTGTGGGACTCATACAAACGACATGAGACCCCAGAGAAAAGCTCATTAATCAGCTGCTTGAATATTCAGTTAATTACAGCCAATATATAAATGTTTACAGTCAGTGTCTAATGTTTATATGTTTCAGATGTCATTGTGTTCTGCAATGAATGCATTAACACTAGAAAAGATTAAGTGTTATTACCACTGAAAGTACTGGTACAAGCTTTCTTCAGTGATAAAAAATAACTATTTTTATTATTATTTTTTAGTATTTTATCTTTGCTACTGTTTATTTTTCTTTTTTAAATCAACAGCCAGAAATTGTATCCCAAATTTATGTATACATATTACCCACAGGAAGACAACATTTGTGTAAAAACAGTAATTTGTTTTTTTAAGCTAAATGACATAATTACTACATAATGAAATAAGAAGAAATATACACCCCAGATATGGTCATGGTGATGTTAAATAAATCAGAATACAGATGATGATGGATATGTCTTTTCCTCCTGCAGTTCTAACTCTCATACGCAGGGGAGGGGAGCACTATTTATACAACTACATTCACACTAACATGCATGCGCACGCACTTGCATGCACACGCACGCACACACACACACACGCACATGCACACGCACACGCACACACACCCACACACACACAGACACGCATGTGCGCAAATACACCCACACACAAACACGTATCCTCTGGCCAATGGAAATATTCTGAAGTGCACATCGCGTGCAATTTGCTTTTCTTCTTCGCTATCAGAGAATGAAGAGCTTTATAAGGGCTTAAGCATTGAATCTTGGATTACTGATGCACAGGACTACAGGAAACAAATAACATCTGTCTTCCATTGGCTGACCTATTTCATGGGGATACGGCACGGCCGGTGCATCCATAGAAGCATGGTGTGGAGAGATGGAGCGTGTCGTATCTGCATAAGAGTCCTGCTCTTCCTGCTCTTCCATATGGAACGCCCCAGCTGAATTCCACCTGATTTCATGTGAATGGTGTGGGGACTGGTTGGGCCTTTCATGCACCTGCACTGATACCTGCTCTGACTCCTGCACTGACTCATGGTCTGACTCCTGCACTGACTCATGCACTGACACCTGCCCTGACTCTTGCACTGTCAGCTGCACTGACACCTGCTCTGACTCTTGCACTGTCTCCTGCACTGACTCATGCTCTGACTCCTGCACTGACTCCTGCACTGACTCATGCAATGACACCTGCACTGACTCATGCACTGACACCTGCTCTGACTCTTGCACTGTCTCCTGCACTGACTCATGCATGGACTCTTGCACTGACTCCTGCCCAGACACCAGGCACATACACCTGCACTGACTCCTGCACCAGTACTGACTCCTGCACCTAACATGAGAGGCGCTGTGGACCCTTTGCTCCCTCATGGCAGAAGCTCTCCCTTTTGGATCTAATCTGCTGCGTTTGCTGAGAAGGGGCATCAGGACAAGCCTAATGCCTCACTCAACAGTCAGATCTGCCCCTCACAGAAACCACTTCATTATGGAGTCTTCACTCGCGCTTTATTCCCTGTATGTAACTTCATAAGGCCTCCTTAAACCATCCCCAACACCAACAGGAACATGGCATTGCTGCTTTATAAAGTGTTCATAGAAAATCTACAGTATTTTACGACTGCCAGTGTAATGTAAATAATCCAGTATAAAGTGTTTGGTCAGGCAATTCTATTCTGTATTCAGTCACGTCATGAAAGCATAATGTAACTACATACAGTCTACATCTTTGCGATCGAAAAGAGCGTACTTAATGGCTGAGATGGCTAGAAGTTGCCACCAATGTCTATGGAGGAGAAGAGCCTTTATATTGTCCTCAGTGGCTACTATAGTACTAGTGCACCTCCAACCCAACCGTAACCAATGAGGTTATTCGATCAAAACCCGCGTAGAGTAACCTGTGTCCCCCTTTCAAGCCCTGTAGAAACTACACAATTCCTAGGTGATATCCATGGGCCATGGATCCGGTTCAGATAATGATGGATGACCCATTCACACCAAGAGCAAACACGGGTCATTGCTTTGGTGTGAAAGGGATATCTTCTTATTTCACTTATTTTATCCGTCTTCGTCTCCTCTGTCCTTACCTGACCCAGAAATCGATCAAGATCCGCCATTTTTAAGGACATCCCTAACCGCTAAATGCACCACAGAGGAGCGAGGTGCGAAAGACGAGGAGGCTCCCGGAGGGTGCTTCAACGAGGAAACACAAGTGTAGCCTTTGCGGAAGTTTTTTCTCTGTTTTACAGGCACTGGCGTTTGATCGTGCGCACTGAAGGCCTGCTGTTCCGTCGCATCGCTCTGTTAGAAAGCTGTGTATGAAACCGCTGGTCTCCCACACACAGTAAAGAGCAGAGCTGTTTCATCTGGACAATCTGCAGGCACTCATAATCAAAGCCAACATACATAAATGCCACATTTTCCTTTGTTTTGTTTTGGTGACTAATGTCCTCACATCATATCAACAAACAAAGGATGGGACGGAGTTGTGATAGACCACAATGTGCAGAGCTAGAATATTCTGGAACATGTGCTGATGGTTTCATGAGTTATATCAGGACACAGGGCTGGAGGGAAGTTTACCATTTGATGAAAGAGATGGGGGAGATTTATCAGCTTTATCATTTTTATATGTTTTTCTCACACAGCCAGCCTGCTGCTGATTATTAGCTTATCCAGCAGAGTCCAGTGCTTAGTGTACGGCATGCTAGGCAGAGCTTCATAATCTCAATATTAAAACATTCAAATGCTTTTGATTCTGTACTAAAAGGGCTCTGAGCAAATAACCTGTGAACATTTTAAATCTGCACCACAGTCATTCACCTTCATTGTAATGCCAAGTGCAGACATGTGTGAGTTGGGCCAAATATTTCCTCAAGGTTAAATAAATCGCCATGTATCACTTTGTAATCCTTATTCTCCTGCTGGCTGAGCTAATAGCTGTAGAATAATATCTGGTTATCAGCCAGCATCTTGGACGTCTTTCCCTGTAAAGAGAAGGAGACTAATCGCATAACTGATGAACTGCAGTGGCTGCTTTTCATCTTTGTTGAACCAAAAGTGAGACGAGGAAAAGATATGAAATGTTGACTAGAACATTTTAATTTTGTCAGGAAAAAACAGGCAACGAGGAAGGAGATATTCTTTAACTTTCACCCATTTTACATTTGGTGTGAATATGTATGTAGATATAAAACACACATTGTATTATAATATAGCCTCAGGTCACATTGATCAAGCCGATTATAGATCACGTAGTTGTGAAATTTCAGCAAACAGGAACCAGCTGTTTAGCAGGACAGGGTACAAAAAAGGAAAAAAATTTTGGCAGAGTAGATTTGGCTTCCAGACACCACAAGTCTGTCATCTGCCCAAAATATGATTTCTACCAGGAAAACATGGAAAGCAAGTGCAAAAAAGACAGAACATCAGTGTTCTTCTAAAACATGGTAAATTATCACAGACTCACATCAGTGCCCCTCAAAACATTGTAAATTATCACAGACTCACATGTGTCCCTCAAAACACTGTAAATTATCACAGACTCACATCAGTGTCCCTCAAAACACTGTAAATTATCACAGACTCACATCAGTGTCCCTCAAAACACTGTAAATTATCACAGACCCACATCAGTGCCCCTGAAAAACACTGTAAATTATCACAGACTCACATGTGTCCCTCAAAACACTGTAAATTATCACAGACTCACATGTGTCCCTCAAAACACTGTAAATTATCACAGACTCACATCAGTGTCCCTCAAAAACACTGTAAATTATCACAGACCCACATCAGTGTCCCTCAAAACACTGTAAATTATCACAGACTCACATGTGTCCCTCAAAACACTGTAAATTATCACAGACTCACATCAGTGTCCCTCAAAAACACTGTAAATTATCACAGACTCACATCAGTGTCCCTCAAAACACTGTAAATTATCACAGACTCACATCAGTGTCCCTCAAAAACACTGTAAATTATCACAGACTCACATCAGTGTCCCTCAAAACACTGTAAATTATCACAGACCCACATCAGTGCCCCTGAAAAACATTGTAAATTATCACAGACTCACATCAGTGTCCCTCAAAACACTGTAAATTATCACAGACCCACATCAGTGTCCCTCAAAACACTGTAAATTATCACAGACTCACATGTGTCCCTCAAAACACTGTAAATTATCACAAACTCACATCAGTGTCCCTCAAAAACACTGTAAATTATCACAGACTCACATCAGTGTCCCTCAAAACACTGTAAATTATCACAGACCCACATCAGTGTCCCTCAAAACACTGTAAATTATCACAGACTCACATGTGTCCCTCAAAACACTGTAAATTATCACAGACTCACATCAGTGTCCCTCAAAAACACTGTAAATTATCACAGACTCACATCAGTGTCCCTCAAAACACTGTAAATTATCACAGACCCACATCAGTGTCCCTCAAAACACTGTAAATTATCACAGACTCACATGTGTCCCTCAAAACACTGTAAATTATCACAGACTCACATCAGTGTCCCTCAAAAACACTGTAAATTATCACAGACTCACATCAGTGTCCCTCAAAACACTGTAAATTATCACAGACCCACATCAGTGTCCCTCAAAAACACTGTAAATTATCACAGACCCACATTAGTGTCCCTCAAAAACATTGTAATGTATCACAGACTGCACATCAGCGTCCCTCTAAAATATGATAAATTATCACAGACTGCACATCATTGTCACTCTAAAACATTGTAAATTATCACAATGGGCAGATCTGGGCAGATGGCAGCTGCCGGCGGGTATCACAAATGCTGGTGGGTCTCATGGTTGCTGGCGGGCCCCACGGCTATGGTGAGCTCAGTCTCCATTAGATCACAGCCTTGCTGAAAGGGACTTGCTGATTTCCCAGCATGCACCTGGGCACCCGCCCCCTCGCTCTGAGATTCAGCTGGGAAACCCGTTACCACAGTGACCTGCCTTTGCCAGCCTCTACCTTCATCCATCATGCAAATGTAGGGCACTGACACCCCCAAACCCCCAAACACACACCCCACGTACCCCCAAAAACACTGCTATCCCATTACAGTAGATTGTCAGAACAGAGGGAGAGGACGGCTGATGAGATCAGGCCGAATGATAAAAACCACAAATATGGAGCTGATATCTCAGCAGAGAGATGCAGAGGTACCCCATTCCCTCTATCAGGGGGGTCATATTACCCCACTGCGTCAGCCCCCCTGATTTAGTCAGTGCCCTCTGCCCCCGGAGCCGGCTGGCCCAGATACTCCTTCACGGTGGGTCGGATCTGAGCTATTCTACACTCTCCTTGCAGAATGCCTTTCGCTAGTAGGCTTTAAGAAGGAGCTGGTCTTTATTTCCCTTTATAAGACTCTGAACAATACTAATGGGAATTCTGCTGGAGGCGTGGTCTGGAAAATAGGCCTTGTTCTTTTGAAAAGAGCAGCAGCATTCCAGGGATTCTTTTAATAAGCAGACTGCATCAGACTGCATAACCCCTGCATCGTTAGCAAAGCTCAGCACAACGCCTCATTCATGCTGGTTAATATAAATGATAGGGATGAGCAGTTGGCTCAGTCGATAGCAGTCCTTCCCCTAATGAAATGGTTCTTGCTCCACTAAATTCATTATGAAATGTGTCAAAGCCACTCCAGCTAATTAGCTCTGTCTGTGTGAAATGGCCCGTTGATGAGCAGCCAATCAGAACCTTCCTTACTGCATTCCTTTAACCAGCTCAGCCTTTTTTCTTCTGGCAGCAGTTCAACGCCGAGACCCCTCATAGGCTCGGGAAACATCCGGTTCTTTTTTAAAAACTTTTAATCTGAGCATGTGCAAACTATTTTCCTTTCAAAGCAAGAGCTGTGCTGAAAGAGTGCAGTGCTACTTTTGGCTTTTGATGTTGATTAGGCCTTAATTTGGGTGGAATAGGCTGGGTCATAAATCCTTTCTGTCCATGGGGTGAAAGGCATGTCAATATTTATATATCTGTTTTGATTAATTCTCAACAGAAATGTGGACGACTGAATTGAACCATAACAAACATGTGGAGTCCCGATTCACAAACTTAAATACCTTTTGTCACGCATCACGCCTTCCCGGCAAGTGATTGCGACTGACAGTAAAAAAGCCATTTCAGCGTAACAGACAGTAATATTTACCGCAAATGACTGTGATTAATGGCTTTAGGTCCGCAGGATGGAGCCAGTAGACGCAGTCATTCTGCAGCCCTGAAGTATCAGACATCTTCTCCGATGGCTGAACTTCCTCTGAGCTCCTGCTATATTTCCTGGACCCTTAGAAAGCTACACTGAGAGCCAAGGCAATCCGTCTGGGACCAGAGCCTCACCCTGAGGAGAGAGCGGTCCGTTCCGTGGATGAAACCCTATATCAGCGGGCACAAGGCTGACTCACCTCTCCACCTTCGCTCCGGCCTGTCGATTGGAATCACCGCACAGACCCACTGCACACAAAGGCTGCTTTCAGATACACCACCAGACACCGATGCCGAAAAACTTTGACTTCAAACTCAATCATTTTCCTCAGGAAAACGCATGATAACCAAATATGAAAACCATAGGGAAGATCATCTGATAGGGGCGGGACCTCCCCTAGGCACTACACTGTCTAGCATTATATTATATTATATGATATTCACACTACGCCATCACATGGTCAGCTGTTTTTAGGTGAAGCGTGAACAAAATATTTGTATTCGTAGAACAGGAATATAGGAAAAATTCTAAATTTGTCAGTAAAATGACCTGACCATTACCCAGCTCAGACTGAGAATATGAAATGAGCTTCAGTTATTCCTGGATCAGTATCATGTACCACAGTAATTAAATCATGCCCTTTGTGATAAGCACTTTTTTTTATTATTTTTACAGTATTTTGCAAGAACACAAATAGCTACCTCTCTCCTCTCCCTTAGATCAATATTATCGTTTTCTTGTGTGTAGAATATTAATGTAATCAAATCTGGGAACAAAATAAACATTCCTGGAAGTCTTTGTAATCTAAGTCTCAAGATGAAACTCTGAAAGTGCAGGAAGTGGCCAGAACCATGTTTACACACAGACAAACTGCCTTAACAAGACTTACAGCAATAAAAGCTTCTGTAAGTCTGCTGTCTCTAATTCCTGTGTGTGTATGCGCGTGTGTGTGTGTGTGTGTGTGTGTGTGTGTGTGTGGCAACATACACTCTCAGAAATAAAGGTACAGTGGAGGCACATTTTTCTTCTTCAAGCTACAAATTTCCCAAATGTACCCTGAAAGTACAATAATGTTCTATATGGGTACTAATAAGTACCTTTTCAAGCAAAAAAGGTACAAATTAATTATGTATTGCTGGCTAGGGGTACAATTTAATGTACCTATAGGGTACCACCCCAGTGGCAAGTGTTTATACCTTTTTAGGTACTTTTCATACCTTTTTTCTGAGAGTATAGATGGGTTCTCGGCCTACAAGATTTCGGTGGTACAACTGAGATTTCTTCATTTGCTTTATTAGGCTTGAAAGCCATTATTCAACTGTTAAGAAGAGACGTCTCTATAAATTGAGTACAGAGGAGACATCTCTCTGAATGGCGTACAGAAGAGACGCCTCTCCGGATGGCAAAGATGTTCCGTTAACCCTGAATTCAATTAGCATTTGTTGTTAACTTTCAATCACAGATAAATGCACAAACATACCTGCTGTTTGAGAGATATAACCTAAACCTAAAAGTAAGGAGCCAGCAGGCCTGTGATTAGTACTGGCCATTGAGACAGCTGCAAATGCCACATTACTTTCATTAATACATACCTGTCCACACCAGTGCACTGTTCCACTCAGAGGATATCTGGGAAGTGTATGTATGTATTTATTTATTTCTGCATGCGTGTTGGAATCCCTGCAGCTGGTAGGTATGTTTTTTTTATAATGGGTGGTCTGGGCTGTCAGTCTTTAATTACAGTCAGATATGGTTACGAATAATAAAAATGCTAACTAAACCAAATTGCTCTGTAATAACCATCTACTTGATAAATCATGCCTGAGGTCCACAAAGGAGAGAATACACTAGTCTTCTGGAAAAAAAACAACAGTGTACAGTGATCTCCAGCAAATAACATTCCAGTTTGAAAGAATGTTGTGGTTTAAATTTGAGGCTTGATTGTAGGTTTCAAAGTTATAGTACCATGCAGACCAAACCAGACAGTTCAGAGCAATGAAAATATGAACTCAAGGTCAGTTGTGCCAAACGTTAATTGTTGATTCTTGCATCTTCTGTTCCCTCTTTTTTTAGTTGTGAATTGCACTATTCTCTCACTCCATCGCTAGTCCACTGTCCACCCCACCTGGAAACACTTGTCTGGGTGATAATGACCTCATTAAGGATGGGGGTAGGGAAGTCTAAAAACAACCCAACTTTCATTCTAGAATGTGCCACACTCTGTTTGGAATGGCAGATAGGCATACGCCTTGATGTGCTAGCACACATTAATACTGAGATTCTGCAGTGTCAACAGCTGGCTTATTAAATGTAAAATAGGCTACCTTCCTGTTATGAACCTCTATTTTCAGCATTTGTGTCAGTAGCACAAGTAGAATTACCAAAAGAGGCTGATGGACATCTGGCATTAGATTAGTGCTCAAGGGAGGTATACTCACAGACTGGTGAGTAAGGGAGTTCAACTCACAGAATAGTAAGTAATGGTGGTAAACCCACAGACTGGTGAGGGAGGTAAACTCACAGGATGCATGAACTTAACCAGGGTCAATATTTAAACGCTACAGTGACGCTTTCAAAAGCAGAGAACGAAGATCTATATTCTCAGGAAGAGCTGGAGCAGTAATTATGCTAACCTTTGGGATGGTAAAGCACGTTAGTGTTGCTGATATACCGAGCAGTAGGTTTCACAGCTTATTTGCCCATCAATACATTCTTATGGGTGTGTTTGATAAAGTAATTCAGCAGAAACAATGGTAAATATAACCATGGCAGGATGAGTAATGACAGATATTATACAGTTTATGTCTAAAGTAGACCGGACCAATGCTGTGGGTCAGAATTGCATTGCAAATGTACCGTTGTTAACAGCAGGATTATTGAACTGAAATAAAAGACAAACACACAGGTGAGCACCCAGTGATTATTGGCTTTTTACAAATACACAGGTGAGCACCCAATGATTCTTGCCTTATCACAAACGCACAGGTATTCCCAGGAAAGGGTTTGAGGTGTACGCCTGTAATGTGCCAATTCTCAACGGCACAGAGTATAAGGGTTCGTTTTTGTCTTTCAATAAATTTGCAGTGAGATCCATATAATCCGTAGACAAATTGTTTGATTTTAAAACACTAATGTTTGCGTTCATTTGTCAATTTTGTTGAATGAACTCAGCCCAGAATTGTGGTTCTCAAAAGCATCTTCATCAGGCAATGCTTTCTCATTCATGTATAAATAATGTACCAGATGTGCCAACTTATGAATGTGTTCAAAAGCACTTTGATCGCATTTAGTCACATTTTGTAGACTATTGGAGGTAAACATGCAGATGAAATTCATGAACTTAATAATGAGTCTCCCCCTACTCCACTGTAGTAGGCCTACATTCAGGATAAGCCCCAGGTGGGTGAAATGTGAAGTGTTAGTGTACATTACTTGGTAAATCAGGTGTGGATTATTCATGCCTGATTCTCAGATAGCTTGTAAATGGGTAAATTAACAGTCTGTGCTGTGCTGTTATGTGTTGTGTTTTCTGGACGTTTTGTCCTTGAGATGAATTAGAACAAACATTTAGTGCATAGATATTATTGACAAAGAACGAGAGTCCCCCATTGTAGAGTGAGTTCTTATTGTCCCTCTCAGTAATTCGCTCCTCAGAGTGCTAGTAGGCCGTTATCCAAAACCAGTCAACTCCTATATTATAATGCCCGCAGCAGATAGCTAATTAACACCACCTGACGGATGGTATTTTCCATCACCCTTCTGTCGGGCTATCCTGCATCACGTGGTTTTGTGCAAAATGAATGAAGAACATGTCCATTCGTCATGGTCGGGCGGCCTCCAAATAAAACAGGTTAATTCCGATGTGTATATCAAAAACATATTGAATATAGGAATATAGGATCGCTAACTACATTATGTAGCCTAGTTCGTATGTCATGAACGTTAGCTGGATTTCCGTTAGTTACCTATAATTAGCAAGCGAACCAAAAGGTTTGAAAAACGTAGCGTCGCAAGCGAGCAGGTGAGATGGGCTAATGAATTGCTTAGCTGTCAGGGAATAGACGTTGTTGTTATTTATTTTTACTTAGTATATTATGTTGACGCTGTTTTTGACAACGGTACTGTTCGGCAGATGGATTCTAACCCCAGTCAGAAGAAGAGGAATCCGAGAACGATACAAGGGGGGTTTTATTGAATGCATCTGTAAATGCAGGTAAACCATTTAGGCTACGAAAGACTCCAGGCTTGAGCCTTAATTCTGAGTTTCTTGGCATGTTTTAATAGTATATATTGTGTTAATATATTATATAAACATATTACAGGTTTCCAGCCTGCCTAAAAAGAGTAAATAACAATGTTCAGGTGATACAGTTACTTAAACAAGAATGGCCTCTGTCATTAACAAATCAAAGTGCAAGGCTACATACTTGGTAAAACACGTGTTTTTGGCTGTACATGCTGTCTGGTTTGTTTGTAACATAAATAATATAAATAATTAGTGTAATCTAGAAATATAATTAATGGCTCATTATGGGCCTTTTGGTGTTCTGCGGACATTGGGATCACAAACTAATTTTCTGTAATACAGAACCTAAATAGCCCAGAGGCTATTATTCTCATTTGTAGCCAGACCGCTATTTATCATGGGTTTGAGGAAAAGCCGTAATGTGCGGGCGTTTACCATTATTCCGAAAGCAATGAGCTAAACTGTTTCTGTAAAGTGGCCCTGGATTTTTCGCAGTTTTCAGTTCACAGAAAAATTGTTCACAGGAAACCGTTCACAGAAATGGGACTCGTCGCTCATAACCCTCATGGGGTTCCTCAATCAAGTATGTCATTAATATTTATTAAATCTACTGTATATGTCAAATGAAAACAGAAGTGTGATCTTGCCATTTAAATACTGAGCAAAGCTAACAGTGAAAGGGTTGAATGAATACATTCTGACGGATGTATAAATGATTGTATGACACAACCGTGGCATTGCCAGTTCTGGTTGAGCGATTGAACGTCAACAGAAAAATGATTCTGACCGTAAAGAGCGTGCTCCTGCGCTGCTTGTGGTCAGGGTACTGTGCTGTTTTGTGAGGAAACGTGAGCATGCAGATCTGCTTCAGGCAGACAGACTCGCACCGCGGTCTCCTGCACATCTCATCCAATTCTTACGCATGACCCCACGAGATGCGTCTCGTCCAATTCTTACGCATGACCCCACGAGATGCATCTCGTCCAGTTCTTACGCATGACCCCATCAGATGACGCAGCAGGGTTGGCATGCAGGGCCCCTGAGGAATGCGCTGTTGCTATGCGGCGGACGCGTCAGGCATGCCTGTCGGGGGCGTAACTAATGGGATCTGAATGCGCCACATGCAGGGTGAATGCGTAGCTGAGCGGCTCCCCCATCTGTCTCTGTCAAGAGCAGCATGTCACTTCTGTAAAGACCACGTTACACTTTCTCAACCGTGACACTTACAACGCCCCCTGACACACTGATGGTTGCAACGCCCCTTACGACGCCGATGCGTACAACACCCCCTGACATACTGACGATTACGACGCCCCTGTTACACACGACATATGGCTACAACACCACCTGTGGTTATTCCGTACATTTGGCTCATCGTAGATGATCTTGTTGATTATTGGTTCAATTAGATCACATGGTTAAATGATTCTGTCAAAGAACAACACGTGATTTGTACACGAGCAGTGTGTAACCAGCCTAAGAATGTTTACAGCATATTTTTTGCAGATTTATCTTTTTTCACACTTAGTATCACACTTATAGCCTCAATTTCATAACATTAAATTTTTTTGTACGAGTCATTGCAAGATCTCCACTGCAGTGAAGTAAAAAGCAGTCAATAAACTACGTTTTCAGCGAGAAATGTATTGTCTACCTCACGGGCGCACATGTTGTCTGCATTATTAAGCTCCATTTTGGCATCTCTATCGACGCATTATTGAAGAACTATTCTGAAGAATTCCACAGCTCCGCTGTATGGCTTATTAATACAGGGTACAAATCCCAGGTATAACAAACTTATTTGGTCTGAATTACACTTCTGATTTAATACAACCTTCAGAGGCACCTCTGGTATTAATTCCACTAATCAAAGAGATTTGACTATGATGCGTCTGCATAACAGTGTTGGTTTTACATTACAGAGAGACGGCTCTTAATTTGAAGCCACTTATAAATGACCTGTGCTAAATTACCTGTGCTCTGAGACAGGTAATGATCTCTTTGAAAAGCCAGTATCCCCTTTTTTACTTAAAAAAAAAAAATGGAAGCACATAAAACACAAACTTTAATCAGATAAATATGATGTACAATAGCATAGTACTTCTCTGTAAACAATAAAACTTTTGCTTCAAGCAAGATATGAGTTTAATTTTAGATTTCATTTTTGTAGAACTAGTTTTTATTTATAGAAGAGCAGTAGATTTTATCCTGAGGAAATTGAAAACAAGGATGTGAATCTGGATACTTCGAAGGAAAACCAGTGAAGTACTTTGCTATCCCATCATCCCCTGCAGAGAGGAAATGGATAGATGTAGATTCTCTGAGTGTGTGAGCACAGATGTAGATTATCTGAGTGTGTGCTTGCAGATGTAGATTCTCTGAGTGTGTGCGCACAGATGTAGATGTAGTGGACACTAGACAAGGTTGCTCACCCCTCAGCGAGAAGCTTCTGTTACCTGACTCTCACTACAATGTAACCAACGCAGTGGCACAGCAATCAAACTGTAATTCAGACCCCACTGTTGTGGCCTGGAACAGAATTAACCCACCAAGAGCCAACACAGCCAAACGCACTGATCCGGCACAGCTAAACTCATTGAGCCAGCACAGCCAAACCCACTGATCCGGCACAGCTAATCGCACCGAGCCAGCACAGCCAAACGCACCGAGCCAGCACAGCCAAATGCACCGAGCCAGCACAGCCAAGCGCACTCAGCCAGCACAGCCAAGGCGCACTGAGCCAGCACAGCCAAACGCACTGAGCCAGCACAGCCAAGGCGCAACGAGCCAGCACGGCCAAGCGCACTGAGCTAGCACAGCCAAGGCGCAACGAGCCAGCACGGCCAAGCGCACTGAGCCAGCACAGCCAAGGCGCACTGAGCCAGCACGGCCAAGCGCACTGAGCCAGCACAGCCAAGCGCACCGAGCCAGCACAGCCAAGCGCACCGAGCCAGCACGGCCAAGCACACTGAGCCAGCACAGCCAAGCGCACCAAGCCACTGGGGTCCAGGCCTGCTGGTGAGATGGAAAAACCTCTTTCATCCTCCCCCCTCCTCCTCTTCCTCCCTACACACATGGGACTCCCAGGTGTAATAACTGAGGAACTGCACACGCCAGACACAGACCCTCATTCATCACGCACTTGCACACGTGTGTCTGAACAGACACACCACCACCCCAATGAAAAAACAGGGCTCCAGTTAATTCTCTCCCATTCCATTGGAAACCAGGTGACCCTTCAATGCATTTGTGTGTTATACAGGTCTGTGCTGGTCCAGGTGGGGTGTGGACAAGTCAGTGTAATGCATTGAAACTGAAATTTTTTTTTTTTACTGTGCTGACAAAGGAACGTACTTTATTTTGGCTCAAGTATTTAAGCACTTTTATTCCTTTAAACTGAAAACAAAGCTGCTATTTTTGTTCTCTTTTCCCCCTGTAGGGTTTTCACAGAACATTCCCACGTGTGTTTTATGTTCCCCGTTTCCCAGAATTCCCAAGAGATGATAAATCATGGTAAACGCTTCTTTCAGCCACAGTCCCTCAAACCCACACGTCTGATGAATCTGAGGCTTCTTTGCTCCATTGTTTTTCAACAGTCCACATATTGTAGGCACAGATCTCAGTCACGGTGACACCAGATTCATCACAAATGGGTACTGTATATGCGTAAAGAAAGTCAAGCTGACATAAATTACACACACATGGGTCTGTGTGGATATTTAAAGATGTAATCCATACTGTATATCAAATGCACAGATATTTTTTCATGCGAAACAGTAGTTTGAAGGAAAAATTTAATACAGTGAATTTAATCAAGAAATATGAGTTCCGGAAACGCGCTCAGATACAAACACAGCACAGGGTCACTGTGATTAGTACTGCGCTCAGATACAAACAGCACAGGGTCACTGTGATTAATACTGCCCTCAGATACAAGCACACAGCACAGGGTCACTGATTAATACTGCGCTCAGATACAAACACACAGCACAGGGTTATTGTGATTAGTACTGCGCTCAGATACAAACACACAGCACAGGGTCACTGTGATTAGTACTGCGCTCAGATACAAACAGCACAGGGTCACTGTGATTAGTACTGCGCTCAGATACAAACACAGCACAGGGTCACTGTGATTAGTACTGCGCTCAGATACAAACACAGCACAGGGTCACTGTGATTAGTACTGCGCTCAGATACAAACACACAGCACAGGGTCACTGTGATTAATACTGCGCTCAGATACAAACACAGCACAGGGTCACTGTGATTAATACTGCGCTCAGATACAAACACACAGCACAGGGTCACTGTGATTAGTACTGCGCTCAGATACAAACACACAGCACAGGGTCATTGTGATTAGTACTGCGCTCAGACACACAGCACAGGGTCACTGTGATTAATACTGTGCTCAGATACAAACACAACACATCATATGTGATTAATAATGCGCTCGGATGTATTTACAGTAGAACAACGGCTGCGGGAGAAAGAGCTGCAATGTTTGATCTCTGTTTATTCAGCAGTAACACAAGAGCTGATATCTGTACACAGGTCCACCCACACACTCCAAATATTTACACTGAGCTAAATGTGATCTGAACCAACATCCTGCTGGAAATGTACAGAACCCAGTTTTCTTCAAAGGAGTTCCTTATTTCAGTGAGCTTTCTTCTGCAGAGAAACCGTTCTGGAAAAAGGGCAGTGTGCACATTTATGAATTGTTATTTCACCAACTGCCACACAAAGAGAAATATAATTAGTTATGCTGGCAGTTTTGAGGCTATTGCCGCTCAGATTTGTGCAGCGCTGACTTCTGCTTCTTTCTGATTATGTTTGCAAGCAGTGTGCCATGGTTTGGTAAACCATGTTTTCCAGTTCAGCTCATTCACATCCTCATTGGACCGTAGCCCTGGATTCAATGAACGCAGATCCTTGACTGAATTTAGCCTCTCAATGAAGTGTAGCGTTTCCCCCCCAAAACGCAGTTCGGTTAGTTCAATGATCACCATGTTTAACTTGCCAAACTGAGTTTGTGGGAAACGGAAAACCAACACTTGGATTTATTTGTAAGTGGAAGGTAAACACAGGGCCTAGACTCCAGCAAACTTCAGAAATGACGCCATTATCGTACTGATTGAGGTTTGTTTGGGAATGAAAATTGTGACCTATAAAAATGTTATCTGTATACATACATTTACATACACAACTATTGTCATATACTGTATAAACATTCTTCTATACAGTATAAATGCAACTATGCACACATATATGCATGCTTCTACATATAAATGCAATTATACACATCTCTGCACATATTTCTACATATAAGCATAACTACACATCTATATGCATACGTCTACATATAGATTTGTCATGTAAAATAAATCGTCCATGATCTGCCTTCGGCTCTGCCCATCACTTTAACAGGGCGATCCCGTTTCCAGCCCCTATGGCGCAGGGTGTTCCTGAAATTAACGCCCCATTTTTATAAACCAATCACGAAAGGTTTTTAATCTGCTGTGGAACACGCGTCATTTTCTGTGTTCATGCTTGTTCATCATTCGATGGCTGCAGGTCTCCGGCATTTCTCAGTGTCTTAGACTCAACAGGAAAGCCACATGCTTCAGTACCCAAAAAGAAGAGAGACCAGAAATGATCTAATGCGGGTAATTTTTTTATAAACCAATCTTAAACTGAGCAGTTTCAGCTTTCTTTAATTTTTGGACTTTGTATTCCAAGGGAACACACGATTGGCAGACAGAAAATATGTCAGAATTTGGGCATAAGCAAAAGAGGGTATTTGTAAAGCAATTCATTACTCTGGTGTTGAGAGGTGGTTGGATGGGCTGAGGTTGGTTGGCAGCATCCAGAGTTGGCCGCTGATGTGAGCATTGTGGGAAGGCCAGAGACTGATGCTGCGAGCGAGGCTGAATATGGACTGTGTACAGGCTGAGTACAGACTCAGTACAGAGTGAAAATAAGCAGAGTACAGACTCAGTACTGGCAGAGTACAGACTCAGTACAGAGTGATTACTGGCAGAGTACAGACTCAGTACAGAGTGAGTACTGGCAGAGTACAGACTCAGTACAGAGTGAGTACTGGCAGAGTACAGACTCAGTACAGAGTGAGTACTGGCAGAGTACAGACTCAGTACAGAGTGAGTACTGGCAGAGTACAGACTCAGTACAGAGTGAGTACTGGCAGAGTACAGACTCAGTACAGAGTGAGTACTGGCAGAGTACAGACTCAGTACAGAGTGAGAATAGGCAGAGTACAGACTCAGTACAGACTCAGTACTGGCAGAGTACAGACTCAGTACAGAGTGAGTACTGGCAGAGTACAGACTCAGTACAGAGTGAGTACTGGCAGAGTACAGACTCAGTACAGAGTGAGTACTGGCAGAGTACAGACTCAGTACAGAGTGATTACTGGCAGAGTACAGACTCAGTACAGAGTGAGTACTGGCAGAGTACAGACTCAGTACAGAGTGATTACTGGCAGAGTACAGACTCAGTACAGAGTGAGTACTGGCAGAGTACAGACTCAGTACAGAGTGAGTACTGGCAGAGTACAGACTCAGTACAGAGTGAGTACTGGCAGAGTACAGACTCAGTACAGAGTGATTACTGGCAGAGTACAGACTCAGTACAGAGTGAGTACTGGCAGAGTACAGACTCAGTACAGAGTGAGTACTGGCAGAGTACAGACTCAGTACAGAGTGAGTACTGGCAGAGTACAGACTCAGTACAGAGTGATTACTGGCAGAGTACAGACTCAGTACAGAGTGAGTACTGGCAGAGTACAGACCCAGTACAGAGTGAGTACTGGCAGGGTACAGACTCAGTACAGAGTGAGTACTGGCAGAGTACAGACTCAGTACAGAGTGATTACTGGCAGAGTACAGACTCAGTACAGAGTGAGTACTGGCAGAGTACAGAGTGATTACTGGCAGAGTACAGACTCAGTACAGAGTGAGTACTGGCAGAGTACAGACTCAGTACAGAGTGAGTACTGGCAGAGTACAGACTCAGTACAGAGTGAGTACTGGCAGAGTACAGACTCAGTACAGAGTGAGTACTGGCAGAGTACAGACTCAGTACAGAGTGAGAATAGGCAGAGTACAGACTCAGTACTGGCAGAGTACAGACTCAGTACAGACTCAGTACTGGCAGAGTACAGACTCAGTACAGAGTGAGTACTGGCAGAGTACAGACTCAGTACAGAGTGAGTACTGGCAGAGTACAGACTCAGTACAGAGTGAGTACTGGCAGAGTACAGACTCAGTACAGAGAGAGAATAGTCAAGGGGCTGTGGGGGCATGGGGGGCGGGGTGTTACCTTCTTTGGCCTCTCATATGGCTGCCAGGCTCAGCAGGGTTAAGGATCGTAAGGTGGATGTATACTCCATACCTGCTCCCTCTCTGGGCCCCTGGCGTTTGATGGCAGTTTGCAGTGATGTATGGAGGCTCTGGTCCTCATTACAGAACAGTGGGCCCCGGTGATGAATAGAACAGAGCCTAAATATTTATTATGTACAGTAACCGCTGGGAGTGGCATCTGAAGCCGTAATCTACGCTGTTTACATACCTAAACTCACTTATCCCAATGGCAAGCATGTGTGACCCTAAACATGCACTCCATAGTTTGAGCTATGAGACAGGTTATTCACAGTGCCCCAGCAAGCTCACACTGTGCTAGACTGTGCAAGGGTTACACAGCCTGCATAGCACAGCTCACACTGTGGTAGACTGTGCAAGGGTTACACAGCCTGC
Source organism: Synaphobranchus kaupii (assembly GCA_029718625.1). Classification (NCBI taxonomy): domain Eukaryota; kingdom Metazoa; phylum Chordata; class Actinopteri; order Anguilliformes; family Synaphobranchidae; genus Synaphobranchus; species Synaphobranchus kaupii. Next base: position 126,489,482 of record CM056376.1, read on the forward strand.
CCTAGCACACCTCACACTGTGCCAGACTGTGCAAGGGTTACATAGCCTGCCCTAGCACAGCTCACACTGTGCTAGACTGTGCAGAGTATCACTGTAGCAGGCTCCACATCAGCAAACTGGCATGGAGTTATAAACATATTCAGATTTATGTTGATGTTGCAGCCCAGAAATAAATCTATAAATGGTAATATTAAAAACCTATCACTGCGGTGTTACATTTCAGATTCATTACACCACAGGAGGTGAGATCTCACACCCAAAGACAGCAGTGACTTAAGCTGTAAGCTGATTACTATTGGGCATACAGAAGTAAAGTTTCCTGCTCGTTGAAGCTCAGCAGGACAGTTTTGTTTTGGAACTTAATTGATGCTGGCTGTGGTATTGATGCTGAAGCTGACAATTTTATGCATGCTGAAGCTGACAATGTTATGCATGCTGAAGCTGACCAGGTTATTGATGCTGAAGCTGAGCAGGTTATTGATGCTGAAGCTGACCAGGTTATTGATGCTGAAGCTGACCATGTTATTGATGCTGAAGCTGACCATGTTATTGATGCTGAAGCTGACGATTTTATTGATGCTGAAGCTGGCTGTGGTATCGATGCTGAAGCTGACTATGCCATTGATGTTGAAGCTGACTGTGGTATTGATACTGAAGCAGGCCATATTGCGCAAAGCTGGGTGAGTCAAATATTGCCACGTTCTGTGCAGAGAACAGAAAATAAGACTGTAATTATCCACATATTTATGAAAGCTTTCTCTAGATACTGGTGACAGGGAGGTTTGTTCATTAAAATCACGAGGTTCATAATCACATTTGTTTGACTGTATGGCTTTTGTTTGTTGGTATTTGGTGCCGGTTTGCAGGAGATTTCTGAGGTTAGGAAAGGTTTTCCCTCTCGTGGTTGGGCAGATTATAGGTATTAAACTAGCTACTAAAGTGTCATGGCATGGACATGAACCAGAAGAGAGTTGGGTTGGGGCTGGAATGGTTTGTGGGGTCTCAGGGATGGGAAGGGGGGGGGTTATGGGGTCCTGCTCCTCAGCACACTACACAGTCCGTAATGTTGTCGCAGTGAATACTGCGGTGAGCTGCGGCAGTGTGCGTTCCTTTCCCAAGATCTGCGGCGCAAATAAACACCAAAACTGCAGTTGAACTCCATGCAACATGGGACAGAGATGAGCAGCCTGAGCCCATGTGATTATTTCCAACACTCACACAAGGCTGCTGCTAAACTTCACATTTGTTGATAGAAGTTGCTAGATGTGTTAATTTGCATATTTGAGCGATGTCATTGGGTTAATTTGCATATATTCATTAGCGGAGAGCAGCGAGTTAAAACGGTCAGCTGCTCAGTGAGAAAAGCAGCTACTGCTAGCCAGCGTACGCCAGGGCTACTGCTAGCCAGTGTACGCCAGGGCTACTGCTAGCCAGCGTACGGCAGGGCTACTGCTAGCCAGTGTACGCCAGGGCTACTGCTAGCCAGTGTACGCCAGGGCTACTGCTAGCCAGCGTAGGCCAGGGCTACTGCTAGCCAGTGTACGCCAGGGCTACTGCTAGCCAGTGTAGGCCAGGGCTACTGCTAGCCAGCGTACGCCAGGGCTACTGCTAGCCAGCGTATGCCAGGGCTACTGCTAGCCGGCGTACGCCAGGGCTACTGCTAGCCAGTGTACGCCAGGGCTACTGCTAGCCAGCATAGGCCAAGGCTGGTTCACTGCTTATATCCCACACTCAGCGCCTCTCCACCAGTCTCTGTTACTGAAGAAGGAAAATGGTTTGAACTTTCTTTTGAATTAAGGCAACTTGTCAATTTCAGTTCTCAAGCACTACAATAAGCATTTAATTGGACAGTATCGCTACTGTAATATACTTAACTCATTAATTCCGGACAGTGGCAAATAATCCAAGGAATAAAATTTCTTCTTTTTTATTGCATAAATCGCTTTCTAGATATTCCTTTGAAATTGAATGTTAAGATTTAAGATACAGCTGTAATATCCTCTGTGTGGCTGCAGGTAGTGTTGGTCATATGTCAACTGTAATGAACCTAAAATGAGTTAGATCCTGTTTTGGCCTGGAGGAGCAGCATTGTGAAATATGACCAGATTTATCTTGAAAACAATTAATAAGGAGGTGTGTGTTGCTGACAGTCTCCTGGCAACAGGCAGTTCCTGAGCCCATCCATTTTTACTCTGATGTCTCCTCCTCAGACAGGGTCTAACAAATACCTGCCACAGGTGATACAAGAGCCCGATCAATCAAACTGAAAATCTGCCCACTCTGCCCATATCCCAGACCCCTTCCTGACTGAAAATAATTTTAAAAAAAACATTTATTTACATTTTGAAAGCTAATTATAGCGGAACGGAATTCCCTTTGGGTCCAGAGGTCCCATTTGGTGACCTAAATCCTTTCAAATGGACGTGCTGGTGAATCACGGCCGGATTTTAAACCTCCTTCACCGTATTTACATGAATCTTTTAAAAATAAAAAAAAAATAAAAAATGCGATTCATGCGATTCACGATTTCATATGACATGAATGCAGTATGTGAATGAGTGAAGGGAAAAAAATGTCAGATGTGCAGCACACATTTGATGAGTTGAATGATTTTGTGTATGCGAGTAAACATAATAATCTCACACAGAATGATTGTGTTTTTCCAAATAACCTACACAATGGGACATATATAAATATAAAATCTGTTCTATGGTGGTAAAATAATCAGCCTTCATTTTGGAGAAAACTCTTTAGACCTATTGAGCAAAAGCCTTCTCCTTGCTGCGCAGAGCTGCGTGGTAATCGCTGGCCTGGCTGCGCAGAGACGGGATGTATGTCCAGAGGACATCCAGGCACATTTGTCACAGATGCTCATTAAATTATTATTAAAAGTTAAGGGAAATCCCGGCCTAAACATCTGAAGGCCAGTGGGACACTGCAGAAAACGGGACACTGACTAACGTCGTTACGCCTGTTAATTCTGCTCACATTTTTAAAACTTCCCATCAGTCAGAGAAGCTTGGATCGTCTGTTCATTTTCTCTAAATAATGACTGGAGCCACCGTCGCTTTGGAAGCTCGACAGCGATGACCGGATGGCACTCGCTGCTTCAGGGTCGTCACGCTGACCTTTTCTCCGTACGACAAGCTGCCAGCGCCACGCCCTTCTCTGACACGCCTCTCCTGCTGTGCGCTAGAATGCCAGCCAGCTGGATCCGTTCGGCAAATTCAAATTAAAACAAACAAAAACAAAACTGGGCATGATCCCAGAAAAGGGCTGAAGCCTGGCACGCGCTCTCCTCCTCCTCCTCCTCCTCATCTTGGTTTCTCTTCCGTAATCCCACAGCCTGCGCAGGAGGATCTGCCTCAGGCCTCCACCCAGCACAATAAAGTGGGAAAATCCTCCCTAAATCGGAGAGATCCGGCCGGGTGACGCAACACATTACTGCAAACAGTACGTTTAGCCATTTGGCTTTTGGGTATAATTCAATAAAACACTTTCATGGAAAAACAATATCACAGGAAATTACACGACTATAAATGAACCCTGCCTGGCACATTAAAAACAACTCTGCCGCCTGTCAGAACTCATTATCTTTAATATTTTTGCAGACACAACAGTTGTGTCCAATAGTAAAATGTTATTGTCATTGGTCAAGGCCAATATTACATTTGTGGTAGGAAATGATTTATGAGAATAATAATGGGATATCACCGCATGCGGACCTTTATGTTTTTATAAGAGGACTTTACCATTTTTACGTTTTTCAATGTATTTTTATGAGACCTGGATTCAGTAAAAATGTTCCCCTTTGACTCGCAGTTAAATCATATTTTTTCAAATTTCTGGCTAAAACACACACATACACACACTCATAATGGACTCTTCGGTCCAGCTCAAACAGTGTGCAGACTTTTCGGTGCGTTTGGCGCTAAGCTTTTCTAAGTGCTATCCCTGTGTGGTCTGTCTTTTTAAATGGTCCTGTAGAGAAAAAGGTTTATTTCTGTTTCCTCTCTGTGAGATTGTGCAGCGATGCCAAGCGGGTGAAACCCTACTGCCACACTACCGCCATTAATCTCCTGGCCACCGGGAACATTATGAAGGGGACACGCTGGAGCACGGAACGTCCCATGTGCCTTTTACCTCAAAGTTTATCCTGAGGACTGCATAACTTAGACTTTTAACATCGCTCTCCAAGTGCCGTCGTTTTGTTGTAATATGTCTCTGTAGACAGATTGAGTTACTGTATTCTCTGTGCCAGAGAGAGAGAGAGACAGACAGAGAGAGAAAGGGTATGAGAGTGACCATTATTTACTTGCGTATAAATGCTGTTTATTGTTTTGGCCCTGTCATATTGATTTGGGTGAAATCAACTTTACATTACTTAATAATTCAACCAGAACTGTACATTATGATTTATACTGCAGTATTACAGCAGAATTGTAATTTAACCATGTTCAGGAATGTGCCCAACAATTGCTCCGGGGAAACTAATGATTTATTGTGATTATATAAAATAACTAAAATGGATGATCATGGAAGGTTAGTGTCTAACATGCTGGTAATGTTTTTTTTTTTCATGTGGCAGTGATCATTCATTTTGGCTCTAGACTGCTCTACAGCCTGACTTTAATGATTAAGCACATTAGCATTTTTTCTTCAGTGCTTTTCAAACTGGCAAGTGCCCCAACATTGGAAAGCTAAACTTTTAACAGGGAGAATATACTCATAAATTCAAAATGTTCTTTTTTCCCCAGCAAATATATTTCCCGCTTAATGTATCTCCCTATTTACTTCCTTCCTCAAGCTGAACGGATGGTGATTCATAAGGGACGCTGTAAAGCATCTATAAACCTTATTACTAAACATATATGCATTGCTAAGTGCTCAGACGCACTGCTGTACATAAAGCTACTGCAGTTTGTCGTAGGCTAATCCATTACTGAAACACAGTGTGCAGTTTTGCAGAGTCTTCGTCCGAATTTAGTTTCTCATGGACTGGTTTTCTAAAACAGAACATTACCTTTCTTTTTCTCTCAACTTGCAATTAAAGATGTCATTTTAGAGGTCTGAGTGACAAAACCAAGCCAAAATGTGCTCAGGCATTTTGTCTCTGGGTGACAATTGTGGCTCATTAGAGGACTGATAGTCTTGCTGTGACGCTCCTGTTGTGTCAATCGGCGACATTTCCTTTGTCTCTCTCATGGCAGGGCTCTTCCTGTCTTTAATAACTCTTCAGAAAAGAGCCTAATTAGTCTCTCCTTCCAGACCTGTATTTTGAGGCAAAAAGTCCCTTGCCAGGACCGGATGTTCGATTCTTGGAATGAAACTGATTTTAATTCTGGGCTGGCTCAGAACTAATCAGATGTATTTACTCTGGCAGTTATAAACAGTCTTATTGTGCCTTCAGGAGTGGCAGTGTAATATAATGGTTAGGGTACTGGGATTGTAACCTCACTGTTGCAGGTTGGATTCCCAGGCAGGACACTGCCATTGTACCCTTGAGCAGGTAACCTAATCTGAAATGCTTCAGTATATATCCAGCAGTATAAATGGATACTGTAATGTAATGGACTCCTAGTGTGGATCACACACATGTAAACCAGTATGTAACCAGGTTTTGTCAGCAATAGTCTTACTCAAGTTCACAGCTTCTGTGTCAGAATGCAAGATGAGAAATTATTATTATTCAGAGCCACAGAACTGGAATTTAATTTAACAGCAAATTGACGGTCATAGGAAGACTTGTCTGGGACAGTTCAGTGTGGTGCCCGATATTCAGTTTGATGTTCAGCTAAATGAAACACATATTGCATGAGAGGTTGTGGTCTTTAGAGGGAGTGGATCTCTTGAAAGAGAGGGGTGCTGGACAGTGGGCTTCTGGCCGGACAGGAAGCATATGGCTCCACTGTGTGATCAAAAGAAGTAATTAGAGGAATCGAGGTGTAATTACGCCCCCCTCTACGTCCCCTCTACGCCCCCCTCTATGTCCAATGTGACTGGGAGCAGGCGTGCTTATTGGTGAGCAGATCAGACTGTGTGAATAGTGAGCAGATCAGACTGTGTGAATAGTGAGCAGATCAGACTGAATGGTGAGCAGATCAGGGCCACGTTCAATCTGAAAACGATGTGCACCGTTTTGCTACGGTTTCCGGGTTGAACGACATGTTTCCTCGAAACGGTGTGAAACGGTGTGCAACGGGCTATGAGGTACGTTTTCTCTCGTTTGGTGGGTGTGTCAGAGGTGTTACCCAATCAGCAGTGACGTGTATATAAACCATGCCGTATTAAAAAGGCAATGCTTGCGTAACACAACAGGGTGTTCAACGCACCACCGTTTCCGTTTAAATAAACGTTTTGCTACGTTTTGTCGGGGCTGAACGCAGCCCAGGTTGTGTGAATGGTGAGCAGATCAGACTGAATGGTGAGCAGATCAGGCCGTGTGATTGGTGAGCAGATCAGACCATGTGATTGGTGAATGATGAAAGCCAGATATCCCAGTTAAGTATTTTTATATATTTGTTTTTAATAGTACTTATTACTTAATATTAAACTCAGATGGATATAAATAGCATTTACAGTATATTGTATTTCATATGAGTTTAATGTGAAGAAGTGTTTGCGCACTCTGTAGGTTCCAGGTTGGCTAAAATAGCATGTTGCATATCATTCTTCCAATTTCAAGACCTAACAGTGTTTCTAAAGCCCCCACTCACATGAGCTGCATACATCAGGGAAAGTGTCCTTACATATCACTAGTTCTCATCACATCCATACCGTTTTGTGCTTTTCTATCCTGGCCATTAAATCTCCCTTCCTTCCCTAGTCCATACCCTTGGTGGAAGGGAGGATAAACCAGGGAGCGAGGGAATATAATTACTCCCTCCCCTTTCTTAAATTGGATCCGAATCATACTTGGTGTGGCTGCAATATTTCATCCTGGCATTTTGGGGATTCCCCCCTTGAAGCAAGGGAGGGGAATGACAGGAAATTTCGGATCCAAACGCAGCCCGTGTCCACTTTCTAACAGGCTGTTTTAAACAGCACCTGAAGCACCAGGCACGTGCTGCTGGGGGTAGCCTAATCTATTCCATTTCCGTGGTAACTGACACCCCCCCCCCCCCCCCCCCCCCCCCCCCCCCCAACACACACACACACCCAGCTGTGTCAGTTACTGAGCTGAGGTGTTTTATTGGATGGATTCAATTGGGTGAAGAGAACCACCTGCATAGTGGTGCTCAGGCCATTTGTTATCCAAATATCTCTCCCGGGTAATCTGGCCCTTTTCAAACCAGGTAATCACTAGACTATTCCTGTTTTACAAATCCCACTACGGCTCGACGTAGCTTCTTCATGGGATATAAGAGATAGAAAAATAAGAAAAAGTTGAGATTTACAAAGGCAGCAGAAAAGAAAGGCAGACTCATAACTCACAGAGTTAAACATGGCTGCCGCCTTCACAGTCAGTGTGCTGAGTGGGAGGGACAGGTCTTGTGCAAGGGGGAAAGAACTATCTTTGAGATGTCCTCGAAAGCAAAGCTTTTTATGTGTGGCCACCACACCCAGAGGCGTAGCGGAGGCCCCCGCACCCCCCGCGGTGCGGGGGAGCCCCGGAGCTTAGGAGGCCCCGCCCCCACTAGATTTTTTTTTCTTTACATTGTAGGCTATCCTCTTAAGCTGATGATACACGGGCAATATTTTCGGGCAATATTGCCAGCAATGGGCAATGGGTATGGGCCACTGTAGCAATGGGCAATGGGGCAATAACTGAAAAAAGATTTTTTGCGGATCCTGTTTTTAACCTCTGTTTCAAACCTTTACCGTCATCTCACCACAAAGGTATATATGTGCCCGGAACGGCAAGAACCACAGCTTTCCGCCAATGTAATTCAATCGACCGTATCTCTAAATTTTACGGAAGCATTCATGGATGTATTCACCAGTAAAGCAGGTGGTCTGACTACGTCTGCTGAGTAAAGTTAGCTAGCTAGTTAAAAGTCACTCGGTTCGTCAGTACGGCGGTGAGTGAGTAATAATACCAATTATTTACAATCAAAAGTCAAGAATACCATAACTTATGAAAAGTTGGTCTTTATTTCAATATTACACTAATATATCAATATAACTTACCTGAGTAATAAATAAATAAAGTTATAAGAGATCAGCATCCCTTCGGTTTCCTCGCACCACTTGGCAGCCATTGTTGAAATTTATTTTTGGAAGACTCAGGTGTCATGTGACCCAAAATCTCATCTGTGATTGGATGGTAGCAAAATATTGCTTGCCTCGATCAAACTTGTTCAGATATTGATTTGTCAATAGGAAAATTTCCAGCAATCATTGCCTGGCAATATTGCCTGAAAATATTGCCCGTGTATCATCAGCTTTAGATTTTGTAACGGGAACAGGGCGCAGAGGGCGGGGCCCCTTCCCTTCCATGTTGCTAGGCACCCCGTCATGTGTATCGTTCTTAATAATGATTTGCTCACCTGCGATAGGGCTAGCCGGCTGATAACTAATGCTCATTGGCAGGCTGGGCAGCGTTCAAAACAAAGCGGGAAGCATTGTTAATTTAACGTTCATTAGTTGCGTTGCCGGTAAAAAATAAAAAATGAAGCGCAAATACCCAAGCGGTGCTCAGAAGAACAAAATGAAAGCGAAAGCCGAACAGGAGAGGGCAAAGTTGCCCAAAATAACGTCATTGTTCCCGCAGGCAGCAAACGTTTCTGCAGATGCATCGGCAGTAAGCTCCCCACCCGGCCCGGCCACCGCTAGTAACAGCTCCGAGTCCAGACAGCCCAGCAGTCCCGTTACAGCCGAGCCAGCTAGCCGCTTAGAGACAGGTTAGAATAATAGAAAGTTTTATTAGCCATAACCAGTATGAGTAGGCTACAGGTTACATTGGAACTGGAATCTAATCAGTTCCTTTTTTCAGGTCAACAAGAAGTCAGCTGTGCCCCCTCCAAGGCCAGTTCCGACATAGCTCAGCCAGCTAGCCGTGCCCCCACAGGCCCCAGCAGTAGTCAGTCCGAAATAGCAGCTCCCGCCCACCCCAGGGACACGTTGGCCAGCGACAACTCTGTGACTGAATACCCTACTGATAGGGGGAAATTCCCTGTAGATCTAGAAGACGACAATGTTAAACGGTACATTCTCAATAACGGGCCATGCAAACCTGAAGGGCCATTCAAAAGGGATGGGAAGGGTAGGTGCTTTTCCAAAGAGTTCTATAACAAAACATCTAAAAGGGGATGTAGGATTCCGCGCAAGTGGCTATGTTACTCACCATCTATGGACCGGGCGTACTGTGAGCAGTGCTGGCTGTTCGGTGACAGACGGTCTGCCCATCACCTCCACCAAGCGTGGAGAATAGGAATAAATGATTGGCAGGGTCTCTCTAAAAAGATTAAAGAACACGAATTCTCTCGCTCTCATTTGGCAGCATGTGTCGTTTATGATACGTGGAAACATAATCTGACAATTGACTCGCAAATATCATCTGAGTTTAAGAGAGAGGTGGGGTTTTGGACCGAGGTCCTAACCAGAATAACTGATGTTACACTAACACTGGCCTCTCGCAACTCTGCTTTCCGGGGTCACCGAGAGAAAATAGGTGATATAGATAATGGTAATTTCTTATCTACCATAGAACTTATGGCGCGTTATGATCCAGTTCTGCAAAGGCTTATTGAAAGCAAAAGGAAGGTGCACTACCTAAGTCCTCAAACTCAAAACGAAATAATTTCATTACTATCGAAAAAAGTGCAGGACACAATCATTACAGACATAAAGAATGCAGAATTCTATTCGGTTATAATGGATACTACCCAGGACATTTCAAAAGTAGACCAACTGAGCCAAGTGTTCAGATATGTTACGATATCAAATGATGAAAAAGGAAACCCTACAGAGGTGAAAATAAACGAAAGTTTTTTGGGCTTCCATGCAGTCACAGACCAAACTGCCGCAGGTCTCGAGAGAGAAATTCTCGAATCGATGGAGAGAAAGGGGATACCACTTGGGAAGTGCCGCGGACAGGGATATGACGGGGCTAGCAATATGAGTGGCGTATACTCCGGTGTACAAAAACGCATAAGAGATAAAGAGCCCAACGCAGTGTACATTCATTGTGCTGCGCACAATTTAAACCTTGTACTCAATGACGCATGCCAAAATATACCTGAGATAAAATACTTCTACGACACTGTTGAAAGGCTATATGTATTCTTTAGTGGAAGCATCAAACGATGGGAGCTTTTGGAAACACACCTCTCAGTGCCCAAGGCTGGCCAGCCTACACTGAAGAGACTATGCCCGACACGATGGGCATCAAGACAAGACGCCGTCCAATCATTGCGGTTCCGTTATGCTGACATTATGCAAGCGCTGAGTAAGATAGCCTTGCTCTCCCAAAAAAACGAGGAACGTGCCGAGGCGACTGGCTTGAAAAAGGCCATGGAGAGCTTTGAGTTTGTTTTAATGACTGTAATACAAGGCAAGGTCCTTGAAACAGTCCACATTGTGTCCCAAGCTCTCCAGAGCAAAGACGTGGACCTCTTACAGGCGACAGCAATGCTTGGTAACGCAACCGATACACTTACCCAACTCCGAGGAGAGTTCGATGGCTTAAAAGCGCACGCGCAAGACCTGGCATCCTCATGGGGTGTCCACAGTCTCTTCAAAGACAGACGCGCGAGGCGCACAAAGAGGCACTTTTCAGAGCTTTGCGAGGACCGGCGGCTCCAAGACCCAGGGGAGCATTTTAGAGTGGCGGTATTTTACGCAAATATCGACATTGTCGTTGCCCAACTCAAAAATAGGTTTGTTGGAATGAGCGAAGTTGCACAGCGATTTTCTTTTCTGCTTCCCCGCGAACTTTTGCGCGCAACAGACAAGGATCTGTCTGAGTCCGCAAGTGCTTTAGCAGGCCAGTATAAAGACGACTTGTCAGCCGAGTTTCCTTTCCAGATCCTGTCCCTCCGTAATGCTCTTAGGCCTACTATAAAGGAAATTGAGCGTGGAACAATCAAAGACCTTGCACAAACCCTCCTCATTGAAAATCAGTCAATTTTGCCAAGTATCCCCGATGTTGCCACAGCACTGAAATTGTTTTTAACTATACCCGTGACTGTTGCCAGTGCTGAGAGATCTTTCTCAAAACTTAAATTAATAAAGACATATTTGAGGAGCGCAATGTCGCAAGAGAGACTGTCTGGGTTATCAGTCCTTAGTATTGAGAGCCGACGCGCGCGCAGTCTAGATTTAAAGAGTGTTATACAGGACTTTGCGCAGAAGAATGCCAGGAGACGCGCTCGTATAATATAATAGGCCTACTACAACAGAAAGCAGCTCCTGACTGCAGCCTCTACTATGTAGCCTATAGGATGTGTTTTGTTTGTTTTTTGTAGGCTACTTTTCTTTTATACAGAATGTTTTGTTATGTGAACCGTTCCGTTGTGTGAACGCAAATGATAGGCTATAACGAATGTTCTACAATAGCCTACCTTCATGTTACAAAAAATACATAGCCACTTGTTTGTATTTGTCAATGATGCCTGAAAAAATAAACATTTTTTAAAAAGCTTTAAGTGGCCGCGATGTCTATCCCATGTCACTCTATTATTGATTTAGGGGAGGGGCCCCATGCTCCGACCTGCGGGGGAGCCCCGAAATATTGCGCAACGCCACTGACCACACCACACTGTCTGTAAATCAGTTGGGAGTAACTTCTCATGCAGACCAATAACTAAACCAGAGACCCACTCACATCTCATCAGGCTCAATTACATTATTACATTATAGGCATTTAGCAGACGCTCTTATCCAGAGCGACTTACACAACTTCTTATTACATGTATCCATTTATACAGCTGGATATATACTGAAGCAATTCAGGTTAAGTACCTTGCTCAAGGGTACAACGGCAGTGTCCTACCTGGGAATCGAACCTGCAACCTTTTGGTTACAAGTCCAGTTCCTTAACCATTATACTACACTGCCGCCCACTGCCGCTCAATGCCAACTGTGTTTAACCAGACTTATCATACTCTCCTCGTATTTATTAACAGAACAGCTAGCCTATGCTCATGCTCAATACCAACTGTGTTTAACCAGACTTATCATACTCTCCTCGTATTTATTAACAGAACAGCTAGCCTATGCGTACCCTAAGTAATATTAATTTGAACAGTTCTACTGACTATGTTCATTCTTAGGAAGCTTATGGAATGTGTTTGTGTGGTTATATTTATGGGATGTGTGTGTGTGTGTGTGTGTGTGTGTGTGTGTGTGTGTGTGTGTGTGTGAGAGTGTGGTTATATTTACAGAATTTGTTTGTATTATATTTGTGGTGTGTGTATGTGTGTGTGGCTATATTTATGGGATGTGTGTGTGTGTGTGTGTGTGTGTGGTTTATGGGATGTGTGTGTGTGTGTGTGGTTATATTTACGGAATGTGTTTGTATTGTTATAGTTATGGTGTGTGTATGTGTGTGTGGTTATATTTATGGTGTGTGTGTGTGTGTGTGTGTGTGTGTGGTATATCAGATGTGTGTGGTGTATTTATGGTATGTGTTTGTGTGGTTATATTTATGGGATGCGTGTGTGTGCGTGCGTGCGTGAGTCTGGTATATTTACGTGCATGCGGTATATTTATGGGATTTATATCAGGAGCGTAACCATAAATCAGATTGCGGGTGGGCACAGACACAAATCAGGTGGGCCCAGCTAGAACGGCCAAACTGTTCACTAGGCTAATGTCCGGGCTACACCCTACTCAGCTCTAGTCTAGCTAATTTACAGTTTCTGTTTGCTGTGCTGCATTATCTGTTAATTGTTGTCATGAAAAAAATATTTTGAAAAAAAATGAGCACTAATCAATAACAAACACATGTTTTTTATGCTAATCTATTTTTGTTTTTAACAAACACATTTTTTTATGTCTAGAATAATTTGCCACCACATATGTCAGGAATTCTATATGCACACCTTTAGCTTACAGCTAAAGAAGAGAAATTGAATTCTAATAATTGCAAGTCCAACAATGGCCGTTTCCCAATGAACATTTTTGTGTTGAAAAGACGGTGAAAAGATGGTGAAACGTCATCTTGCCTTGAGGTGAAAAACCGGCAAAATTTGGTTGAAAAGTGAAAGTTTTTTAAATGGCCAGGCTATATCCGGGTAAAACATGAGCTAATTTAGGACTAAATGGACACGTTTATGTCAAAACTTCTCTCAACCTGACATTTCCACCCCTATAGATGTCTAGATTCTGGCTTTTGCTCACTGGGGTCTGTCTGCTTCCTATAGCCTATTCAGTGAATGAAAATGTATTGAATAAATCCAAGGAAAAAGTCAGATTCTGCTTACCAAACACAGTTTTGGGATAGCCTGCTCCAGTAAAATGAGTTGAGATGGGCAGTTTTCTTTTTCTCCCGGTCGGAGGGGGAGAAATAGGCCTATGTTTAGCAGCAGTGTCCTCAAGAGTGGGCATGTGAGTGTAAAACTCCCCTCCGCCTCCTCGGACACAGTCTCTGGCTATTGCAAAACTGCCCCCGCCACTTCCACGATTCCCAGAGAAACACAACCTGTAGACTACTGTAGGCTAACAAAAACATTGTTGTGCAACACACTAAGCAACGTGGCTGGGTAGGTGACAGTCATTTGCAGAAATCATGCATCTCGCATGATAAAATTTGTTTATTAGCCTATAGCCTATGCATGGATTGATTTGTGCTGAAAAATTAGTAGATGGCCTATTTTAGTTTCGTTGTTGCTGCTATTTGATGTGCAATTTGTAGGATATGGTTACGATGCATTTGCGAAAAGTATGCCTAGTAAATCACACACACACACACACACACACACACACACACACACACACACACACACACACACACACACACACACACACATACACACACATACACACACATACACACAATGACATTTTATTCTATTTCAGGGATCACACACATGTGCACACACGCACCCTCCCTTCCTTCCACCTTCTAGCTAGCTAGACTTTGTAACAAGCACTTAAGTGAGTATAGCCTAGTAAGCCTACAGAAGAATGCATGGTGTGCATGAATGAAAGAGGAGGGACTGCTGGCATTGGCAAAATGTACTGCCAATCAAAATGAAGTTTTCTGATTGGGTGGGCCTGAGTGCCAACTGGGTGGGCCTTGATCATCTAGGCCCACCCATAGATACACGTATGGGTTATATACATATATATGGGATGTGTGTGTGGTATATTTATGGGATGTGTGTGGTTATATATATGGGATGTGTGTGTGGTATATTTATGGGATGTGTGTGCTTATACATATGGGATGTGTGTGTGTGGTATATTTCCATGTGTGTGCCAATAGGGGAGTTAGACTTGCAGGTTTGACTTCCAGTTGGGGCAATGCAGTTCAGCAGTTGTATCCTTGAGCAAAGCAATTAACCTGAGTTAATTTAATGAATATACAGCTGTATAAATGAATCATGGATAAAATGGAAACGGTTTAGGTTATAAATTGCCATGGATAAGGGTGTCTGCTAAGTTGGTAATAATGTAATTTATTTATTTAATTTGCTTTCTGGGAAATATCATTTCAAATGTATTGTAGAAAAAAATGTGAATGACTGAATTTCTTATTTTTGTGTGTATTGGCAGTGGAAATATACATTTGTATGAATATGATTGTCTTTTTAATATGGCCTCAATGTAGGGCCTATGTAACAACAGGCTAAATTAAATTCTCAGCCGTGACCACATTTTTAATTTTTCTATTAAAATTGATTCTATAGTTCATGCCTGCATAGAATTTTTTTAAATTACCAGGATTCAAAGAAATATGTGATGTATGAAACGGATCAAATATTTATTCTGATCTCCTGACAAAACCACAGACCTAATTCCAAGAAATTTGCGCATGAATGAAATTAATATGTCCGGTGTGTTTCTAAGCACACTGACCTCATTTGATCACGGTCAGGCTTTATATGGGATGTTGACAGAAATAAGCAATAATGATAAGCTTTTAAAGGAAATTGGATGCTTCTTTACTCTTAGACTCACATGATGAGCAGTGTTTTCCTGTCCTCGTGTTCTACAGAATAATCAAGCATTTGTTATCATCCTATCGCCACGGTAACCGGCTAACATCAGATGTACCTAAGTAAGAATCAGGCATTTGTTTATCACCCTATCGCTACGGTAACCCGCTAACGTCACGTGTACGTAAGTACAACCTCACGTTTGATTTGTGGGCAATGCAGCCCTTGGAGCTGGAATGTCCATTATTGTTTGTTACCATGGATGTTATTGCTGAAACACCTTACAGGACACCTACACACTCCTCCCTCAGTTAATGCACCTATGCCATATTATTGCATTTAATATTAATGCTGTGTTATTAATACTCATTCACTTCAAATAAAATAGTAATTCAGACTGCACTTTCTCGTAAAAGAAAATCTTTAGTAAAGGTGTTCCTTTTGAAGACTTCACTGTCCTCCTGCAGCCTTACTGTATTGTACGTATTGGACTGTGTCTCGTATAGGTCTTTGTACATAATAAACCTATTTTGTGTACTGTATATATTTAGCTGAGTTCCTCTCATAATTACATCTTTATAATTAGATTCTAAGAGTTCATGTTGGTTTTGAGGGTTTTTTTTTCATGCCCCTACCAAAACAACACCAATTACAATCTGAACACTTATATAAAGCCGGAATATTGTACCCACATGAAATGGCTTTAATACCCATTCCTGGCTCCTGCCAAACCCGGAGGAGAGTCTTGGATAGTTAAATCTTTAATAAAGTGATGCCAGAGCCTGTATTTTGGGTGAATTTAGCTCTAGTCTTTTATTATGCACTAAATACAGCCAATAAAAATAAGCATGTGCACTGTATAACTACAGTATTTACACTAGAGCCAGTCATAGAATCTGTTTCCCTGCTATAACGCATCTTTATGTCCATTTATGCAACACAATACAATATTACTTTATTCATAAGTGTAGGTGAAAATTTCATTTTTGGATGAGAGAGAGGGTACTGTTACACTGAATACGCATTCATAATTAACACATAAATTCAATATTTACAGATACGGTCACCATATCATTCTACTCATGATATTGCATGCACATGTTATTTATGTACATTCATTGACCTGACCAGCCATATAAGGCCAGCTCAAGGTCTATGCAGAAAGCTATTATGAGAATTAATGCACTATAAATGCTGCATAAGATCACCCCATGCCCTTAAAGTCACGACCTTCTCCTTTATCACTGATTCCTGCCATATTTCAGTGTTTAATTACAGGTCTGGCTCGTGTGTCCTGATGCCGCTCGTGTTCAGAGTCATACGTTATGACTTTACAGCTCTATAAAAGTCTGGAGAATAAAGTCAGTTCTTGTTTCGTCCTGAAGGCAGTGTTCAGGATCTGAGCCGTGCAGTCAGTCCACTCACTAGGAAACGGGACTCCGGCTCCATATCAGCATCAGGATCCCTGCGTCCATAAAGCACGTTGCCGGGGTGTCCGTTTGAAAGTGGGGACTTTGGCCATGCTGGGTTTACGGCGGGTCTCAGATCTGAACCTTCAAAGCCTGAGCCTCACTGAGTGCGGTCCTTTGGGAGTCCCCTCTCTCCTAATTGCAGTTATGTTGTCTGGATTTTTAAAAAAGTTTTAGGACGGCACGTTGAACTGGCGTCTCGGCCTTACGTGGCCCCCAATTATCCTTCCTTTTAGCTCGTTCTCCACTGATTCCATCAGCTGCTCTTGCTGTGCTCTTTCAGCTTCAAAAGAAAACTGAGGTGAATTTTAATGAAACAGAAGGTTATGATCAAAATGACAAAGCGATCCAATCAAAGGCCTTTACCAGCAGCCTTTACTTGTAATAAATGAGTTTTGCCAAATGACACTTTCTGAAAGTGACCTGGTTTTGTGAGTCGAGCATGCAGTTTTGTTGCTTTGTGAAGGGTCGTTAAACTTCAAACAATTTCCACAGGTGATGGAATCTCCAAGGCCTTACAGATTAATGACTAATGAGAATAATTTGATTGGAGTGATTTGAAGTACAGAAATGTAGGCCTATGAATCAAATTTGAAAAACGCTATGTTCTTGATGTCAAAAAATGATTTTTAAAATTAATTTTGGTTATCGCTGAACTTGCCAAACTGTTTGATGGGACAGAGTGCTTACATTTAACTTGCTCAGAGCAGTTAGCATCACCACTTAAAACAGTAGGCATCACCGCACAGAGCAGTTAGCATAAATGTGCAGAGCAGTTAGCATTGCTGCACAGGGAGGTTACCATTGCTGCACAGGGAGGTTACCATTGCCGCACAGGGAGGTTAGCATTGCCGCACAGGGAGGTTAGCATTACTGCACAGGGAGGTTAGCATTGCTGCACAGGGAGGTTAGCATTGCCGCACAGGGAGGTTAGCATTGCCGCACAGGGAGGTTAGCATTACCGCACAGGGAGGTTAGCATCACCGCACAGGGAGGTTAGCATTGCCGCACACGGAGGTTAGCATTACCGCACAGGGAGGTTAGCATTACCGCACAGGGAGGTTAGCATTGCCGCACAGGGAGGTTAGCATTACCGCACAGGGAGGTTAGCATTACTGCGCAGGGAGGTTAGCATTACTGCGCAGGGAGGTTAGCATCACCGCATAGGGAGGTTAGCATCACCGCACAGAGAGGATAGCATCACTGCACAGAGGAGCATCACCACGTGGAGTGATTAGCATCATCGTATGACGCAGTTAGCATCACTGCACAGAGAGGTTAGCATCACCACACGATGTGGTTAGCATCACTGCACAGAGCAGTTAGTGTCACTGCACACAGTGGTTAGCATCACCTCACAGAGAGATTAACATAATCGAACAGAGCAGTTAGCTTCACCGCACATCATGGAGTTTCCCATTATGTTCAGGTTAGGCTCATCAACATCCATCAATACTCCTGTGGAAAAACGCACAACCCTTATATACAACCCTTACACACGACCATAACTGTTACACAACTGTTGTACACAACCCTTGTACATAACCGTTATGCATAACCATTATGTCTGCACTTTGTTCGTTATCAGATCTCAAATGATAAAATGTAAGTGCCGTTTTCATTTTCAACACAGTGACGATTTAAATTAAATTTTTTTTACTGAACT
Source organism: Synaphobranchus kaupii (assembly GCA_029718625.1). Classification (NCBI taxonomy): domain Eukaryota; kingdom Metazoa; phylum Chordata; class Actinopteri; order Anguilliformes; family Synaphobranchidae; genus Synaphobranchus; species Synaphobranchus kaupii. Next base: position 126,507,661 of record CM056376.1, read on the forward strand.
TGAGCCCACAGCTGTTACATTTACATAGTTACATTCTTTTTTTCCAAGCACTGTTGGGCAAGTTCATCAATCACAGAATTTTAAGATTGAGCTTCCAATGAACATATCCAGGTAAAATGCCATGACTACCCAGGTGTTCACTGTCTACCTGTGCAGAGCTGTAGGGGTAGGAAGCTGAAAGGTATTCACAGTAAATATTATGGGATGGAGTTTCAGAGTTGAGTTCAGCAGGCCAGAGGTGTGTGCCGCTCCTTCGCGAGAGTAAAATCTGTACGATAATATTTTCAGGGAAGTTACTGTCTGGAAGCTGTGGTTTCATCCACAAGGACCCATTCAGACCTGCCCCTTTCTTAATTCAGACTTGATTGAACAGAGTCCACCACTAATATTGTCTGTCTTCCTTACCTTAGTATGTTAGGCCAAGTCAGGATAAAGGCAGTGAAGTATGGCCGCTCCAACAAAACAACCCGCGTTATGTCACTTCAGGGCAAGTTCAGAAGAACTCTAACTTTAACCCTCCCAGTGCTGAATTAGGCCGATTCCTTGGGTGAGTAACATAACGTTGGTAATGCGACCTGTTAGAGGTGAGGAGAATCCTTACCTGTGTAACTTTTAACCCAAGGACAGGAGAGCCCTGGAGCAGATGGAGCTTAAGAGCATCTGAATGTCCTGTGCTTGCTCTTGTTAGTCAATTCAAATTCTTAAAACCTCTGTATTATTGAAGAGACGGACCCGATATTTTCAACAAAGAGACAGGAAGGTTTACTTTACAAAGCCGGCCGTGGGAACACATGCAAGGATACAAAATGTTCAAGGAACACTCATTTTAGTTGTGCTTTTATACAGTTCTAACAAGTACATTTGCATTGAGTAGTCCTGGGGGGTGCAGTCTTATCCCCTGCTTGGTTGGTATGTTGTGTATGTTGCCAGACCAAATGTGCTTCTATGTATATATTAAAAGTACATTCCTACACTCTAACTCAGCTCTGTTGCTCCAGCTCTCTGTTTGTTCTGTGTTTACCCATAACAATGCTTTTCCCATCCACAGTGTCCCTGTTTATTGCAGCTGAGCTACAGAGTTTCTGATCACTGAGCCTCCCTCAGCCACCAACGACGCATTAAGCAGCAACGATTCATTAAGCGCAAGTGATTCATTGAGCGCAAGTGATTCATTGAGCGCAAGTGATTCATTGAGCGCAAGTGATTAATTAAGCGCAAGTGATTCATTAAGCGCAAGTGATTCATTGAGCGCAAGTGATTCATTGAGCACCAGCGATGCATTGAGCAGCAGCAATGCATTGAGCAGCAGTGATGCATTAAGCACCAGCGATGCATTAAGCAGCAGCGATGCTTTGAGCACCAGCGATGCATTAAGCACCAGCGATGCATTAAGCAGCAGCGATGCATTAAGCAGCAGCGATGCATTGAGCACCAGCGATGCATTAAGCTGCAGCGATGCACTGAGCACCAGTGATGCATGGAGCACTAGTGATGCATTAAGCACAAGCAATGCATTGAGCAGCACCGATGCATTGAGCAGCAGCGCTGTCTGTTACACTGGTGCTGTTTACTCCACTTCAGCTGCTCTGCACCCTCTCCAAAGCACACAGCAAGTTTATTATTCTCCCAGAGAAACTGGAGACATGCCCATCGGAGAAGACGAATGGCTTTCATATCTGCGCTTTCACAAGGCGAGTGGAGAGCTAAACTCCTCATAAATACGCTCCTGTCAGAAGGGATTATTATTCTCCGGTTAACACACGGTCCTATGAGATGGAAGATGAATAACGGTCACATGACCAGTGCTCGTTTGCCCTGCCATAGAAACACTCCATCACTGTAAATGAACAAACTGGCGAAAGATCTCTGAGAAAGAAGAGAGAAAACAGCATTGGCCACACCAAGCGCTGATGGATAACTTCTGGAACATATACATAAACTGTGGAACTATGAAATATTCCACTGTTTATTATAAGAAAGTAAATGGAAACATTGCACAGTTTTCTCATTGCATGTTTCAGCATTGTGTGAGATTCCCTTAAATGTACAGACATACATATAAATATATACTACGGTCATACTCTTCTAACACACTGGGACAGCAGCTCTATGTACCTTCAAAATACCTGTGGTTGAAGTTCAGGATGATGAACAGGGACCTAGCTGTGGTTTAAACACTGAACCCTATCTCAGCTCACTGGAGTTGTTTCATTTAAAAACAAAAAACTTTTATACTTTATCCAACATTTTAGAGATAAAGAAAACATTTTCTGCCTTTGGGGTGTTCTGTAATGGGGTCTGTGTTTACCAACCCTTTACATGTGTCTCAGCTACTCTTTGTTTGATTGGTGAATTGATTTCATTGGTGTTTGTGGTAAAAAAGCAAATTCTGTGATGACAGCAGCTTGTTATTCAGCACTCTGATTCAGTGTGTTTGCATTGCAATTCCCCCCCTGCCGTCCAGTACAGAGCTCCCCACCCCCTGCCGTCCAGTACAGAGCACCCACCCCCTGCCTTCCAGTACAGAGCACCCCACCCCCTGCCGTCCAGTACAGAGCTCCCCACCCCCTGCCGTCCAGTACAGAGCACCCCACCCCCTGCCTTCCAGTACAGAGCTCCCCACCCCCTGCCTTCCAGTACAGAGCACCCCACCCCCTGCCTTCCAGTACAGAGCTCCCCACCCCCTGCCGTCCAGTACAGAGCACCCCACCCCCTGCCTTCCAGTACAGAGCACCCCACCCCCTGCCTTCCAGTACAGAGCACCCCACCCCCTGCCTTCCAGTACAGAGCTCCCCACCCCCTGCCGTCCAGTACAGAGCACCCCACCCCCTGCCTTCCAGTACAGAGCTCCCCAACCCCCTGCCTTCCAGTACAGAGCATCCCCCCCTGCCTTCCAGTACAGAGCACCCCACCCCCTGCCGTCCAGTACAGAGCACCCAACCCCCTGCCTTCCAGTGCAGAGCACCCACCCCCTGCCTTCCAGTGCAGAGCACCCACCCCCTGCCTTCCAGTGCAGAGCACCCACCCCCTGCCTTCCAGTACAGAGCACCCCACCCCCTGCCTTCCAGTACAGAGCACCCCACCCCCTGCCTTCCAGTACAGAGCACCCAACCCCCTGCCTTCCAGTACAGAGCACACACCCCGTGCCTTCCAGTACAGAGCACCCCACCCCCTGCCTTTCTGTACAGAGCACCCCACCCCCTGCCTTCCAGTACAGAGCACCCACCCCCTGCCGTCCAGTACAGAGCACCCCACCCCCTGCCTTCCAGTACAGAGCACCCTACCCCCTGCCTTCCAGTACAGAGCTCCCCACCCCCTGCCTTCCAGTACAGAGCACCCCACCCCCTGCCTTCCAGTACAGAGCACCCCACCCCCTGCCTTCCAGTACAGAGCACCCCACCCCCTGCCTTCCAGTACAGAGCACGCCACCCCCTGCCTTCCAGTACAGAGCACGCCACCCCCTGCCTTCCAGTACAGAGCACCCCACCCCCTGCCTTCCAGTACAGAGCACCCCACCCCCTGCCTTCCAGTACAGAGCACGCCACCCCCTGCCTTCCAGTACAGAGCACCCCACCCCCTGCCTTCCAGTACAGAACACCCACCCCCTGCCTTCCAGTACAGAGCACCCCACCCCCTGCCTTCCAGTACAGAGCACCCCCCCCCCCCCCCCCCGCCTTTGTGTAATTAAAGTCTACTGAACACAGAGCATCACTTGTACACCTGCTGGCTCTTCAGGTATTCTGCTCAACAGGAGGGTGCTAATAATAATAATAGGAATAATAATAATAATAATAATAATACTGTATTTCTATAGCGCCTTATAACTATGATCTCTATTATTCCATTATATGAAATGACGTTCACCCCCCCCAGAGTGTGGCCCCCAACTGGGTGATGCACAGCAGCCATTTTGTGCCAGAACGCTCGGCACACATCAGCTGAGCTGGATAGAGGGAGTTTGAAGCAGAGCGAGAGAGAGATTTCCTGAATGTGCACATTCTGCGTTTACTGTGCCACTGTTGGTTTGGCATCAATACGGTTAATGTTTCCGAAATCCCATGACACTGAGACGGTATTTTAAACAGCTTGCAGGCTGAAAATAAAATGTACCTCATCTTCTTTTTAGGACAGTAATTCGGTTCCCTTAAGAAGGACAAGAAAAGAGACAAATCTCCTGAAAACAGGGCCTGTCGGACCCACAAGAATGCCTGTGAAATGTGTGTTTTCAATTACGCAGAACCCACTCAGCCGTAGGCCCTACATTTAGCTGTCTGTTTTGGAGACTGAAAGGCGCTTCTTCACAGCAAATCATTTGGCTGTCACTTTAACACGCACAAAATTGTAGCTGATTGAATCTGGGAAATAGAACGTGACAAATCCCAGGTCCACCGAAATAGCTTCCCGGCAAAAGCAGAATCAGGCCCAGACTCTGGGCCCACGGAGGAAACTGCAACGTGGAGAAGCTGCAAGAAGAAATAGTTGACTGCAGACTGGGAGAATGGGAACTTAGGAATGCCTGTGGGTTTCAGCGGAAGAGACTGGGAATTCTGGGAACTGTGAAACCACTGTGCACTGAGTCTGTAAAGGGAGAAGCCGTATCTGTATTCTATAAATGTGAGGTTTCAGTGTTTTATTTATAGCATGTATACCATAGCAGCAATATGCATGCCCAGTACAGTATGACGGGTTCATATGTGAGAAATAGCTGTTACCATGAACTCAGCATGCACACTGTTCATTTAACCCCTTAATGTTGCTGTTTGCCTTCAGCAAAACACATCTATGTTTATTGTTCTTCAAATCAGACTAAAAGCACTGTGAGGGCTCTGCCTGCGGTTCTAATTTTATTATTATTTTTATTTAACTTTCATCCAGGTGAGTCCCAATGAGATACAAATCTATTTTAAAGGGAGCCAACTATTACGCTAAACTCCACCAATATTTCCCCAACCATTACGACACATTAACCCCTTCAGGCAGATGGCAAATTTGGTCAATTCTCATCTATTTAGGGGGTGCTCTGTTTAAGGCTTTATAACTCCAGGTGTGAGCATCACATATACTTAGTAAATGGCTTAAATGAAAGAAGACAGGTGTACCATTTACAATATGAACTTAGATTTGTTTATTTTCATAATTTAAGTCAAAATAAAGTGCCACAAATGCAAAGAAATGCAAATGTTTTTATTTAGTTTGCAACAAAATACTGAGAGTGACATAAGTGAAACAGGTAAATATATACGTACATTTCCTGGATCATAAACTCCATGTCAACAAGTGTGAAAAATCTGAGTATGATGAACTTTGTAACTTTATATACAGTGCCCTCCACTATTATTTGGGCGGGGGGTTACGCATCTGCGTGAAAGGGTTAAGCCAACATTTCCCCGGCCAACACATTAGCCTACCCTAGACCAGGGCTGCCCAATCCTGTTCCTGGAGATCTATCGTCTTGTAGGTTTTCACTCCAACCCTAACAAAACACACCTCATTCAACAGCTAGAGATCTTGTTGAGCTGCTAATTAGTAGAATCAGGTGTGCCAAATTAGGGTTGAAATTAAAATCTACAGACTGGTAGATCTCCAAGAACAGGGTTGGACAGTCCTGCTCTAGACAGACAAGCCAGGCTCTGTGTGTAACACTAAATACACTCCCCTAGACACACCAGCCAGGCTCTGTGTGTAACACTAAATACACTCCCCTAGACACACGAGCCAGGCTCTGTGTAACACTAAATACACTCCCCTAGAGACGCCAGGCCCCATAACCGCCAGCCTGCTCTGACTGAAAGGATGTGTCTTATTCACTAACTTTACCTCTTTATTTCTTTAGGCTCTTTTTAGTTTGAGACTTTAGGACAGACTGGTTATAAGAGGTTATTTTATCACCATGCAGTGGGCTTTAATGTGATTTAAATGTGCTATTGCTTCAGTTTAATGCAGTCCTGATTGAGATCACATGAAGCCTTTTGCTGCACTGCTTTATATAAATGCTTCCTTCACAATTATCAAAATGGCTGTGGCAGTGCAGTCCTGAAATGCCATCCACCCTGCTGTTATAGCAGTCCAAATAAGGCAGACTGCTGTGTAATAAAGACAATAACGTGCAATATTAATAAACATGAGCATTGATTGCACAGCCAATGCCACTCTTGCGCTGGCAATTTAGAGTTGGCCTCAGGCCCAAATTCACCTCACATACCACTCACTTCAGTATCTCTACATTGTGTGTACACACACACACACACACATGTTCACACAATCACGCACACAGACGTACATGCAGACAAACACACACACACTCTTAAGAAGAAAAAACACCATAACTGATTTTAACGGCACGTTGGCATCCCGTCTCTCAGCAGTTCACTCTACATGTTTTCAAGTTTAAATTGCAGTCAGATGCGCTCATCCAGAGTGATTTGATGACTTCTATTTTAAATGCATTTAAACAAAAGTGCATAGTGCAAACCCCATGAATCCCCTTTACTAAAGCCTTACTCTCCCCTTTACTAAAGCCTTACTCTCCCCTTTACTAAAGCCTTACTCTGTCTCCCAGAACAGGCACTAATGAAAGGGTTAGGGTAAGGATAAGGGTTAGGGAAAGGGTTAGGGTAAGGTAAGGATAAGGGTTAGGGAAAGGGTTAGGGTAAGGGTTAGGGAAAGGGTTAGGGTAAGGGTTAGGGTAAGGGCTAGGGGGTTAATGACAGACTGCTTCCCAGGTACAGACAGGGCTTACAGGACACAGTAGGTCACATTTGGGTTCCTTGCTCCACTGAGTTGGGTGTTTCACAGTATAAACCACACACAATATCAAGGAGGAATTTTTTAGTGATTTACATGAATCGATCATACTTAAGACCCAGTTAAGACCAATATTTTGTGCATTAAAAATGAGACTGCACTAAGATGTGTTTCTGTGGGACACACTTACATTCAATAGGTTGTTTTTTTTTGTTGTTTTTTTTGCCAAACATGAAAAATATCCATCTGCTCTCCTCTTCGTCTCAATTGCTTGTACAGGCTTTGAGTGTTTTTTGAGCAGGTCCACGGTGTCAGCCAGCCGGGTCGGACTGTGCCGCAGTTCAAACAGATTACACACACACTTGGGCCCGGGATTCTGGATGGAAGCTGATTTAAAATATGAATGCTTAAGAAATCATAATGTTGAAATAATTGTCACCACATTATGAAAATAAGCAGCACATTATTTCTGAGGTTTGGACCGTGCCCTGGAGTTACATTTCTTGATTTGTACAAATTACACACACAAAAAAAGAGATGTTTGGCTGACTGCTTCTTACAAACTGAGGTCCAAGTTTATGAAATTCTACTGGTGCCTGTGAAGTCAGAGACCCTTTGTTGATATAGTGGTGTGAAAAATGTTTCATACAAATAAAATAAACACTACCAAATGCTTGAATGGATGTGTGAGTAAAGTTCAGAACAAATATTGATTGGCCTCAGATGCAACAAGAAGCAAACATGGGAAAGATTAAAAATGGATGGAGAGGGGAGTAGACCCCAGCTCTATTGTAAAAGGAGAGAGGATTAGACCCCAGCTGTACTGTATGAGGTGAGGAGATTAGACCCAAACTCTACTGTATGGGGAAAGTATAATACCATATTAAACCATTTGAACCATTTTAAAATATCAATATGGATTTTTAAAGGAAAAAAGTATTTAAACATTAGACATATTGATAAATACACAGTTTTGGGGGAAAATCTGACCAGTCAAAAGCCACTTGTTTTTTTGAACAGCATTGATTTTGGTATGTTGGATCTGAAGGTGGAAAAGAGGAGGCAGATGGACATACATCCAGAGATAGAAATATAGTCTTCATTTAAAAAATATGATGGAATCAGTTTACTGCCATGCGAAGCCATACATACTATTAAACATCATTATCACATCGTTTACACTGATAATGGCCTTCTTTTTCATTGGTTACAGAAACCAGAAAGTGCAGAATCATCAAAAGAGGCAACATTGCAAAGATGGAGTTTTCATGAAGTCATAAATCTCCAGCACATGCTCGCCTTGGTGTAGAGAGAAATGAGGTGGTATTTTCTGTCTGTTGGAAGCTGTGATTTTGGGAGCTCAACTCTATAGGGATGCCTTTTTAACCAGATGTTCCTCTTTCAGTCTGAGCAGTTCTTCCTCAAAACAAACACGCTTTTGAAGTTGAAATGCCTTGGAATGCCTCTTCACTATAGAATTATTTTTCCGTGAAGTAGAGAAAGATGATCTTAACAGACTCAGATGGGGAATACTGTGTCCCAGTCACTGTCCTGTAGTAGCAAAGCACATCCCTGGGCGTCATACCAGAACATCAACCTGGTCAGGCTCATATTACTGTAAGGTTATGAGCAGCCTGATCAGACTCACAGTAGCCTATAGTAAGGTTATGAGCAGCCTGATCAGACTCATTGTACTGTAAGGTTATGATCAGCTTGGTCAGGCTCATATTACTGTAAGGTTATGAGCAGCCTGGTCAGGCTTATATTACTGTAAGGTTATGAGCAGCCTGGTCAGTCTCACAGTAGCCTAAAAATGAAATAGTGCTAAAATAGTCTCCGGTGATACTTGTGATCATTTGCCTCCCGTCTGCACGCGTGTTCAGTGTGATGTCACAAGAAAACTCATCTATAAACTGATGTTTTGCGACATCAGGCAAAACAAAAACATTGAGTACTCTGTCCATCAGCCAGTCATCATCTTGTGTTCAATACGACAAACCAAAGTCTAGTGTTGACTCTCCGATGAGAGTAAAACAACACGACTATCACTTTGTTATTGAATCATGTCAAGTAAAATTGGTTCTTATTCCTATATGTATTTTGCGTATAACTGGGTTTAAAATATTACTGTAAACCCTTAGTTTGGTAGAAAAATGCAGCAGTTCTAACCAACCACTAGAGTCTTTGCTAAGGACCTCGATTAATGGAATCAGATGGTTGGAACAAAAGCCTGCACCCACACTGGCCCTAACTGGATAGGATTGAGGCCCTATGGGTAAATCGAGAGGTGCGGTGCACTGGACGGCATATTGTTTGCTGCATATTATCCTCGCCAGTAGAGTAAGCGGTTACGTCCATTCAATATCACAGAGTTCAGTGCGTTGTGTACTCCTGCAGGTGTCAGCGTCCCTCTGAATGCCATTCTAATTAAGTATGTTATCCATATATAGCCATGATTTGTGTTGAAGTCTAGATCACTATTTAAAGGTAATTCTCTTTTTCTATCATATCACAATCAAGTAATATGTTGAAAGTAATAAAGTTGGGAGATGTACTTTCTCAGCTGAAATTCTTTTTTCTTTGCTAGATTTACTTAGATCTTTTCAATTCCCTGCCCTGTGTAGAAAAAAACAACAACTCAGGAGTTATTAAACATGTGGTTATGGTTAGGCAGAAGAATGGTTTCAAAAGTTAAAATTGCACAGGATTTGCAGCATGCAACTTTTAAAAACATCCAACATGAATGAAATCCAAAATCCAATAACTCAAAGTAGAAATATTATCTGTTCTGTATAGAACTTCCTCCAAGAAAGATGTAAAAATGAAAATAGCCATCACCATCATTAATAGCAGTCTTCTATGCTAGAGCCTCCATTTACATATGATGACATTTTCAAGGTCAGAAGTGCCAAATGTCCAGCCTCTTCTGTGCCTCAGCCAGTAAAGCGCAGGCGGGGTCATACAGGTGTGGGTTCGAACCTCACCTGTGTCAGAGCTCATTGTGCCAGGGGTTCACAGCGGCCTGTTGTGTGGGTCCTCGGGTTTGTCCTGTGAAGGTCAGCCTGTGTTGTGTGTAATAGTGATGGTTATGAAAGTGACAGTGTGATGTTGGTTGTGTGTAGGTCAGCCTGTGTTGTGTGTATTAGTGATGATTATGAAAGTGACAGTGTGATGTTGGTTGTAGGTCAGCCTGTGTTGTGTGTTAGTGATGCTTATGAAAGTGACAGTGTGATGCTGGTTCTGTGAAGGTCAGCTCCATGTACTGTGTGTATTAGTGATGGTTATGAAAGTGACAGTGTGATGTTGGTTGTGTGTAGGTCAGTCTGTGTTGTGTGTAATAGTGATGCTTATGAAAGTGACGGTGTGATGTTGGTTGTGTGTAGGTCAGCCTGTGTTGTGTGTAATAGTGATGCTTATGAAAGTGACAGTGTGATGTTGGTTGTGTGTAGGTCAGTCTGTGTTGTGTGTAATAGTGATGCTTATGAAAGTGACGGTGTGATGTTGGTTGTGTGAAGGTCAGCCTGTGCTGTGTGTAATAATGATGCTTACGGGTTGGGAATTAGCAGCCTACATCCGTCAGGCTTTTGGGTCAGTCAGTGATGCAGGCGTGATTTCTGAGAGATCACAGCAAGCTGTAAATAAGCGAAGAATAAGACATTGCTACTGCTAGTGTGAAAAGACCTGGTGTCATTTGCCAGAGTTTCCTTTGCTGTTGATGTCCTGCCTCTGCAGTGGCTCAATGGCACAGTCATACTGACCTGTGTATCCAGGTGTTTCTCCTGCAGTTGAGGTTTTCTTCATGTGATCATCAGCCTGATCGGTGAATCTCAGTGAGCACCGTCCTCCTGTTCCAGTAAAACCTTTAGAAAAGGAAACCTGTGGCAGTAGTGTCATATCTCCCTGTGAACTGTTCGCTCTTTGTCTCCCAGAAGGCACCACTGTTGCTCGGAGTTGTGTTCTGTGGCGTGCTGACACTGCAGTTTCCTGGTCGCCATGAACAACAACAAACAAACTCTGTGAGGGGACTTTAATTTTATGCAGTTGGATGGATGTTCTCCAGCTGTAGAGCGCTACGCGGCTTTGGATCAAAATGGAAACTGGAAATGATCAGCTCTGTACTGTCCCACCTCAGTCATTAGAAACAGCGGCACTTTAATGCATGTAATTCTCTCCCATGTAGACTACAGTGCTCATTTTTTAACAGTTTTAGTTATAAAACCTAATTGTCTAAAATGAAACATAAAATGATCTTAGTTGGAAACAGTCTTGTCTTTCGCACTAATGAAACATATAGAAGATGAATAGTTACTTCAATATTACGGTCGTTTTTTGTAATTATGATGTGCAACGCTCCTTGTGCAGTATGAAATGTTCCCTGCAGAGCGATACATGCGCTGAGAAATGAGTGAATTGGGTTTGTGTGGCTGTGAGCCACAGCTCCATGGATTTGTGTGAAAGTGCATTGTGGGGAATCCATACGCTGTTCCAGGTCTCCTTGTACGGCGGCATGTCAAATCTAAACCACTCCAACAGCGCTGGCTCTTCAATTCTGTAGTTTCTTCTGTAATTGAGGGGTTTCTTTGTAATTATCTTAATGAAAGTCGTGTAGATCACTCCACAATAGCCTGTGTGTAGCTGGGTGCAAATTACATAGCAACCAATCACCGACCCTCTGATTCAAACCGTAGGATTCCGGGCTTTTCATAAAAAGTCAAAACATTGAATTTGCCGCAAATTTAATTTAGCCATCCGCATGAATATTCTGAAATTAAATATTTCCCATGTGTCCATCTCAGTTAAATATGTGTGAGACTCATATTTATGGTTTTCGAAACAGTGCCATGTCAGACAGTCTCAGAAAGTAAGACTGTAAATAAAGGCACCGCAGTTATATGAAAACCATTTGAGTCTGGAGCATTGCGATGTAAGATTACCTGAGGCTAACTGCTTTCCTTCTTAATCAGCTTTCTCAGAAGGGAGGATTTCAGTAAAGCAAAACAGGTGCACATGACTGTGTGATGTGCAGGTCAGGTGAGTTCATGGTGTTACCAGTAGCAGAAATGGAAGACCAAAGTCTTTACAGTCTTCCTGATACTGTACAAACATAAATCTGTGGCCAGCCTTTGACCCCAGTTAAAAAAAAAAGAATACCTTGCCTGCTTTCTGTTCCCCATGGTGCAGCATATCGAATGCTCTGTCTCAGGGTTAACTCTGTCATCTCAGGGTTAGCTCTGTCTCAGTGTAACCTCAGTCTCAGGGTTAGCTATGTCTAAGTGTAACCTTAGTCTCAGGCTAACCTCTGTCTCAGGGTTAGCTCTGTCTCTCAGAATAAGCGCTGTATCAGTGTAAACTCAGTGTAAAATCAGTGTCTTAGTGTAGCTCTGTCTCAGTGTAAGGTCAGTCTCAGGCTAAGCTCTGTCTCAGGTTAAGCTCAGTCTCAGGGTTAGATCTGTCTCAGTGTAAACTCTGTCTGAGGCTCAGCTCTGTTTCAGTGTAAACTCTGTCTCAGGCTCAGCTCAGTCTCAGTGTAAACTCTGTCTGAGGATCAGCTCTGTCTCAGACTTAAGTCTGTCTCAGTGTAAGCTCAGTCTCAGGGTTAGATCTGTCTCAGGCTCAGCCAGGTCTCAGTGTAAACTCTCTCAGGCTCAGCTCTGTCTCAGAGTTAGGTATGTCTGAGTGTAAGCTCAGTGTCACCCTTTGCTCTGTCTCAGGCTCAGCCAGGTCTCAGTGTAAACTCTCTCAGGCTCAGCTCTGTCTCAGAGTTAGGTATGTCTCAGTGTAAGCTCAGTGTCAGCCTTAGCTCTGTATCAGAGTTAAGTCTGTCTCAGTGTAAGCTCAGTCTCAGGGTTAGATCTGTCTCAGGCTCAGCTCTGTCTCAGTGTAAACTCTGTCCCAGGCTCAGCCAGGTCTCAGTGTAAACTCTCTCAGGCTCAGCTCTGTCTCAGAGTTAGGTATGTCTCAGTGTAAGCTCAGTGTCAGCCTTAGCTCTGTCTCAGGCTCAGCTCTGAGGGCATATTTCTCCAGTGTTGATCCCAGCCTTTCAGCCAGGAGGTTGTTGTTGTTGATTTATTCACTGCAGATCAAGAGGAGTTCAGCCCTTTTACTGACTTAAGTTCATACTTCCATTGACAAACAGTCACTTTGGAAGAGCCTGCTTAATGAAGAAACATTAATAACAAGCCTGCTTGTTTGTGATGAAGGATGTTGATGATGTAATGATGCACGGGTTTGTGGCGAACAGTCAGTTATCCTCTCAGGTTCAGAGATGACCTTGACAAAGCCAGCCCTGATAAGAGCAGTGGGAAGACTTGGAACAAACAGTACTCCGATCAGACTTTATGTCTCACCAGCATCTGTATAGTATAAACAAGGTTATCAAATGTTCCATTGTTCCATTGTTCTTTTAATATTGTCCATATTTTAATAAAACATAAAATAATGGATATGGTATTTTTTAATATAAAATCCCTCATCTGTCTAAAGCCTTGTGCTATGAGTTGTAGAGCTGAGTATTTTCATTGTCATTTTGAAAAGCTATTTTCATAACTTTCATTCAAAAGCATGTAAGCATCTATTACTGAGCTATGACAGAAGAAAACTGCATATATGCCAAGTAAAACAATGGCTTAGAAATTGCCAAAATGTATATTAAGGCTATTTGTATTGAAGATAAATGACTGTTAGGAGAAGGGAATAAGTGTCACATTTCTCAGCAGTAAAGAATGGTAATCTCAGTGCAGTCAAAGCAGAGTTTAATCTTATGTATATAATTATACTGCTATTCCCTAAGATGCAACTAGTCTGTAATGAATCTTTCCAGAAATCTTCATCAGCTCGACAGAGCAGCTGTGAGTGAATCTGGTCCTGAATTATGAATTCCGACCTGAAGGCTGGCAGCGAGCTCTAGACTTCAATATTGTGGATCTCGAGTGAGTCAGTGAGTGAGTGAGTGAGTGCATGAGTGTGTGAGTGAATCAGTCAGTGAGTGAGTGAGTGAGTGCATGAGTGCGTGAGTGAGTGAATCAGTCAGTTGATGAGTCTGTCAGTCAGTGAGTCGCTCGGTCAGTCAGTTAGTTAGTCAGTGAGTATGTGAGTCGGTCAGTCAGTCAGTCAGTCACTGACTCTGAGAGTATTATTCATTTTTAGCGTACATGGGTGGTACTCACCGAGGCATAAACTGCAGGCTTTATTTTGGTGGTGCAGGATTCTAACCCTGTGTAGCACAGAGCAGTGCTTCAGCCAGGCAGCTACAGTGAAAAAAGATTAATCCATGCATCAAGTGGTTAAGTAAGCTTATCTACGCTTAATGATTCTGGGTCCATGTGGACACACCTTGCACCTGCAGATGGTGGTAAAACAGGCCCATAGCTCCAGGAGGGAGCAGTGTGTTCACCAAGGCAGTGGAACCTTGATGTGTCATTTTGTGATTGCAGTATGTTACGCTATGATGTCATTTTACCGAAAGATCAGCCTTTGTTTGAACAGTAGTCTTCTCACTAGTGTTTTCATAATCTGTAGTAAAACACTAAATTCTGAAGCAAGGCATGTAACACATAGAGAAAAGGTGTTGAAATGCATGAACCAGCAGCTGTTTATTTTGGCAGATTCCACTTCTCATTAATCTCTCAGAGAGGAGATCCCTGCCATTCTAACAATATTCAAATAAATGCTTTAAGAGCTAAACAAAACCAAAACATTCTGGAAAGTTCTGCCATGGAAACTACACTGTCTTCCTGCTGTGGTTTTTACTGAGCCCCTGTGTGTGTGTGTGTGTGCGTGTGTGCGTGCGTGTGCATGCTTTATTTAATCATTTTGTCTTACATTAGAAAAGGTAATGTATTAAACAACAAAATCCCGTATCCTTTTATTTTTCTTTGACAATTGAATATTCAGTTCATGAAAATTCTATTTCAATAAAATGAAGAAGCAGTGCTGCTTTGTTTTCCAGATAGGGACTTTACTGTCGTTAGAATTAATTGTTAAATTGTTTTTTTCAATGTAGGAGGTTACAAATAATGTGAACATGGTTTAATCTGTGTTTCATCTGTTTTTCTTTTTGGTTTCCTATCTAAACACTCCAAAAAATATAATTAAGAAATGATTTCTGTCAATTTTACTGCTGCTAATTCCTATCATGCTTAATAAATTTTGTATTTATTGAATAATGTTCAGCTTTTCTCTTCCTGTTCTCTTAAATTCCTTTACACAAATGTTGAATCCTGCAGGCTACACCAGAGTGGCTACAAGTGTCCTTATGTTTCAGTCCAATGCTTCTGTTGCACTGCCTGCTGGGTGATTTATTCCCTCAGAATTAAGCACAAGTTTAAGTGAACAGATTTCTCTCCCTTCTCTAAGAACAAAGCCTTACGATTTACAGCTCCCAGAAGCTCATTATTCTTACAGGCTCGACAGAATAAGTAATAATCATTTTGTACAAATCTGCTAAACACTCAATAGAGCCTTGATGCAAAATGTTTCCATAGACACTGGAATACTCTTTTTTTTAATCTCTTGGTGATTTACTGATGAGAACGTTGGACCCTGGCAACAGACTCAAACAGAATCTCATAGGGCTTTACATTTCTAATACCACATTTATATTTTTAATAAATCATTCCTCATTAAGGAGGCAGTCCTGCTGTCTGTTTGGGAGAGGAGCCCCCAATGGTGCCTCTGATGACGATCGTTTGTATAGATACGGAATCGGGGATCTCCCCCTCGAATCCCACTGGAGCTTGCCCTGGGCCAGACCTTGGCCAGACTTGGGTCAAATACACATGTGAAATACTACTCTGGACCAGGATTT
>CM056376.1:126523710-126643710 GCA_029718625.1 Synaphobranchus kaupii
AATAGTTCCACCATGCATTTTAGTTCCCTATAAAACATTAGCTTTAAAGTTTACTACGTTGGCCCAGCTCTCTGCCATTTGCATTTTTCTCTGTTCATAAATCAGACATATCTCCCGATATCAGCTTTCACTGTTACATTTGCTGTGAGCAGTGGTGTTAAATAGCCATTTTTTTCTTGTTTATCTTTTACTGCCCTCTTGTGGAAAGCGTTGTAACTGCACTTCGCAGTCATTTCGCTCTAGGACGGACTGTTCACCCGAAACAACTCAGCTTGAGGTTTCACCTTTTTGTCAGCATGGCAGCAGGGTTTGGAAAGTTGGTGTCTTTATGAATGTAGCCGCTGTGTTACAGGTTAGTAGCAGTAAAGGTGATTCAAGAGTCTCGTTCATTCTTTGGATCTCTATTGGGATGTGCATTTCTATTTTGTCATTATTTCATAATTAGTGTTACTTTCTGAAACTCTTCAATTAGTTGTATTCACTAAAGTCATTCTTAAATGGAAACTTTCTCGCATTGCTATTATGTATTCGTCACAGGAATGGCCCCGAATCATTTTGTAACAGACACTAGGTGGCAGTGTTATACCATTGATTTTTCTTTGGCATCAGGGAATTAATGGGAGGCCTCTCGAGCGGCCGCTGGGTGTCGCGATTTGCCGCTAAAAACATAAGGCGAAAGTCTGCGAAGGGCTTTTGAATGACGTCAAACGCCGACGAGTGGTTCGAATTAGCTATGCTGGTTTTAGGATTTTTTGATTTGTTGATGATGCATGCATACTGCCAATTAGGGCGCCGTGGTTGATACTCGATTCCAGTAGCGAGCTCCTGCTCCTCCCTCGCCTGCCACGTGATGCGGGATAGCTCGAGATGTCAAAAACGAGTCCACTCAATGAGACTGCTTTATATCGCAGCTGGGAGGAGTTTAAATTCCTGGAGGGACTTCCTCTAAATATTTTTATTTTTGAGTGAGTAGGCTATTCCTCTCTAGGTGATGACTTAAGCATTGAGAATGTTGGCGACTAATCAACTGATCATACACCTGGCACAGGTGATAGGCAGCACTCGATGAGGGCTCCCGGTCGGTAGGCTAGTGGCTGGGCGGAGGTTTCACTCAATTTAAATCATGCCCTAGCAGTCGGAGTCTGCCAACCTGCCCGCTTTATTGCAGAGGTGACAAACGGCGATGCCACGCGACTCACGCCCTCCCTAACGGCTTAATGCACTGTAAAATGACCTGTCGGGGCTAGGGGGGACGCTGGTGCAGTGGTTATGCTGCCTTCGTTTATTCATTTCCAACTAAGAATCCCAGCCGATATCCATCCAGGGAAAATGTAATCAAACGCCTTTCCAACTAGGAGTTCCATGTGGGAAATCAGGATCGGCAAATCAACCCCGACCTCCCGCCTAGGAAGAACTTGACATCACATCATCATGCAGCTCACGCCGCGACCGACTTTGTGAACAGTAAACAAGCATTACTTACAATAGCTACTTTTAGACAATTTTAGCTTTTAAAACGCTTCACCTTTGGTTTTTCATCATTAAATGCTTTTGCATCGGCCAACATACCGATACTGAATGATAAACATAGGCTACAATTAAAAGTTAAAATGATAAGTATATGTTTGCTAGCAAAGCCTAAACTTTCCTGCTAAAGTCCCCAGTTGTGCAGCTCGAACCCAATGATGTCGGTAATGACGCCGAAACGACGCGTTTACCACCTCCGATATCCGACCTCCCACCATTTACGAAGACAGCATTAGCACCGTCGCATCACATCAGGAAGGTAATCAGTTTGAATGTCCAAGGGCCTTCTGTGCGGAGTTTGCATGTTCTCCCCGTGTCCGCGTACCCCGGTTCCCTCCCACAGTCCAAAAACATGCAACTTAGGCTGACCAGCGATAAACGGGTATGATGGATTAGGCTACGTGGTTTGTTTTGAAAACTGGGAGGTGGTCATGTTTTGATTTAGTCTATAAGCACAACTGAGCTTTGGTAGAACTTTGTGTTGTGTAGTTACCTGGCCGTGACATAAGTCCAAATGGAGGCGAAATAATATGTTCGTTAGTTGCTCTGTGCTCCCATGGGGTATTTGTCCCTCTCCATTCACTTCTATAGGGCAGCTAAAACGGTCTCAAAATGACACTTCTATCACGTATACGAACGCGAACGAAGCGTTGTTTGTTTTATCAGGTGTTATCCAAAGGGAGGTTTTGGTGTAAGAGCAGCTATTTTCTGCTCGCCACACAGCAGGTGGGAGCAGATCAAGGTGCAAGAAGGGAAAGAATCAAATCCACTGTGAAAGAAAGTATCAAAGAAAGAAGTTGAGAAAGCAGCTGACCCACAAGGGCTGTCTCTCTCTGCGCTGAGCTCTCATCTCCTTATGCTGCCAGGACTGCTGCTACTGTCATCTGATTACAATCACACAATCTCACCATTCTGTCATACCAGAGATTTCCATCAACATGTAACATATGTGTTATATTACTGTGTGTGTGTGTGTGTGTGTGTGTGTGTGTGTGTGTGTGTGTGTGTGTGTGTATATATAACACAGATCCTTTCCAAAAAATTAGAATATCATGGAAAAGTTTTTTTTTTTCCATAATTCCATTCAAAAAGTGAAACTTTCATAGATTATAGATTCATTACACACAAAGTGAAATATTTCTAGCCTTTATTTGTTTCATTTTCATCATTTTGGCTTACAGCTCCAGAAAACCCCCAAAACAGTATTTCAAGAAATTAGAATAGTGTGTCGAAAATCAGCATTTACTTCAGTTATTTCAGAGATGAATGTTTTAGACTGAGTGTCACACTATCATCTAATTTACTCAAAACACCTGCAAAGTTTATCTCAGTTTGGTTCCGTATGGGGAAGACTGCAGACTTGACAATTGGCCAGAAGACCATCATTGACACCCTCCAGAAGATGGGTAAGCCACAAAAGGTCATCGCTAAGGAGGCTGGCTGTTCACAGAGTGCAGTGTCCAAGCATATCAATAGAAAGTTTAGTGGAAGGGAAAAATGTGGCAGGAGAAGGTGCACAGCAAAAGAGATGACCGTAGGCTTCAGCGGATTGTCAAGCAAAGACGATTCCAAATTTGGCGGAGATGCAGAGGGAGTGGACTGAGGCTGGAGTCAGTGCTTCAAAACCACCACGTACAGACGTATCCGGGACATGGGCTACAACTGTCGGATTCCTCGAGTCAAGCCACTCCACTCATTCTCTGAAATAACTGAAGTAAATGCTGATTTTCGACACACTATTCTAATTTCTTGAAATACTGTTTTGGGGGTTTCTGGAGCTGTAAGCCAAAATTATGGAAAATGAAACAAATAAAGGCTAGAAATATTTCACTTTGTGTGTAATGAATCTATAATCTATGAAAGTTTCACTTTTTGAATGGAATTATGGAAAAAAAACAACTTTTCCATGATATTCTAATTTTTTGGAAAGGATCTGTATATACAGTTGCAAGAAAAAGTATGTGAACCCTTTAGAATTTTCTGTATATCTGCATAAATTTGATCTAAAATGCGATCACATCTTCATCTAAGTCCTAAAACTTGATAAAGTGAACCCAACTCAACAAAAAACACAAAAAACATTATTCTTTTATAATTTATTTATTGAGCAAAATTATCCAACATTAAATGCTTTGTTGGAAAAAGTATGTGAACCCTTGGATCATATGTATTTTTAAAGTATCATATTTAATATTTGGTCGCATATCCTTTGCATGCTGTTACTTCCTGAAGTCTGTGACCCATCAATATCAAAAGGCTCTCAATATCTTATTTTCAGTTACAAGCGATACTATAACCACTCTGCATTTGAATGGATCTTTATGGGAATTGGGGGGTGAGACTAGATTCAGCTGTAAATTACACTTGTACATTATGGAACACATGACTGGCTAAATGGCTGTAAGTCATCCAGGGTCTGAGGTATCAAACGAGCCCCAAACCATCACTCTGTGGCCAGATATGGAGTAGATGTGGATGGATCACTGCAAGGGTTATTTCTCCTGACTCATTTTCCTATAGAACTCTATGGGGAAAAAAGTCAGGAGAAGAAACCCTTAAAGTGATCCATCCACATCTACTCCATATCTGGCCACAGAGTGATGGTTTGGGGCTCGTTTGATACCTCAGACCCTGGATGACTTACAGCCATTTAGCCAGTCATGTGTTCCATAATGTACGAGTGTAATTTACAGCTGAATCTAGTCTCACCCCCCAATTCCCATAAAGATCCATTCAAATGCAGAATGGTTATAGTATCGCTTGTAACAGTACCTGAAAATAAGATATTGAGAGCCTTTTGATATTGTTGGGTCGCAGACTTCAGGAAGTAACAGCATGCAAAGGATATGCGACCAAATATTAAATATGATACTTTAAAAATACGTATGATCCAAGGGTTCACATACTTTTTCCAACAAAGCATTTAATGTTGGATAATTTTGCTCAATAAATAAATTATAAAAGAATAATGTTTTTTGTGTTTTTTGTTGAGTTGGGTTCACTTTATCAAGTTTTAGGACTTAGATGAAGATGTGATCGCATTCTAGATCGAATTTATGCAGATATACAGAAAATTCTAAAGGATTCACATACTTTTTCTTGCAACTGTATATATATATGTATATATATATAATACATCTCCATCAATGTGTGTAAAAGACCTGGACACAACCCCCCCCCCCCCTTAAAATTGTCCCCCATCACACAGAAACTCCCCATCACCTGGAAACTGCCCCCTATCAACTGGAATCTGCCCCCATCACCTGGAAACTGCCCCTCCATTGCCTGTAAACTGCCCCCTCATCACATGGAACCTGCCCTGCATTTGAACTGCTTTATTTGGGAGAGGAGTATTAGCCAATCAGGGCCTGTATCTCCTAAACAGTAACAGTATTCTGCTGGCATTGAGGAGCAGCACCATATGGGTGTGATTCTGCTCTCAAAACACTGAAAGAATGTGTTCCTGTCAGAACAGAGGAAGTCCAAGAGAAATGGATTAAACTTGTTTAAAAATGAAAACATTTGTAGTCCTTGTGCTCACATACAGATATAAAAAATGTGGGAGTGACCAGTAAATCCAGACATCACAGACATCCGTGTACTACTGATTTATTATGAAAACCCGGTTAAGTCCTTTTTGCACAGCGCCCTCTAGTGGTTGTAAATAGCACACGTTTTAAGCGTAATTGTCACGGACCACATCATTAGATTAGAGCAGTAGTTTTCATTCTAACAATAAAGGTTGGCTTTTAATATACCTTAAAATTGGCAACTAGTTCAGACCCAAGGAACCAGGTGAGGTGAGTTAGCCATGTGTTCAGCTGTTTTAATGTATCAGAGAAGCAAGAAACAGCAGACCTTGTGGGTCTCCAGGACAGTATTAAACCATGCATGGTGCAATGACCAGTGAGTACGATGTTATCAGTTTCTTTGGACAAACAATGTTTAATTCAGGCATCATTAATAATGTTGAGACTTTGCTGTCTTGTTCTGTAATCACGTCCTCAGTCTCTTTCCAGGCAAGCTACTGAAAAGTTACCGGTAGTGTCCACTTTCTAAGTATAGTGAAGGGGAGAGCGGTTCTCCCGCATTGAGAGGAACCAGATCCCCTCATGCAGTATGCTCTCTATTCCAGATGGACACGTGGCGTTTATAACCCATAATGCCTTGCTCTTCCCTGGGAGCCACAGTATTCAAAGTATTCCAAGCATTTGAGAGTAGCAAGTTCCAGAATAATTCCTGAGGCTTATTTCCAGGGAAAGGCTCATTTCAGAGAAAGGCTCATTTCCAGGGAAAGGGATGACCCAGTTTATCCAACAGCCCACCGAGCAGTAGAGTGGGCTGCTCTGTGAGACAGTGTTAGTGCTCGGGTGGGGAATCTGAACAGCAGAGTGGGCTGCTCCATGCGACAGTGTTAGTGCTCCAGTGGAGAATTTGAGCAGTAGAGTGGGCTGCTCTGTGAGAGCATTAGTGCTCTGGTGGTGAATTTGAGCAGTAGAGTGGGCTGCTCTGTGCATGAGACAGCATTAGCGCTCCAGTGGAGAATTTGAGCAGTAGAGTGGGCTGCTCTGTGAGAGAGCATCAGCGCTCCAGTGGGGAATCTGTACAGCAGAGTGGGCTGCTCCGTGAGACAGCGTTAGCTGTAAGTTAAGCAGACATAATGCAGTGTCTGGACTTTTTCATAACTGGCTATTTCAGTGCATAAACGAAAAAGCTTGCTTTGTGTCTTATTTTTCTATAGTTCCAAAAAGATATTTTTTTTATAGTTAACATTCTGAATGTCATGCAGCAGTGTGGAGAATCAGTGTGTGTGTGTGTGTGTATGTGTGTGTATGCATGTGTGTTGCTTGCAGCAGTGATATTACATCCCTGATTGTGATGTCATTGTGCAGTTGGAGCTAATGGGGGGACTGTGATGTCACTGTTCAGATGATCCTTAGGGGGGATTGTGATGTCATTATGCAGATAATTGTTATTGGTAACTGTGATTAAGTGTCTTTGTGATGATGTAGCCCTGTTTTCACACAGTAATTCATTTAACCCAGTGCTCCAGTGTCCAGGGCTGGCCTGTGAAGGGTGAAAGATAACTAACTGTGGCAGTGTTTTATTGTGTTAGCCTTTGTTTATCACTGACACTGAAAGCAATCTCTATGCAAATGTTTTTAATTATTCAAAGCTCCTTCTATGATTAGTTTGCACTGTACACACAATCTATTCCTCTTTATGGCAGTATTCAAGTGCCTAGATTGTTTGATACATTTTTATGCCTCCGCGCCGTGATAGCCGTGGCCGGAGGCATTATGTTTTCGGGTTGTCCGTCCTTCCGTCCGTACGTATGTCCGTCCATCCCATTCTCGTGAACGTGATATCTCAGGAACGCCTTGAGGGAATTCCGTATGTACGTCTGTCCGTCCGTCCATTCTCGTGAACGCCATATCTCAGGAACGCTTTGAGGGAATTTTTTCACTTGGACTCAAGGATGAACTGATTAGATTTGGTGGTCAAAGGTCAAGATCACTGTGACCTCACAAAAGATGTTTTTGGCCATAACTCAAGAATTCCTATGCTAATTATGACAAAATTTCACACAAATTTCTAATAGGGGTTGTCCATCCATATGTACGTCTGTCCGTCCGTCCCATTCTCGTGAACGCCATATCTCAGGAATGCTTTGAGGGAATTTTTTCACATTTGGCCTAAACGTCCACTTGGACTCAAGGATGAGCTGATTAGATTTTGGTGGTTAAAGGTCAAAACTCAAGGACATTGTGACCTCACAAAAGACATTTTTACATAACTCAAGAATTCCTATGCTAATTATGACAAAATTTCACACAAATGTCTAATAGGGGTTGTCAGTCCATAAGTACGTCTGTCCGTCTGTCCCATTCTCGTGAACGCCATATCTCAGGAACGCTTTGAGGGAATTTTTTCACATTTGGCCTAAACGTCCACTTGGACTCAAGGATGAGCTGATTAGATTTTGGTGGTCAAAGGTGAAGGTTACTGTGACCTCACAAAAGACGTTTTTGCCATAACTCAAGAATTCTACGCTAATTATGACAACATTTCACACAAATGTCTACTTGGACTCAAGGATGAACTGATTAGATTTTAGTGGTCAAAGGTCAAAACCAAGGACACTGTGACCTCACAAAAGACATTTTTACATAACTCAAGAATTCCTATGCTAATTATGACAAAATTTCACACAAATGTCTAATAGGATAAAATGATGAAGTGATGACATTTTATATCCAAAAGGTCAACTTCACTGTGACATCATAATGTTTTTCTTACCATTGTAGCTGAGAAAACGATCTAATAATCACAATAATTATATATGTTCAATAAATAAATACTTATTGCAATGATAAATTATTCACTGGAATCATACATGTCAATATAGTGATAACTTCCATTTCGCCAATAAATACACTTCATACCTTTTAAATTAAATTCCTTCAAAGTCTTCACTATATATTTTATGAGTCTGGACAGACATGGATGTAAACTGCAACTTGACTTCTTGGCGGAGGCATACAACCGCAAGGCGGTTATTTCTAGTTTTGCAAAGTGATTAATAGATAATGATTTCCATCTGATCTGTCATTGGTTGAAGGCAGTTTTGTGATAAATCATTGGGAATAATGATTCTGTATTGGCTGAGAATACCTCCCTGCAAGGACATCGATCAGCTGCGGATGCCGTCACGTGACCAGTGCCTACGCCGCACTTTCGTCCGATTGGCTGAATAAATGTGCTGTTATTAATGGTCTTTCAGTGAGTGAACCTTGTGTTGCGTCTGAGAGGTTAATTAAAACACTGTAATCAATGCTGATGGAGCTCCCGGTTCTGCACTCCCCCCACACAATCACCCTAATGCCCAGTAACACTCCTCATATACCCCTGTGCATTGTGGGACAGCGCAGGGCTCACTTTGACACGAGAATAGATTTTAGTTGAGCTCATCCTTTTAAATGTGATGGAAATGGCAGCCGTAACAGGGGTCACCTCTGTAAGGCTCATAGTTCTGCTGAAGTCTGTTAGATCATCTCTTTACCTCTAATTGAATGGTTGTGCTCAGCAGAAAAGGGACTAAATCCCACATAACTGTGTGGAGAATAAAGTCCCCACTTTGTTACACTAACATGTTTTATGCTAACATGTGGCATGCGCGTGTGCCTCTACACTGTGTGTGTGTGTGTGTGTGTGTGTGTGTGTCCTGTACACTGTTCTGACATTGAAACATGGTGATGTGCTCATTAGCATTGCTGGAGACTCGTTAATGGAAAGGAGGAATTACAGCAAAAGCATTGGCAGATAGATTTCCGTATTCAGTCTGCTGTGCAGATTATTATTTTTTTCTCTTATTCTGCCTGTCCGGGAGAAGGGAACACAAATAATCCTGTCAGCTCTGATATGAAAAACAGCAGGAATAGGAAAATGATAGTCTGTCTAAATGTTTAAGAGGATTATTATAAGAGCGGATGTCAGGATGGCCTGCTGTAAAATGTGAATGTGCAGCTCGAGTGAAAGGGGCCATTGTGCGGGTAGAAGTTTACTTATTGATTAAAGACTAAGGAGCTGAACCCCAAAGTGCAGCAGTCTTATTAGACAGTGCTCAAGGGAGCACAAATTAAATGGCTGAACACAGTAAGCGTTGATCAGCTGAAACAGCCATTTATACTGGACTGAATGTGTCTTGTAAGCAGAAACCACGTGTCACTTTTATACAGTGCTCATGGTGGTGTATTGTATGTGTACCTTATGCATGAGCCGTGTCTTGTTCACACTCATTCATCATGAGGGGAACAGTGAGAAGGACCTTTAAAGAGGATTAAACAGTGAGAATGACCTGTAGAGAGGATTAAATAGTGAGAATGACCTGTAGAGAGGATTACACAGTGAGAAGGACATGTAGACAGGACAGAACAGCAAGAATGCCTGTAGAGAGGATTACACAGTGAGAATGACCTGTAGAGAGGGATTACACAGTGAGAATGACCTGTAGAGAGGATTACACAGTGAGAATGACCTGTAGAGAGGAATAAACGATGAGAAGAACCTGTAGAGAGGACAGAACAGCAAGAATGCCTGTAGAGAGGATTAAATAGTGAGAATAACCTGTAGAGAGGATTAAAAGGTGAGAATGACCTGTAGAGAGGATTAACGATGAGAAGAACCTGTAGAGAGGACAGAACAGCAAGAATGCCTGTAGAGATGATTAAATAGTGAGAATGACCTGTAGAGAGGATTAAATGGTGAGAATGACCTGTAGAGAGGATTAAATAGTGGAGAATGACCTGTAGAGAGGATTAAATAGTGAGAAGTACCTGTAGAGAGGATTAAACAGTGAGAAGTACCTGTAGAGAGGATTAAACAGTGAGAAGGACCTGTAGAGAGGATTAAATGGTGAGAAGGACCTGTAGAGAGGATTAAATAGTGAGAATGACTGTAGAGAGGATTAAACAGTGAGAAGTACCTGTAGAGAGGATTAAACAGTGAGAAGTACCTGTAGAGAGGATTAAACAGTGAGAAGGACCTGTAGAGAGGATTAAATGGTGAGAATGACCTGTAGAGAGGATTAAACAGTGAGAAGGACCTGTAGAGAGGATTAAATAGTGAGAATGACCTGTAGAGAGGATTAAACAGTGAGAAGTACCTGTAGAGAGGATTAAACAGTGAGAATGACCTGTAGAGAGGATTAAACAGTGAGAAGGACCTGTAGAGAGGATTAAATGGTGAGAATGACCTGTAGAGAGGATTAAACAGTGAGAAGGACCTGTAGAGAGGATTAAATAGTGAGAATGACCTGTAGAGAGGATTAAACAGTGAGAAGTACCTGTAGAGAGGATTAAACAGTGAGAAGGACCTGTAGAGAGGATTAAATAGTGAGAAGGACATGTAGAGAGGATTAAATACTGAGAATGACCTGTAGAGAGGATTAAACAGTGAGAAGTACCTGTAGAGAGGATTAAATGGTGAGAAGTACCTATAGAGAGGATTAAATATTGAGAATGACCTGTAGAGAGGATTAAACAGTGAGAAGGACCTGTAGAGGATTAAATAGTGAGAATGACCTGTAGAGAGGATTAAACAGTGAGAAGTACCTGTAGAGAGGATTAACAGTGAGAAGGACCTGTAGAGAGGATTAAATGGTGAGAAGTACCTATAGAGAGGATTAAATACTGAGAATGACCTGTAGAGAGGATAAATAGTGAGAAGCACTACTTGTAGAAAGGACAGAAGAGCAAGAATGCCTGTAGAGAGGATTAAACAGTGAGAAGAACCTATAGAGAGGATTAAAAGGTGAGAAGGACATGTAGAGAGGAAATATCAGTGAGATGGACCTGTAGAGAGGATTAAAAGGTGAGAAGGACATGTAGAGAGGATTAAACAGTGAGAAGTACCTGTAGAGAGGATTAAATGGTGAGAATGACCTGTAGAGAGGATTAAACAGTGAGAAGGACCTGTACAGAGGATTAAATGGTGAGAATGACCTGTAGAGAGGATTAAACAGTGAGAAGGACCTGTAGAGAGGATTAAATAGTGAGAATGACCTGTAGAGAGGATTAAACAGTGATAAGTACCTGTAGAGAGGATTAAACAGTGAGAAGGACCTGTAGAGAGGATTAAACAGTGAGAAAGACCTATAGAGAGGATTAAATGGTGAGAAGGACATGTAGAGAGGATTAAACAGTGAGAAGGACCTGTAGAGAGGATTAAAAGGTGAGAAGGACATGTAGAGAGGATTAAACAGTGAGAAGGACCTATAGAGAGGATTAAATGGTGAGAATGACCTGTAGAGGATTAAACAGTGAGAAGGACCTGTAGAGAGGATTAAACAGTGAGAAGGACCTGTAGAGAGGATTAAATAGTGAGAATGACCTGTAGAGAGGATTAAACAATGAGAAGTACTGTAGAGAGGATTAAACAGTGAGAAGGACATGTAGAGAGGATTAAATGGTGAGAAGTACCTATAGAGAGGATTAAATACTGAGAATGACCTGTAGAGAGGATTAAATAGTGAGAAGCACTACTTGTAGAGAGGACAGAAGAGCAAGAATGCCTGTAGAGAGGATTAAACAGTGAGAAGAACCTATAGAGAGGATTAAAAGGTGAGAAGGACATGTAGAGAGGAAATATCAGTGAGATGGACCTGTAGAGAGGATTCAAAGGTGAGAAGGACATGTAGAGAGGATTGAACAGTGAGAAGGACCTGTAGAGAGGATTAAATGGTGAGAATGACCTGTAGAGAGGATTAAACAGTGAGAAGTACCTGTAGAGAGGATTAAACAGTGAGAAGGACCTGTAGAGAGGATTAATGGTGAGAATGACTGTAGAGAGGATTAAACAGTGAGAAGGACCTGTAGAGAGGATTAATAGTGAGAATGACCTGTAGAGAGGATTAAACAGTGAGAAGTACCTGTAGAGAGGATTAAAAGGTGAGAAGGACATGTAGAGAGGATTAAACGTGAGAAGTACCTGTAGAGAGGATTAAATGGTGAGAATGACCTGTAGAGAGGATTAAACAGTGAGAAGGACCTGTAGAGAGGATTAAATAGTGAGAATTACCTGTAGAGAGGATTAAACAGTGAGAAGGACCTGTAGAGAGGATTAAACAGTGAGAAGGACCTGTAGAGAGGATTAATAGTGAGAAGGACCTGTAGAGAGGATTAAACAGTGAGAAGGACCTATAGAGAGGATTAAATGGTGAGAAGGACATGTAGAGAGGATTAAACAGTGAGAAGGACTGTAGAGAGGATTAAAAGGTGAGAAGGACATGTAGAGAGGATTAAACAGTGAGAAGGACCTATAGAGAGGATTACATGGTGAGAATGACCTGTAGAGAGGATTAAACAGTGAGAAGGACCTGTAGAGAGGATTAAATAGTGAGAATGACCTGTAGAGAGGATTAAACAGTGAGAAGTACCTGTAGAGAGGATTAAATGGTGAGAAGTACCTATAGAGAGGATTAAATACTGAGAATGACCTGTAGAGAGGATTAAATAGTGAGAAGCACTACTTGTAGAGAGGACAGAAGAGCAAGAATGCCTGTAGAGAGGATTAAACAGTGAGAAGAACCTATAGAGAGGATTAAAAGGTGAGAAGGACATGTAGAGAGGAAATATCAGTGAGATGGACCTGTAGAGAGGATTAAAAGGTGAGAAGGACATGTAGAGAGGAAATATCAGTGTGATGGACCTGTAGAGAGGATTAAACGGTACTGATGGCAGGCAGCACACAGACCTCACAATTATCCATGCTGACCTCTGACCTCTGGTGTTTGAAAAGTGGGGTCTTTAGATAAAGAAGAAGCAGCACTCCTATGGAAAGTTTATAACCTTAAGAAATACTGTATTCTGCCCATTATACATAATGAGCTTTCTTTAATCTCATAAATGACTCATAGTTTTAGTCATAGTTTATGTCACTAGTTTTATATAAAACACTACATATATTTGCTTTTCTTTAGTGAGTAAGTCACATGAAAGTAGTAGTGCGTAGATTAACTATATCATTTTATAAATATTTAGTGTCCTTTGGAGAAAGAAGAGACTCATATATTCTGGCTAAGCAGAAGCAATTTTCTTTTTAGCCGATTCTGCAAAGCACGACTCAGCATCTGAACTCATATTTTAAAAATGGTCTTGCCTCTTGGAGCTGAGCAGCTTCCAAGTTAAAATGAACATTCTAGCTGCAGTGGAAAATTAAACCACAGCATCACTTAAGCGGAAAATAAGGTTGAAAATGTAACGTTGACGGAAAATTTATATTTAGGGCTTTGCAGTCCAGCCCAGAATGTCCTCTTTGGTTTCTGAGAGAAATCTGGCAGCGGAGAACTGATGATTATCTGATGATATTTTGGATAATTGATTACCAGGCTGCATATATGCAAGGATGATTCCACAGCAGTTCACTGTGAGTGTTTCAGAGTATCAGCTCAGAACAGTAACTGTGAGTGAATCAGTCTCAGCTCACAGCAGTAACTGTGAGTGTGTCAGACTCAGCTCACAGCAGTAACTGTGAGTGTGTCACAGTCGTGGTCCACATCTGCACAGGGACCCTGATAGCTATAGCAGATCGAGGCTTTAACCTGTTTGCTTGTGGGACACATTAATCCCTCTTACCGCACTGGCCCAATGTTTTTTGCAAACATATTTTTCCCCAGTCACAGCAGTTTTGGAGGAAGACTCTGTGATTATTGGGGAGTGAGCGTCTTTCCAGGGCCAGGTTTTAGTTTTTTGAATTTCGCCCGCTACCCCAGGACGTGCGGACTGGCTGGCAGTTTGAGCTTCAGAGGAGAGCGTTTACTCGCCTTTCGCTCTGATCTTAGTGTTGGACTGGCCACGCCTGCCTTAACTCCTTTCACACCTGTGTTGCCATGACCACCCGTCTTTTCAGTCCGTCTGTCTTTGTTAGTGTGGTACAGTCTGTCTGTCTCTCCCTTGTTAGTGTGTAGCTGCCCTCCTGTGGATGATGGTTGGGTGCAGGCCAGCTGATGAAAAGAAAATAAAATATTTCTGCTGGAATTCAGTCAGATCATCTTAATATACATATTATTAATGCAGTGAAATGCCCCATGAAATTGGATGAAATTTTGAGACACTCTAATGAACTAGTCACTTAAAAAAATATTACTCAAATTAATCGTTTTTGATACGGCATTTTAATACAATCATTTCAAGCAGACATTTACTTTGACAGGTGAAAAAGGCCAGCCTTATCAGTACCTAATGTAGCAGAATCAGTGCACCATCCCAGTGTGAAAAGACCATCAGGTGTGCATTCCCTCTCTAATACTCTGTGCTTCTATACTGGCTTTACTGGGGTTCTGTACTGGCTGTGCTGTGCTTCTATACTGGGCTTTACTGGGGTTGTGTACTGGGCTGTGCTTCTATACTGGGCTTTACTGGGGTTCTGTACTGGGCTGTGCTGTGCTTCTATACTGGGCTTTACTGGGGTTCTGTAGTGGGCTGTACTGAGCTGTGCTTCT
Source organism: Synaphobranchus kaupii (assembly GCA_029718625.1). Taxonomy (NCBI): domain Eukaryota; kingdom Metazoa; phylum Chordata; class Actinopteri; order Anguilliformes; family Synaphobranchidae; genus Synaphobranchus; species Synaphobranchus kaupii. The sequence goes on from CM056376.1 coordinate 126,538,238, forward strand.
GTATTGGGCTGTTGTGTGGTTCTATAATGGACAGCATTGTGTACTGGGGTTGTGTATTGGAATTTGATAGCCACAAGTATTCCTTGTATATGGCTAGGCAGGCTCATGACCTGTTATTTGTGCTGCTTGGCCTGTGATACTGTGCTGCTTGGCCTGTGATACTGTGCTGCTTGGCCTGTGAGCCTGTGCTGCTTGACCTGTGATACTGTGCTGCTTGGTCTGTAAGGCTGTGCTGCTTGGTCTGTGAGGCTGTGCTGCTTGAGTTGTGACATTGTGCTGCTTGGCCTGTGATACTGTGCTGCATGGTCTGTGATACTGTGCTGCTTGGTCTGTGAGGCTGTGCTGCTTGGCCTGTGATACTGTGCTGCTTGGCCTGTGATACTGTGCTGCTTGGCCTGTGATACTGTGCTGCTTGGCCTGTGATATTGTGCTGCTTGGCCTGTGATACTGTGCTGCTTGGCCTGTGATACTGTGCTGCTTGCCTGTGATATTGTGCTGCTTGGCCTGTGAGCCTGTGCTTGGAACAGTGCAGAACTACAGTGTAGTTCTACAGATATGCAAAGTCATGGTACTAATAATAGCTTTGTCTTTTACTGTGAACTTCCACTTGTCTCCAACTGCCCATGTCTTACTCTCTGGCTCCTCTCTGATCTACAGCCAGACTCAACAGCAGCCCTGCCTTCTGTCACATCTTATTACCTGATTTTTATTGCAATTTGACTGTTTTTCTTCCCTGTTATGCATTTAAAATTCTGTACGTCTCTGTTGAAATTATGCAGCTGAAGTTTTAATATGAACTGTCATGACGGATATTGTTTTGTTTTTTAGAAGTGGAAAGTTGTGGCTGTTTGCACAAAAATCCTCCGTCACAGACAGAACGTATGATTCACTGCTGGAACACAGCAGCTGCTCATAAACACGGTCTTGAGACAGAGCAGGGAAAGCGCTTTTCTGGGAGCGTTTAGTTTTGCCTTGCATCGTTGAGTCATGTCTGTGATACAGTCAGCACCCCCCCTGAATCCCCCTCTTTAATGCTGAGTGAATCTCAGTGACCCCCAGCAGTGACGTGACAGTGACATCATGGCACACCAGCACACAGTGAAGCGGTGTGAATTAAAGCATCACCCAGAATGCATCACTCAGCCTAGCACTGAACAGCCCCAATATTCTGGGGAAATCTCACTTTAGGGGTTTTCAGTGTGGGCGCTAATGAAGGGGGGAGGGTGTGGTCTAATGAAGGGGGGAGGGTGGGGTCTAATGAATGAGCTCCTCCCCAAAGAATGTGGTCTGATGTTCTGTGAAACTCATTAAGGAGGACCTGGCCTGGGGCCTCTTTTGTCTACCTGTCTAACACCTAAACCCCGCCCCCCAGCGCTCTCACGAATAAAGGTACAGTGAGGTACATTTTTCTTCTTTAAGGAACAAATTTCCCAAATGTACCCTGAAAGTGTGCACTTCATGTTCTATATGGGTACTAATAATACCTTTTCAAGCAAAAAAAATGATCATGTATTTCTGTATAGGGGTACAATTTTACGTACCTATAGGGCAGGGGTTCCCAAACCGGTCCTGGGGACCCCTTGTGTATGCTGGTTTTCGTTGCAACCACAGTTGAGGTGTTTAACTCATAGTTGAGGTGTTTAACTCATAATTTTTTTCTTTAAGCTTATTAACACAATGCAGGTTTGGCTCGTTATCATTTGCTTTGTGTTTGAATTCTTCATTATCTACCAAATGGTTAGTTTTAGTGGCCATGTGTCCACACTTTCACCAATTAGGAGCCTATTGATTCAAATCAGTCTTTAAATGGATCTGTTAAATAATTTTCTTATCTTTTAAAAAAAATATAACACAATAAGCACAATGTGAACATGGGGTGTTTTATTCTACATGGCATCCATAGCTATTTCTGATATAATGTAGCTTAAGAGGGTAAATAATTCCTCTTAACATGACAAGCACCTAATTAAGAAAAATTAACAGCTTGTTAAAATTCTGGGATTGCAACTGTGGTTGCAACGAAAACCAGCATACACAGGGGGTCCCCAGGACCGGTTTGGGAACCCCTGCTATAGGGTACCACTCCAGTGACAAGCATTTGCACATCCACATCACTCCCTCTTTTATCTCCCTCTTTCTCTGTCTCTCTCTCTCTCTCCTCCTCCTCCTGCTACATCATTCTGCCCATTCCTGCCCCTTTCCCCTCACGATAATCTAGAACCCCCCCCCTGACTGTTTCAAACCCCCCTGTGACTGTTTAGACTCTCCTGATGTTATGGCTCAGCTGTCCTCCATTACTGTGACATACATGTGCAGCTCACATCTGCAGCAGAGACCCTTCCCCCGCATACAGTACCGTGCTGCTGTTTCTGGGAATGCAGCAGTCAGAAAACTGGAAACAGGTACAGTGTATGGTCTACAGGTGGGGCGGGTACAGCTCAAGGTGTAGGTGAGACGGGTATAAGAGGTGCAATGTGGGAGGGTGGTATGGGGCAGGTATAGGGGAAACATAAGAAGTTTGAGGATGGCAAATCACCCTCTGCGATTTATTTACCCACTTGGAAACAATAGCTTCTAATTACTAGATTTGTACACAGGAAACACCTGGTTACTATAACTGTAAAATTAGTAATAGTATTGAGCACAGCTGTAAAATAAAGATAAAAAGGTGGTCTCAGATGAGAATACATGGAGCCTGTTAGTGATGAGTGGAGCATGTCTATTCTTAGTGTAAATGTCACGTGTCATCTCTCCACATGTTGTACAGACAGAGAGGATTGTGCGGACGTTTGCTTTGAGGCAGATCTCACGGGATTTTTTCCGGTTTCCGATTAGCTGTTTTCACTATGTTGTATCCCCATTAGAGCTGTCTGTCTGACCGCCATGTCCATTAGAGCTGTCTGTCTGACAGCCACGCCTCTTAGATCTGTCTGTCTGACAGCCATCAGCTTGGTTACCCACGTTACCATAATTTACAGGGGTCTGGCCTGTTGTGCAATCACAATAAAGGAGTTCCATCCCCCCTTTTTTTTCTCTTGTCTCAATAAGAAAGGTTTATAGCCTTGTCAAACGCTCCCTGCCGCACTTTACTCTCTGACAGCTTAATTCGGGAGGCGTAAATCTGTCCGTCTGTCCATCAGAGTGGAGGTAATCATTTCCGTCTGTCTGCACACGTTTTACCTCCAGTTCCAGAGAGGATTTCCCCATGCACCCTCCTGTGGGCCAAAACTCTCGCAGCACACTGAACTGAAAGGCTTGGGCAGTTAGGTGCTGCTGGCATGCGGTGAATTCCATCACACACCAGCCACGTCAGAATAATAGCAATGACCTACATGGCCTACACGCCAAAAAATATCACCTTAAAACATTTTCTGCATCTTGAATTCATATTTTGACTCAGTGGTGAATAATAATAATAATAATAATAATAGATCTGCTAAGAAAAAATACAGAGTGCAGTCCGTGTTGCCTGTTGTGCAACAGCTGAGAATGCTATCCAAGCCACGCTTGATTTGATAAAAATCAGGCAGACTTAACCGTGCAACAACGGCCAAATTTAGTGAGTGCACTCAGTGCATTTCACACAGTATATGTCATGTTTTTCTTTGCGAAACCTTTCGGCCATCAGATTAGCCTTCATACAATATTTTCTTTTTCCTGTGAGGGTCGTACCACGCTTATACTCTACTGCATTAGTGTACATTTGAGGCTTCGCTCAGTTCAATTATTTCTTCTTCATTCAAAAATGGGTCTTGGTGTCAAGTTATTTCCGAATTAACAAATAAAGTAAAAGGCTGTTTTTGCTCACACACCTAATGTTAATGTTGAGCAAGTGCTGATTCTGTAACATTACCTGGAAACCTGCCTGTCATTTTCAAGTGATTCATTTTAATTTGGCACACAATTAATGTGGAGGAATAATAACTAGATTGGTTGAATGACCAGCAAATGGGCCGCTTCAATATTGCCCGTACAACGTTTATAGATTTGGACCGTTTGAATTATAATACATTTTATTAAAGTACCACGGTAATTGGAGTTGTGCATATTTTTCCACGTACGTGCATGGGTTTGAAATGGCCTAGACTGCTCCACTCTCTGTACGTGCAGGGCTTTGAAATGGCCTAGACTGTGCCACCAGGTCATGCTTATCGCCAGAGGCAATTTGCGATCATCTTTGTGAATCGGAAGTGTCCTGTATTGCTATATTACTGCATTTGCATGACAAATTGGTGCTGAAATGTATGTAGATAACACAATTTAAATATGCGATGACCCTGTTAGCGCAGTTGTGTGTGCTCGCCGCCCACTGCGGATGCTTTGTGAAGCATGCATTATTTTACAAGGCGCTTGCGACGGTTTAACGGTTTAGCATCTTGATCCATGGGTTTCTGCTCATGGGTGCGTGATCTTGGACGGACCGGCGGGTCGCGCTCACCCATGCACTTATCCGTTTCTCTACTTCCGTTTTCTGTTATATGGGGCATTTCCGTGGACTGTGAAAGCTCAAGCTGCTCAGCATCACACGTATTTATATTATATTTATATATCAAATTCCAGTACGCTTACACATCATATTTAACATATGTACAGTCGGCCTTCATGCTCATGCGCTGGGCTGTATTGACGTTTAACGCAGATTCTCTGATCATGCAGAACCGTTTTCCTTCCCCTGGGTATGAGTGTCACTGTCTGTCCCTCTTAAATTTAACCTTAAGCCTCGGGGTGTCAGGCAGCAGCCATGACGATCATGGGCCCCCCCTCCTGTCTGAAACAGACACCCTCCTTCTCACCCCCCCAGGACAGAAACTCTGAGCCCTGAGTATCGTGTCCACCTCTGAACCCTCTGTCTCTGAACCCTCCCTGCATGACTTCATCGGCAGTGCGACGCGCTGCTCCCTCTCTCTGCCTCTGCTGCGCTGTGTTTTTAATGAATCCGATCTCCACGCACACCTAGCAAGCCTTTTATAGGGAATGCTGATGGGAAAAAAACGGCGCGTCTTTGAACTGCCAATTTTAATCACAGATGCTATTGTTCATATCAAGGGGGACTTGATTCTATGTGCTGCGTGTTTGAACTTCTGCTTTGAACAGCATGATTTCATCTGTCTGCACTGACTTAGTGGAAAACAGCAGCAATGACTCTGCACACAGCTGCTCCTGTAGAACTGACTCTCAACTGTGTGTGTGTGTTTGTGTGTAACAGAGAGAGGGAGAGAGATAGTGTGTGTGTGTGTGTGTGTGTGTGTGAGTGAGAGAGAGGGAGAGAGAATGTGTGTGTGTGTGTGTGTGTTTGTGTGTAACAGAGAGAGGGAGAGAGATAGTGTGTGTGTGTGTGTGTGTGTGTGTGTGTGTGTGTGAGTGAGAGAGAGAGGGAGAGAGTGTGTGTGTGTGTGTGTGAGAGAGAGAGAGAGATAGATAGTGTGTGTGTGAGAGAGGAGAGAGAGAGGGGGCGAGAGTGTGTGTGTGTGTGTGTGAGAGTGTGTGTCTGTGTGGGAGAGGGAGGGAGAGTGTGTGTATGCATGTGTGTGTGTGTGTGTGTGTGAGAGAGAGATTGTGTGTTTGTGTGTGTGTGTGATTGTGGGTTCTTGTGGTCCCTGTTTGTAGCTCCCAGTGTCTCTCAGTAGTGTAGAATTCTTCTGCAGGACCAATGTTTGCGTGCTGGGAGGGGGGGGGGGGGGGGGGTGGTCAGGCTGCTGTCTCGTTAGCAAAGTGGTTGGAGAGAGAGAGAGGGAGGAGAGAGTGGGAGAGAGGGGGTGAGCTGAGACGAGAGTAACAGGAAACCAAACCTCCTCCTCTCTCTCTCTCTCTCTCTCTCTGTCATACCCTGCGGGCAGCAGTATTGCGCAGTAGTTCTCGTGGTGTGTATCTACGTGCTGAAGGGAACTCACAGGGCGCTCAGCGTGTCAGTGGAGTAACACGGGGGAACCCTGACGAACGGGGGTCACCATAGGAACCAGGAGAGGGACCCCAACAGCGCACAGTCTAGGTGAGTCCTGAACTGAGCCAAAATGCAGCTCCCATTGGAGAGAGAGTATCACAGAGTGCAGTTAGACAGGTGCAGGGTCTCATTAGAACAGCTGTGAGACACTAATTATCAGAGCTTTAAGTCAGCACTCACTAACAATGTGTTATTTTTGAAAAGTTAGTGAATATTATTTTTTTTACTGAATATATGTTGTAGTCTTTATTTTACTGATATCGACACATTGCTGTTTTGCACCTCACTTTTCCTTTGGAATTTTATAGTTTTTTTGTCAACAAATTAATAGTACTTTTTTACATGTGGAATGAAAAAACTATGTTATTATAACTTAAAACTTAATGTGCTGTGGTTAAGATATTTTTGTTCAAGTTTTTTCTTTAAATCTGAGTGATATTTACTCTCAAGCACATGGTATAAAAGGTGTTGATTTCTCCTGGCCGGCTGACAGGGGGAATTCTGATTTAGAGCCTGATAGCTGGACTGTGTCTTGTGAATTTCATGGAATTGAAGAGTTGTTTTTTTCAGGCGTGCTTTGTGTATCGCACTGATGGGTCTGTGTGTAAGTGTGTTTATGTGAGTACCGTACTGATGGATCTGTGTGTGTGTCCATGTGAGTAACGCACTGATGGGTCTGTGTGTGTGTCCATGTGAGTAACGCACTGATGGGTCTGTGTGTAAGTGTGTCCATGTGAGTAACGCACTGATGGGTCTGTGTGTGTGTCCATGTGAGTAACGCACTGATGGGTCTGTGTGTAAGTGTGTCCATGTGAGTAACGCACTGATGGGTCTGTGTGTAAGTGTGTCCCTGTGAGTAACGCACTGAAGGGTCTGTGTGTAAGTGTGTCCCTGTGAGTACCCCACTGATGGGTCTGTGTGTAAGTGTGTGTATGTGAGTACCGTACTGATGGATCTGTGTGTGTGTCCATGTGAGTACCCCACTGAAAGGTCTGTGTGTGTGTCCATGTGAGTAACGCACTGATGGGTCTGTGTGTGTGTCCATGTGAGTAACGCACTGATGGATCTGTGTGTGTGTCCATGTGAGTACCCCACTGAAGGGTCTGTGTGTGTGTCCATGTGAGTACCCCACTGAAGGGTCTGTGTGTGTGTCCATGTGAGTAACGCACTGATGGATCTGTGTGTGTGTCCATGTGAGTACCCCACTGAAGGGTCTGTGTGTGTGTCCATGTGAGTAACACACTGATGGGTCTGTGTGTAAGTGTGTCCATGTGAGTAACGCACTGATGGGTCTGTGTGTGTGTCCATGTGAGTACCGCACTGATGGGTCTGTGTGTAAGTGTGTCCATGTGAGTAGCGCACTGATGGGTCTGTGTGTAAGTGTGTCCATGTGAGTAACGCACTGATGGGTCTGTGTGTAAGTGTGTCCATGTGAGTAACGCACTGATGGGTCTGTGTGTAAGTGTGTCCATGTGAGTAACGCACTGATGGGTCTGTGTGTAAGTGTGTCCCTGTGAGTACCCCACTGATTGGTCTGTGTGTAAGTGTGTCCCTGCGAGTACCGTACTGATGGATCTGTGTGTGTGTCCATGTGAGTAACGCACTGATGGGTCTGTGTGTAAGTGTGTCCATGTGAGTAGCGCACTGATGGGTCTGTGTGTAAGTGTGTCCCTGTGAGTACTGCACTGATGGGTCTGTGTGTAAGTGTGTCCATGTGAGTAGCGCACTGATGGGTCTGTGTGTAAGTGTGTCCATGTGAGTAACGCACTGAAGGGTCTGTGTGTAACAATGACACACTTATTGGTGAGATGATGGGCATGGCAGGTGGGTGACAGTGACAACAGGGTGTGGTGGGTCATGTGATAGGGTATGGTGAGTCACGTTCCGGGGTGTGGGGTGTGGTGAGTCTTGTGACAGGGTGTGTGTGTGGGGGGGGGGGGGTTTGAGTCATTCACGACGAGGGTGATGTTTTTTCCCAGTACAGATCGGACCTAAAGCTGTACTGAATTACAGTCACACTAATGACTGTATAAGTGTGTGTGGAAATGGATATTTACACAAGAATCACCCAGAAAATGCCTGAATGAAAAAGTATGACCCCTCAACACTGAGCGATGGAAAGCGCCAAGCTTTCTTTATGTTCTGTCAGGGAGTATTAGAAATTATCTCACAAGATTTACAAATGATTCATAATTACTCATACCTGGCGGAAATGCACCCCCCCCAGGAAGAGCAGCGGGATTGGACTTTCTCTCGGTTCCTGTTCGTCTCTGAGTCTGAGCCTTTCCCTGCTTAATTCTGGAACAATTACAGCTCAGGAAAAACCAGCTGGAGCGCACACAATAAACTTAATTATAATATTTCCCCTTATAACTGCCTCTTTAATATTCTCAGGATATGGTTTAAATGCTATGTCCGTAATGCTAGACAGGCTGTAGGGTCTGGATGTGTAAGAGCTGATTGGGCAGTAGAGTCTGGATGTGTAAGAGCTCATTGTGCAGTGGAGTCTGGATGTGTAAGAGCTGATTGTGCAGTAGAGTCTGGATGTGTAAGATCATTGGGCAGTAGAGTCTGGATGTGTAAGAGCTGATTGGGCAGTAGAGTCTGGACGTGTAAGATAATTGGGCAGTAGAGTCTGGATGTGTAAGATAATTGGGCAGTAGAGTCTGGATGTGTAAGAGCTCATTGGGCAGTAAAGTCTGGATGTGTAAGAGCTGATTGTGCAGTGGAGTCTGGATGTGTAAGAGCTCATTGTGCAGTTGAGTCTGGATGTGTAAGATCATTGGGCAGTAGAGTCTGGATGTGTAAGAGCTGATTGGGCAGTAGAGTCTGGACGTGTAAGATAATTGGGCAGTAGAGTCTGGATGTGTAAGATAATTGGGCAGTAGAGTCTGGATGTGTAAGAGCTCATTGGGCAGTAAAGTCTGGATGTGTAAGAGCTGATTGTGCAGTGGAGTCTGGATGTGTAAGAGCTCATTGTGCAGTTGAGTCTGGATGTGTAAGAGCTCATTGTGCAGTTGAGTCTGGATGTGTAAGATCATTGGGCAGTAGAGTCTGGATGTGTAAGAGCTGATTGGGCAGTAGAGTCTGGATGTGTAAGAGCTGATTGGGCAGTAGAGTCTGGATGTGTAAGAGCTGATTGTGCAGTAGAGTCTGGATGTGTAAGAGCTGATTGTGCAGTGGAGTCTGGATGTGTAAGAGCTGATTGTGCAGTTGAGTCTGGATGTGTAAGATATTTGTGCAGTAGAGTCTGGATGTGTAAGATCATTGTGCAGTAGAGTCTAGATGTGTAAGAGCTGATTGTGTAGTTGAGTCTGGATGTGTAAGAGCTCATTGTGCAGTAGAGTCTGGATGTGTAAGATCATTGGGCAGTAGAGTCTGGATGTGTAAGAGCTGATTGTGCAGTAGAGTCTGGATGTGTAAGAGCTCATTGTGCAGTAGAGTCTGGATGTGTAAGATAATTGGGCAGTAGAGTCTGGATCTTTAAGAGCTCATTGGGCAGTAAAGTCTGGATGTGTAAGAGCTGATTGTGCAGTAGAGTCTGGATGTGTAAGAGCTGATTGGCCAGTAGAGTCTGGATGTGTAAGATCATTGGGCAGTAGAGTCTGGATGTGTAAGAGCTGATTGGGCAGTAGAGTCTGGATGTGTAAGAGCTCATTGTGCAGTGGAGTCTGGATGTGTAAGAGCTGATTGTGCAGTGGAGTCTGGATGTGTAAGAGCTGATTGGGCAGTGGAGTCTGGATGTGTAAGAGCATTGGGCAGTGTGGTCTAACTCATAAGTAAAGTTTGCGATCTTCGTTAGAGAATGAAACCCCTCAATATCCCAATCACAGAGCAGTGGTTAAACAACAATATTTTAGCCATCTTTTTTGACATGACGTTAAGCTAATTTATCATCTCTTCTCACATGCTTTTTCATTATTTTCCAGTGTCTCTTGTTTTCTTTGATGTCCGATATTTTTAAGCACTTGTATTGATCCAGCCAAATTACATTTATAATGCCACTTCAATTTACAGAATTATACAATTCTGACTGTTTTATTGGATGCTCTGCCACTTGTGCAGGCATAAATATAGCAGATAAATATTTTCCATGATATTACTAAGAAATATGAATGAAAAAGGAATGCTTTATACTCTATTCAATATTATGTAATTGAATCAATTTTAGATGGCCACCGATAGTAATAGTAATAGTAGGTCTTTTAATAGCCTGGGAGCAAATAATATTTAAGGAATCGATAAAGAATCAGATCGATAAGCAGAATCGATAATGGCATCGGTATCAATAAAATCTAACGATTCCCATCCCTAGATTAGTCTGCAGTGATCTGGGTTTACAGTGAGATGAGTATGCAGAGATCCGGCTGAGCAGGAGATGAGTATGCAGTGAAGCTGGCTGTGCAGTAGATGAGTATGCAGTGAAGCCGACTGTGCAGTGAGATGAGTATGCAGTGAAGCTGGCTGTGCAGGAGATGAGTATGCAGTGAAGCTGGCTGTGCAGGAGATGAGTATGCAGAGATCTGGCTGAGCAGGAGATGAGTATGCAATGAAGCTGACTGTGCAGTGAGATGAGTATGCAGTGAAGCTGGCTGTGCAGGTGATGAGTATGCAGTGAAGCTGGCTGTGCAGGAGATGAGTATGCAGTGAAGCTGGCTGTGCTGGAGATGAGTATGCAGTGAAGCTGGCTGTGCAGGAGATGAGTATGCAGTGAACTGGCTGTGCAGTGAGATGAGTATGCAGTGAAGCTGGCTGTGCAGGAGATGAGTATGCAGTGAAGCTGGCTGTGCAGTGAGATGAGTATGCAGTGAAGCTGGCTGTGCAGGAGATGAGTATGCAGTGAAGCTGGCTGTGCAGGAGATGGGTATGCAGTGAAGCTGGCTGTGCAGTGAGATGAGTATGCAGTGAGCTGGCTGTGCAGTGAGATGAGTATGGAGTGAAGCTGGCTGTGCAGGAGATTAGTATGCAGTGAAGCTGGCTGTGCAGGAGATGAGTATGCAGTGAAGCTGGCTGTGCTGGACATGAGTATGCAGTGAAGCTGGCTGTGCTGGACATGAGTATGCAGTGAGCTGGCTGTGCAGGAGATGAGTATGCAGTGAGCTGGCTGTGCAGTAGATGAGCATGCAGTGAGCTGGCTGTGCAGTGAGATGAGTATACAGTGAAGCTGGCTGTGCAGTGAGATGAGTATGCAGTGAAGCTGGCTGTGCAGGAGATGAGTATGCAGTGAGCTGGCTGTGCAGGAGATGAGTATGCAGTGAGCTGGCTGTGCAGTGAGATTAGTATACAGTGAAGCTGGCTGTGCAGTGAGATGAGTATGCAGTGAAGCTGGCTGTGCTGGACATGAGTATGCAGTGAGCTGGCTGTGCAGTGACATGAGTATACAGTGAAGCTGGCTGTGCAGTGAGATGAGTATGCAGTGAAGCTGGCTGTGCAGGAGATGAGTATGCAGTGAAGCTGGCTGTGCAGGAGATGAGTATGCAGTGAGCTGGCTGTGCAGTGAGATTAGTATACAGTGAAGCTGGCTGTGCAGTGAGATGAGTATGCAGTGAAGCTGGCTGTGCAGGAGATGAGTATGCAGTGAAGCTGGCTGTGCAGGAGATGAGTATGCAGTGATGGCTCCAGCAGCTGTACAGGTCTCCCTTTTATAGGCGACATCAGCCCTGAAATACTGCCAACGCACCGTACTCTGAGTTTTCCATATGTCTATAATACACACAGACATGCAAACACACACACGCACAAGCATTCACACAGACACATTCACACAGACACACGCATAAACACACACACACACACACACACATACCCGTGCACACTTGTTGTTGCTGGTGGCTACAGCTGAAGTTCCTTTACAGGAAAATAAAAGTTATTCTATTCTATATACACACACACACTTCCAAACCCCAGCTCTCTCCTGTGCCGTGGTATTCCAGAGTGAGCAGTAAATTCTCTTTCCACCTGGCCCTGCACTCCGCCCATACCTGCAGCTGGACTCTAAAGGGGCGGGAGAGGGGGGCGGGTTCTCCCTCCAGACCCTGTTAATATTTCACCAGCCTCATGTTTAACCCATGAGCCCGGAGACCTGTTACAGTAGAGCTTTATTTTTCCTTATGTATAAATAATAGTGCAGAGAGCTGAGGTGCTGTGCTGGTCTCAGCCATGGACTCTGCAAAGCCTTTCAGGACACACAAGCACTCATGCAGAATATGCACCTGTGTACCGAACGTTTCAGTCTGTTGCCCTTCTTCAGTCTCTGAGAGAACTTGATGAAGACATATTTTCCCGCTCTAATAAAGTCATTATTTTAGAGAAGTGCTGCAGTTGTTGATTGTTTAACGTGTAATGTTGAGTTTTCTGGAATTAACTTTCTTGGGCAGCGGCTACAGTTAAAGGTTTTTAAAGGATTGACACTGAATAAAGCTCTGAGAGAAATGTGCTGCTCCTCTGTCACGGTAAACTGTGTCTCTGAGCGTGATGTTTGTCATTCATTATTCATGCTGTTCAGGTCTGCATTCCTGTCTGCTTTACTGAAAGGTGATTGGACAGCAGGATGTTGGAGTTCTGACCCGATCTCCATGGTAACACTGGCTCTCTGTGGTTCTGTTGTGGTTCTGTAGGCCCGGAAGGCCTGGGTGTGATTCCAGAGACCAGCAGTCATGGGGTGGCCAAAGAGGGGCGTGGCCCAGTCATTTTGGGTCACGATGCGGCCAGCGGTCCCGCTCCACTTGCTCCTCTTCATCTGTGTCTCTGGATTCTCCCATCAGCCCCTGCCCAGAGTCTTCCTGCCCTTCCCAGGTAAGGACCAGGTCACTTCCTGTTTACATCTCAGTCCCACTGGAGTGAAACATTAAATAACTATTACAGCCAGTTCCACACTGCTTGTCGGACATGTGTAGAACAGCAGCCTGGCTAAGCCCCCCACCCTCTCTCTTGCGCTCTCTCTCACTATCTTTTTCTCTGTCTGTCTGTCTCTCTCTCTCTCTCTTTGTAAAGATAATATAAACATGCAGTGTGTTTTATGCAGGTCTCAAAACTGAACGTGCAGTGTGTGTTATGTGTTATGACATCACAGAGAAAGGTAGGCAGGAAGGAAGTGACAGTGGAGGAGGTCCCTGGTGCTTCAGAGAGAGCTGAGAGGCAGAGTAAATGTTTTGGCCATTTTAACATGTCCCAATGTACCTCTCCTGGAAACAAGGAAAACTAGAGATAAATAGTTAGTGGACAGATTCCCATTTCTTGCTGGCATTCACCCCACAGTAAAGCCATAGACATTTTACATTCACATTTGGGCATTCTACAGACCCACTTACCCAGAGCGATTATTTATTTGTTTTTATTTTTTACATGAAACCCATTTACTAGAAATGTATTTCAGGTCAAGGATTTGAACCCTAGGTCATTGCAAGACCATTTCCCTAAACCACAGATATTCAAATCGGGACCTTGAATCCAAATGCGGCTCTGGGTTTCTTTCTCCAAGATAATTAACTGAACTATTAGTGCTCCTGATTGGTCAGACTGTCTTTACACCTGACTCCCAGGGAAAGGGATGGTGGAAAACCAGCAGATCTAGCACCTCGAGGACCGCGATTTCAATACCAGGATCCTAAACATTATAGAGCACAGTGGAGGGGCTGTTGTTTTGCACAGACTCCGTTAGGAGCACCCCTCTGGCGGGAACATGGCGAGGTGCCAGGTGTGGGAGGGGCGTGTCTCAGGACTGAACCGGGTCGGGGGGGGGGTGGGGGAGAGGTTGTTGTTGTGAGGCATGAGTGAGTGAATTTCAGGCAGACGCAGGTTGTGAAATACTGAGAGAGTTTGGGATGGGCCCGCTGCTGGTCAGTACGCCTGAGTTTCTGTTTTTCGCTCCTGTAACTCTAGCCGGGGGTAAAGCAGGGTCACTGAGTCTGCTTTCGCTTTGCAGGAGCCGCTGTGTCCTACATTCCTGCTCCGTTAGCGCCGGTCTCTGATTGGCTACGGCTACAGAACGACGAGAGAGGCCAGTGATAAAAAGTTAAATCCACGGCTCCAGATCTCAGCAAAGCACATTAACGAACGCCAGAACGTGGCCTCATCGTTCAGTAATGAAAAACAATAATCATAAAACTCCAGTGCCACTGAGGAAGAGACAAACAGCACGGTCTCAGCTTCGCTAAAACACAACAATAAGCTAAAAACTGTGAGACATTCCTGAGTGTGGATCAGCTCCTGCAGTCTGCTGTTGACAGTTTAATCTTAGTTTGCATTTAAGGGTCCGTTGAGCAGTCCTTGGCTTGGACAAATCATTCGCTCCAAAATAAAGAATACTGCCTTTTCTCTCTGAGCGTCAGCCAATTAGCCTTGTGGGTTAGCTCAGGTAACAGGCCATCACACTCACTGCTGGCTGAGGCTTATTCTGAAACAACAACATGGAGAACGGTGAAGATGTGGACATGGAGAACGATGAAGATGTGGACAGGGTCTTCCTTATGGATATTCATTATAGCTTTTATTTATTTATAGATTTTTCAATAATTCTGAAGTAGTTTCCAACCTGAGGTCTCAGAATATTTATCCTGGCAAGATATAATATCAAAGGAAACCTTCCTTCTGCAATTCATCTTCTGCTTTGTGTGTGTGTGTGTGTGTGTGTGTGTGTGTGTGTGTGTGTGTGCGCGCGTGCGTGCAGTGTGTGTGTGTGTGTGTGTGCGTGCACTTTGTGTATGTGCATAATGTGTGCCTGTGTGTATAGTGTGCATATGTGTGTGCCTGTGTGTGTGTGTGTGTGTGTGTGTGTGTGTGTGTGTGTGTGCGTATGTGTGTGTGTGTGTGTGTGTGTGTGTGTTAGTGTGAATGTGCATGCCTGTGTTCAGCTGTATAGTATAAGTAGGAAAATATCTGTCATTCCTTTCCTGCTATAATCTGATTATAGTACAGTCAATGGGAGCACCTGGTGTCCTTAAAAGTGTTTCAGCTGAACACTGAGAAAAGCAGAGTAACTACAGACACCTCTATAACCACAGACACATACTTCTATAACCACAAATACACACCTCTATAACCGCAGACACATACCTCTATAACCACAAATACACACCTCTATAAGCAGATACACACCTCTATAACAGGGGTCGCGTTAGGCCGGCAATTGCCGGTTTTGACCGTATTTTATAACAAAGGCCGGAAAATTCCCTCCGGACATTCCCAAACAAAACATTTTTTTTAGGCTACTTTGCAATATAGTAATTTAACATATTTAGTCTCAAAACCACGGCAATTTCTCATTAGGCCTATTATCACCACAAATCAGACAACGCTCCTCTCACGAAATCCGCTATTTCAAATCGTCTGCGTATCTCAAGCTGGCTAAAACGTATGACTTTCGATTTCAAATCAGCAGCTGCTCACTTCCATGAAATGAAGCATCGTTGCAAATGAAAGGAGCCTATATGGATTGCTCGTTTTTTTTTGCCAGTTATAAAAAGGCCGTTTTTAACTGTCAGTAGGCATAGGCTACTTTAACTTAATAGGCTAAAAGCTTGATATAATCAGCATTTTTCCCCCTTGTTAAATCAATAGCCTAGGTCTACACTGTTCTGGTCTGACTTTCCCGAAAGCGTTGTTCGTTAACGTTAGGTCGAATCCCAATTGTCACGTGTCGTTGCTGGATCTTTTCCGTATAGCATCTTCCGCAACTCTGCAATTTGCCTTGGAGTAAAGAAATGTTAAAATCGTTATTCAAAATGAGGTTATTAATAAACTAAAGATGCAAAATCAAGACAGCTTCTTTTGTTGAGAAAACATTAGGCTACGCACGCAGTCACGCACACTAAATGCGCGATTTTAATGTAATTCATCCGCATGTGCAAGGCGAAGCTGTTATATTTAATTTTTATATTATTCCTTTATTTTCAAATAGTTTTCAGTCCAAAATATAATACTATGCTGTAACATATGTTGTTAGGCTACATCATTAAATGCACCTGCCTGTCGTTCATGCATTGAAAATAGATATGGCCGTTTTTTTTTATCGTATGTCCGACAAACTGTAATCATTCCGGACATTCTGGCCGGCAGTTTAAAATCATAGCGCGACCTCTGCTCTATAACCACAGACACACACCTTTATAGCCACAGACACACACCTCTATAGCCACAGACACATAACTCTATAACCACAGATACACACTTTTATAACCACAGACACACACCTCTATAACCACAGACACACACATCTATTACCCAATATACACACTTCTATAACTAGACACACACCTCTATAACCACAGATACACACTTCTATAACCACACACACACACACACACACACACACACACACACACACACACACACACACACACACACACACACACACACACCTCTATAACCACAGACACACACCTCTGTCCCCTTCTGCAGATAATGAGGGCAGAAATACTGTATGTATTCATTTATTTTCAGTGTTATGGGATTCCTGCTAGCAGGATTTTAAGTTGTAGTTTGTTTTGTGTCCCATAGACAAAATGGAAGGTCAGTAATAAAGATTCCATATTAAATAAAAATTGAGCTAATATTGACCAAGATAGTACTTTGAAGAAGAAAAGAATTGTAATGATTGTAACGTGTGTAACTAGATTTGACCGTTGACCCCGTGGACATGCCTGAAGGATAGCTGGGGAAGGATTGCTGTCAGGGTTAAAATGGGGTTTTACTAATTCTGATCCATTCCACCACAGGAGAGAAAGTCATTTGTTTTTTCATCTTTTTGTGTATTTTAATATACCAATAGATTTTAATAATCTGTTATATTAAAATCAGTAATAAAAATGACTTATGCTTTTTCAATATTTTGTTCTTCTGATTCAAAAATTTCTTAATACGTTTGTCCACTCTGTCAGTCCATCCGTGTTGATGGATATTGAGCTGCAGAGTGTTCAGCCTGACCCTCTCTTCGGGGCCCGTAATGAATCACAACTATGACCTCACCGTCACTAGGCAACATCAGGTTAAGCCTGGAACCTGTTTGCAGCAGCCAGTCCATGTGCTAAATTTACATTTAATGTCATTGAGGTCTTCATGTGTCCACAGCAAAAACAGTGCAGTACTGATCCCTTCAAAATCCTCCTGTCCCTACATCACCCAACGGCAAACTTATCATAACCGCTAACAGATTATGAGCCCAAGTCATATGACCCAGTGCCCCGCCCCCACACACATCCTACTTTTAAACACACATTTACAGCCACAGGGGTCAGAGGTCACAGGAAGCCCTCTGGTGGAGGCGAAGGTTCAGTGGAGGCCTGGAGGAAGGTTTTGACAGGTGGGGGGTCCAGGGCTGTGTCCGAATCAGAGCCCTATCTACTGCGCCCTGTCTCCTGTGAAGAGTGCACTGGCAGAAGTGTGCTGTTTAATGTGCACTGTTTAGCAGGACGCGAAAAATATCCGCTATACTATTCCCAAACCGTACTGTGGAAGTGTCGTAAGCAGGTCATAAGACGTCCCACCAGTGTTGCCATGTCCGCGGTTTTACAGCTAAATTGGGATACTTTCAAAGTGCAGTCACGGGTAAAAATTAAAAGTCGCAAAGCACGCACTTATTTTAAAAAGTAAAAGCATGATGATTTCTATTTAAAATAAGTTGGTTTCGGTTAAAAATAGCCTATAAATTGGCTAGTTTTGTGTCTTACAAGATCTGGCAACCCTGCGCCCCACTCTTGCGCTGCCATGTCAAGTGTTGTTTTTGTTGTATTTGAAGGATAGCTTCAGCAAAGCTGCGCCTCATTTTTCAAAAACGAAACTTCACGCCATATTCATGTGACCAAAATGTTTGTGTACTTCTTGAAAAGTGTGCTCCGAGTGTACTCAGCGAAACCCCGGAAGTAAGTGCGTCATCCGGGTGTTTGAAGTATACTGCAATTTGAAAAAGATTTGCGTACTCTACGACTTTCTCGCCCTATCTACTCACCAAGGCTACTCAACAGTGTGGAAGAGTGCTGATTCGGACACGGCCCAGGTGTTAATCGGGGCAGCAGAAGACAGAACACACAGTCTCAGTTCTGAATGGTGGGGAACTGTTACGACCCGAAACCCACCCGCGTTACAATAACCGAGCGGTTACAAAGGGTCTAACAAAAATGTATGACAAGAAAATCAAATCAGATTTTATTTTAAATTAGAAGAATCTCGGCAGCGGCGGTAAAACCAGAGGAAGCTCATAAGCTAACTCATTTATCTATTACTCTTTAAAAGCAAATCTAGCTCACCCGGAAAGCAAAATGTGCACGAGAGCAAAACAAAAGTCTTCCACAGGCTTGCTATGCTTCTCTATCTGTTCCTTTCTATGAAAAAGTGACAATATAAAAAATGATGTGGGAGCTTCCTCCCAAAATGGCCAATGTAGGCCTTTTCACACAGTACAAAATAAGTGGCTGCAAATCAAACTGACGCCACAACAACAATTTAAAGTATGCGCTTCAGCATGACAGCAAGGCTGGCAACGTGCATGAAGCAAACCAAAGAAAAAGATGAATGAACTACCAATGAGAGAAATGCCACAAGTATATATGTTCCCCTGGTAATCAGGCACAGGTGTCTACAATTGCCAATCATGACCCAGGTGAGCCGAATGAAACGAGTTACAGACAATTAAAGGGCCACACTTGCAAAGCAGCATAGGGACGTAACAGAAACCCAGGACAGCATTACCCAGAACTCCTCCATTTCACCTGTAATACCTCATATGCTCCGACACCACAGCACTTACTGTGTTTGATGATGTAATTCATTCTTCATAATTGTTATTTTCTTTATTATTATTAATAAATATGAATAAATGATAATCATTACATTTTACAGCGCACTTAGCGGTCACTCTTACCCAGAGAAGCAAACTCAGCTTATGTGTTTTTGAAACAAACAGTCCATACGTTATTCGGCTCGATATTTTAATGAAGAGTTCGTCTTAAGTGACTTTTGCTCACACATACAAAAGCAGTGTCCCGCCTGGGAATCAAACCTGCAATCGCTGAGTTACAACCCATTTGGCCTAACCGCTATGCTACACTGCTGGTGCAGTGCCCTTCCTCCTCTTCCTCCTCCTCCTCCTCCAGTCAGCAGATATCAGGAGTGTGTTCTCGCTGTCGGTGTAAGAATGCAGGCAATGCAGAGAGGACAGACCCACAGGCGCTCGTCCTGGGTGGTCTCCCTCCTACAGGGCAATGGCTGCCTGCCAGGGGGGTAAGGGGCCTCAGTACAGACAGGGTGTCCTATCTGTTCCACCGGTTCACTCATCAGAACCAAAATATCGCCTGTCACTCAGGAACCAGCCTGCTTCTTCCTCAGAGTTCAGATCAGAGTCCCTGACTCTCAAAAACAAAAAAACCAAACACACATCAAAGGGAATGTTCTTTTCACACCGTCACCTGTGACCTCTAACACAATCCAGTCCACACATGTGCGCGCACTTTGTGTATGTGCATAATGTGTGCCTGTGTGTATAGTGTGCATATGTGTGTGCCTGTGTGTGTGTGTGTGTGTGTGTGTGTGTGTGTTAGTGTGAATGTGCATGCCTGTGTTCACCTGTATAGTATAAGTAGGAAAATATCTGTCATTCCTTTCCTGCTATAATCTGATTATAGTACAGTCAATGGGAGCACCTGGTGTCCTTAAAAGTGTTTCAGCTGAACACTGAGAAAAGCAGAGTAACTACAGACACCTCTATAACCACAGACACATACTTCTATAACCACAAATACACACCGCTATAATCGCAGACACATACCTCTATAACCACAAATACACACCTCTATAAGCAGATACACACCTCTATAACAGGGGTCGCGTTAGGCCGGCAATTGCCGGTTTTGACCGTTTTTTTATGACAAAGGCCGGAAAATGTAATTCCCTCCGGACATTCGGGCCGGTAAAAAAACAAAACATTTTTTTTTAGGCTACTTTGCAATATAGTAATTTAACATATTTAGTATCAAAACCACGGCAATTTCTCATTAGGCCTATTATCACCACAAATCAGACAACGCTCCTCTCACAAAATCCTCTATTTCAAATCGTCTGCGTATCTCAAGCTGGCTAAAACTTATGACTTTCGATTTCAAATCAGCAGCTGCTCACTTCCATGAAATGAAGCATCGTTGCAAATGAAAGGAGCCTATATGGATTGCTCGTTTTTTTTTGCCAGTTATAAAAAGGCCGTTTTTAACTGTCAGTAGGCATAGGCTACTTTAACTTAATAGGCTAACAGCTTGATATAATCAGCATTTGTTTCCCCTTGTTAAATCAATAGCCTAGGCCTACACTGTTCTGGTCTGACTTTCCCGAAAGCGTTGTTCGTTAACGTTAGGTCGGATCCCAATTGTCACGTGTCATTGCTGGCTCTTTTCTGTATAGCATCTTCCGCAACTCTGCAATTTGCCTTGGAGTAAAGAAATGTTAAAATCGTTATTCAAAATGAGGTTATTGCTCATTATTCTACACACACACACACACACACACACACACACACACACACACACACACACACACACAGCTCAGAGGCATTATGGGTACACTGAGGCCCAGCCGCCCGTATCAATAATGAAATACCCCCCCCCCATAGTGTTCCCAGCACTGCCTAGCTTACCTAACACACAAAAACATCAATCATTTACATGTTTTTATTTTGCAGCTACAAAGCTTATTTTGTTGATCCTGTCAAAGACGTCTTATGGAACATTGAATGCAAGTTCAAAGCGGCAATGGTGATATTTTGTTAAATAAGCTGGTGTTTTTATTTTCTGTGAAATGTTTGTTATTGTAGCACTCTTTAGGTATATGAAGTATATGATGAGATTGTGATTCCGACCGTTGCTGGTAAATTAAATCCAGAATAACTCGACCATCTTGATCCTGTAAAAACCTTCATATAGAATGACTGTCATGACCTCCTTCAACAGAATCACAGGAATGGAAGTGATTTTTATGGTTTGCAGTAGAGCTGGCTTGCCTGTCCTTGTTTATAATCTCTTGCAACTGAAGCAGCTCACGGACCACTTATGGAAATGGTCTCATTCGCTGCTGCTATGCCATGTGTGTGCAATACTGAATCAGCAACAAAATACAAATATCAGATGTGCCGAAGAGTCCAAGCTGACATTATGAAAGAGTCCTCTAGATTCCAGTGAGTGAGCTCACTAAGGAATTCTATCACAGGGAATATCATAACCACTGCATTCATTCCTCTATCACAGGGAATATCATAACCACTGCAGTAATTACTCTATCACAGGGAATATCATAACCACTGCAGTAATTACTCTATCACAGGGAATATCATAACCACTGCAGTAATTCCTTTATCACAGGGAATATCATAACCACTGCAGTAATTCCTCTATCACAGGGAATATCATAACCACTGCAGTAATTACTCTATCACAGGGAATATCATAACCACTGCAGTAATTCCTCTATCACAGGGAATATCATAACCACTGCAGTAATTCCTCTATCACAGGGAATATCATAACCACTGCAGTAATTCCTCTATCACAGGGAATATCATAACCACTGCAGTAATTCCTCTATCACAGGAAATATCATAACCACTGCAGTAATTCCTCTATCACAGGGAATATCATAACCACTGCAGTAATTCCTCTATCACAGGGAATATCATAACCATTGCAGTAATTCCTCTATCACAGGGAATATCATAACCACTGCAATAATTACTCTATCACAGGGAATACCATAACCACTGCATTCATACCTCATGAGAAAAAGTGTGCTCAGATTTCTCAATTAGTATATTTCTGTGAGGTATATTAGTGTCCTACTGTAAGTGTGAGGTATATTAGTGTCCTACTGTAAGTGTGAGGTATATTAGTGTCCTAGTGTAAGTGTGAGGTATATCAGTGTCCTACTATAAGTGTGAGGTATATCAGTGTCCTATAAGTTTGAGGTATATCAGTGTCCTACTGTAACTGTGAGGTATATCAGTGTCCTACTGTAACTGTGAGGTATATCAGTGTCCTACTGTAACTGTGAGGTATATCATTGTCCTACTGTAAGTGTGAGATATATCAGTGTCCTACTGTAAGTGTGAGGTATATTAGTGTCCTACTGTAACTGTGAGGTATATCAGTGTCCTACTGTAACTGTGAGGTATATCAGTGTCCTACTGTAAGTGTGAGATATATCAGTGTCCTACTGTAAGTGTGAGGTATATTAGTGTCCTACTGTAAGTGTGAGGTATATTAGTGTCCTACTGTAACTGTGAGGTATATCAGTGTCCTACTGTAACTGTGAGGTATATCAGTGTTCTACTGTAAGTGTGAGATATATCAGTGTCCTACTGTAAGTGTGAGGTATATCAGTGTCCTACTGTAACTGTGAGGTATATCAGTGTCCTACTGTAAGTGTGAGGTATATCAGTGTCCTACTGTAAGTGTGAGGTATATCAGTGTCCTACTGTAAGTGTGAGATATATCAGTGTCCTACTGTAAGTGTGAGGTATATCAGTGTCCTACTGTAAGTGTGAGGTATATCAGTGTCCTACTGTAAGTGTGAGATATATCAGTGTCCTACTGTAACTGTGAGGTATATCAGTGTCTTACTGTAAGTGTGAGATATATCAGTGTCCTACTGTAAGTGTGAGATATATTAGTGTCCTACTGTAAGTGTGAGGTATATCCTGTTCCAGGATGACACAGTAAAGTCAGAAAGCAGAGGGGAAGTTCTAAAAAGTGATTTGCTCCTAAGAGAAGCAGTGTTCTGATAAATGTCTTCCTGTAAATTGTATCTGTATCACACACAATGCTGCTGCATGTAATAGAAACAAACTATCTCTCTCTCTCTCTGTATGTATGTATGTATGTGTGTGTGTGTGTGTGTGTGCGTGTATGTATGTATGTATGCGTGTGTGTGTGGTGTATGTATGTATGTATTGGGGCGTGTGGGTTACAGACCTGCTGGCCTCCCAGTCCCTGCAGTATTACAGTCTCTCCGAGGAGCCCATGGATTACAGAATCCTGCTGATGGATGAGGATCAGGACCGTCTCTATGTGGGCTGCAAGGACCATGGCCTCTCCATGGATATCAACAACATCACCCAGGGAGCCCTACAGGTGAGTCCCATAGCAACATCATCACCCAGGTAACCCTACAGGTGAGTTCCATAGCAACATCATCACCCAGGGAGCCCTACAGGTGAGTCCCATAGCAACATCGTCACCCAGGGAACCCTACAGGTGAGTCCCATAGCAACATCATCACCCAGGTAACCATACAGGTGAGTTCCATAGCAACATCATCACCCAGGTAACCCTACAGGTGAGTTCCATAGCAACATCATCACCCAGGGAACCCTACAGGTGAGTCCCATAGCAACATCATCACACCGTGTACAGGGGACTTTGAGTGCAGGTTTATGGGCTGCAGTGAGCAGGTCTGAAGGCATGTGTAATCTACACCAGCTTGCTTTTTACCTGCTGGTGACCTGGTGACTATGAAGCAGGATTACTTAGTTAGCTGGATACCTGAGTAAAACTGAGAGCAGCTCTTTTTACTTCAGTCCGTGTTCCAGATTTGGGATGGTTCCGGGTTTTACTCAGTGCAGTTATCCAGCTAACTAAGTAATCCTGCTTTGTAGTATACCCCCTCCCCATGTGTGTGTTTATAGCTCAGGTGTGTGATTATAACTCAGATGTGTGATTATAGCTCAGGTGTGTATTCATATCTCAGGTGTGTGTTTATGGTGCAGGTGTGTGTTTATAGCTCAGGTGTGTGATTATAGCTCAGGTGTGTGATTATAGCTCAGGTGTGTGTTTATGGTGCAGGTGTGTGATTATAGCTCAGGTGTGTGTTTATGGTGCAGGTGTGTGATTATAGCTCAGGTGTGTGTTTATGGTGCAGGTGTGTGATTATAGCTCAGGTGTGTGTTTATGGTGCAGGTGTGTGATTATAGCTTAGGTGTGTGTTTATGGTGCAGGTGTGTGATTATAGCTCAGGTGTGTGTTTATAGCTCAGGTGTGTGATTATAGCTCAGGTGTGTGATTATAACTGAGGTGTGTGTTTATAGCTCAGGTGTGTGATTATAACTGAGGTGTGTGTTTATAGCTCAGGTGTGTGATTATAGCTCAGGTGTGTGATTATAACTGAGGTGTGTGTTTATAGCTCAGGTGTGTGATTATAGCTCAGGTGTGTATTCATAACTCAGGTGTGTGTTTATGGTGCAGGTGTGTGATTATAGCTCAGGGAGGTATATTACGAAGCAGGATTACTGAGTTAGCTGGATAACTGCACTGAGTAAAACCTGGACAGCTCTTCTTACTTCAGTCCATGTTCGAGATTTGACTTAGTGCAGTTATCTGGCTAACTCAGTAAGCCTGCTTCATAGTACACCCCCCAGGTGTATGTTTATAGGTGTGTGATTATAGCTCAGGTGTGTGTTTATCGTGCAGGTGTGTTATTATAGCTCAGGTGTGTGTTTATGGTGCAGGTGTGTGATTATAGCTCAGGTGTGTGTTTATGGTGCAGGTGTGTGATTATAGCTCAGGTGTGTGTTTATAGGTGTGTGATTATAGCTCAGGTGTGTGTTTATGGTGCAGGTGTGTGATTATAGCTCAGGTGTTTGTTTATAGGTGTGTGATTATAGCTCAGGGGGGTATACTACAAAGTAGGATTACTGAGTTAGCTGGATAACTGCACCGAGTAAAACCTGGAACCCTCCCTAATCTGGAACATGGGCACAAATAAAAAGAGCTGTTCCTGGTTTTACTCAGTGCAGTTATCCAGCTAACTCAGTAATCCTGCTTTGTAGTATACCCCCCAGGTTTGTGTTTACAGCTCAGGCATTTTTAGATCAATATTCTGTATATCCCCATAAGAGAACATTAACTATGTTATGCTTTTTTAATGCTCTCTCTTCAGGCTGGTCTGTATCATATATCCTGATCCTGATTGAATGCACAATAATGAATATTGACGGGCTTCGTTTCAGTGAGATGTGCGTTTGAATGCCGATGGCTCTGGGTCCCTCATGTCCAGATAATGATCCTAATTCGAGCAGTGGTGATGTTCCATTAAATTAAACCTGCCTGCATTACGGCGCTAATGTAAGGAGTTGAGGAGGCACTGGACGTGTTATCCATTATCTCTAATTGATATGCGGTGCTTGGATGCCTTATTAGGTTTTTTTCTGCGTAAGCGGAGTGTGTCAACAGATGAGAGCGTTTCAGACATTCGCAGTGGCTCCATTTGCAGATTAATTATCAGGTGAATTCACAGAATCTCTCTAATTACGAGAAGTGGCCAATTACCCAACCCACAGAGGGTGTGACTGCAGGTTTACGTGCTCCAGATGCTGGGGTTATATGTGAGTGAGTCACTGTGTGCAGAGAGAGTTTAGCTCTGTTTTAGCAGCTCAGAGAGGCAGCGGCATCCTTCAGCAGGGTCTTTACTCTGTGTTGTGCTCTCTCTCTCTCTCCCTCCCTCCCTTTCTCTCCCACCTCTCTCTCTCCCTCCCTCCCTCTCTCTCCCTCTCCCTCCCTCCCTCCCTCCCTCTCTCCCTCCCTCCATCTCTCTCTCTCTCTATCTTTCTCCCTCCCTCTCTCTCCCACCTCTCTCTCCCTCTCTCCCTCCCTCTCTCTCTCACCTTTCTCTCTCCCTCCCTCCCTCTCTCTCCCACCTCTCTCTCCCTCCCTCTCTCTCTCCCTCCCCCTCTCTCCCACCTCTCTCTCTTTCTTCCTCCCTCCCTTTTTCTCTCTTGTTTCTCCTCCCCAGGTGTTCTGGCCAGCTTCCAGCAGTAAAATGGAGGAGTGCCAACTGGCAGGGAAGGACCCCACGGTGAGAGGGAAAGCCGCTGTTACTGTGACGACCAGCCACCTTATTGCCTCTGCCAAGTGAAGGAGTGAAAGGGGGGAGGAGTGAATGTAGTGGCGGGGGCAGCTCGGGGGGGATTAGAGGAACCCAGCTCTAAAGATGGATTTAAACTTTCCAACATTGACTAATTCATTCAAATACTGATGTATATTCGTTAATATGATACAACAAAAAAAAGTCTTTGTCAAAAAAAATGTCTTCCCCCATTGTCCCCCCCCCCCCCCCCCCCCCCCTCTCTCTCTCTCTCTCTCTCTCTCTCTCCCTGCTCTCAGCATGGCTGTGGTAACTTTGTCAGAGTAATCCAACCCTATAACAGGACTCATCTCTTCATATGCGGCAGTGGTGCCTACAGCCCTGTCTGTGCCTACATCAACAGGGGTCGAAGGTCAGAGGTCAGTGTGAGATCTGTCATTCACCTGTAGGCTGGATCCTGTGGAGCTCTTGAGGTGCTCATCCTGTTAAGACACTGTTCCTGTGTGGGGCAGTTAGGTTAGCAGGCCTGGCGCGTGGTTAGCGGGTATGGCAGTGCCGTTAGCGGGCAGGGCAGCGAGGTTAGCAGGCATGGCAGTGCAGTTAGTGGATGGGGCAGTGCGGTTAGCGGGTGCAGACGTGTGGTTACCGGGTGGGGCAGTGCAGTTAGCGGACATAGCCGTGCCATTAGCGGGTTTGACTGTATGGGTAGTAGGCGTGAGATAATATTCAGCTAATGTTCACACTCACAAAGGTTCCACACAGGCCAGTCAGTGGAGCCCAGAGCTCACTAATGTTCCCAACAAGCTGGTCAGTAGAGCTCCCTAATGTCCCCACAGGCCAGTCAGTAGAGCCCAGAGCTCACTAATGTTCCCACCGGCCAGTCAGTAGAGCCCAGAACCCAACAGTGTTCCCCACAGGCCAGTCAGTAGAGCCCAGAGCTCACTAATGTTCCCCACAGGCTGGTCAGTAGAGCCCAGAGCTCACTAATGTTCCCCACAGGCCAGTCAATAGAGCCCAGAGCTCACTAATGTTCCCCACAGGCTGGTCAGTAGAGCCCAGAGCTCACTAATGTTCCCCACAGGCCGGTCAGTAGAGCCCAGAGCTCACTATTGTTCCCCACAGACTGGTCAGTAGAGCCCACAGCTCACTAATGTTCTGCTCCGTCTCACTTACACACCAGAAAGTCTCTGAGGAGGGAAACAGACACACTGTATTTAAAAACCTGTCTGTGATTGGCTCTCTTTTTGCTTGATTATCTGTGATTGGCTTTCTGCTCTGCTGCAGGACCAGGTGTTTGACGTGGACTCACAGGCAGAGTCTGGGAAGGGGAGGTGCTCCTTCAACCCAACAGTCAACACTGTCTCCGTCATGCTCAGTGAGTTAACTGATCCTGCCATAACTCCTCATACCACCCTTACCTGTGTGCGTCTGTTACATTGGGAGTGAGTGAGTGGGGTTTGAGGGTGAGTGAGTGAGGCTTTGATGATAAGTGGGGTTTGGGGGTGAGTGAGTGAAGCTTTGGTGATAAGTAGGGTTTGGGGATGAGTGAGTGGGGTTTGGAGGTGGGTGAGGTTTGATGATAAGTATGTTTTGGGGTGAGTGAGGCTTTGGTGATAAGTGGGGTTTGGGGGTGAGTGGGAAGCCATGGGGTGAGTATTTGCTCAGCTGTCCCTCGTGCCCAGACCAGGAGCTCTTCTCCGGAATGTACATCGACTTCATGGGAACAGACGCCGCTATTTTCCGGAGCCTCACAAAAAGGAACGCCGTCCGGACCGACCAGCACAATTCCAAGTGGCTGAGCGGTGAGGGGAGATCAGAGATTAAATACTGCATCTGTGTCAAATTATTTTCTAACGTTTATACACTTTAAGCCTTATGTAATCTAAACTTTATGCAGTTTAAGTGAGGTAATTTTAATGTTTAATTTTAACTGCAATCTTTACTGTAGTGCAAAAATTTTTTTTTAGTTTTTATTTTTTATTCACCGCTATAATAAATGAATAAATGGGATCTCTGCAGTGGTATTTAAGTCTTGCTCCTGGTTTTTTGCAGAACCCATTTTTATTGATGCCCAGCTGATCCCGGATGGCTCTGATCCAAACGACGCCAAGCTCTACTTCTTCATAAGGGAGAGACTGATAGACAACAGCGGCAACACCAAACACATTCACACCATGGTGGCAAGAGTGTGTCCGGTGAGACCGTGTGTGTGTGTGTGTGTGTGTGTGTGTGTGCCCTGATCTGTGATGTACAGATCCTTTCCAAAAAATTTGAATATCATGGAAAAGTTTTTTTTTTTCCATAATTCCATTCAAAAAGTGAAACTTTCATAGATTATAGATTCATTACACACAAAGTGAAATATTTCTAGCCTTTATTTGTTTCATTTTTCATAATTTTGGCTTACAGCTCCAGAAAACCCCCAAAACAGTATTTCAAGAAATTAGAATAGTGTGTAGAAAATCAGCATTTACTTCAGTTATTTCAGAGAATGAATGTTTTAGACTGAGTGTCACACTATCATCTAATTTACTCAAAACACCTGCAAAGTTTATCTCAGTTTGGTTCAGTATGAGGAAGACTTGACAATATGGGGCAGACTTGACAATTGGCCAGAAGACCATCATTGACACCCTCCAGAAGATGGGTAAGCCACAAAAGGTCATTGCTAAGGAGGCTGGCTGTTCACAGAGTGCAGTGTCCAAGCATATCAATAGAAAGTTTAGTGGAAGGGAAAAATGTGGCAGGAGAAGGTGCACAAGCAAAAGAGATGACCGTAGGCTTCAGCGGATTGTCAAGCAAAGACGATTCCAAAATTTGGCGGAGATGCAGAGGGAGTGGACTGAGGCTGGAGTCAGTGCTTCAAAAACCACCACGTACAGACATATCCGGGACATGGGCTACAACTGTCGGATTCCTCGAGTCAAGCCACTCCACTCATTCTCTGAAATAACTGAAGTAAATGCTGATTTTCGACACACTATTCTAATTTCTTGAAATACTGTTTTGGGGGTTTTCTGGAGCTGTAAGCCAAAATTATGAAAAATGAAACAAATAAAGGCTAGAAATATTTCACTTTGTGTGTAATGAATCTATAATCTATGAAAGTTTCACTTTTTGAATGGAATTATGGAAAAAAAAAAACACTTTTCCATGATATTCTAATTTTTTGGAAAGGATCTGTATATCTTTGTTGGTATGTTGCTTATATACTGTATATTACATTTATCATGTGTATTGTCTGCTGAACTGGTAAATTGGTGCTGTTGTGATTTGTTATTTGTGCACCAGGAAGACAGATTCATGGCTTTCAGCATGATTAGTAGAATGAGTCGATTTCTTTGTCTCGCAGAATGATGTTGGCGGTCAGCGCAGTCTGGTGAATAAATGGAGCACCTTCCTGAAGGCGCGGATGGTCTGCTCAGTGGTGGAGCCCGATGGCACAGAGACGCACTTTGATGAGCTCGGTCAGTGAGATACCATCCTCCAACCATCCCCCAAACCATCCTCCAACCATCCACCAAACCATTAACCAATCTATCCATCAAACCATCCACCAAACATCCTCCAAGCATCCCCCAAACTATCCTCCAACTATCCACCAAACCATTAACCAATCTATCCATCAAACCATCCAACAAACATCCTCCAACTATTCACCAAATCATCCTCCAACCATCCACTAAACCATTAACCAATCTATCCTCCAACCATCCCCCAAACTATCCTCCAGCCATCCACCAAACCATTAACCAAACTATCCATCAAACCATCCACTAAACATCCTCCAACCATCCCCCAAACTATCCTCCAACCATCCACCAAACCATTAACCAATCTATCCATCAAACCATCCACCAAACATCCTCCAACCATCCCCCAAACTATCCTCCAACTATCCACTAAACCATTAACCAAACTATCCATCAAACCATCCATCAAACATCCTCCAACTATTCACCAAATCATCCTCCAACCATCCACTAAACCATTAACCAATCTATCCTCCTACCATCCCCCAAACTATCCTCCAGCCATCCACCAAACCATCCATCAAACTATCCACTAAACATCCTCCAACCATCCCCCAAACTATCCTCCAACCATCCACCAAACCATTAACCAATCTATCCATCAAACCATCCACCAAACATCCTCCAACCATCCCCCAAACTATCCTCCAACTATCCACTAAACCCAACTATCCAACTATCTCCATTCCCTTCTGCCTGTGGTTTCAGCTGTAGAGGAAGTGAAGCTGTGACCTGGTTTTTAATTCTTATCCTTTCTGTTCTTTTCCAGAGAGCATATTTTTACTGGAAACTGAACAACCCAAGAACCTTCTGTTGTTTGGGATTTTTACATCCACAAGGTAGGTCAGCCTCAAATCCTTTTTCCCCTCTGAAATCTGACTCCAGTACATGATGGGTGTCAGCACTGCAGGATTTACTATGCATAAGGACACACTTGTTGTTTAAATGTCAAACGTGTAAAAATGGCGTGGGGGGGGGGGGGGGTCCTGCAGTACAGTCAGTTTTGTATGATTTCCATGCAGTGACATGCAGATAGGTCTTGTGTTTGGAGCGTTTATGAGCACAGATCAGCCTCCTGGTTTGGAGAGGACTTGTATTCGGACCATTTATGAGCTCAGATCAGCCTCACGGTTGGAGAGGATGTGTGGTCGGAACATTTACGAGCCCAGATCAGCCTCGCGGTTGGGCGAGGACGTGTGTTCTCTGTGCTGTCTCATGCCCATATAAAGCAGTACTGCAGCCGCTCTGTGAAGTATCCCATCCACAGCCAACGCAAACAGGGGCACACCACATTATTCATACAGCACGTTTCCTTCTCTGCCTGTTTGAGCACTCGGTGTTTACCCTGCTCACTGAGGCTTTCCGCTATTAATGCTATTATTCCGGCCAAACCGCACACTCCCGCTAGGATCCGGGCTCGGCGCCTCCTGCAGGGGCATGCCAGTGAACCCACCCAAATCCTATAACTGGGATATCCGGAAACACAGCCAGGGCACTAAGAGAGGTGCGTTATGCACCACAGGAAGTGCGTTCTCTCTCCCAGTGACTCTGACAGGAAGTGCGTTCTCTGCTCCATTAGCTCTGACAGGAAGTGCAGTCCCTGTCCCAGTGGCTTTAATAGGAAGTGTGTTCTCTACCCTGGTGGCTCTGACAGGAAGTGCGTTCTCTGTTTCATTGGCTCTGACAGGAAGTGTGTTCTCTGCCCTCAGCTCGGTGTTCCAGGGATCGGCGGTGTGCATGTACAACATGGCCGACATCCTGACCGTCTTCAATGGCCCCTTCGCCCACAGAGACGGACCCAACTTCCAGTGGATACCGTACCAGGGCCGGATCCCCTATCCACGCCCCGGCACGGTGAGTCCTGGGGGGAGAGGGAAGGGGGGGGGGGGCAAAGAAGCTATCCTGAGCATGTGGAAGGATACCATATGGGGGAAAGACAACACTGAGATAACAATGATTTATTATTTTCTTTTCCTTTCCTTTCACTTTTGATGAGGTTATCCATGTTTTTCTCTCTCTCCCTTGGGGACAGAGGCTGTACACTGAAAAAACGTCTGTGTTTTAATCTTGTAATGAGACTTTTAATTTTTTTTTTTCTCTCAAGTACAACGCATTAGCTTGTTTTAAGTTACTGTTTGCTTGACAAGTGAATTATCCTTGTCCCATTGGCAAATCTTGAAATGAGTCAAACCTGTCTCACCTCATTGGCAGTATTTTTGCCTTATTTATCTATTATTTCTTTAAAGAATAATAGAAATAGGATTTTACATCTAAATATAGGCTAAATTACTTGTTCAGATTCACTAATTCTTTGGTTTTTGCAGTGTAAAATCCCAGTTTTAGTCCTGTGCAACAACTACACTGTCACTTTAAAGCGTGCTCTGCACTAGAGCTGAGGGGGGCAGCACTGAGCCATCGAAGTCAGAAATGCAGAACAAAAGCTTTCTTGGTGTTTTTTATATGAACCCTCATATTAAAATAAAAATGAATGAACTCACAATAGCAATATGCATTAGACGTGTTATTTGACCAGGACAGGGCAGTGAGCTGAGGAGGATGGACTCCATGTTGAGCTGCTCAGGCTGAGTACAGAGTAGCTGCATAGTGCCATTCCGAAGGATTCCAGTCACACATTGTGGGTTTTTTTCAAGGTCCAGGACTTCTTGTGTTTAAGTGGCATAAATCAGAACAGGATGTTCCCCTCGGGCCCATGTTTAACTGGGTCCATCTGAACCAATCTGTTCAGCAGCTGAACCCTGATGTCATTCCCTCTCCTTATTTGAACTGTGCGACAAAGTAAAATAACTTGGAGTCAGCCAATTGCAGATCACCGGTCTGTGCATTCACACACAAATCAGCCAATCACAGCCAGGCGTACAAGAGAAGTGCATTTGGGTACAACTCACAATGCAAGCTCATACAGTTTGAAGGCCATTTTCAATCTCAACATGATGGACAATAATCCTTCAATAAAGGCAATATATTTACTTTTGAATTTACCCATAGTGCCCTGGGGGAGCCTTCACCCCCACCCTTCACTCCACTAAAGAGTTCCCGGATGACGTGGTGACTTTCATCAGGAATCACCCGGTGATGTTCAATCCCATCTACCCCGTGGGCAGGAAGCCACTGGTGGTGCGCACGCATGCAGACTACAAGTACACCGCCATCGCCGTGGACCAGGTTACTGCGGCTGACGGCCGCTATCAGGTGCTGTTCCTGGGCACAGGTAAATGAGAGGAAGGTATAGCATGAGTTCCGCACTGTCACCCGCTGATTGGTTTATTCGTTGATTGGTTTATTGTTTGATTGACTGAATGACAGATTTATTGATCAGTTCTTTGATTTTTTTTTTTAATGGTTGTATTGATGTTATGTATTTTTGATGTGTTGGTTTATTGATTCATTTGTGGAATTATTGATTAATTGATTGATGATTGATTGATTGAGTGGTTATCCTCAGATAAAGGAACGGTACAGAAGGTGATCGTTCTCCCCACTAATCGCTCACTGGATGAGGACCTGATCCTGGAGGAGCTGGAAGTCTTTAAGGTTTGCGCTCAAAATCTGCCTTGAAGAAATAACACCTTTACACACCTTTACAGAGGAAAGATTTACACTGGAACGTAGTGCAGTGTGTGTTTTACTGAGCTCAGGACCAGGCCTTTCCCTGTGTCTGATCATCAACAGCTGTCTGTGCTGCTGGGGTACGAGGAATGTTCTAGATGACTGGAGAATGCGTGATCCCTGTTTGATCTCTCTAAATTAAACATGCTGCAGGTTTTCACTCTAGTGCATGGTCACATGGGTGGAAATCACAGCAGAATATTTCCCTTTGACTTCCCTCTCTTAATGTCTTTTCCAGAATGAGGCTCCAGTGACAAATTTAAGAATTTCCTCCAAAAAGGTTAGTTAATGTCATCAGAGTGCTGTTTGTTTCGAGTGATGTTTGGTCAGAGTGCTGTTGGTTTGGTCAGAGTGATGTTTGTTTAGAGTGATGTTTGGTCAGAGTGATGTTTGTTTAGAGTGATGTTGGTTTGGTCAGAGTGATGTTTGTTCAGAGTGATGCTGGTTTGGCAGAACTGTGGAATACATTCAGTCACTTCAGTGTTGCATAACCCATTAAACAGTCCTGGTATGCTTTGAAAACTAAATGGGGAAAGTACATATGTGTGTGTACTCACATGAGATTTGCTCTGTTTGTGTTTCAGCAACAGCTGTATGTGAGCTCAGAGTACGGAGTCTCCCAGGTGTCTTTGCACCGTTGCCATGCCTACGGCTCAGCGTGTGCAGACTGCTGTCTGGCCAGAGACCCCTACTGCGCCTGGGACGGCCTGACCTGCTCACACTTCTACCCCCTGGGCAAAAGGTACTGCCATCACCCCATAATACTTACCCCAGTTACCCTACATCACTTAAGCCACTTACCACCTGGGCAAAAAGATAGGTACAGACCACTTACTGTATACTGTAGTTACCCTACAGTACTTACTAGGGCAATAATTATCAAATATTTTTTGAGCGAAATAACGATCATTGCAACCATGTGAAGGATTGCCTTTCTCTTTAATAAAAATGATACCTAAAACATCCAAACTTCTGAGGCCACTTGTAATGCTTCCAGGAAAAAAACATCACCACTCATATCCTTTGGGTGTTGATAAGGCAGCCAATCAGCAGCAAGGTCATACAGCTTCCATGTGATCGTGTGATGTGTTTTGTCAATCACATGGATCCATATAGATATGAGTGATGATGGTTTTTCCCTGGAGGCATTTCACGTGGCCTCTGAAGCTTGGATGTTTACTACCCACACTACAACAGATATGATTAAAGGAAAAAAACGCCAAAAAAATACAGAAAGCCGCTAAGTTATTGCACTTAAACATTTGATAATCATCTATATGGTTTATCGCCCAGCCCTAGTACTTACTACTGCACCCTTCTACCCCACACAGCCTGCATTACCTAATTTGTGCATGTGTGTCCAACATCTTGCACAGTGTACATTCCATGTGTTTATTGCAAACATAAATACAGAACCATTGTTACTCAAAGGCTATTCTGTGTTCTTCATTATTAATCTTTCCCACTGTTCTCTTTGCTATAAATTGTAGTTCAGGTTTAGTTTGGTTTGAGAGTAAACTTCTGCTTCTTATAAAATTCTGTTTCTCATCATTGGCTTCTTGACTGTCTTACTGTGGAACACCAGTGTGAAATGTGTCTCACCCAGTCAGGCGTTTCCAACACAAACAGATTTGTGTGTGTGTGTGTGTGTGTGTGTGTGTGTGTGTGTGTGTGTGTGTGCAGCAGGAGGAGCAGAAGGCAGGATATTATTCATGGGAATCCTTTGACACAGTGCAGAGGATTCAATCTGAAAGGTAAGAATCATACCATGTACACCAGACACATCACATACATGCTATCCCATGATGCTTCACTCCAGAGGTCATGTGACCTTAGCTCTCCAGCTGAGCACAAAGCCGTTGGCCCATCAGCAGCCGATGCTGTCCGGCCAATCATATCTCTTTCTGAGCATGTCTCCTCTCAGCAGGTCTGTGTAGATGTAAGTATGTGTGTGTTGGTGCATTTGGGTAAATTTGTGTGTGTGTGTGCTACAGAGTACAGGAATGCTGTAGAGATGGTGCAGTATGGTGTAAGGAACAACACCACCTTCCTAGAGTGTTTGCCAAAGACGCCGCAGGCCTCCATCAAGTGGCTGATTCAGCGGGACAACGACCGGCGGAAAGAGGTGGAGTCTCATAATGACATCACAGGTTTTTTTCAGTGCACTGTTTATTAGTGCAGGTTAGTGCATTTTTAGCACAGTGTAGTGATGGCGAAATGAGGCTTCCTGAATTGGCTTTGCAGCCAATTGTATCGCAAATAGATTAATTACTCAAAGCCTCATTCAACACAGGGTACACTAGTGACACCTGCTGGTAAAAATTATTTAGAGCAGCTAAATCATTAAAACAAATCCCCAGGATAAAAATAACAAAGTTGCCGCAAGCTAGCAGCAAGCGACCCTTTAGCTCACTGATAACGTGTCAGACTTTAGAACCATTGGCGCGAGAGAAAGTCTAAGTTCGAAAATCCGACTCTGGCAGTAGGCTACTCATAAATTATCGATTTAACTGTCATTAGGCTAGATTTGTTTCCTACTACGATATAATATATGTAATAGGCTAATATTATATTATTAAGTTTGAAAATGAAAAAAAAAACAGGAAGATTGAAATAAAGGAACTGGGAGTGTTTCTACAAAACTGTAAAAAAAATCTATAAATAACTGTAGCCTACAAAAAAAAAACTAAATCCTAAAATAGAATGCCCTCCAAAAACTCTCAATAGCAATAACAAACTCTCAGAACTCTCCGCAACAACCAACCAACGACAACCCACGAAGTAAGGGGGGTATCGCGTCTTCATAACTACAATTCTAAACCCCAAATCCCACCCGAACAAACCGATCACATGGTACTAACCCGAGGCCTCGTTTGTCATCGATCACACGCTTCTCTGAAAGTGATACAAGCTTCGGTGCGAGGCTTCAGTAGAAACCGCCCTACGTACTCGAAACAAGCCTCGGAGCTTCGGTATCATACGTAACATAGCACAGTGTACATCAATAAACTCAATGTTTTGTGGTGCATGTTAGCACATGTTTAGCATGTCTGTTAGCACAATGTTTGGCACAGTTTGTGTTAATTAGTAAAGTGTTTTGGCACAGTTATCACAGTGTATGTTCATTAACGCTGTGTTCAGTGCAGTGTTTAGTGCAGTGCATGTTATTTAGCACAGTGTTTAGCACTGTTTATGTTAATAAGCACAGCGCGTGTCTCTGTGCAGGTGAAGCTGAGTAACAGGGTCGTGTCCACGGATCACGGGCTGCTGTTCCGCTCAGTCCAGCCCACTGACCAGGGCCTGTATTACTGCCTGGCCACTGAAAACGGCTTCAAGCGCACGGTGGCTAAGATCCGTCTGCGGGTGCTGAGCTCGCTGACGGACAGGCAGACGCCCAGCTCGCTGCACCCCAAGGTCCAGCAGGGGGCGCTGAGCGCGGGCGAGGTGCTGGCCAGGCAGCGGTACTGTAAGGAGCAGCAGCAGGCCCAGCGCGTCGGACCTCTGAGGGGAGACCTCGCCAAACTCAAGAGCCTCATGGCGCACAGGAAGAGCAGGAACCGCAGAAACCCCCTCCCTCAGGACTAGGCGGGGCAGTGGGTGGGGTTGGGGGCAGGGCTGGGGAAGGGGGCGGGGGTTGAATGGGGTGGAGCTTGGGGTTCAGCTAGGAGGGGCTCACATGCGCACACACACGTATACACACCCACACACACACGTATACACACAAAGACATGCACACACACCTGTAGATGCTTTTGTGATATGGTGAGTATAGTAATTTTATATGCAGTTGTTCAAAGTTCATGGTTATATTTACAGAATATTCACCATTGCTGTTCACTCACACATTATGAATGTTACTTAAAATGCTAAACCAGGGGTATCTGATCTTATCCCGCAAAGGGCTGGTGTGGGTGCAGGTTTTTGTTTTAGCCCAGCAGTAAGACACCTGATTCTACTTCTCAAGGTCTTGATTGAA
The DNA here is from genome assembly GCA_029718625.1 of Synaphobranchus kaupii. NCBI lineage: Eukaryota > Metazoa > Chordata > Actinopteri > Anguilliformes > Synaphobranchidae > Synaphobranchus > Synaphobranchus kaupii. Next base: position 126,575,145 of record CM056376.1, read on the forward strand.
CACCATGATAAGTTATTTAGTTTAATCAGGTGTCGTAGCGCTGGGCTAACACAAAAATCTGCACAAAAATTGTCCCTTTTCGGATAAGATTGGACACCCCTGTGCTAAACCTACAGGGCTTTTTTTTATGAAAATGAAGGAAGCCTTTTCAGATACTGTTTGACTTATTAGTAGTATTATTTCAGTAGAAAAAAAGTAAATAAAAGAAAAATTGCACGCAATTTAGACAAAAATAATGTGTGTGTGTGAGCGTGTGTGTTTGTTTGTGTGTCCTGATTATGCACACTAAATGCTCTTAAAATCACAGAAAGTTAAAATGAGTCAGACAGCATCCAGCCCACCTGTGCTCCAAATGTACAAGTGCATGGGTATTCTCATACCTGTAAAAATCCAAGCAACTCTCTCCACATTCACAGATCAAAAGCAGATGTCAATCATCCTCTCATTCACAGAATTTATACTGAATTTTATGACCAAACTGTTTGAGGAATATGTACTTTCTAATAATTAAAGGCTTACCAGTATTTCAGCTAAGGGCAGACTCAACTGGATGTAGGAAGGTATTTCAAAAGCAGTTACTTATTGGTGAAATGGAACCTGCACATTTTTAAATATTTTAAAATATATTTTTGGAGAGTCAGAGGAATTCATTGTTTCTCTTGTAATTAAATATCTGCAGGAGACTGAATTTTTGTCACTTTTATTTTCTGATTGAAGTTTCCTGTCTGTGATAAAGCATGTTTTGTCTGACATAACCATACCCTCTTAGTTAGAATTATCATTATATGAATTATGAGGCTTCTGCCATTTGAAATCTATCACACAATTATAAAAAAACTTTAAGCAAGTTATTGCACTTAGATATTCCCAAAGTAATATTCGTGTTTCGTAGCTAACTGCTATCATAATGTCATAATGCATGTCATGAACTTGAAATGTGACTCATCTAATTCAATTATTATTCAGTTAGATCATTGTTCTTTTAAAAACAGGACTAAGAAGGAATGGAAACAATAATAATAATAGTAATAATGTTTATTATTATTATACGTGTATACCATGTAATATTCCCTGTGGTGTTTGGTACGTTAGAGAAATTGTTTGTATTTGTACTGTTGTTGGTGTGTGTGTGTGTGTGTGTGTGTGTGTGTGTGTGTGTGTGTGTGTGTGTATGTGTGTTGTTATTGTTGTGATTTATCATGTAAGTTTGGATGTATTTTTGTTATTAAATTTGTGATCAAATCCTGTATATAATTTTAGGGACATTTCTTCAGGTGTTTTAGACCAGATCTGCAAATTGCAGATTGTTTTCATTTTAACAGTGTTGTTTATTCTTAAATGTTTCTTCTCTGTGGTTTACAAGGTTTGAAAGTTCAAATTTACTGTTTTAAAATCTAAGTAATTTGTAAACTTTTCACAATGGGTTTCCTTCACTAGATTCCTATGTTTCTTTATCTTATTTTAAACTTAAAAACTTACAATGTACATGTATTTTTATTTATGAATGTAATATTCTCAATGCCTGCTAAAATTGCATTAAAATGGAAATTAATTTGATACATGCAAGTCATCGTGTTTGAAAATTGATTCTTTATAGTTCCTGATTCAGTTTATGGATCTCTGATTGGCAGGTAAAAGCTCATATCTGTTGCACAGCTTCAGTAAAATGCTGATTGCGTAAATGCGCGTGCATTGCCAGCAGAGGGCGCGGTTGCCTGGGGAATATTGGCACTGGTTTAGGTCACTGATTTTTTACATCCTAACAATATTTGTATGGGATTGCTAATATCCTTAGTATTTAATTGAATAACTACTCATATTTTTTCAGGGTGACATTATAATGAAATTATGTTATCTAATAGGACCAAATAATGATGTAATTACATGCAAATGGGTCATTTTGTGTAGATGAAACATAATTCAGTGCAGGTTGTCCTTCCACCATAGTCTGTACTGTAACTGTCTGCATTAATTGCATCATGTCTTTCAGTTTTTACCCCAGGCTTTGAGAAAGACAAAAAAATACAGGGGGAAAAATAAAATTTAAAAGAAACACAGACTGACTTTTAATTACATTCAAACTATTAAAAAATACATTAGGTAAGAATGTGGAAATCTTTTATATAAAATCCATCTTTCATTGAATAGTAATTATATATAGTATCAGAAATCAAAATGCAAAGTGGGGGTTTCTGGGTGGCTCATCCTGTTAAGGCACTGTTCTAGTGCAGACCAATGGTGGGCCCTACAGTCTGGGCTTGCATCCGAACTGTGACGGAGCAGGTTCAGTCCACTGGAAACTCAAACCTAACTACAGGGACAGAGCAGGTTCAGTCCACTGGAAACTCAAACCTAACTACAGGGACAGAGCGGGTTCAGTCCACTGGAAGCTCAAACCTAACTACGGGGACAGAGCGGGTTCAGTCTACTGGGATCTCAAACCAAACTCTGCAGGGAGGGTTCAGTCCGCTGGGAACTCAAACCTAACTACAGGGACAGAGCGGGTTCAGTCTACTGGGATCTCAAACCAAACTCTGCAGGAAGGGCTCAGCTTCTTGGGGTCTCAAACCAAACTCTGCAGGGAGGGTTCAGTCCGCTGGGAACTCAAACCAACTCTACAGGGAGGGTTCAGTCCGCTGAGAACTCAAACCAACTCTACAGGGAGGGTTCAGTCCGCTGGGAACTCAAACCAACTCTACATGGAGGGTTCAGTCCGCTGGGAACTCAAACCAACTCTACAGGGAGAGTTCAGTCCCCTGGGAACTCAAACCCAAACTCAAACCAACTCTACAGGGAGGGTTAAGTCCACTGGGATCTCAAACCAACTCTACAGGGTGGGTTCAGTCCGCTGGGAACTCAAACCGAGTTGAGCAGGGCGGGTTCAGCCTGCTAGGAATTCACAATGAACTGCGCAGGGCAGGTTCAGTCCTCTGGGATATCACACCATTGGGATTTCCTCTGTCCTCCACTCCAAGGTACTTCCATCCATCACCTGGACCTGAGGCGACAGCTGCAGAGCAGCCCAGTCCAGTGTTCTACCTGTGAGCACTTAGCTCCCTCTAGTGCTGGAATTGTACTATGAATAGAGTGACTAAACCCCAGGATTCTTTACCATCAGTGTACAGTACAGAATATTAATAATTATTTCAAATTACTATTATTATAGAAAAAATAATTTATTAAGGAAGGCCCAATTGCTCTATGGTCCATTCATACTTCATTGTACAAAAAATGTCCTTGTTCTGTTAAATGTTATTACAGATAATACTTTGGCAGTATAAGCATTTAATTTTCATGGGAGAGAGAAGTTGGGATGAAGAAAGACAAATATATAGAGCTGAGAAGTGATAACCTGCCTGAAAGTGACAGGAAATGTTTGCAGGCTGTTGGGGGGGATGTTTTTGGATCCCCTTCCCAGGGGTCCTGGCACAGCAGTTTGCCGTGTTCAGGCAGTGAACACAGCAATCAGGCCAGCCCAGAGGACCCTGTGCTAACGAGCTCCGCTTTCCTAACAAGCTGCTAATTGATTTGCTTTGTTTGTGTGTGGGCCGCAGTAGCACTGGTGGTGCGTCATTAATATTCACCTGTGAGTCTGCTGCTTGCAGGTGTAGGGTACTGATGGTTCTTAGTGTACAGAAACACAAATTCAATCAAGACATACACACACACACACACAGCCAGATCACTGGGAGCCCATACAGATCTAACAAGATCTGTGGAGGAGCCTTGTAGCTGAGTTTTTTTTCTATCCTGTGTTCATTAGCAGTAGTTTTAGTCCATTCATTGATTTCTGTCTTATACGTATCTGTGGTGGCTGTCTGGACTGGAGCTGAATTGAGTTGTGTCAGAGAGAACTGTGGACCAAAGACTTTATCAATGTCATGTTGGGGCAACATCCACAACCATTATCAATGTAATGACCCTCAAAATTCTAACACTTTGGACCTCAAATATATAACACGCAGAATCCTGCAACTTTAAGCCCTCACAATACCATAATTGGGTTGATCACAAAAAGGAGTTTTCTATATTCCTATCTGGCCACGCACTATGATAAACACACTCTCCTGGTTGTGTGTTGGCTGTGATAGACACTCTCATGGTTATGAGATAGTTGTGATAAACACACTCTCCTGGTTGTAGGTTTTTGGTGATAAACACACTCTCCTGGTTGTGTGTTGGCTGTGATAGACACTCTCATGGTTATGAGATAGTTGTGATAAACACACTCTCCTGGTTGTAGGTTTTTGGTGATAAACACACTCTCCTGGTTGTGTGTTGGCTGTGATAGACACTCTCTCATGGTTATGAGATAGTTGTGATAAACACACTCTCCTGGTTGTAGGTGTTTTGTGATAAACACACTCTCCTGGTTGTGTGTTGGCTGTGATAGACACTCTCATGGTTATGGGATAGTTGTGATAGACACTCTCTCATGGTTATGGGATAGTTGTGATAAACACACTCTCCTGGTTGTAGGGGTGTTGTGATAAACACACTCTCCTGGTTGTAGGGGTGTTGTGATAAACACACTCTCATGGTTATGAGATAGTTGTGATAAACACACTCTCCTGGTTGTAGGTGTGTTGTGATAAACACACTCTCCTGGTTGTAGGGGTGTTGTGATAAACACACTCTCCTGGTTGTAGGGGTGTTGTGATAAACACACTCTCCTGGTTGTGGGATAGTTGTGATAAACACACTCTCCTGGTTATGGGATAGTTGTGATAAACACACTCTCCTGGTTGTAGGGGTGTTGTGATAAACACACTCTCCTGGTTGTAGGGGTGTTGTGATAAACACACTCTCCTGGTTATGGGATAGTTGTGATAAACACACTCCTGGTTGTAGGTGTGTTGTGATAAACACACTCTCCTGGTTGTAGGTGTGTTGTGATAAACACACTCTCCTGGTTATGGGATAGTTGTGATAAACACACTCTCCTGGTTATGGGATAGTTGTGATAAACACACTCTCCTGGTTATGGGATAGTTGTGATAAACACACTCTCCTGGTTGTAGGTTTTTTGTGATAAACACACTCTCCTGGTTATGGGATAGTTGTGATAAACACACTCTCCTGGTTGTAGGGGTGTTGTGATAAACACACTCTCCTGGTTATGGGATAGTTGTGATAAACACACTCTCCTGGTTATGGGATAGTTGTGATAAACACACTCTCCTGGTTGTAGGGGTGTTGTGATAAACACACTCTCCTGGTTATGGGATAGTTGTGATAAACACACTCTCCTGGTTGTAGGTGTTTTGTGATAAACACACTCTCCTGGTTATGGGATAGTTGTGATAAACACACTCTCCTAGTTATGGGATAGTTGTGATAAACACACTCTCCTGGTTATGGGATAGTTGTGATAAACACACTCTCCTGGTTGTAGGTGTTTTGTGATAAACACACTCTCCTGGTTATGGGATAGTTGTGATAAACACACTCTCCTGGTTATGGGATAGTTGTGATAAACACACTCTCCTGGTTATGGGATAGTTGTGATAAACACACTCTCCTGGTTATGGGATAGTTGTGATAAACACACTCTCCTAGTTATGGGATAGTTGTGATAAACACACTCTCCTGGTTATGGGATAGTTGTGATAAACACACTCTCCTGGTTATGGGATAGTTGTGATAAACACACTCTCCTGGTTGTAGGTGTGTTGCGATAAATACTCTCCTGGTTGTAGGTGTGTTGCGATAAATACTCTCCTGGTTGTAGGTGTGTCAGTGTGGAGATGCACACAGGTACTGCATGCGCTAGACACTCTGTTCTGCACCTGGTCTCCATGGAGCTAAGCAGTGAGGTTTTTCCGCATTAGCACACTGGACAGGCTGTGATGGTGGTTTGCATACTGAGCCTCCTGTCTCCATATCAGATGGAAATATTATGTAAAGTTACATCATGGAAGAGATCTGGGAGCCTGTATGTGTTGACTCTGCACCTTAAATAAACCAGAAAATTCCACCCCCCCACCTGACCTGATAGACCACAGCTGTCCGTCCTGTGTATAACCTTCAGCAGCTGAGGTTATGTATGTTTACAGTGTATCTCTGATCTTAGTCTCCCTTATCAGGGTACATTGCGTGAACTGTTTGGGTGCCGTCCACACTGACAGGTGTGATCCTATTTCTCTAAATCTCTAAATTTGCAGGATTCCCTTCAGGTCTTTTATAATCTCCTACGCACCCACGTTATTAGTTTATTAATATGTGTGACTTGTGATTAGATGGTCATTGAGTTGTTCAGGATCAGGCATTTTCCAGACCACTGACTTCCCTCTCACATTTTTTTTGTTGTCATTTAAATTTTTTTATTATGAGAATCCTTGACACCCAGTTTGTAAACATTCCCCAGAGATTAGTGCGTGGTCTGCTTCCTCTGGAGAAGTTTTGCCACTTCCTGTAATGAGAGTATCTGCACTGCGTTGGTGTTTCCAGAACACTGTAAACGCGCTGTCCCCTGACTGAAGATAAAAGCATTATTTTTATCACAGGCTGCGTTCTCCCCTCTGTCTGTTCGGATGAGGAATGTGAGTTATCTCGCCAAGAGTAACACAGTGTGGTGTTGTTCACAGAATCACAAATGTTGCTCTTTAATGTTTCCTTAGAAATGTTTTTTTTCTTTTTTTCATCAAAGAGATTTTTTTAAAAATAAAAAGTCCCTCTTTATTTATATGCTTTTCTGAAGGTAATTTATTTTGCAGGAGATACATTGCAGGTTGGGAGGATTCGGTTGGTTTAGCACTGATGCTAAAGGGCACTGTGTGCAGTTTATCTCTTATCTTAAAGGGTACTGGGTGGAATTAGCACTGATGCTAAAGGCTACTGGGTGGAATTATCACTGATGCTAAAGGCTACTGGGTGCAGTTTATCTCAGATTTAAAGGATAATGGGTGGAATTAGCACTAACGGTAAAAGCGTACTGGGTGGAATTATCACTGATGCTAAAGGCTACTGGGTGGAATTAACACTGATGCTAAAGGCTACTGGGTGGAATTATCACGAATGCTAAAGGGTACTGGGTGGAATTATCACTGATGCTAAAGGCTACTGGGTGGAATTAACACTGATGCTAAAGGCTACTGGGTGGAATTATCACTAATGCTAAAGGGTACTGGGTGGAATTACCGCTGATGCTAAAGGGTACTGGGTGAAATTAGCACTGATCCTAAAGAGTATTGGGTGGAGTTAGCACTGATGCTAAAGGATATTGGGTGGAATTATCACTGACGCTAAGGGCTACTCTGATGGAGGCAGTGAGCAGCAGACCTGTCTCTGTCCTTGTTCTGCGCAGTGTCTCAGGTCTGTGTAAACAACCCTGGCTCTCTGCTTTCAGCTCATCCAAACTGCTGCTTATCCAAACCGCTGGGCCGCATGCAAATCCATGTTCGGCCGATGGCAGTGCGCGACATGTCCCAGGAGCCTGCATGCGGACGGGCGGAAAACCCCCAGGAGCCTTCCGTGACTGCCGGATGTATTCAAATAGGTTCACTCTCCAAAACGGAGAGAGCATCCCAACTTAGCTGGAGGACAGGGGACAGTGTTCTGGAAACACCAACGCAGTGCAGATACTCTGATTGCAGGAAGTGTCAAAACTTAATTGCCTTGAGTTTGAGTATGAGAGATGCTAAAAAAAATGACAGTTCTATAAAAGCATAACCCAAAAGCACCCTGCAGGAGAGGAAAGATTAAACAACCTTGTGAAAATGTGATCATCTGATGTTAACACTGACCCAAAACTTTAATCACCAGGGACAGTGAGTTTCTTTCTGTGCACTGTAGAGTCATTATCTGGGCAGAGAAGTCAATTTAGTGAGAATAATTTAAAGTCCAATTATAAAATGTAGCAACCATTTTGGTCCCTGTTATGGAATCATTTCATTAATTTAGCCTACGGCAGCATAAACATGTTTTTTTTGGTCTGTGAGGATATTATTTTTTGTACGATTGAAAGTCCACTAAAATATGAAACTATTGCAATACATTTTTTACCATAAAATGCATAAATAATGATAAAAGTATAATGTCATTTTGATTCATAACATGACAATATTCTTTTTGAAAATTCAACAGCATTTGAGTTTTCCATTTTAGTTCAAAATGATGATGACTACTGATGACTGACACTGTGTCACCACGAGGCAGAGAACCAGAGTGAATTTAAAAAATCACAGCCCAAAACCTCTTAGCAATCCCATGGATATTTCTAGTTGACAACATGGAAGAGTTTTGCTGCCGGCTATCTATGGTCCAGCTACGATCAGCTGCTTGTTTGCTGTACTTTTGACAGAGCTTTTCTCCTGAACAGCAGTCGCACTTTGACATATTTTTGTGTCAGTATGTGAAAAGTCTCCAAGTTTGCGGATGCGGGTACAGTCCAGCCCAGCCTGCGCTGCAGCCCGAGAAGCTCCTGCGCAGTTGGGCGCGTGCTCGCTGGGCACGGCGCGCGCACGAGCCCCCGTGCATGAGAGCAGAGCTGCGAGCGAACGCGCAGACGGACTCATACACAGCGAGTGGGAGCGTCTCCGTGGTTTTAAGTGTGTATTTCTCATTCAGTGACATTCAGAGAAGAAACTGATTTAAAATAAAAAAATTTAAAAAACCGTAAATCCATCGACGACCGCGAAAGGTACACCAAACGGACCCTTGTAGCCTACTCTACTAGTTATCTCTCGAAACTCTTTGTCTTCTTCTTGCATGTGGACGTTGCATGAATTTTATCTCTCCGTTTTGACACCGTCCCGAGGACCCGCGTGAGGATGGGGTGCACCCTTAGTGCAGCAGGGGATAGGGGGGCGATGGAACGCAGTAAAATGATCGACAAGAATCTGCGGGATGACGGAGAGAAAGCCGCCAGGGAAGTCAAGTTACTCCTCCTGGGTAAGAAGTGGGGATTTTTGTAAACTTTTCGCGGTGGTGTTATCAGTTAGCCTACACTGTGGCTCCCTGCTCTACCAGCATCGGCCACAGTAGAAAAACTATGGATTGGTAGTTTGTGATCGCAAGCTACCCTGCTGACAATAAGACCAGCTGGGATGACTAGGGTGGTCTTAGCTGGTCATTGCTAGTCTGTGGCTGGTCAAAACTGGTCTGCAGCTGGTTAAGGTGGTAGAGTAAGCTGGTGGACTAACGTTAGATAGCTGACTATGCTGGTCAGTTGGTGAACAGCTGGTCAACCAGCTAGAAGTCTCGAAAACACAGCTTAAACCAGCTTGACCGGTTTAGGCTGGTTTAAAATATATTTTTTAACAAAGTAAGAATGCGATTAACATCAACAAGCAAGCCAATCCACTTTTAGACGTAGCCTATGGTGTGAGTGTATCTCGCTGGCAGTGTAAGTAGATACTCTACACATGTACGGCTCTGCAAGCCTCAGTGAATCAGCCGGGCGAAGCGTTATCAAACTTGGCAAACTAGGAAAACCCACAAGGCTACTCCAGCATTATAAAAAACAGTCTGAGCACGGCGTTAGGATGCTACTCCAGCATTACTGCAACAGCCTGTGCACAGTGTAAAGATGCTAACGCTACTCAATCATTACTACGACAGCCTGAGCACAGTGTTATGGTGCTGTAACGTTACTGCGAGTGTCTGAAGAAAGATCCGAAAGTTTGCAACATTGCTGCACAGTATACAAAGCAATCAGGCATTCAGTCTGACACACTGTAATCAGTAATCAGACATCACGGTATACCGTTAGCCTACCGTTTAGTAGAAATGACAGTAGCCACATTTTCTGGATTCATTAACAGTTTCTTGAGCTGTTATAATAAACTGCATTTTAATATATAGGAGTAGATGCTTTTGTTGATTGATATTTTTAAACGGAAGTGAAATTTAAAGGCCCCAAAAACGTACCATGATTTGTTTGTAATATGGCGATTTTAAAACCTTGGGCAGATAACCCGCCCCTCCATGTCATAGCTATAGCTAACGTCCTGACCACAACACAAATAGGCTAGGCTAGACTACCTGTTGATCTCAGAATACATTTGTTCAATGATCGGATAATTTTTTTTTTTGTTTAGGAAAACTGAAATCATGTTTACATTTGGTTCTTACGACGATGTTGTGCCTGTTTATCAAGAAGCTGGAATGTTTAGCTAATGTTGAACTTTAGCTAGCGAAATGACACTAGCTGCTAGGCTAACGGCTGCGGTTGCATCTGTATAGCATTACGATGCCGGGGGCCATCGGAAAGAATCTGATTTATTCTTCCAGGACACAGAATAGCTAGATGTGAAATGTTAATCTTTCTCAACAGTGTAGTCGTTTAAACTAGCCGAACAAAATTAGCTAGTCAAGTTTTATGAACATAACAAGCTAGGTATGTTGAAATATGTTTTTATTTTATCATAAAATAGCTAACGTTAAACGAGTAATTAACGTTAATGAATGAAAACCATGTAGGTTAGCATATTTGTGTTTGAGCACCGTGAGAAGTGCGTGATATCTTATATTCGTGTGTTCTCCCCTTTTTACGGTACATGGTTCTCGCTGATATGGTTTCACTCTTCAAAAATAGATATTCAGGCAAGATGACAGCGCTCCATGACTTTGTCTGTTATCAGATGGGTATTGTTTTGGGGAATTCCTTTGCGTAGGCTAAATGAGCCGTGCTGATTATTTTGGTACAGGTTGGCTGCGCTCTCTACAATAACACACCCCCTCTACTCCGGAATAGCCCACAGCGAGCCGAGAAATCCTCAATTTATAATACAGTAAAAGTGACAGGGGCTGATACCGTGAGTTGGAGGCAGTGTGGCATGTCATCACTACCAGCACAATTTGTGCAATTTAGCCTAGTTTACTGATCTTGGTTGGAGGGGTGCTTGTAACATGGGCTAGTGGGTGCAGTGCCTCACCCCCCCCCCCCCCCCACTTCTCACATGGTGACACAGTTCACTTTCATTCTTTCATGTCAGTCAAAGGCAATTCAGCGTTCCTGAAAAGCAGACAGTGGTGATTGCTGAGTTCACTGGCCCACATTTTCCTGGCATGTTGCTGGACTCTTTGAAAGGTTGTATTTGTACCAGTTAAAAATGCACTGAGTGTAAAAAGCTGAAAGGCTCTGGGAAATGTTTGTTTGTGAAAAGTGTTGAAGCAGAATGAACACTGAGTACCAGTATCTGTTTAGTTGTGTTTTTAGCATGTAAGCATGATGTTTGGTGTTTGACGGAGCTGGTGGACCCAAATTGTGCCGTTGCTGTGCGGTCTGCATTCACCTTGAACATCCTGAGATGTTTGCTTTCTCCGTTTCTGAGGCCCGCATGGTTGCCAGGCAACACAGATGCCCTGTTCAGATTACCAGCTGGGGCAGCGTTTGTGCAGTGGGCTAAACTAACTGAAGAATGGCTCCGTAAACTGAGCCTTGCCTCAGAGTGCCATTAAAAATGGAGGAGCTGTGCAGTTTTGTCCCGGATATGAGCAAATGGGGGGGGGGGGGGGGGGGCGAGGGGATGGATGTGATGTTGTGTACCCACTGCTGCTCTAACCACTGCTCCACACGGATCAGTGCTACACACGGCTGCTCTAACCACTGCTCCACACGGATCAGTGCTACACACTGCTGCTCTAACCACCGCTCCACACGGATCAGTGCTACACACTGCTGCTCTAACCACTGCTTTACAATGCTACTGATCTGTGCTCCATGCCTGGTTTACTCAGCCTGACTGTGTGGTTCAGCGATAAGCTCTTATTGGCTGGCTGGTAACAGTGTGGTATTGTTATGAGGTGAGAGGGCAGGTGAGATTAGATGAGCTTTAACTGGCTGCTTTACTCTCATGCAGAGCAGATTAAACACTAGCTGGTAAATGGCAGGGGGATGGAAGTGGACATCATGTGATCTGTGAGCAGGGCCGCTGTGAGAGACAGCTGAGACTGAGTGTGAAAGTGAGCTTGCTGGTGGCTTATGGGACAGAAAAAAATAGATAAGGGGCCTGTATCACAAAGCAGGATTACAGAGTTAGCTGGATAACTGCACTGAGTAAAACCGGGAACCCTCCCAAATCTGGAACATGGACTAAAGTAAAAAGAACAAGAACTGTTCCGGGTTTTACTCAGTGCAGTTATCCAGCTAACTCAGTAATCCTACTTGATGATACAGGCCCCTGGACTGAAACTGTGGCTCTACCCAAGACCAGAGGAACAGCCTTCTCTTGCTAACCATAACTAGGGTGTGTCACAAAGGAGGTAAATAGTGGTCAGCTTCTTAAATTGGGTGGTTGTTGTTGTTGAGTACATTTCCTTGGTGTCATGATAGCTGCAAACATTTTGAGGATGTAGTCTGTCATTTCTCTGTGAATCACTGATTATGAAACGGCCTAGCTTGTTCACCCAGTCTGAGCTAGGAAGTGCTACGAGAGAAAGCTGTCTCTCATGGGCCTGAGGGTAATTTCCTGCTATTCTCTTAAGTGCATGACTCATAAACTCTGAGTGGTAGGCTGGTTGATCAGTCTAACATGACAGCTGTATCACAGTGTGATTAGAGCCTCCTGATTGGCTGAGACCACACACCTATTGTGCAGAAGCACCTGTAGAAGTTCCCCAAAGCACTGGATTAGTCGCATGACCCAAACAACACTTGCAGAGTTCAGTACCCCACACTGCAACTGGCGCCCTCTGCTGGCTGGGAATTAAACTACAGCTGTGACACCAGCAAGAAAATGGTAACAACCATTTCTGCTTTATCAGTGTTGGCCAGAGATTTGTAAAGACTTCCACTGTTACAGCAGAAGAAGCCAAAGTTTATATGAACCGAAATTGGCTTTATTTTTAGCAGTGTTATAATCTGTCAGAAAAAAAAGTATTTATCGCAAATGTAAGATATGTGTGGGAGCAACCGTAGCAGACACATTTGAGTGAGTGAGTGAGTGAGTGAGTGAGTGAGTGAGTGAGTGAGTGAGTGAGTGAGTGAGTGAGTGAGTGAGTGAGTGAGTGAGTGAGTGAGTGAGTGAGTGAGTGAGTGAGTGAGTGAGTGAGTGAGTGAGTGAGTGAGTGAGTGAGTGAGTGAGTGAGTGAGAGAGAGAGAGAGAGTGCAGAGCCATTTAAACACAGCGACCGTTGGTATAAAATCAACCCCTGGAAAGTGTTTGGTTGGACAAACACAAACACTTTCCTGTCAGTAATTTTTGCTTAAGCTGCATAATAATTCCTTCAGTTTCTTTTAATGCACTAAATTGCTGTTGGATCTGACTGGGCTGGTGGGGGTGTGTCTCCCTGCCAGGGTGGGTCCCGAGGGCGTGGCTCGGTCGGTCCCTTTGGACCATTTAGCTGTGTGTGTTTGGCTCTGTGCTGCTGCAGCTCTGTGCACTTGCATCCCCTGGGGCCCAAGATGGCACAGTGCTGACACATTAATTAAAATGAAGATATAAAACACCCTGGTGTGACACCTCTCTCAGCACTGATCTCCCACATCGCCCTGCTGTGTGTATGTGTATGTGTGTGTGTGTGCGCACGCGCGTTCATGTCAGTGCGCGCGTGCACGTGTATAAGGACGAACACAATCACAATTCTCCATTTCCACAATTCTCCATTGTGAGCAATTCTGTTAAAAGACAAGTAGAGGAAGCTAACACTGTGATACACGGTGTAGCATTTTCTCACTCTCCTGATCCCCAGAGCACACGGCATGCCTCAGTCTCCTGAACCCTCAGAGCATGTCCTAACATCAGCGCCTCAACGCTGTTCTTCCCAAACTGGGGGTCGGTACTTCTTTACACATGCGTGGCAATATTAGTATTACCCGTGTTATTATTTTCAGAAGTAGATTAGATTAGTAGAGTAGATTATTAGATATTGATTGTACTAAATATGTGTCTTGTATAAACAAGTGCTGTAAAGAAGCATCCAGGCTCTGTAGCCACTCCGCAACCCCCTACCATTCCGGGGGGAGTCTTTAGTTGTAGGGCTAGTTGCCATGGCAGCATGGTGTGTGTGAGAGTCCCAATTACTGGGAGTGTGAGATTGTGAGTCCTGTCACATCTCTGTCCTGTGTGTTACCCTGTAAATCACCACACTCCTTCACTCTCACTGGCTCTCCTGTGCACTGGCTCCTCCCCTTGCATTTGTATTTCTGGCAGAACCACAGGTAGCGCACCGTGACCCTGTGGGGGGGTCGGAGTACCCTCGGCCAAATGTGTGAGTGACATAATGCGCACTGTTCTGAGAGATGGGCGTGGCCTTTTTAACGAGCACACGCACCCTTGTGAGAGAATGCAAATTTTTATAATGTGTGAAACACGTCTTCTGTCCAACAGTGTGTGTGGCATGAAAAAAAAAAAAAAAACTGAAATGAAACATTTCAGTGTTCAAAAACCAGTTGCACCAAACTTCCATCCCAGAAGACAGAGATGAAGTGCATATTGCTGCGTTTCAGATTGCACTTCGTTATAATAATAATAGTAGCTAATAATTCTCAGATATAGAGCTATTTTTGTGCATAAGGTCTACTCCTATTAATATCTAGGGCACATATTAAATCAAATAGTGAACTGTGCTCATCATATGTCCTATTTATGCAGCATCAATGGCTCCACCTTTATCATTGTATTAAACGACTAAAGTGCATCGTGAAGCTTTATTAAATATTAAATGTGTGCACACAAACAGATGCAGTCCATCCTGCCTTGCATTAATGCTGCATTTCTCTAGATTCCATCTGTTGTTTCTGTAATTAAATCTTGCTGGTTTGCAGTTCTTGCTAAGCATGTACAGTGAGCACCATAATTAATTGGACAGTGGCACATTATTTGTTATTTTGGTTCTGTACTCTAGCACTTTGAGTTTGAAAGGATACAATTACAATATGGTTGAAGTGCAGACTGCCAGCTTTAATTTGAGGGTGTTTTCATCCATATCAGATGAACTGTTTCAAAATTATAGAACCTTTAGTACATAGTCCCCCCATTTTTAACTTAATTTAGAATATAGTACTCATTTTTAATATTTGGTCACATATCCTTTGCATGCACCCTGTGACTGTGACCCAACAATATCAAAAGACTCTTGATATCTTATTTTCTGGTACTCTTACAAGCAATACTATAACTTCTCTGCATTTGAATGGATCTCTATGGGAATTGGGGGGTGGGACTAGATTTTGCTGTAAATTACACTGGAACAGTATGGTTGGCTAAATGGCTCTAAGTCATCAAGGGTCTGATGCATCAAACAAGCCTTAAACCATCACTCTGTTGCCAGAAATACAGTAGATATGGATGGATAACTTGAAGGGTTTCTTCTCCTGACTTATTTTTCCATAGAGTTCAATAGGAAAATTTGTCAGGAGAAACAACCCTTAAAGTGATCCATCCATATCTACTGCATATCTGGCAGCAGAGTGATGGTTTGAGGCTCGTTTGATACCTCAGACCCTTGATGACTCATAATTTACAGCTAAATCGAGTCCCACCCCCCAATTCCCATAGAGATCCATTCAAATGCAGAGAAGTTACAGTATCGCTTAGTACCAGAAATAATATATCAAGAGTCTTTTGATATTGTTGGGTCACAGTCACAGGGTGCATGCAAAGGATATGCGACCAAATATTAAAAATGAGTACTATATTCTAAATTAAGTTAAACTGTCCAATATTTTTTGATGCCCAAAAATGGGGGGGGACTATGTACAAAAGGTTCTATAATTTCGAAACGGTTCATCCGATATGGATTAAAGCTGCAGTTTGCACTTCAACCTCATTGTCATTGTATTCTTTCAAACTCAAAGTGCTAGAGTACAGAACCAAATTAACAAAAAAATATGTCACTGTCCAATGAATTATGGTGCTCACTGTTTGTATTGTATTGAAACATTTCTTCTCGTTTTCTGAAAAAAGTGCATCCATTTGGTATCTTCCAGCAGGAGTTTTTCCTTCCTAAATGCGCTGCAGGATCTATGCATGAAATGATAATCTCTCTCTATCTCTCCTCTCTCTCTATCTCTATCTATCTATATCTATATCTCTATCTCTATCTATCTATCTCTATCTCTATCTCTATCTCTCTCTCAGGTGCTGGTGAGTCGGGGAAAAGCACAATTGTCAAACAGATGAAGTAAGCGTGTATAGTTGTGCACATGAATCAGCTGAGACACACTGTGTTGTCCTTAAAGATGTGTTTTATGCTATGCAGCCATCTTAAAAGCACACACTTTCCCAAGCTTCTTTCTCCAAAGGTCCTGTTTTACTGAAACATTTCATCGATAGGATCTTCACTGAGGTGTACCCACATCAGTCATTTTAAACTTCAGTTCAGTAGCTTCTTCTGAGTCAGCCCCTACTTTTAAAATGTGGGTCAGTTTAAATTAATAGTGTCCCCAGTGACAGAGTGGGGTGCGTGCGTGCGTGCGTGCGTGCGTGTGTGCGTGCGTGCGTGCATGTGTTTGTGCATGTGTTTGTATGTGTGTGTGCGCGTGTGTGTCTGTAACGGTAATCTCTCTCTCAGAATTATCCATGAGGCAGGGTACTCTGAGGAGGAGTGCCAGCAGTATGCGGCGGTGGTCTTCAGCAACATCATCCAGTCCATTATCGCCATCGTCCGCGCCATGGGCCGCCTCAAAATCGACTTCGCCGATCCCGGCAGAGCGGTGCGTGTATGCGTGCGTGCGTGCGGGCGTGAGAGAGACGTGTCAACTGTCAGGCACAGTTGGGTCAAGAACTGGAAAGGTTGAGTGTTGTGAGAAAGGATGATAATTTCATGTGTGATGATGATGATGACGACGTGTGCTTCCTCAGGACGACGCACGGCAGCTCTTTGTGTTGGCGGGCTCGGCGGACGAGGGGTTCATGACAGCAGAGCTGGCGGGGGTTATCAAGCGCCTATGGAAGGATGGGGGGGTGCAGGCGTGTTTCGGCCGCTCCAGAGAGTACCAGCTCAACGACTCCGCAGCATAGTGGGTCTACTGCTCTTCATCTCTTTCTTCTGCTGCTGCTGATGATGATGGATTACATTTATCCAGAATTTTTCATGATCTTAGAGTGCTTTACGGGGGGGTGTATCTGGGCCCCAGAGTAACAGGACTGATGGGACACTACAGAGTGGCAGACAGGTTCACTCAGGAAGTTTGGAGCTTTCTGAAGTGTTTAAAATCCTGTCATCACTCCGCAGTGATACTGCACAGAACATTTAGTCCTTTCATTTTCCACGTCTCTGCGTGGGAAAGACGAGCTGGAATATTGTTCTTAATGCACTGCGCTGATATGGCCCACAATTCAGCTTGAGGGAGTAAAGATGGCCTCAGACTCCGCATTGGGAATAATGAACCGTATGTACAGAAGAGTCGTTTTACTGAAGAGCGACAGTGTGTTTGTGTTCGAATGAGTGGTGCATTGTGGGTGTGCAGTTTGTGGGACACTCAGTGACCCCCCCCCCCCCGTTCCCTGCAGCTACCTGAACGACCTGGACAGGATATCAGAGACCTCCTATGTCCCCACCCAACAGGATGTCCTGCGGTCACGTGTGAAGACCACCGGCATCGTAGAGACACATTTCACCTTCAAAGACCTGCACTTCAAGTGAGTCTCTGCCCAAGAAAATTCACGTGCTGATAAGAGTCTGAAAACACTCCTGCAGAGGCGCCACGCCCTGTGAGTGATGTAATCGGGAAGGGGACGTGATATAAACAGGAAGAGATGTGATATAAACAGGAAGTGGATGTGATGTAAACAGGAAGGGGAAGTGTGTGCCAATGGCACATGGGTTTTGAGGTGGGTACTTTCTTGTCAATAAGAGTACAGAGCTCCATCCTAAATCCCCACCCCTCAGTCACCCTTACGCTGATATGCTCACCTAACCTCACACAGCAGGGCATGTGTGTGTGTGTGTGTTCTTCTGTCTCAGGATGTTTGATGTGGGAGGTCAGAGGTCAGAGAGGAAGAAGTGGATCCACTGTTTTGAGGGCGTTACCGCCATCATCTTCTGTGTGGCGATGAGCGACTTCGACCTGGTCTTGGCCGAGGATGAGGAGATGGTGAGATCAGTTGACCGTGTTACACCACATCTTAACCACGTTTGTGTTTGACCGCTGCCGACCGTGTTGCACAGCATTATACCCGTGTGTTTGACCACAGTTTGACCGTGTTTCTGTGTTCCTCAGAACCGCATGCATGAGAGCATGAAGCTGTTTGACAGCATCTGCAATAACAAGTGGTTCACAGACACATCCATCATCCAATTCATGAACAAGAAGGACCTGTTCGAGGAGAAGGTCAAGAAGAGTCCACTGACCATATGCTTCCCAGAATACACAGGTAACCACACCCACAGTATGCAGGTAACTGCACCCAGACCATGCCCATGCAGGGGTGCAGTGTTCATTGGGCGGAATAGCAAAATGTGGGTATTTGCACCATCCATCAGCAGTGACATCATCCTTCACTCTACCCATAATGCATCTCACACTTCTCTCTGTTGTCATGGAAACACTCAGAGGAGCACTGAGATCAGCGCTACGATTGTTTAGGAAACAGTGCGTTGAGGAAACGTTGGCTTGATGCGTTGAGGAAACATTGGTTCAGTGCTTTTAGGAAACGTTGGCTCCATGCATAGAGGAAACGTTGGCTTGATGCATTGAGGAAACATTGGTTCAGTGCTTTTAGGAAACGTTGGCTCCATGCATAGAGGAAACGTTGGCTCAGTGTGTTGTTCTCTGTCGCTCCCATGCTCAGGGTCCAGCACATACGAGGAGGCTGCCGCCTATATCCAGTGCCAGTTTGAGGACCTGAACAAGCGCAAAGACACCAAGGAGATCTACTCCCACTTCACCTGCGCCACCGACACCAAGAATGTGCAGTTTGTCTTTGACGCCGTCACTGACGTCATCATCAAAAACAACCTCAAGGACTGTGGCCTATTCTAGAGCCGCCACATTCCCAGTAAGACTGCTTAAACCCACACTGACTGACTGCATCAACCCACACTGACTGACTGCTTAAACCCACACTGACTGACTGCTTAAACCCACATTGCTTAACACCTTTGCGCATAAGACATGCCTGCGGGACCTTTTTTGCTCAACTGAGACATTCGTTGCTACTGCAGCCAAACTATTATTGGAAATCACAAACTCTGTGTTTTAAATTTATTGGTAGACGGTTCGTGACGATTTCTGCCGAATACGTAGTTTCTAAGTGCCACTATTTCCCTGTAGCAAGTCCATTTATCAAGCAACCCCCCACCTAGTCTATACCTACCTATGCGTGACACAGTGGACAATAGCGTCTATGTTTGAGTTCATAAATATATTTATTCATCATATAAAATTAGAATAACGTCATAGCAACGAGATAAACCCAACAATAGCCTGATCGTATGCCAGAAAAGCCGTGAAAAGCCCTGCTCACTCAAATGCAAAATAAACTCTGAAAGTACTATCTCATTCTACCATGTATTCTACTAGCAATATATGCTACTAAATATGAAATAAATATACAATCCTACCATTGGTTTTACACATCGAGATGTTCCTTTCAAAATTCAGTTGTCATTTATTGTCTGGTACAATCGGTTTGAGAAATATACAACACTTTATACCGCTATTACACTATCTGAAACGTCGCCGCGTAATAGCCCCATGCCCTGTAAGCCTGTCTCATGCATTACAGTTCATTCTGGTTTAATTGTCGGCTTTTTTATCCAATAGAGTACATTATAACCTTCACAACGGTATATGCCAAGTCTTTTTGGGTGCTTTGAGCAATTTACTACAGCCCAGCGTAACGGCAGTTTTCGTTTTAACTGTCTAGTATTACGCAAGCGCTATAGAATACGCATTATGCAGGGGAATTCCCCTTTTGCTATATGTAAGTATTTTTGCGTCTAAAATACCGTTGGTCTCGCTGGCTACATACGTACGTTCGTGTTTCCACTCGAGCACTGTCTTTCCAATATGTTTGATAGCCCTATTTTTATTTTCGCATTTTGAGCGCATTTCACATACTGTAATGCAATCGTTAGCTAAATGTATTTTTGAAGTAGGCTACCGATGTTCATTGAAGATAGAACATTTGGCAGCATTTTACAGATGGTGTAAAACTATTTTATGTTCATGTTATCATACATAATATAGGCTATGGCGTATACTAGTCTCTTAGGGCATGACAAATGCTCATTCCAATTTACTGTGCACTGATATGTGGTAGATTAAGGTAAAAATTTCCTTGGAGTTATTATGAATAGGAAAACTTAAAAGATTAAAAGAATACAGAAAAAAGCAATCCCAGGACAAAAGTATACATACTGTAGAGTACAGGGACAAGTGATGTTTTATTGAGGTACAAGAGTGAATGATTAGGCAACATATTTAGGTGTATGTAACACTGTGATATCAATGTTTTTTATCTTAAGCCACCAGAGGGAGCAAATGGGTATGCGTTATAATGTACAAAACTAATTTTATTCATTTTATGACATGTTTTGCATAGGGGTTTTGGACCCATAGATATCTATCCCCCTATACTGATGAAAATATATAATTCTCACTTGGAAATTATGCAAAAGTGAGTTTTATGAGCCCAATTTGTAGTTAAATATATCTTTTTTTTAATTTATTTGCAGTAGTGCACAATTTAGCCATTTGGATAGATTTGGAGACACTAATGGACAACAGGATACACTGTTATATTTTGCATCATATACCTTTAGTAGTTCTGCATATCATCCTCAGATTTTGCTAAACTTGTGGACATGGAGTTTATGATCCAGGAAATGTATATATATTACCGATTTCACCTATGTAGCTCTCAGCAAAATAAAAAAAAACTATTTTAAAATTTTTTTTTCCAAAGTTTCTTTGCATTTGTGGCACTTTATTTTGACTTAAATTATGAAAATAAACAAATCTAAGTTGGTATTGTAAATGGTACACCTGTCTTCTTTCATTTAAGCCATTTACCAAGTTTATGTGATGCTCACACCTGGAGTTATAAAGCCTTAAACAGAGCACCCCTAAATAGGTGAAATTTGCCATCTGCACCAAGGGGTTAAAGGTCCCATGTCATACTGTTTTTTGTCAGATTTATATTATTCTACAACGTCTACCAAACATGTTGGTAAGGTTTTTTAAGGGAAAAAAATATTGTATTGCAATATATTTAAAAAATATATAAATCCAGTGAGTTTTTTTTACCCTTCGAGTTGAACAGTTTGGAGTGGGCATTTCAGGTTTTTTTTCAGATGCTCTGTGTTGATTGATTAACTCACCCGGAATCACACAAGCACCCCTCCCATCTCCTGTCTACAGTCTCGCTCCGAAAAGCGAAGAAACAAACATTGTGTTTATAATCCGCCAGAGTCGGATCAAGAATCAATGCCCCTCCTATAGGAACTGCCCCAATGGAAAGCTTTTTATATATAATGCAAACTATAGGTTCGGCTACCTATAACTAGGGATGGGCATCGTTTATTTTTTACCGGTACTGGTGCTAAAACAATAGGCTACATTTGAAATGGTAATGTTACTGGTGCCTGAGCCAAATCCTTCTTTAAAATAAAGAACAAAGGACGACATTAAAGAACGTCTTTTTTTCGCGAAGGCAAAGAAATTTAACAATACAGCAATTACCTCTTAACTATCTGAATCGCACTTAGTCTATACTTTTACACTGCATCCCTGCATGCTTTCAAATGTATTCTATGGTCACCAAATGCTTCATTATATTGGACGTGTTCCCCCCCTTTGCACAGTATTGTTTTTAAGCATGTCTGAATCCTTTGGGGTAAAATACAGCCACACTTTTGACAGTTTTGCTTTTGGAATTTTGACCAAGTTTATTGTTAGCTAGTTTGCTCATGGTAGCCTACGTGTCATCACTGACTGGGCTGTTGTTAAATAGCAATCGGCAGCTCATGCATTGTTTTTTGAAGTGGCACCGAAATCTGCGTTGGATTCCCTATGGTAGGTATGGGTCCTTTAGGAACCTGTGCCATTGTGATATGTTACTGGATTCGGTATCCAACCAGGCTGCTTAGCTAGAGAGCTGTAAAGCCCAAGCTCTTACTATTGTAGCTAATTATACTTGTAGCTGGAAAGATGAAGTGCCCTGACACAGCACATTTAACATGGGCAGTTTTGCTAGTCATGTTTGAAATATCCGCTTGCTTGTAATTATACTCTGTGGTGATAGATGCTAAAGGTGGAAAAGGCTGGTGTTACCCTACCCTCTCGTTTTGGAAATGGGAGGTAGTAGGCTACCGAGTTCATATTTTACCAGCACATAAGTATCATGCTGATTTCTAGGTCATGGGACTTTTAATGAAATTGATCCACTTTTGGCACAGAATTGGATCTTATGGAAGGACGTGCAGTGATTTAACAGCCCGACAGCCGGAAATAGAATATGTTTTATGGGCCATTGAATGTTAAACTTGTGAATTTAAACACCATAACTTAATGTACAACTAATGCAGTGATATTAACGCACGCACTCGCTCTGAATGCCGACCAGGACGGTTGCAAGTACCAGGGCAGGGCAGGCAGGGATGCAAATGAGTTACCATAATTGGACCCCCCTTTCGACCTAGCAAAGGCAAACAATTTTAAACGGCTTGTAAAAGAGAGAGAGTTATTTGTCATTACTGGTTCATAAAAATGACTAAAGGCACCTAATTCATATTTTCACAGTTCTGTCTCAGTAATCCTGAGTGCACAAATATGAAAACATGCAGGGAAACAATCTTGGACCTTTAGACTCACACTGACTCACTGCTTATAACTTCACTGACTGACTGCTTATACCCACACAGACTGACTCATTGTACACACACTGACTGACTGCGTAAACGCATGCTGACTGACTGCTTATACCCACAATGACTGTCTCCTTGAACTGACACAGACTGACTGCTTATACCCACACCGACTGACACCTTAAACAGACAGACTGCTTAAAATCACACTGACTGACTGCATAAACCCACACTGACTGACACCTTAAACTGACACAAACTGACTGTTTAAAATCAAACTGACCCACACAAATGCAATGGTTGAGCCCAGGTTGTCACTGCAAAAAGAACTGATTTCTCAGTTTACCTACTTGGTTAAGTAAAAGTAAAATAAAAGTCAGTGTTAATGGTAGAAACCAGCAGTTTGATGACAGCAATGTAAAGGCTAAATTTTGATGATTTTTCCGAGAAATGTGACTGATACTGCAGTTGGACTCCACATGTGATAGAGGTACACTGTACTAATGTGGTGTGTGTGCGTGTGTGTTTTGTTTCATACAGGGGCAGATGGGGCCAGCTCAGCACACTGTTGTTGGGGATCCCTGTGTGTGTGAGGAGAGAATCTAAACAGAAGCGCAGAGGTTCTGCAGCTTAATTTATCTCTGTCTGGGAACCTTTTAAACAGATAATTTGTGTCGGATGTTTGTATAGTAACTATTGCAGCGGTTTATTCACAGAGCTATTTTTTAAAGAAGGATATTTTATTTAGCTTTATTTTACCCCACTTATGTTTTTTTTTTTTTTTTAAAAGACTTGCCTCACCTTGGTAGAAGAAAATCATTTTTCTTTTTTCCCCGAAGGATTGTTGAAGGAAAAATGGTTGGGTCCTGAATTTGGATCCAGTTTGTGGTACTGGTGCCTTCTGTGTGCCTTTGTTACAGTCCTTGTTAAACGTTGTTTTACCTGCTGAAATTGTTCCAACATGAGTGTAACTTTCATATTTATCCCCTCCGCCCTACGCCAGAGATCATGGAATTCTGCGACGGTTAAGAGGTTTTCACCACTGGTGGAAATGTGATTGTGTATCCGAGACAGTCCGCGTGTGTGTTCACCGCATGGCGTGTTGTGAGCCAGAGAATCTCTCCGTTTAGAACAGGATGTGGTGCCTAATTTTACTGGATATTCTTAGTAGGACAGCAGCCTTTTTCATTTAAGCACAACCGGAGGTTTTGGCAGGAGACTAAGTCACTGTCTATTAGGGAGAACTGTCCAATAATATGGGTAAATCTTAAATAGTTTTAAAGCATTTTAGAAGAGGCGGCAGCCTGAAAGGTAATGCAGAAAGGGGGTTGATGTGTGTATGTACGTGGGAGAAACTGCTCAGCGCTGTCTGTAGCTCTGTTCCCTGTGGAAAGGGAACATTTGTAGACTGATTTCCCTCATTTTGCTAATAAAAACATTAACAATCTGAACACTTGTGTGATGTAGTCTTTCTACAGCTT
This sequence comes from Synaphobranchus kaupii, assembly GCA_029718625.1. Classification (NCBI taxonomy): domain Eukaryota; kingdom Metazoa; phylum Chordata; class Actinopteri; order Anguilliformes; family Synaphobranchidae; genus Synaphobranchus; species Synaphobranchus kaupii. The sequence goes on from CM056376.1 coordinate 126,599,324, forward strand.
TTACCCAGCCTGTACACCATCTCTACACAGCTTTTACCCAGCCTGTACACCATCTCTACACAGCTTTTACACAGGCTGTACACCATCTCTACACAGCTTTTACCCAGCCTGTACACCATCTCTACACAGCTTTTACACAGGCTGTACACCATCTCTACACAGCTTTTACACAGGCTGTACACCATCTCTACACAGCTTTTACACAGGCTGTACACCATCTCTACACAGCTTTTACCCAGCCTGTACACCATCTCTACACAGCTTTTACACAGGCTGTACACCATCTCTACACAGCTTTTACCCAGCCTGTACACCATCTCTACACAGCTTTTACACAGCCTGTACACCATCTCTACACAGCTTTTACACAGCCTGTACACCATCTCTACACAACTTTTACCCAGCCTGTACACCATCTCTACACAGCTTTTACACAGGCTGTACACCATCTCTACACAGCTTTTACACAGGCTGTACACCATCTCTACACAGCTTTTACACAGGCTGTACACCATCTCTACACAGCTTTTACACAGCCTGTACACCATCTCTACACAGCTTTTACACAGCCTGTACACCACTCAGCAGGTACAACCCGAGAGCTGAAACATGCCTATCTGTGCATGCGTCATTTTAAACTGAGGATGTTGTGGCTATGGGGATGCAAAGAGGCTACAGATGGAAATTTCAGGTTGAGGGCAAATAAAAAAAGTTGGCGTTAAGCCAGCGCTGGACCAACGCGGTCAGGTTTACTGTGACGCACGGCAGCTGTTATCCTGGCGGCAGGTAGCTCACCTGAAATCATCCAGCTCTGAGAATGAGCCACGCCTCGGCAAAAACCCAGATTCTCCGTCGATGATGCAAATGCTAAACTCGTACGGGAACACGTTCCGACATTGTTAATTCATCATCCTTAAATTGTGGCACAGATGGATTCATTAATATGCAAGCAGGGCGAAAGTGCTGAGCTCATTTATATTTCATCCCTTAAATTGATGTTTAAAAACGTTTGAGGAAACGTAATTATTTAAATGTTTCCTGTCGAAAACAAAACTATTACGTGGTGGAACCTTGTCTTTAAGGGTTCCTTCTGATTAAACATGTTCCTCGTGAACACAACACTGAGCGCTGAGCCCAAGGTCATAATTTAGAATCCTTGATGGCTGTTGGATGTTGCATCAATCTGAGAGGGACGCACGCTATCATCATTTGCACCAGCAAATCTGTCACAGTGGATAAGGACGTGTTCACCGCAACTCTGGTCCTGGAGTGCTGGAGACGTGTCTGGTTTTTGTTCCACCTGAGCTTGATCACAAGAGTTTTATGGATGATTAAAAGTCTGAGCCTGAATTTTCTGCATGATGAAACGCTGAGTGCCTCCAGCACATGGTCACCTGCCTTCATTACACCTGATTAATTAAAATGAATCCATTTATGTAGTTATAGGTTTGGATGGAGCAAAAACCAGGACTGTCTCCAGCACTCCAGGACCAGGGTTGCCTGCCCCTTGCTTTAGACCTTTCAGCTGTGATTCCATCCTCTGCCATGCCTTACTCGTTCGCCCTCTGGTGGCACAAACCGGAAGCTGATTTTACAGCTCAGAGCGGAAATATAAATCACAAAATATCTGATTAAATAAAACGTCCAGCTGTACAGTCGTAAAGGCTGTGGGACAACATTGTCACCAAACGTACAATTTCCCCATAAGCACTTGCAACTGTACAAAAAGTGCAGTTGATTCGTAATCGCATATTTAAGTGAAAAAATTGTCTGCCAACACACAGATTAGCTTTCTCTTTATTTTTCTAAATTGGGTTAGTGTGTAGGCTATTCGCAACAAGGTAATTCAGTACGGAAAAATGTTTGATTAAAAATGGCTGATAAAAATAACAGCATCTCTCCTGCGTGTCTGCTCACCAGTCAGGTTCTGCTGAGGTGCATATAAATGCAAGCAAAACAAGTCCTCCTGGTCTCTGCTTGTATAAGATATCATATCCGGGGATTAGCTTGTTATTCTGCTGTCAACACAACTGTAATATTTCTTTCTGGAAAAAATCAAACAAACTGGGCTACACCTTGATAAGGGAGCAAATTAACTCTTTCAGGGTAAAAATCTACTCTGAGTGTGTACATGCGTGTGTGAATGCAGAACAGATCTGTGTGGGAGAAAAGGAGTGTGAATCTGAGGAAGTCAGTTCTGGTTTGTAATTTACATAACCAATTTCTTTCAGATATGCTATTCACAGTTTGTTGATATCATAGATGTATATAAATCTATGCACAGCTTCATTAGCTACCAGTTTCAGTAGGCCTGTGGTGCATGCACACATTTGTACATTTATATTAAATACTTAATGGTCATTATAATTATTCAATTTTTTGTTTTTATAACATGTTTGGAAGACATAATGCTTGAGTTGACATAAGGGTATTCTATTATAGCCATTATGGCACTATTATGAAACATAACATTCTATTATAGCTATTATAAGATCTTTATTTCACAAATCTGTGTTTGACTGCTCAAACATTTCCCTTACAATTTGATTCGGGCTTTAAACTTTGTTTTATTCCCCCCATTTGTCTGAACTGCTCACATTATGAGGGGTGGAAATCAAATTAAACAGGCTGCTTTGACCAAACAGGAACAATAATGAATGTTTTTTTCTCTCTGGTTAAGTACAAAAGACACACGGGTAGAATGAGCAAGTTTCCATATCATGTCGCTAAAGTAAAGGAGCTGCTCCACACATGCACTCTGCTCCTGCTGAATGGCTGAATCTAAGCAGGTATGGGCTTGGTTAGTACTTGGATGTTAAGCAGGTGTGGGCTTGGTTAGTACTTGGATGTTAAGCAGGTGTGGGCTTGGTTAGTACTCAGATGTTAAGTAGGTGTGGGCTTGGTTAGTACTCGGATGGGAGACCTCCTTGGAAAACTAAGTTGCTGCTGGTGTTGGTGGGTCCTAATGCCCCAGTGTAGTGATGGGGACACTGTGCTGTAGGAGATGCCGTCTTTTGGACGAGATGTTAAACTGAGGTCCTGACTCACTGTGGTCATTGAAGATCCCATGATACTTATTGTAAAGAGTATGGGTTTCCCTCGTGTCCTGGCTAAATTCCCAACCTGGCTCTTTCATCCTCCATTTTAATTGGCAAAAAAAAATAAATAAAGTTATTTCCCTCTCCACCTCAGTTGATGTGTGGTGAGCATTCTGATGCAAAATGGCTGCCGTTGCATCATCCAGGTGGGTGTTATGCATTGGCCTCATCATTGTAAAGAGCTTTGAGTCACTGGCTGGTGAGAAAGGCGCTATATAACTGCAAGGCACTATTATTATTATTACTAACAACACAGGAGAGAGCAGAACCTTGTGAGTTTTACTGGCTGTGATTTTCCATCAGCTGAAGCCCTTTCCACAGAGAAAGACTCGGAACGCTATTGAAAATCACAGAGCTTCTCATGACCACTTTCTGTAAGAATGAGAGCAATGTCACACGTGAGCCAAGTCACAATTAAATGCCTGCTAAAGCTGCCCCACTGACAGGTGATATGAGACCAATTATCTTTTATTTATATTAATAAAACTCTGGTGTAAAACTGTTACTGCCAGAAGAATTCTTAATATCACTGCAATATGAAAGTGAGCAGTAATGCAGAGCTACAGAGAGCAGGTTAAAGCAGCAGGAGAGAGGAGTCATGGTCACAGCACTAAAACCCATTCTGCTAATGCTTTTAGACCACATTTTATGCAGTGAATAAAGGCCCGTCCACACCAAGAACGATAACTATAACGATAACTATAAATATATAGTTTTAAAAATCATTCTAACTCAAGTGGATGGCGGAGACCACACCACAACCATAACGACAACGACGGTGACGAACGATATCGTTGGGATCGCTTTCAGAGCGATTTGATGAACGATAGATACTGACAGCCAATCAAAATTTACAGGGCATCATCATTCGTTGATAAGCTGCTGACAGAGCTGGAGCGCGCAGCACATGCTCGGTGCCGCTGTTTACAGAACGTTACCGTTCATCAGTGTGGATGCTCACATCGTTATCGTTATAGTTATTGTTCTTATTCTTGGTGTGGACGGGCCTTAACTCCACATTTTGGAGAGGTGAGAGAGGACGGGTGTTTGGAGTATGGAGACACCACAGGGCTTTCATCTTATGAGGGGGTTAGGTGGACCTGGGCCAAACGCTTCATCTGAAATAACCCTTTAGACACCAATCAATCAGGATTGATTTTATATTGCACTTTTTGCTTCACAGTATCAGGGGTGTAAAATCCAGAAAGCAACCCCCCCCCCCCCCCCCCCCCCCCCCCAGTATTTTGTTCCAATCACCTGGATTTGCTAATTAGCACAATACAGCCAGGAGGTAGAACTAATTAGTGAAATCAGCTGGCTGAGTCCACGGGTGGAAGAAACACATGGCAGGACCTTTACTTTCTGACCCCTGGATTTTACACTTCTGCACAGTATACCCCTGGCCTAAACCCCCACAAAGCAAGTCAAAGGTGAGTGTGAAGGGCATGCTTACTGGGAGGCCAAATGGGCAGAAACACTGGGGCCTAACTACCGCTCTGTGAGAAAAGACCAGACCCAATATTAATGTTTTAAGGCTAAAAATGAACACTTTATCTAATCCGCTTATTCACCTCACAAAAGGAACAGCGTGTCCCAGAGCCTTAGCAAGTCCTGAGAAGCTAATGATGTGCAGACACATTTGATCTAAGCCACCACAATAAACAAGACAAATGAATAAAATGCGTTATTATTCAGCTCCAAATGAGTCTCCCACAAGAACAGTGCAGCTCAAAGAAAAACAACAAGGTGAAGGTGACCCCTCACACACACACACACACACACACACACACACACACACACACACACACACACACACACACACACACACACACACATACTTTCCATTGATCTTTTAGATGAAAACGCACTGCGAGCAGGCTGTCCTCAAGAATTTACATTTCCTTACAAAAACAAAAGCAACCGACGAGCTCTCGTTAAGAGTAGAAATAAATGAAGCTGTAACCGCGTGGAGACATTGACGAGCATTAAAATTCTCCCGTCATCTCGCGGAAGACCGCTGCTGTTCACGCGCTGACGTGCTTTGTCTCCTGGCGACCAATCGTCCTGTTCAAACAAGCGCTGTGCTGCAGTTGTCAAGCCACCTTTAATTGGTTGCATTAGCATGCTTCTTGGGCGCAAAATGTGGAAATTATATATTAACGAGATCAAAAGTAGCCTACACCCGCATTCCGGAAGCATATTCTTTCAGTAGTCTTTTATTTAAATATGCGTTTTTAAAACAAACCACAGGCACGAAATAAAGTTCAGAAGTTTTTCATAATTTATGAATCTGATGTAGTAAGGCTACACCGGCTGGTTTTAGAAGTTAAGATTATTGATGACGCTTGTTTTTGCGGATTTGAGTTCGCACACACCGATTTGATTTTAGTAGCCTATACTGTTGTATTCACCATTTAAACTAATAGCAGCTTCTCCCTTACGCGGACACGCTATATTCGGTAGCCTACCTACAGGGACAACTGAACACCTGTGAGAGGCACTATTCCTCTACTATCGGCCTACGCTTTGTAAGGAAAGCCAGAGAAGGATTGACAGCATACAAAACGACTGTCAAACAAAACGATTCACCTGCTCTTCAGCACAGAAGAACAAAGAAACTGTTATAAATTCAAGTCCTAGGCGTAAGCACTTTTTTGGCAAGCTTTAACGTTTTGATATCTTGTGACCTTGTTCAGCCTGATTTCTATCAAGATTGTGTTTCCACAATCGGGGTGACGCGCGGGCGCGCACACACACTGATGTAAAGATTTCTTCAAACTCAGCGATGCCTTCTGAAATTCAGCATCGACTTTCACAACACCGCCGTGACTGGTGTAGGCCTATAACCAATCCCTGCAAGAAAGAAGGGGGGTTTCAGTGATGTCATTCTCTGTGCTGTCACTTCCTAATGCTGGGCGATAGAACTTTCTCCTTCACTGTGATCCTGGGATACTGCAGAAATTTGACCCCTTTGTCTCTTTGTTAGGTTTAGCCATCGTTAAATTTTTACAGCCAAATTATATTTAACCTTAATAAAATGCAACTCCATTAATAAAATTGAACCCTTAATAAAAGCTGAGGCAATGGGTTTCAGACCTTGGGTTCATTCCAATTGCTTATTTTTACTCCTTGTATACTTTCCTCGCGTCCTTTCCTCGCTCCTTAGCTCCGCCCAATGGAAGACACGAGGAGATGCAATGATCAGATACGAGGGTGGAGGAAACGAGGCAGTATGTATTAGGCTGATGAAACGTCCTTGCTCAATCAAGCGTCATCGTCATATTATGCTCACGTGCTTTTTAGCTTTTTTTTTTAATGAATAAACGGTGCTTTTGTTAGTCATAAAGAATGAGTGTCATTATGGATTAGCGCTTTTTAATAAATGTAAAATCGCATTTGTGTAGGGGTGTGCCTGCGACATGGCAGATGTGGAGAGTGGTGGATCATTTATACACGTCACGCGTTCTGAGAAAAGGCTTCCGCAAAGGCTACACTTGTGGTTCCTTACTGAAGAATCCTCCGGGAGCCTCGTCGTTCCCCACTCCTCGCTCCTCCGAGGAGCATTTAGCGGTTTGGAATGTCTTAAAGATGGCGAACCTCGATCGATTTCCGGGTCAGAGGAGGACCGAGGAGAAGAGGACGGTTAAAATAAGCGATTGGAATCCACCCCTTGAAATGAAGGCAGAAAGTATTGTGTGTATGTGTGTGTGTGTGTGTGTGTGCGTGCGTGTGTGTGCGTGCGTGCGTGCGTTTGCCTCCAGGGATTTTTGGCCCTATGAAAAGATCTCACATTGGGTCCCATACACCACCCCATCCCTTTTTGAGTTCCTCTGTCAGGGCCCTTGGAATCGTCCTGACTCCCACGTAAAGGGAGGTTGGAAAACCTGCAGTTCTCTGCCCTCGAGGACTGTGAGTGTGAATCCAGTAACAGAGTACTAGAGCAACTGTGTTTCACTCTCTTTGGAATGCACGTGTTGCGCATTTTTTTGTTTCGCGTGCTTTTCTTGCAAGAAATGAGCTGCTCTGAGCGAGAACGGAAACCGCACCTGGCCCTGTCGGATAGCCCACAGACCCAAGAGTAGTTTGTACAGCCAGGGTGTGTAGCTAGTTACTCTCCAAGCTGCCGTGCACATGTTTCGGGTTTAATAGGAGTCAGTTTCTGAAAACATAATACATGGCTTTGTTTGTGTTTTGCCCTGAAAGACAACCATGTGACTGAATCAAGAGCTTCAGTTCAATCATTTATTCATATCTTTCATTGGTTTTTATCTCCATTTACAGCCAAAACACTCTCAAACCAATCGATCGAGGGATCAGCTGCAATGCAATCTCAGTGGAAGGCCAGTCTGCACAGGGATTCCATTGATTCCGTTTATGTTTGCTTTACAGAAACTCTCTTTGATCCGATCACAACAACAACAAAAAAAAACAACACTCACATCATCATCACTTCACTGCATCAGCTCAGGTTTAACCAAACATCTTCACAAAGAGGCAAAATCGTTTAAAATCAAATCATAGATGCAAGATAGAACTATGACATTTATATTTTTGTAGAGTAAGGCACATGTTTGAAAGGAATTTGATTGAGCCAGAATTCCTATTACTGCACAGTAGTAATTGAAAGATAACCGTATTTGGCCATCCAGCTGTTTGACACTGACATCATGCATGAGGTTTGGCGATGGAGACTGATAACCCTCAGATGGGGCGAGGGCTTTATGGGGATAAAAATTAAATTTAGATAGTAAATCCTGAGATGAGAAGGCAGAGCTTGATCCCCTCTGGATCAATGTGGCACTGATACGGCACAGGGCCGGTATCAGACTCCTACCCGCTTTCCTGAGCCTCGGCTAATGAAATGAGCCAAAGTCACGTGTGTAACTCTGGCCGCTGTTTTGTTTTGAAACGCTAGATGGCAGTATGGTTCCCCTGACTGGCACAGCTAGATCAGTATAATGGTCACATCTGGTCACGTGCAGAATGGAATTAAGGAGTGTGCAGCGACACTTGACCTGTGAAACGGCCCGATCTAAACGGCTTTAATTGCGTCGGAGGCCGAGCTCATTGGATTCTCACGCCCAGAGGAGTGCGCTGGGCTGCAGGAATCATCGTCTGTAACTGATTAAAGAGCAGCGCTGGCTGCAGCTACACAGCCTGTTAGTGAAGAGACTTGTCATTTAGCCGTGTCCTGCGGAATGGAAGCTTGTACTGTTAGAGAAACAAGCACACCTGTTTCTCGAAGATAATCAACAGCCAGAGGATGACAAGACGTGTGTGTGGCGTTGGAGTGCATGTGTGTGTGTGTGTGTGTGTGTGTGTATGTGCGTGCGTGTATGTGCGTGCATGCGCACAGATTTGTGTGAAAGGGATAATGTGTCATATGAGTGATAGAGTGTGTGAGAGAGAGGGAGAGAGTTTTTTGAAGAATTGAAACCTCAGGAGGAGGTAGAAGATCATTATACGGTTTATATTTTCATCACATTTCCTGCACTGCCTCCATCACAGACCCGGTTCTGCACTTCTGTCTCCATTACAGACCCGGTTCTGCTGTTCTGTCTCCATTACAGACCCGGTTCTGTTGTTCTGTCTCCGTTACAGACCCGGTTCTGCTGTTTCATCTCCATTACAGACCTGGTTCTGTTCCGTCTCCATTACAGACCCGGTTTAGTTAATTTAACTAATTTAACTCCACAGCTCACTGCCCATTTGACATCTCAGTACACAGCCGCTATATGTTCACTGCACTGCCATTGGTGTGTCACTAACAGGCAAAGAGAATCCCCACGAAGGAAGTTAAAATGTCCAAATCCATGCAGCTGCAGCCATACCTGGTCAATTTAAACCCTGAACAGAAATCAGCCCCCACCCCCTTTTTTTTATCATTTCTGTGATCTGAAGTGACTCCCGATGGACTGAGTGAGGTTTCTGCCGTGTTATTTTCCCTGTCTGTGCTGTGCCTGACCAGTGCTGTGTGGCTGCAGTGGTCTCGTTTCCCCCAAGGTTTCTTCTGATTGGTCCATGAAGGGAGTTTTTTGGCATTTTTCTGTGAAGGCTTTGGGGTCTCTGCCACAGAGCACATTGTGATAAGGCATTGCCTTATAGGCAAACATTTCATTTATCTTGCAGCTGGAAGGAGGCGGTCCTGTTTAATCTTGGCTCTGTGTGTCTGTGGTGGTGGGGTCAGCAGAACTCATTTGATCCACATGAAGCTCCTCATTAATAATCTGCAGTGTGGGTTGAGTAATCTCACGGGATTAGCAGCAGGAATCACAGATTGTGAAAGATTCTCTGAGTGTTTGAGCCAGGAGGTGTAAAATCAGCTCAGACAAACTTCATTCCTTTACAAACTTTATTCGCTGCCTATTCCGAGAGCTAATCTAGAAAAGGCATCCAATGATGTTATACCCTTCTCAAAACATTTCTTTAATATTAAAAATAGTTATTACAATGCCAAACCATCATCAAACTGAACAGCTTTTGTTTCACAATACCAATAATTTCAGATAAATTCTCAAAGCGTACCTGTGCCTACACCAAACGCTGATGGGACTGTTTGAAATCAGCGCCTGTACCCCTCTCTGGGAGTGTGGGTTCCAATCTCTGCAAGAGCTGCAGGATTTTGGGGGATGCAGAGCTTGGGGGGTTGTCTGGAGTCTCTGGACCCAGGAGGATCGCTGCAGCCTCCCCCTGCTGTATGACTATAGGAGCCGCACCTCTGGTCCTGTCTCCCTATGGGACACTGTGAGATCCTGTCTCTCCACAGGACTCACTGTGAGGTCCTGTCTCTCCAGAGGACTCACTGTGAGGTCCTGTCTCTCCAGAGGACTCACTGTGAGGTCCTGTCTCTCCAGAGGACTCACTGTGAGGTCCTGTCTCTCCAGAGGACTCACTGTGAGGTCCTGTCTCTCCACAGGACTCACTGTGAGGTCCTGTCTCTCCAGAGGACTCACTGTGAGGTCCTGTCTCTCCAGAGGACTCACTGTGAGGTCCTGTCTCTCCACAGGACTCACTGTGAGGTCCTGTCTCTCCAGAGGACTCACTGTGAGGTCCTGTCTCTCCACAGGACTCACTGTGAGGTCCTGTCTCTCCAGAGGACTCACTGTGAGATCCTGTCTCTCCACGGGACTCACTGTGAGGTCCTGTCTCTCCAGAGGACTCACTGTGAGGTCCTGTCTCTCCACAGGACTCACTGTGAGGTCCTGTCTCTCCAGAGGACTCACTGTGAGGTCCTGTCTCTCCAGAGGACTCACTGTGAGGTCCTGTCTCTCCACAGGACTCACTGTGAGGTCCTGTCTCTCCAGAGGACTCACTGTGAGATCCTGTCTCTCCACGGGACACACTGTGAGATCCTGTCTCTCCACAGGACTCACTGTGAGGTCCCGTCTCTCCAGAGGACACACTGTGAGATCCTGTCTCTCCAGAGGACTCACTGTGAGATCCTGTCTCTCCACAGGACTCACTGTGAGATCCTGTCTCTCCACAGGACTCACTGTGAGATCCTGTCTCTCCACGGGACTCACTGTGAGATCCTGTCTCTCCACGGGACTCACTGTGAGATCCTGTCTCTCCACGGGACTCACTGTGAGGTCCCGTCTCTCCACAGGACACATTGTGGCCCTGCCTGAGGTCATAAAGGCTACTTACTCTTCACCAGAAACTAAATGTTTCACTCAAGTAGGTTTCCCAGAGCCTGTTAAAATGCCATTTCACATCACGTGCGCCTCTCATAGGTCACAAGCATAATATAAGTGCGTTTTGCCATGACGTGTAGCGTTAGCATTAGTGTAGCAAATCCCTTCATTCATTTCACTGTGCATACTGTGGGATTGGAAAGATCCCCCTCACCCTCCCGCTGTGTTTTCTCTTCTTTGAGGAGCTAAAGCATCCACACCACAAGGAATGGGAAATTCAGCCTCTTGCGCCTCTGATTATTTATGTGATGTGTAGAAATTGCGATAGGCGTGGATATGTGCAGATCTGTCCTGGCGAGAGGGGGTGTGCGTTAGACCACAGAGGAAGGGGAAAACATTCACATCACAACGCACATCAAAAATGGCGCACACCAGCCGAGCTCAGTAAATAGCATGCTTCACCGCCCAAATTAATGCAGCGTTTTAGGCTTCACATCAGAGACTGCAGCTCTGTGGTGGAAATATTTCTGCTTCTACACTGGTGATCCTCACGGCGGCTGAAATTTGACCTGAAAATAATGGGTCTGCAGTGTGAGGAAAGAACATGTTTGGCACTACCTACAGCAGCCCTGCTCCCCATGGTGCCTAGTTTTGAATTTTAGAATTAATTTGTAAATAGAAAATGTGAAACACCATAACTGGTAACTGAAGTGCAGTTTGCCAGTGAAATCAAACCTCAGATATAATGCAGCCTCAGGTATCAGGTATCATCTAGTAGATGGGTGGGGTTGCATATGGTCTGGTGGGGGGTAGTGACATTAGCTTAGGCGGTGGTTTTCGGGTATGAATCCCTCCCTGAAATTCAGAAATTGATTGCAATATTTTTCAAGGGTGTCAGTTTGTATCGAAACAGAGGGAACGTTTGTGTGGAATGGCTTCAGTAAGTATCCAGCCGTCTGAATGGATTGTATGTAAAGAATATTTACATACAATCTCCATAAGTAGCTCTGGATAAGAGCGTCTTCTAAATCCTCAAATGGGAAAGGTAAAAACGTTCACATTTTCAGAGTTTCCTGTCTATACAGGACACAACGTGGTTTTAAAGACTGAACTGAAGCTTTATTCTGGAATTATGGGGGATTGTGCCACCAGAACACAGGGACACTTAGGTGTACTGGACATGTTCTGTGCAAAGGCAAGACAGACAGGCTTGGTTTTGTGAGGTAGGAAACAGTTTTCTTTATTATTATTACTGCAGTTCTGCCGTAATTTTGATTTAATTAAACATTCTATTGTGATAGATGGAAGTTGGGATAAACTTTATCACTTCCAGGGGCCTTTCTGGTGATGGAGTTTGTTGGTCCATATGGGGTTAAAGACATTTCTGCAGAGCTGATGAGATCAGTGTCCAGACATCTGTCAGCGTCGCTGATGGCCGTGCGTGAAGCACCATGGGAAAAGCCCGAGCAGTAATGAATGTTTACCATGACAATGAGGCCGTGCAAGCTGTAATTAATTAGCAACATCTGCATTATCAGTGCAGTGTGAGGGCAGGAGCCGCCCTGATCAGTCAGCCACCTCCCATGGCCTCGCAAGACCGGCGCAAGCTGAGAGCCGAATGCTAACCACCCAGGTACCCCCCACCCCAGCTCCCCCAAACTGACTGAAAACACCCCCACTAAGCATTGTCCTTCCAGAGGTTAAGGAGGGGTGTGTTGTAAGAGCTTTATCATTAATAAAGTCACTATTATTTCTTAAGACAGATAGTGCCTGTTTTTAATGAGCACCTCTCTTTATAAGGACAGCCTGCTAAAGTAGTTCTGGAGAAAGGGAGTCTCCCCCAATGTTACTCTGCTCCATGTGCATTGATCAGTATCGGCGGTATAATCAGTAACGTTCAGCTCTTTGGTGTTAGCCAAGTGATAGTTTTACTAATCTGTGTGTGTACGTGTGTGTGTGTGTGTGTGTGTGTGTGTGTGTGTGTGTGTGTGTGTCTGTACATATGTATGTCACAACATGTACTAGGAGTGGTGCACTATGGGAGAACTGTAAGAAGAAGCATATGTGTGTAATGCAGAAAGCTTAATTAAAATGGCACAGTGGTCTTTCATTGGCTCCTGCCCAGAGGGGGAGGGGCAATGTAAGAAAGGGAATAGATTAAACAGCTACGCTCCTGTCAGAGAGGGCAGTCACAGAGCCAGTGCATTTCTCTATACGTCTCATCAATTATTCATAAATCCTCACAATTCTCTTTTTGCTAAGCGTGTGTTCATTTTTATGCATCTCTTGTGTCTTTTGAACATAATCACCTGTTAGCATTATTCATTTTCCACTGTGATGCTCAGACTCAGTGTTTGCCTCTGAGATGTGAAGCATTACACTGGCATTACCTGAGCATCAAATCTTTAATTAGTTTTAAAAAAATGTGTTCACAAAGTGTTCTCAGTTCTCAGAATGCTACGGTGGCCCAGAGAGGCAAATGCGCTGCAAAAGTCCAAAGCAAATGCATTAACAAAAATGTGCTGCAAAAGGAGAAACGCGCTGCAAAAGGCCAAAGCAAATACATTAACAGAAATGCGCTGCAAATTCATAAATGCTGCAAATTCAAAAACACATGCAGAAGTCCAAAGCAAATGCATTAACCAAAACGTGCTGCAAAAGTTGACAACACAACGGAAGTGTTTCCGGAGGACACTTAAAGAGGTGAAACCTGACATGGATGAGTAGAAGTCGCTAGCTAACGCAGCTTAAGAAGTAACTGGTGTGAATATATTTTTATTTATATATTTATAAATATATTTAATTTTAACGTTAATTATATTAGTGACTAACGCTAAATAAAGAACAATCCATCATTAGCAAGGTTACTTCAAGAGATTGGAGTAGCAGTCTAACGTTACATCAACACCCATGGAGTCAAGCGACAATTAACATATAATTCCATTTTATGACAAATTATCAAAATAATACCTGAAAACCCACTCGTTTTACATACATTCTCTAGTTAGCTACGGCTATTGAGCAGCTTACTACTAGTTAGCTAGCTAATGTTAACTCATTACAAAAGAACCCCAAAAATGTTAGAAGAATTTCAAACAACTTCAACATACTGGTCATGGCTCCTAGACTACACCAGCGTTAGAATGGATAACTTTTGTTATTGAGAACTTACCTGAAAAATATATTCGCACCAGTTAGCTACTTCTTTAGGCTTCGTTAGCTAGCTACTTCTACTCATCCATGTCAGGTGTTAAAGGTCCTCTTTAAGTGTCCTCCGGAAACACTTCCGTTGTGTTGTCAACTTTTGCAGCGCGTTTTTCCTTTTGCAGGACGTTTTTGTTAATGCATGTGTTTTTTAATTTGCAGTGCATTTCTGTTAATGTATTTGCTTTGGCCTTTTGCAGCGCGTTTCTCCTTTTGCAGCACGTTTTTGTTAATGCATTTGCTTTGGACTTTTGCATGTGTTTTTGAATTTGCAGCGCATTTCTGTTAATGTATTTGCTTCGGCCTTTTGCAGCACGTTTGCCTCTCTACGCCACCGTAGAATGCAGATACAAGCAGCGAAACTCATTTTATTCTACAGTCTGATGAAAAAAGGGTAAGTTGATAATGCATCTCTTTTCAAAAGCAGGCAGACATCAGCCTGTTTGCAGAAACAAATACAGAATGTGTGTTGACAAACAGCTAAGTTATTTTTGGGCTATGCTAATGTGGATGGCTACCCATCACCTGAAGCTCAACCTTGACAAGACAGAGCTCCTCTTCATGCCGTACAAGACCTCCCCACTACATGACCTCTCCATCACCGTTGATGGGACCGTGGTGGCTGCCTCCCGCTCTGCAAGGAACCTGGGGGTGGTCCTGGACGACCGGCTGGACTTCAAAGAGCACATCAGGGCGACGGCACGGTCCTGCAGGTTCCTCCTGTACAACATCAGGAGGATTCGACCGTACCTGACCACCTACTCCACCCAGCTTCTTGTCCAGACCATGGTCACCTCACGCCTGGACTACTGCAACTCCCTGCTCGCAAGCCTACCGGCCTGCGCCATTCTGCCTCTTCAACTCATCCAGAATGCAGCTGCCCGGCTTGTGTTCAACCTCCCGAAATTTTCCCACGTAACCCCCCTGCTGAGGTCTCTCCACTGGCTGCCAGTTGCAGCCAGGATCAGGTTCAAAGTTCTGACCCTGGCCTACACTGCAGCAAATAGGACAGGCCCCGCCTACCTGCAGGACTTAATCCAGAACTATGTTCCTGCTCGACCACTTCGCTCTTCTACAGCAGGGCGACTGGCACTTCCCCCCCTCCGTGTCAAAGGCTCTCGCTTGTCCCGACTGCGGAGTTTTTCCACATTAACACCTCAGTGGTGGAATGAACTTCCCATTCCCCTACGTTCTACTCCAACCCTGCCTGCATTCCGTCGAGGCCTGAAGACACACCTCTTCAGACTCCACCTTGACTGATATCCTCACCTAGGAACATCAGTTCCCTGTGTTTTCCTGTCTGTTTATTATAGTTTAAAATAGTATTTGGAATGGTTTATAATGGTATTTGGAATGATTTATAATAGTATAGTTTATAATAGTATTTGGAATGGTTTATAATAGCATAGTTTATAATAGTATTTGGAATGGTTTATAATAGTATAGTTTATAATAGTATTTGGAATGAAAGTGTGGTGTTGCTGATTTGCCCACAGCTTACTGTGAACTACAGTCAACGTTCATTGCTAGGGATAGCTGCTACATTATGCAAAGGATGTGCCTTGCCTTGTCTGTTCTGTAATGATGATGATGTCTCTGTACGCACTTACTGTACGTCGCTTTGGATAAAAGCGTCTGCTAAATAAATGTAATGTAATGTAATGTAATGTACCAATCTCTGGCTAGTGTAGCGGCCAGACTGATCATGTTTGGTTCCATTGCAGTCCAACTGGGTGCTAATGCTGGCAATTGGCATGGAGACCAGAGTGACCTTGCCACGGGATAGCCACAGTTGGCTCCCATAATGCCATCTGTTGGTGGAAATTGAGTGTGACTTTTAGAATGCCAACATTGTCTGCTGTCTGATCAGAGACTGTAGTGTGGAAGTACTGCAACCAATACTGACCCCCCCCCCCCCCCCCCCCCTCTCTCTCTCTGGGTGGTTGAGAGCAGAGGTGAGCTTGTCTTCTTGATGTGAAGAGCTGCTTCAATGGGAGACCAGAGGTCCTTTAGCCCTAATGACTTATTCTCTCCAGAGCCTGAGCACACAATTCACTCCGGCCAAATTCTCCCTGCAGCCAAATGGCACCGCAGCCAAATCTCTCTGCATCCAAATGTCACTGCATTCAAATGCGACTATACAGACAAATCTCACTGAATCCAAATCTCTCTCTCTCTGCATTTGTTCTGAGTTTTTGGAGGAGCAGGTGGCCCTCCTGTTTGAGATGGGTGACACATATTAATAAGATCTATACCATCGCTGTATAGTAATGCCATCATCACAGGGGGAAAACACATTTCAAATCCAAATCCTACCCTGCAGTGTTTTTATTTTCCAACAAATCTACAGAAATCCTGTGTTCATGAGGTAGGCAATTTTTAAATAAGTAATTTTTACCAAATGATCATTTGGGTTATTAATGTAATCATATCATACTCAGTTTTCCTTATAAAACTGAGGCCATTCATCAGCAGGAGTTTTGATTGGTCCTTAATTAGATGCTGAATTCTGTTGTCTGCTACCAAACAGCAGGTGGTGCTGTGAACTAGGTTCATGGACATCATTAATTTCAGTGTGTATGGCAGTTCAGGTGTGTAATGGCTGCTCTCAATGCATTTAACCTTCCTGTCTGAACTCAGAGGGCAGGCCAGGAGATATAAAAAAATAAAAAAAATCCTTCTGTTTGCAATATAAATTGGGTCAGCTCTACACATAATTCACAGAAAAGACTGGGAGACTAAATAAAATAACATTTTAAATATCATATTTGACTGCAGCTGGCTTATATGTTCATTGGTATTCATGATCAGAATGTGCCTTTGCTTGAAATAGACTTGATCCCTGTATAGCTTCTGCCCTCTAACACCGGGGGTTTAGTCTCTGTTTCTGCACACTAACACCAGAGAGTCAGAGTCAGAGTCAGTTTATTTGCCATTTGCAGAGTAAACTACATTGGAATTCGGGTGCAAGAGCTAAAACAGAGCATAAAAACACTACAAATCACACCGACAACATATAAGGCATTAAGATAAAAACACATAATAAATAGAAAATAAAACCAGGAGGTTAGTCTCTGTTTCTGCACACTAACACCAGGAGGTTAGTCTCTGTCTCTGCACACTGACACCAGGAGGTTAGTCTCCGTTTCTGCACACTAACACCAGGGGGTTATTCTCTGTTTCTGTACACTAACACCAGGGCGTTAGTCTCTGTTTCTGCACACCAACACCAAGAGGTTAGTCTCTGTTTCTGTACACTAACACCAGGGGGTTAGTCTCTGTTTTGGCACACTAACACCAGGGGTTAGTCTCAGTTTCTACACACTAACACCAGGGGGTTATTCTGTGTTTCTGCACACTAACATCAGGAGGTTAGTCTCTGTTTCTGCACACTAACACCAGGGGGTTAGTCTCTGTTTCTGCAAACTGACAACAGGGGGTTAGTCTCTGTTTCTGCACACTAACACCAAGAGGTTAGTCTCTGTTTACGGCTCACATTTTGTGGCAATATTAATAGTTGTCAAGTGGGCCTAAACAGTAATTTTGTTTCACCAATCTAAAATAATAATTTCATCAAATGAAAAAGGCACTTTGGCCAATGAGAGAAAAGGGTCAGCAAACCGAGCACCCTCTTCTGCAGGTCTCTGTTTCACACTGAAGCACAGTTTAGGACTGTTGACTGAATCCCAGCCAAAGCCTTTAATTAGCGGGATAATTACAGTGGCAGATTTGGCTCTACTGCCTCCCATATGTGTCCTGTCCTTCAGTTCCTGACTGTTAATCATATTTCACATGTACTGTGTTTACTCAACACAATTTCCCTGCTCTGTGTGGAAAATCAATTGGCGACGGCGGGGTATTAAAGCCTGTATGAAAAGTCTGGTTTTATTTAAGGACTCTGAGCCACAGGACAGGACCCTGGTTTTCACTGCAGCCGTCAAGACTGCTGGTGCGATGAGATAAACCACGTTTGATGTGGAGATGAAATGTGAACATAATCATCTTGTCTTAATAAGAGGAACATCCTGGTGCTGGAGGGCTACAGCTCTGCTGTGGAGCAGGGGAGTGAGATCTGACTCTCACCTGGAGCCCAGACCAGACCAGGGCCCGGAGGCTGTAAGCCCATCGACACCTCTGCAGGTGTACCTGCTGTGTGCGTGTGTGTTTGTGTGTGCGTGCGTGTGTGTGTGTGTGTGTGTGTGTGTGCGTGCGTGTGTGTGTGTGTGTACAGTAACTGTAAATCCACAACTCACCCCCCTGGGCACTCTGCACTGCTATGATTGCATCCTGGCTCTTATTTAATAAAAGACACCATGCAAACAGCACTAATGAAAGCATGGAGGTCTGCAATGCTGTATGTAGAGCTCTGCCTTAGCAACCCATCCCCCCCGCCTTAGCAACATATCACCCCCTCGTGATTAGGCTCTGAGTTTGGGAATAGCGTCTTTTGATTGTTTTGAGGGAGTTTGTGTTGAAAGAACCATCAGTAAAGAGGCTTATGCTGCCAGGAGGCTGAAACCATGAACAAATTTTAATTAAATTTATTAATTAATTATTAATTTCCCCCCCTTTTTTCAAAAGGAAAAGAATAAATGGCCTTCATCTTTTTGCTCCATCTGCAGGCTCCATATCAGGGGAATTACTGCAGCGCCTGAAGGGGTTAAAGCAGTCTGTCAGAGCTGAAGGGGTTAAAGCAGTCTGTCAGAGCTGAAGGGGTTAAAGCAGTCAGTCAGAGCTGAAGGGGTTAAAGCAGTCTGTCAGAGCTGAAGGGGTTAAAGCAGTCTGTCAGAGCTGAAGGGGTTAAAGCAGTCTGTCAGAGCTGAAGGGGTTAAAGCAGTCTGTCAGAGCTGCATTATGGCTCCTCAGTCTGGCACACAGAGCATGTGCAGGAAACCAGCTGCAGAGCAGAGTCAGGCTAACGTACAGAATCACTCCACAGACCCACAGGTCCAGTCGATTCATCAAAACTCTTACATTCGGAATGATGCCCCAAGAGGATGCAGCTCAGGGATCGGTTATTGCAAGCGGGGCAGGGATCGGTTATAGCAAGCGGGGCAGGGATCGGTTATTGCAAAGAGCGCAGGGATCGGTTATCACATGCAGAGTAGGGATCAGTTATCACATGCAGAGTAGGGATTAGTTATCACATGCAGAGTAGGGATCAGTTATCACATGCAGAGCAGAGATCAGTTATCACATGCAGAGTAGGGATTAGTTATCACATGCAGAGTAGGGATCAGTTATCACATGCAGAGTAGGGATCGGTTATCACATGCAGAGTAGGGATCAGTTATCACATGCAGAGTAGGGATTAGTTATCGCATGCAGAACAGAGATCAGTTATCACATGCAGAGTAGGGATTAGTTATCGCATGCAGAGCAGAGATCAGTTATCACATGCAGAGTAGGGATTAGTTATTGCATGCAGAGCAGAGATCAGTTATTTTATGCAGCACAGGGATTAGTTATTGCATGCAGAGCAGGGATCGTTATCGCATGATCACATGAACTGCTGTTTCCGCACATAAGTGCTGTACTGACCCACACCTGCTCACACACATATACACATGCGCGCACACACACACACACACACACACACACACACACACACACACGTGCGTGTGTGCATATGCATGTGTGTGTGTGTGTGTGTGTGTGTGTGAGTGAGCAAGTGTGGGCCAGTACAGCACTGAGTAAATGGAGTATGGACACAGTGACACAGTGGGGAGAACACAAGCAGTCAATCACACTGACAGAGATTTCACCCCTGCCACCTACCCCAACTCTTGCCCCTGCCCCTACCCCTGCCACTCCCTTATTAACACATGCACAGTAGGGGCATCATTAAATTGGTTCCCTGCCTCCCTAACACCATACACAGAGGAAATCATGATTTAATATTTGGGTCATCTGAACAAATCTAATCTTGGCAAGAGAAATATTTATTGAAAAGAGAGGTGACTGGCTGGCATGGTGTGCCTCTGTAGCTGAGATATTGCAGAGCGTAATTAAGTTATCTGACAGAGCGCAGACTCACATTAATCAGCCCTAGTGCCGTGAATACCGCGGGATGCCACACCTCTGACTTCTGGTGTCACTATCCAGACAGCAAGCAGGACTGAAATAACCGCTGTCACATGAAGGCGTTAGAAAACTGCCGACAGGAAATGACAGAGTTAATAAAACCACACGTTAAATCGAGTCACTCACGCACCAACCTACTTTCAACATGTCCAATAAAATATGATACTGTTTTCTTGGCTATTTTCGGACCCAAATGTAGGCAGCACAGCAGTCTTTATTAACTCGCTGTAGACTTCGTCCAGACTGAAATCACTCACATATAAAGGGACAAAAACAGGAATTCATTGTTAATTATTGAGAAGTGAAATGTTTTGGGTGTGAACAGGACAAGGGAGGAGACTCCTCACTGTGGCCTGTGAAGGAAGGAGAGACTCGTTCTCTCCTCTGTAAGCAGGATAAGCGGCTGTATGAGACCAGCGCTGCTGAAGAGACCGTTTTACAGACACAGCGGAAGATTTCCGGATTTCATGACTCATCGCTGAACAGAGGAAAAATGGAGTAACTGAACAGGCAATTCTCAAACAAAGAATTCAAACCAGATTGTAACAACACATTTCGCTAATGTTTCAGCAACGTTGTGGTAATTATAGTTACAATGACAATGCATTGTCAGGTTGTGATTATAAATGTTATCTATGATCTAAGACATTATTCATACTGTCATAAACTGAAAAAGTGCTCAACTAAAGTGAAACACTTCAGGGAAACATGGGCAATATGATATGTTGATATTAATACTTTAAAGAATAATGTCAGTATGGTATAACACATATCTGAAAAGGATGGACAGCTTACTGTAGTCAAACAAAGCAGGTAAGCAGTATTTGCACACTACACAATAGTGTTTGCATTTGAGAGAAATATTTTACACACCGGAGAATGGCATTTTGCAGATTGCAGAGCAGTATTTGGACAGTGAGGAATATTATTTTCACAATTGAGAAGTGGGGAATCTGAGAACAATATTTGTTCATTAGAGAAAGGTATTTTTGCATAA
The DNA here is from genome assembly GCA_029718625.1 of Synaphobranchus kaupii. NCBI lineage: Eukaryota > Metazoa > Chordata > Actinopteri > Anguilliformes > Synaphobranchidae > Synaphobranchus > Synaphobranchus kaupii. Next base: position 126,620,341 of record CM056376.1, read on the forward strand.
GAGAACCGTATGAATTTTTTATTTGAAAAGTGTTTGTGTATTAGGTAAATGTATGTGTGAACAGTATATTTGCACACTGGAGAATAGTATGTGTGCCTTTGAAAACAAATATTTCCTTGCGGTGCTGACCCCCGTATAAAGCCACCTGATCCGGTATGTCACTTTCATTAGCTTTCTGTGCCTAGGGTCAGCCTCCCTGTTAAAACCTACCACTCACTGAATTGTTCAGTAACACCCACTGGAAATTACACATCCAAAAATGGTTATAATGACATCTTTTACCCATGCCAACTTAACACAGAACAGACTTAACACATTTTGAAAACTGATAATATTTTTAAGGTGCAGGGTAAAAAATTACTTGCAGATCTTTGGAGTTTGTAGGAGTGCAAGGTAGGGATAGACTGTGGAAATGATCTCTGTTCCTTGTCAAATATCATCTTTACAGGAAGTATTCAAGGTCATATGGAAGTAATGCAGTTATTGTCACGGTTATTAGCAGCCTTTGCTGTTTCGCCGTTTGGTTGTCCTTTTGTCGTCGGGACGCTCTATCGGATTTTTTCGGGTTTCGGGTTTCCTGCCGGTTATAAATAGCCTAGAACTTCCGCATTTCCGACACTTCGATATTGTCTTTGCTATGTTGACAACGAAGTCGGTAAGGTATAGGAAATTCGGTCGCTGCATTCCTGGTTTGTACGAATAGGAAACGCAGCAAGTCTGGTTAAAGAAATTAGGATTAGATTGGTTTTCTCTTTTCTTTCCAATCGTTTTCATTATCCTTATTCTTTTTACCTGTTACCCTTTGTTTTCAAGCTCTTTTGCCTATAGAGCTTTGGATAACAGGTTTTCTTTTCTGTTCCTTTCTTTCACTCATTTTTTCGAGTTTTTGCTTTGTTTCTCTAACCCCCTGTTACGCCTAGTGATTTAGTGCGTGAGGTTCTTTTGTTATTTATTCTTGCTGTTTATCGAGATACGCCTCCGTTTTTGAGGTTGCTTTGATTTGCCTTGTGCTAGGGAAGTTTTGCTCCCGTTCTTTTGTTTATCTCCTCCCTGGTGCGGTTCTTCCACTTTTGTGACGTATCTTTCTAGATACGTTTTTAAAATCCTTATCGGTCGCGTCTGGTTCTCCAAACCTTACTCTAACCCTCACAGTTATACAGCTTCCCAACCCCACCCCCTGCTTTGTGTGAAAGTAGACAAGGTTCAGATGGCTCACCCAGCTGAGCTGCAGAGTACAGATATCATTCACTTCAATTAAAGATATGAAAAATCATCCAAGCCAGCCTGGTTCCAGTGGGAAAAGGCTATAATGAGTTTTTGTGGTTCCAGTTCTACAGTGGGAAAGGGCTATAATGAGTCAGCCTTGTTCCATGTTCTATGATATTCATAGCAACGTCAACCTATAGCCCTAGACTATATATTATATAAATGCTATTGACTTAAATAAAATGTATGGTAAAGATAATTCCTGCACTTTATTAAGCTTTATGGGCTAACTTTAGCATATTATTCTCACGAATGACTTGCAAATCAACGTCATGCATATTCAGATAAAGACGAGTGTGCATGCATGTGTTGTATGCGCGTACAAGCTTTGAGAAATATCCTCTCTGTTTTCTTAACCATGTGCACACTGCTCTACAGTAGGGAAAGGGTTATGGTGGTGTAGGGAAGGATCCTTTTGAGAGCAAGACCGAAGGAAGAAATGGCAACCTGGGAACAAAAGCCAGATGAAAGAGGAGGGTTGATGTGGAGAGCAGCAGAGAGCATCACTAAGAGCACGGGAAGGAACACCTGTCATGCATGTCTCCATTGTGCCCGGTGCCCTGACGTGCGATTCCGCCTCAATCACACTCTGTTTCGGCTCTAAATATATCCCTGTCACTCCCAAAGTCTGCAGAGAGGAAAGAAACTCACTTTGGCTTCACCCTCTGAAGCACCAGCCCCTGCATTACAGCTGCTGAGTGATCTATTTTTATTCTGTTTTATTTTTACCTGTCACTTTCATCCTTTTAAATCCCATAGACACTTACAATATTGCATGAAAGAACAAACTGTACGAAACCTATTACGATTAACTTAATATAGGCACTAAAATATACAAGGACAAAGTACAGGAACTTAAAGCACCTCAATATGGGTCATGACACAGTTAACAATATAATATCAGCATATGATAAAATATAACAACCATACACTAATTACAGATCTTCTGTGTTGCTAAATTATTTTCATGTATATATATATATATATATATATATATACATGGAAATCATTATATAATAATACACAGTTATAAAATATCAACATTTTGATGAGGATAAATAATCCTGCAAATGGGAAATTTCAAATAAAGCTATTATAATTTATATCATAATTTAGCCAAATAAAAGCCATGAATTGTTCTGCAACTGTATTATACACTAAACATCACAAATTAAGTTCCATGATGGGTAATTTATTTCCCACAACTTTAGGAGAGACGAGTAGGATTTTAAATCCATCCCTTCTTTGGAATTCCCTTGAATATGGAGAGTTCATATGAGCTTCCTCTCTGAAGCTAATGCTACCAATCGGGCCTGTTCCCTCTGCAGCCCACTAGCCGAGCTGCGCAGCTGGTGCAGTCAGATGGGGTGACTCTTGCGCAGTGAGACGGGGCAGTCCTGCACACTACAACCCTCCCTCCATGGGCTTGTATATCAGACCGCGGGACCCCTGGTCACAGTCAGAGATCCTCTGTCCAAAGAACAACTGCTTTAGCTGGACATGCCACCCGTGAGGTCTGGGAAATTAGATGTAGGCTGCTAATTTGATTTGTCATTTGATTGGATTTGTTTTAGTCCATCTGCTCTGGGAATTTCAGATCAGGAGTCTGCTTTGTCACTAAACAATTTAGCTCAGCTGTGCTTTTTGCTATCTGGTAAATCACAGATTCGCTTTCTGCCGCTGCCTCATAAGGTCTTCTGTGCTCTGTCCTCAGGCTGAATGGGTTTCAGTGGAAGGATGTGGTTCTTATTATCGTGGCCGAAAGTCTGTGTGCTTCGCGGTCAGAGCGAGTCTTACAGTGAGCACAGAGAGAAACTGGAAGTTCTGGAAGGTTCTGGCAGCACCGAGTTCTCCTTGGCAGGTCTGAAGCCTCAGGGTTAGTCAGAGAGGGTGGAGCCTATATCAGTCAGCGAGGTCAAACAGATGGCGGTAAAATAAACACGCGGCGCGGCGCACACCGTCACGCCGATGGACTGGGCCAAACGAGTTCTTGTTCGTTTTTTGCTGCTCTTCTTGGCTCTGCTGAAGTGACAAAAAAAAACTTGAGCTGCCAAAAGATTAGCAGACATATGTAGCACTCTGAAGTGGCAATAAGCGCAACTGTTTCCTACAACACAAAGCAGCCACTGTGCGCCAGGATCACAGCCTGTTTCGGCGTGTGCTCCGGCCGCATATATACTTTACTCCTGTCGTCTCGACCACAGTAAGTGGCTTTGAAGCGACCCCTGTTGGATTGACAACATTGCGTTGTAGGGCGAGATACACGACGTCTCAGAGTGAGCTTCACATCCTGTAAGTCTACACATCCGCGTCTACTGAACTGCATTGTGGGAGTGTCTCTGTGGGAGATCCAACCATTGTCTGTCTTGCAGATATAAATGAAATCTGTAGTATCTGCTCTGTGCCACACAGGGCTACTGTCTGTTACCACGGAAACATTAAAGACAGCATACGAAGAGGCAGGATAATGTCACAGCTCATGTGTTTGATATTTATTGAACAAAGGCAATAAAAAATGTTATGCTTTACGCATTTCTACCAAGACTTCCTGAAGGTACCGTGTGTACTGCTTCTCTTTATTTTTAACCAGTTTTGGATGCAATTCTGATACTTTGATCCAAACTGTTTGTTTGAAATAGTAGAACAGTTGAATAGCTCTACATTATGTTATTGAAGTGATTTTAAAGTTGTATTAAAAACCATTTGCAAACACGCTAGCAATATGTGATTGTGTTGTGTGTATGCAGTCTCTTGGCCATCTTGGATTGCAGCAGTGTTTTAGACAAGCCAGGGGTCACCAGCTCCCATCACCCTGAGCGTCCTGTTATCACTCTCACTGTTAGGCTGAAACTCAAAGTACTCCTGGAGTGCGTCCCAATACTCGAAAAATGCACCCTCCCTTCCTCCACTACCACCTCCTTCCGTGCCCCGGAAACAGATCTTTGTGTTTTATATAATGTTGCTGATTACATCTTAATTACGTATTAATGGTTACATATTATTTAATGTCTCGACGCAAACCGCAATGTCACGTACATTGTACTCTGTACATGCAAATACTTGTACTCAAAACATTCTGGCAGGTTTGCATACTTCCGGGTAGGAGAGGAGTGGTAGTGGGGGAGTGGAGGAAAGGAGGTGGGGAGTGAAGAATATTGGGATGCACCCCTGGTGTTTGTAATGGTTTACTCCCCCATTACTATGCAGCCTCATGTCCCCAAATCACACTGGTTTTTGTTCACAATGAGTGTTCACCTCTCAGAACAAGGCCAGAACTTGCCACTGTTTAGAACCCCAGAGAATGCACTACAAATCTATGAATCTCCAGAGGGAAAATGAGCTTTTCCCATAACTAGCAAAATGCTTAGACACAAACACAAACCCACACAAAAAGCCCCCGAAAGAGGGCTCTTCGGCCTGTTTGATTGGCATTAAAGTAGGGTCCTCATGTTTCGCCATTTCAATGGCACACATGCTGATACTTTCCGATGAAATCCCCACCGAGCACAGCATGTATCTGCGCTTACGGGAGCATTCATAACACAACCTTGAAAAACCATGAAACAACTCTTCCCCTGATGCCTTTTTAATATTACCAACAAAGCACTTTCTCAGGGTTTCATTTAGATATATTCAGCGCTGAATATTATAAGCGCCAACAATATTGCAGCCCCTTATGCTTACTGTATTTAATGCAAATAAAAGGCAGAGAAAATAAACTACCACAAATAGTGAACTGGGCCGAACTTCCCTTATGGCATCAGTGACTCACTCCTTTGAACACGCAGTGTGTTTTACTGCAGAGAGCAAATCATTGGATTCACATGATAATGTAGCTCCACCCCCTATGGGGTTCATGAAATCTAATTCTCCCCTCATTACAGTGCAAACATATTCTCAGTACTGTGTGTGTGTGGGGGGGGGGGGGGGGGGGGGTATTCTGGGCTTCAAGGCATATGGAACAGTGTGGAATCGGCTCAAGTCTGTCCCAGCTCCGGCGCTGCTGGTGGGTCCCATCATTACCCCAAAGGTAATCCCATAATCCAGCCTGAAACCAGGATTACTGTATATCCAATTTTCTGTCATATTTAATCCCAAATCTACACCGGGATATCCTGCTTTAATCTGCATTATTAAATTACTGCCCATCTCAGATTGGTTTACTTGATATTAAGACACAGTGGTGGAACACAGAGAGACTCAAATGGGCAGATCCACGCCCTCCCTAAATTTAAGAGCTCGTCTCCCTAACGATTTATAAACTCCTTTGAGTTTGTAGAAGGTCGGATGCAGTTCTTGCCATGAAGTTTCTGAGTGATGGCACAGATTCTTTAGACTCAGATACTCAGCTCTGCATTCTTAACATTGAAAGTTCTGTCTGTCTGTCTTTGAGGACAAAACACTACAATTTGAGAAAATGTCTGAAGGGGCGTAACCAAGTACAATATGGATGTTCTGTACTGTGATACAGCACCAGGAACCCCAGTTGCCCACTGGAACCTCCTGTAATTAAGGAGCATAGAGTATGGAAGGGGCTGAATATGAGGCGAGTCTGTGGAGTGGTGCTCCTTGCTGTTAAAAGTGTGTATCAGGGTTCAAATTCCAATACAGAGCAGCCTACTCACACATCTTCAACTTTTTAATAGTCTGGCTGAATACTGAACCTAAAACCTCCTGGGAACTGGGCATATCATTTTTCTACATGCCCACAGCTGGGTCATTATTAGGACGCATCCACAGCTGGGTCATTATTAGGACGCATCCACAGCTGGGTCATTATTAGGATATGAGTAAGATGTTTTTTTTTCTTCTCAGAAATCGTCTCTCATTAATCCAAACCTACTGAATACTGACTAACCTCTGATTATTGCTATTTGTCCACTAAAAAAAAGGAAACAGACAAAAGGCACTCCATTGCAACATAAACAATTTAAACTTACATTTTGGAACAACATTTTGTATAACAACCCAGAAAGATGTTGAGGGTTTCTGATTAAATTAACTTTAAAAAACAACCGACAAAATTAATTCTGGTGGATATAAAATCATTTTTGATTGATTCCACAATCGTATTCTATTTCTGTCATGCCAAATGAACAAAAAGATAAACAACATAATGAATGTAGCCTATTTGTTAAGACCACTTATTTGGTAAATTAATAAACAGCAAAAATGTGAAATTATTTTTGGGGAGGGGTGATCTGCATAATAGCCTACACATTAATAATAAGGGACCGTCTCCTCACTGATTGCAAAGCGTAGACGCCTGATTAATGGCATATTATAAGCTATTCGGTTTTCGGTCTTGGTTTTTCCAGGCGTGATGTAGCAGGAAGCTTAGCAGTGGGGAACGCGGCAATGGTTCGTCTGGCTGATGTTTCTCTTGTGCGTTTTCCGTGGCGCGTGCAGTGCCGGGCTGGTTGCCGTGGGTTACTCTTCCCGCCGCTCAGCCTTTTCTCCTCCGCGGTTTTCCCTGTGCGGTGAAATTCGGAGCCCTGTTCTCCCCTCCTCCAGACATCACATCCGGGTCACTTCCCTGTAACTGCGAGAGACTCTGCTCCTCCACCGTTACAGGGAAACGCAGCCGTAGCCAGCTGCTGTGTGCGATAGCTGGCATGGATATTAACACTGGGGTCTAGCGTTTTTAAAAACGTCAAGCATCTATTCAGGGGCCAAGCGATACCCGGAGCGAGGGGAAGGCTAACAACTTATTGCATGGGCGCCCTCATGTAATATTCATATTTTTCCAGCAATGTCCAAAACCTTGAAAAAGAAAAACCACTGGACCAACAAAGTCCACGAGACCGTCCTTTGCAGGAATAAAGAAGGCGAGCTCGGATTCGAGCTGAAGGGAGGCGCCGAGAACGGCCAGTTCCCGCATCTCGGAGAGGTGAAGCAGGGCAAAGTGGCCTGTCAGAGCGGCAAATTGTCCCAGGACGAGCTGCTTCTGGAGGTCAATGACACGCCGGTGGCCGGACTCACCATTCGTGATGTGCTCGCCGTCATTAAACACTGCAAGGACCCCGTCCGCCTCAAGTGTGTCAAACAAGGTGAGCGAGCGAGGAGCGTAAACACTGCTGCTACAGCGGGTCTGGTCGCGTGCCTGCGCGACCCCGCCGTGCCGAGTAGCCTATCATTCATGACACGTAGTACCATTGTTTTGTTTTCCCGAAAAAAAACTATCCCAAGTTAAGAATCAAAAAGGCTGCGCAGCGTTATGGATGTGATAAACTTTGCCTATTGTCTGCCGCTCATTGTTGTTCTGAAGGGGCGTAGTGCTGCGGAGCGGCGTTTGGGGTGTCCTCTCGCCGCTTCATCATTCGACGTTTAAACTCGATTGCAAAGTTGTTCATTGTTGCCAAGTAGCGGGATCGATGCCCTGTGCGAAAGGGGGTGTGTTCAGTTTGTGTGGTGTAATCCGATCCCGACGGGAAATCTCCAAGGAATTCCTGTTTCCAGCGGGTTGTTTTAGCGTTGTTGTAAGTCGCACTGTGTCTATGATGTGTGCATACCTCCTTCCCTGATGTGTGCTTTATTTCGTTGACTGCGATTAAAGGAAAAAGTATCGGGCTCGTTGGCAAGTAAGCTGTTGCTTGACACGTTTGCTTGTGGGTGTGGCATTTTATTCAATTTGTTTATCCGGATAAGTTTTATGTGCATTTGGTTCACCCCGGTGTAAATACTATCGCTGCTGGCTAGCTGCGTGATTCTTTCACTCGGGCCTAAAACGTCCGGCCACGTTTTACTTAACAGCAATGGTGTGCAAGGTACTGTTTAAACTGGTCACTAACCGAGAGAACTTGACATATCATGCTGTTATATAGCGGCCTGGATACGATTATTTTAGACTGCCGAAGGAATTCAGAGGAGGAACAGTAGCCTAATGTGATGTAGCCTACTCTGCGCCGAAAAGCAGTGTCTCACCTGGCAACCGCAGTTCCCACTCCGCACTGTGGCCCTTATAGCATCTGGCAACATTTTGCATAGCACTTGAGAAAAATATGTTTTAAATAGTGACGTTTCTAATGATAAACAAAGTTCCAAATGCGGTTATTGGACGATTATGGGGAGGTTTTGGGGACATATTTAAGTTTACATAATTTTTCTTCATATGACATTGTTAGTGCTTAGGCTAGGTAGTGCTGGTATAATGGTCATGGGCTGTGAATCAGAGGTTGTGGGTGTGTTGCAAGTTATTAACCTGAATTGCTTCATTAAATATCCAGCTGTGTAATGGATTGTATGGTAAAGAATTCAATCTGGATAAGCGCTCTGGATAAGAAGGTCTGCTAAATGTGAATGAAAATGTCACATAAGCACAACAACCTCCCACCATTTCCAGTGGTGTTGAGTGCAGTAGAGTGCAGTGTGGAGATGAGTTTACGAGTGTTGAGTGCAGTAGAGTATAGTGTGGTGATGAGTTTATGGGTGTTGAGTGCAATAGAGTACAATGTAGTGATGAGTTTACAGGTGTTGAGTGCAGTTTGGTGATGAGTTCATGGGTGTTGAGTGCAGTAGAGTGCAGTGTGGTGATGAGTTTACGGGTGTTGACTGCAGTAGAGTACAGTGTGGTGATGAGTTTACGGGTCTTGAGTGCAGTGTGGTGAGGAGTTTATGGGCATTGAGTGCAGTAGAGTGCAGTGTGGAGATGAGTTTACGGGTGTTGAGTGCAGTAGAGTGCAATGTGGAGATGAGTTTATGGGATTTGAGTGCAGTAGAGTGCAGTGTGGTCATGAGTTTATGGGCATTGAGTGCAGTAGAGTGTGATGAGTTTACAGGTGTTGAATGCAGTAGAGTGCACGGTGGTGATAAGTTTACGGGTGTTGAGTGCAGTAGAGTACAGTGTGCTGATGAGTTTATGGGCATTGAGTGCAGTAGAGTGCTGTGTGGTGATGAGTTTACGGGTGTTGAGTGCAGTGTGGTGATGAGTTTATGGGCATTGAGTGCAGTAGAGTGCAGTGTGGTGATGAGTTTATGCAGAGGCTCTGAGATGCAGGCACGTGTTTGAGCTGTGGGTCTGTGCTGACTGGCACTGATCCATGAGGTGGAGGTTTGCAGTAGAGCCAGGGTCGTCATGGTGACCCATTTCTGTCAGTTTCTTTGCACAATAATAATATTATTGGGACACACGCGCACGCACACACACACATGCATTTGACAAGCGTGCCGTACACACACACACATGCACATGTGTGCAAGCACATACATGCATGCACATGTGTACAAGCACATACATGCATACACACACACACACACACACACACACACACACACACACACACACACACACACACACACACACACACACACACACACACACACACGCACACAAGTTTACTTTAAGGATGAAGACTCTTTCACTTTAACAGTCCCTCTGTGTCTGGAATGGGATGGAGGGTACTATGTGCATTAAACAGGGAGGAGCAGTGGTATGTTTGAGCTGCGTGTGCAGTGTGTTTCACCCACAGTATGCGAGGAATTTCAGTTTGCAATGTCCTCTGGCAGCAGAATGTTCCATAGGGTCGCAGAACAGAGGAGAAACAGAAACTGCAGAGTTTTACCAAAATCATGTCACTCTCTCTCTCTCATTGGACAATATGCCTGATCACCAAAGTGCACTGATTGGGCCATATACATGCCTATTGCAGTTTTCTGATTGGACAATATACCTGCTCATTTCAGTTCTCTGATTGGATAGTGGTTCTGCCAGCCATGATAACTTCATGTCTTACATGCATGTTTTTTGAAAACGTGAATCTAAGCCTCTTCACATCAAACAGCATGACGCTGATGTAATGTAATACATAGGGCCTATTTCATATAAACAAGGTTATTTAAGGTAAACCTCCTGCTGTAACTGGGTGTTGTTCATTTTCAGGTGGGTTGTCTGGAGATGGGAGGAAGGCTTGGCTTTTATTGATGTTTTCCTTCTATTGATTATTCATTGTTTTCAGGAAGAAAACAGACACATTTTTCCCTGATATGTCCTAGACCTGTCGTCTCAGCACAGATATCCTGAGACTAGGCAAGTGCTGGCAGGGGTTTTGTTACAGGAACAGAACAAAGTTAGTTGAATTTTGCAAACAGTGACATCTTTTAAATAATGTATTCACACGTCACAATGGGAGAGGGAGCTGGCGTTGTGTTGGAGAGAGCGATATGTAATCACTCTGTCGCTGTCTCTCGGCTGAAAAATAAGTGCAAAAACTATTGCTGTATCTGTCTTGGGTAGTGTGTTGTGCAGTTGAGAAGCGTGTCATATCACCCCTGGGTATTTACCAGTATTAAAGAAGACGTGTTTCCAGTTTCCAGTTTCGGTGCTTCAGTGTTACACTCTCACTCTCATTTGAATGTTGCTTTTCTAAGGCCATGTGTGTTTCTATTAGTCCTCTCTGTTCTGTTATCTTTACACAAGGGGCTCAAGCCTCTGTTGAGCTGCTACTCAAACAGTTTCATTAAAATTCACAGAGTATGAAAATGCTCTTCAGCTACAAAGCCATGGACACTTTTCCCCCCTCTATTAAGAGAAAAATTGGAATGAATATTTTACTTTGGTTAATTAGACTATATTAAAGAAAAATTACGGTAAGGTAAGTTTCTATAAAAGAAGCCATATGAGGACATCATCCACAGCATAGAATATTGCTAACCAGCCCATAGCCACTGCATAGAATAATGCTAACCAGCCAATAGCAACAGCACTGGATAAAACTAACCAGTCCATAGCCACAGCACTGGATAAAGCTAACCAGCCCATAGCCACAGCATTGGATAATGCTAACCAGCCCATAGCCACTGCACAGAATAATGCTAACCAGCCAATATAGCCACAGCACTGGATAAAGCTAACCAGTCCATAGCCACAGCACAGGATAATGCTAACCAGCCAATAGCCACAGCACAGGATAATGCTAACCAGTCAATAGTGTGTGAGGGCTGCTGAGTCTCTAGTTTTTTGTTGCAATATTAAGAGGTCAGGTGAGGAGAGTGGTGTATTGTCAGAGTCTGTGTTTTCTTGCCCTTCATTATGCAGACTCAGTCTGATTCACTGCATGAATAAACTCACTTTCTGTGCCGGGAGGCAGTGCCTGCATCTGCTAAGCCACATGAGAGGTGTGTTTAAACTTGGACACTTTGCGGCCTTTCCCCCCTCTTATCTGAAGTATTATAGAATGGAATAGAATATCCTGGAGCAGAAGGTAAGAGAATGGAGCAGAGTATAATACAGCGGTGCTTATTGATCCACAGGGGGAATCAGGCTGCTGCAGGTTTGCAGTTATGAGGTACGGCCCGGTTATCGCCGGAGCCGCAGATCAGCGTAACAGGGGTACGCACAACAAATAACAAGTCCGAGCTCACACTCCAGTATCCTACAAGGCCGTGCAGCCCCAGGAGAGTATGGCACAGTGTGTGACTGGAGGGTCTGCAGCAGGGCATGAAATTAACTTTTTCACCAACTGCCGAGAGTCGTCTGGGGATTCAAAAAATCACCAGCCATTTTCAACGTTTTACCAGCGACATTACCTTTTACAATCTAACACAACCTGGTTGGTTACCTGCCAAAGTAGTATTAGAGTAGAAAATCCTACCAAACACAATCAAAATTTTACGAGCGTTTGGCTGGTGGCGGGTGTTAATTTCACAACCCGATCTGCAGACAGGGTGCAGCTTTCAGTCAAAGCTGCAGTCAGTGTTTGTGTGTGACTCAGGGAAACTTGAATTTGTAAAGTGTGAATTTTTGTACCACAGCTCTAACTTGTCCAGAGCAGGGTATCTGTAGAATAGTGCTAACCTGTCCAGAGCACGGTATCTGTAGCATAGTGCTAACCTGTCCAAAGCAGGGTATCTGTAGCATAGTGCTATCCTGTCCAGAGCAGGGTATCTGTAGCATAGTGCTATCCTGTCCAGAGCAGGGTATCTGTACCACAGCGCCATCCTGTCCAGAGCAGGGTATCTGTAGCATCGTGCTAACCTGTCCAGAGCAGGGTATCTGTAGCATAGTGCTAACCTGTTCAGAGCAGGGTATCTGTAGCATAGTGCTAACCGGTACAGAGCAGGGTACCTGTAGCATAGTGCTAACCTGTACAGAGCAGGGTATCTGTAGCATAGCGCTAGCTTGTCTTGAGCAGGGTATCTGCACCACTGAACCTGTCCCCCAGATGACCCTATAGTGTGTGTATGTAATATTGTGTGTGTATGTGTTATAGTGTGTGTGTTATTGTAGTTATCACTATTTTCCTGCATGCGCTCAGTGGTAAAGGTCCCCTGTTACACGCTTTGCAGCATTTATTGATTGTTGGTTCTCTGGGTGCGGGACTGCAGGTCCTGCCCACTTCTGATGGAGGTCCAGCAGGGCAGTCTTCCAGGGGTATTCCCTGTGTCCCAGTGCTGGAGTCCATTCAGCTAGCCTCAAAGGGGCCTGCCCAGTGTGTGTGTGTGTGTGTGTGTTACAGTATCCCTTCAGCTAACCTCAGACGGGCCTGCCCAGTGTGTGTGTGTGTGTGTGTGTGTTATAGTATCCCTTCAGCTAACCTCAGACGGGCCTGCCCAGTGTGCATGTGCAAACACTCTGGTCCGTAACCATGGCAGCTGCACAAACACTCTGCTTTGAGATATTCAACAAGCCATGCTGCCATGGCTCCTCCCTCTCCCCATTACAGTACCCAATCAGAGTCCACCATGACCTGTTTGCCTGACATCATGTTTTTCTTTAACGTGAATACATTCTCAAATGCATTCCAATACTTTCCAATAAGTGTATTTATAAATACATTCCTGAATTCAAACACCATGTTTTTAAGTATTTATTTTTGTGTGTACATATTTGAACAAACCTTTTCATATCTATTCGGCCAAGGTTAATGAATTTAGTGAGTTATTGGATTTAACGAATTTAGCGATTTTGGCTTCATTAGATTTCTGTTAAAATGTTTTTTGTCATATTCAGGGGATACTCAGGCTTTATAAGGATATGAGATATGATTCAGTCATAAAGTCTCTGCACTAACCCACAGATTGTACTCTGATCATATGTTGACATCAGTCTCTAAGGACATGAAGTGTTGGAGTGTGTGACTAGCTGCTTATACGGATCAGACACTGTTCACAGCCAAACGTACGCAGTTATGCCAAACACACGTCACTGTACACCACAGCAGTGTGGACATCAGCACATCAAACGTACACAGGAAGTGATCATCAGATCTGGACAGGAAGTATGGGTGTTGTCATGGCAGTCTTGAGATTGTATCTGTGACATGGAGTTGTCTGGCTGACTGTGACAAACATGCTAAATGGCCAATCAGTGAGAGCATTTCCTGTTGTCGAAAGCACTGCGCTTCTCTCTGATTCCAGTACACTGCTGTGAGGCTCTTCTAGAAGGTGATTAAGACTGGGAAGGTTAATAATCACCAGTCTGTTCACATCTCTGAACAGCATATCTGCCTTTGAAAAACGCTTGGCCACTGCAGGGTTCCTTTCCATTCCTCACAGTAATACCCTACCCTCCGAGGACCGGAGGATCAAACGCGATTATTCTCCAGAGACGCAGCTTGTCCTGTGCGTTTGATGTGCTTCCTGCTTTAGAAGCGGGCGTGTCCTGCACTGGCAGGATCCACAGGAATCACATGCTCACAGCGGAGTAACTGGCCAGCTGTACACTGCACTCTCTTTTTCTTTCCCTCTATTTCAGTCTGTTACTCTCCCCCTCTCTCTCTCTGGCGGCACACACTCTGTGCCTGTCTATGTGTGTGTGAGATTGTGTGTATGTACAGTATATTTGTGCACGGTGCGTGTGTGTATGAGTGTACTCTTGTATCACTAGTGTCTTGATTGCGATGTTGTAGCTTATCGTGTCTTACGTTAGCCTTATGACTTAGCCATAGCTTACTGTGTGAACTTGACTCGATGTTCATATCAATGGATAGCAGCTACTTAATGATATAACTGTACTCTATCTGACCTGTTTGTAGTTGTTTCAGGCATGCACTTATTGTACGTCGGCATGCACTTATTGTACAATGTTTTGGATAAAAGTGTCTGCCAAATGAATGTAACGTAATGACTGTGTGTATACGGTATGTGTTTCTACTGTGTGTGTTTGTGTGTGTACAGTGTGTGATTGTGTGTGTATAATATATTATGTATATGTACAGTATGTGTTTGTGCGTGTGTACAGTGTGTACTGTGAGATATCTTAGTGCAGAGATGGTTCCAGTCGAGTCTGTGAGATTTCTCATCGCCGTTTATCTCTGCACTCAGACTGAAGAGATTACCTCTGGAGCAGGAAGAATTTCCTCTGAATTACCAAAGCCTTATTTTCTGGCTGCACCTTGAAGAAGCACTAAAGACGATAGATAGGACATCCCACTAGCTTACTGACTGACTGATTCATTCACTCACACTCTCCCTCACTCATTGGCTGACTGACAGATTTACAGACTCACTCACTCACTCACTGGCTGATTCACTCACTTTATTTCAGCTTGATTGCTGTCGGTCGTGATGTTTTGCTTGTTTCTCTGTAGTTTACCATTAAACATGGAGAAAGCAGTGCACCTCTTTAATGAAACGCTCGCGCCCTCCATTACAGACGCTGAAATGAAATGTGAACGCTCTGCCTGCTGTTGTTAAGTTGAGCTGCAGGTCTCTGTGTTGACTGAAATAGATGTATTACAGCCATTATGAGCTGGGTCTGTCTGTTTTTCTACATGCACACTAAGTTCCCCAGCGGGACTCATCTCAGCACTGCTGTTTGTTTCTGAGTAGAATAACAACTGTGGTCTGCGGATCACTCTGCATACATTGCTGACCCACCCTGAAAGGATGCACTCTTTATTCTAATGAGGTCTGGGGGCAAAGTGACCTACTAAACACTGTGTGTGCGCGTGTTTCTGCGCGTGTGTGCGTATTTGTGTGTGTGTATGCGTCTGTGTGTGTGTGTGTATATCTGTGCAGCAGTGTCAATCTACCCCTCTACCAAAACCCAGAAGAACCAAAGCAATCAACATAGCTGAATGGATTTTGAAAGGATAAGAAATCATTTGTGCACTATAAAAGTCTTTATGTCATGCTTGCGTTTCCTCAGTGAAGCTGTATCTTTGTACTTTATGGAATTCATCAAGGACATGGAGGCTCCTCTGAACATAAGGTGCAGTGCCTGTGAAATGGGGACTTAGGGTGTGCACCCCCAGGAAGTGATCCTCAGGGTGTGTCCCAATATTCTTCACTCCCCACCTCCCTTCCTCCACTCCCCCACTACCACTCCTCTCCTACCCGGAAGTATGCAAAACTGTCTGAACGTTTTGAGTACAAGTATTTGTATGTACAGTATACAATGTACCTCACATTGCGGTTTGCGTCGATACATGAATTAATATGTAACGATTAATACGTAATTAAGATGTAATCAGCGACATTAGATTAAAACACAAAGATCCGTTTCTGGGGCACGGAGTAGAGGAGGTGGTAGTGGAGGAAGGGAGCGTGCATTTTTCGACTATTGGGATGCACCCTCAGTGTGTACTAATAGGAAGTGACCCTCAATGCGTACTAACAGGAAGTGATCTTCAGTGTGTACCTACAGGAAGTGATCCTGATCCTGAGTTTTTACCCACAGGAAATGAGCTTCAGTGTGTGCCCACACAAAGGCTGTGTCCGAATCAATTCCCTATCTACTGTGTCCTGTTTACTATGTACTAGCATACTGTATACTGCTTGCTACATACTGTTTTGTGACATGCAGTATGCAAAACATATCCTCCATACTATTATCAGCAAAAACCCAGAACTAAGCATATCATCCGGGGATATTAAGAACACTCAATTTTCTTAACTGTGTTGTACTTAACAGCTTTTTAAAAAAAGTATACTCAAATGGCATACTCAATAGTAGGCAAGTGCACTAATTTGGACATGGCCAAGGTGATCCTCAGTTTACTGTGTACCCACAAGAAGTGATCCTCAGTGTGCACCCACAGGAAATTATCCTCAGTGTGCACCCACAGGAAGTGATCCCCAGTGTGCACCCACAGGAAGTGATCCTCAGGCTGCATTCGAATAGTCAAATTCGAGCAAGGAAGATTGCATGAACCGGAAATATTTTCCAGGCAGCCATGCTAAGGACCGTTCAAATTTCTTATATTGAGAAGGAAAGGAGCTTAACAGTTCCTTTTATCCGTCCTTTCACAAAGGATGCGCTGGACTCTCCTTTTCAGGAGGAAGGTAGTATTCGCTCCCCACAATGCAATGCCGCCAATGTTTTCATAAGCATCTGAGTTTTCCGGAACCTACCGAATTACTGAATTCAAACAACAAGGCGAACATCTGAGAAATGCCAGAAATCTAAATGTGAATAGCTATGTTGGTTAGTAGTGGCTTATAATAAAAAGTAAACAAACAATGACACAGTCAGACAATACACCAAATGTATTAAGAGGCTACATTTCGCAGAGATAAAACGAACAGTTCAAGTGAAATGCAGACGGCAATGATGTGCCTTTTTTCGTAATTTTTCGTGAAGTTGTAGTTCGCTATGTTGAACAGTCACGTCAATACGACTGGACATCGCACCATGACGCAAGGTAGAGAGGGAGGTTCGAATTCCACAGTAGACGCTAGATTCCTTGTAAATCTCTCCTTCCAACTTTTCCTTGACCCCCATGACGTTTTCTGCCGAGGTCAAGGAAAAGTTGCAAGGAAAGGAAAAAGGAGCAATTTTTTTGACTATTCGAATGCAGCCTCAGTGTCTACCCACAGGAAGTGATCCTCAGTGCGTACCCACAGGAAGTGATTCCTCAGTGCGTACCCACAGGAAGTGATTCCTCAGTGCATACCCACAGGAAGTGATCCCCAGTGTGCACCCACAGGAAGTGATCCTTAGTATGCACCCACAGGAAGTAATGCTCAGTGTGCACCCACAGGAAGTGATCCTTAGTATGCACCCACAGGAAGTGATGCTCAGTGTGCACACATAGGACGTGATCCTCAGTGTGTACACACAGGAAGTGATCCCCAGTGTGTACACACACAGCACATAAACAGCCACACACACCCATTTCTGTCCTAGTAATATTCAGATCATTGCGTCTGATGTGAGATTGGAGTGTGTGTGTGTGCATGGGCTTCATACAGAGCTGAAGTGGGCGGAGGGCTCTGAGCAGATGAGTGCAGTTGTGTTGTAGGGAGAGAGAAGGAGGGGATGTTTTTACAGCTGGAGAATTTCACACTGTTGCAAAATTTCCCTGGCAAATATCGCTTTGTGGATTCCATGGAGGAATGCTGTGGATGAAAATGTGAAAATTCCCTGTTTTACAAAGACAAGGCTGCTGGGTTCCACAGCGCCTCCTCTGTTCAGACTGCAGGTTGCCTGAAGAAAATACTTTAAAAACAGCTCCTTTAAAAGCTGGTTTAAATCCTACCCAGAAATAATAAAAGGATTCCATCAGTCATGTCATTGTTTGGTTCTGTTTTTCACTGAGTTCACAGTAAAGACACTGTAATTTTGACAGTGTGTACCATCAACTATTTAAACCCCCACTTGGGATGATTAGGAAATGCAGGGGAAGGAGGAGGTGCCATTATTTATCACACACTCCTCCTGAACCTCCTTTATTTATCACACACTCCTCCTGCACCTCCTTTATTTATCACACACTCCTACTGCACCTCCTTTATTTATCATACACTCCCCCTGCATCCCTTTATTTTATAACACACTCCTCTTGCGCCCCTTTATTTTACACACACTCACTGCACCTCCTTTATTTATCATGCACTCCTCCTGCACCTCCTTTATTTATCACACGCTCCTAGTGCACCTCCTTTAATTATCACACTCTTACTGAAGGAGGTGCTTTTTTAATCTTCTCCTTTAATATTGGGCAGGAATGGGAGGCTTTGGCCTCAGAGCCCTGATACATTTTGAGAAATCTGACTCCCTGGGGGGGGCAGACAGGAAAACAGGTACTGAAAAATGCCGTATTTACATGTTATTAGATGGCTAAGCTCACAAGCCCTTCTCCCTGCCTTTTACTTTTTATTGAATCTTCTTATTGAATGAATACAATGAAATGGTGGCTCATTAAGTCTGGGGTTGTATGGTTGCTAATGTAGGCTGCCAGACTCAGGTCCATTCCAAAAAGAACAGTGGTGACTTCCTGCCTGATCTCTGCCAGGGGATCAATTTTCCTTGAATATAATAAAGGAAAGTATCCAAAGATTTAGAGAAAGGTTCTCTTAGTTCATGCAGCGGAAACACTGAACTTTTGAAAGCATTTCAGGAGCTCTGGTGGTCACCAGCGCAACTGTAGCTGTCATGTTTAATTTTAAATTGGGTCAACACCAGTGTGTTGAACCAATTCTTTCAGTCTGTGGTGCGAAGCTGAAGTTTGGGTTGACACGTTTTGGACTATTGTACACAGAAGACTGAATTTTAAAATCAGTTTCTCTCTTCTGTATTTCCATCTCTTAAAATAACCTGCAAAGCACAGCGGTGATTGTAAAAAAAAAAAAGTTCCGCTCCGTGACGGGAGCACATCTCTCCTTGATTCACTGATTTCCTGAGCGGACTGAACCATGAAGGAGTGCTGTTGCCTGAATGTCTGAAAGCCTTGCAGTAAGAGATTGTATTGTGTAAGTTGTCAGAGAGAAAGGGAGACGAAGAGGGAGAGGGAGAGGAAGAGGGAGAGGAAGGGATGTCCTGCCGTCATGGCAATGATAGGACACTGCACACTGCACCTACAGAACACTGCACACTGCGCCTACAGAACACTGCACACTGCCCCTACAGAACACTGCACACTGCCCCTACAGAACACTGCACCTACAGAACACTGCACACTGCCCCTGCAGAACACTGCACACTGCCCCTACAGAACGCTGCACACTGCCCCTACAGAACACTGCACACTGCCCCTACAGAACACTGCACCTATAGAACACTGCACACTGCCCCTACAGAACACTGCACACTGCCCCTACAGAACACTGCACACTGCCCCTACAGAACGCTGCACACTGCCCCTACAGAACACTGCACACTGCCCCTACAGAACACTGCACACTGCACCTACAGAACACTGCACACTGCCCCTGCAGAACACTGCACACTGCCCCTACAGAACGCTGCACACTGCCCCTACAGAACACTGCACACTGCACCTATAGAACACTGCACACTGCCCCTACAGAACACTGCACACTGCCCCTACAGAACACTGCACACTGCCCCTACAGAACGCTGCACACTGCCCCTACAGAACACTGCACACTGCCCCTACAGAACACTGCACACTGCACCTATAGAACACTGCACACTGCCCCTACAGAACACTGCACATTGCCCCTACAGAACACTGCACACTGCACCTTCAGAACACTGCCCCTACAGAACACTGCACACTGCCCCTACAGAACACTACACACTGCACCTACAGAACACTGCACACTGTACCTACAGAACACTGCACACTGGATTCCTGCAGGATTCCTTGCTGTAACAATCTGTCTGTGTGTAATAAGCAGGTTTATATGAGCCATACCTGTGAACAGATGTTCCATTGCACACTGGACCCCAGCTGCTAACAAACAAGGTAGCAGCCCATTTAACACAAATGCATATATAAATGTCAGTCTGTTTCTGATGATATTTTGGTAGTGTGTCATATGCATTCACACACAAACACACACTCACACAAGCGTGCACACACATATACACACACAGTTCATATAGTTAATTGATACCCTGAGTCCTCAGATGAATGGGTTATCACAGCTAGTCACAGGAGTTCCTGCCAGAGATGTTTGTTTCTCTGTGAATAGTAATGAGCCCATAATGCTGTGCTTTGCATGGGTGAGAAGGATGCCATGTTAAGTAACAGTCACATACAACCTTATGACACTGGCCTGACCAGGCTTTCTGCTTTAACTGATCACATGACTGAAATGCTGCTGACACTAAATCAATAAAGGCTCACAATATATGTGTGTGCGCATGTGTGAGAGGGGAAACACCAGTACTAACTTTTTTAAACACAATCTGCTGATGGCCAAGGGTTATGTGACTACTGGGGATCTCATGGTAGCTGTTATTATAATGAGGAGCGTGAGCATTATTCCATCCCTGGTGAGTTCACATGGATACTGAGCTGTTTCATTGATTTACATCTGTAGCTTGCGGCTGTCTCTTGCATCAAAGCAAACCTGCTCAGAAACTGGTGTTACGTTCGCTAAGGAGTTATAGAGTTACGCACTCTAAAGGGTTATAGTGTTACACTCTCTAAAGGGTTACAGAGTTACGCTCTCTAAAGGATTATAGAGTTACGCTCTCTAAAGGGTTACAGAGTTACGCTCTCTAAAGGGTTACAGAGTTACGCTCTCTAAAGGGTTACAGAGTTACACCCTCTAAAGGGTTACAGAGTTACGCTCTCTAAAGGGTCACAGAGTTACGCCCTCTAAAGGGTTACAGAGTTACGCTCTCTAAAGGGTTACAGAGTTACGCCCTCTAAAGGGTTACAGTATTACACTCTAAAGGGTTACAGTGTTACACTCTAAAGGGTTACAGAGTTACGCTCTCTAAAGGGTTACAGAGTTACGCTCTCTAAAGGGTTACATTGTTATGGTCTAAAGGGTAACAGAGTAACACTCTCTAATGGGTTACAGAGTTACACTCTAAAGGGTCACAGAGTTACGCTCTAAAGGGTTACAGTGTTACACTTTCTAAAGGGTTACAGTATTACACTCTAAAGGGTTACAGTGTTACACTCTAAAGGGTTACAGAGTTACGCTCTCTAAAGGGTTACATTGTTACGCTCTAAAGGGTAACAGAGTAACACTCTCTAATGGGTTACAGAGTTACACTCTAAAGGGTCACAGAGTTACGCTCTAAAGGGTTACAGTGTTACACTTTCTAAAGGGTTACAGTGTTACACTCTAAAGGGTTACAGAGTTACGCTCTCTAAAGGGTTACAGAGTTACGCTCTGTAAAGGGTTACAGAGTTACGCCCTCTAAAGGGTTACAGTATTACACTCTAAAGGGTTACAGTGTTACACTCTAAAGGGTTACAGAGTTACGCTCTCTAAAGGGTTACATTGTTACGCTCTAAAGGGTAACAGAGTAACACTCTCTAATGGGTTACAGAGTTACACTCTAAAGGGTCACAGAGTTACGCTCTAAAGGGTTACAGTGTTACACTTTCTAAAGGGTTACAGTGTTACACTCTAAAGGGTTACAGAGTTATGCTGTGTGAAGTGTTACTTTCTCTGAAGTGTTATGCTGTCTGTGTGTGTGCGTACGCGTGCGTGTGTGTGTGTGTGTGTGTGTGAGAGAGTGCACACTCTGGTCACTTTAGTCACCTGTGTGTGTGCGTATGCGTGCGTGCGTGTGTGTGTGTGTGTGTGTGTGTGTGTCTGTGAGTGTGCGTATGCGTGTGTGTGTGTGTGTGTGTGTGTGTGTCTATGAGTGCACACTCTGGTCACTTCAGTCACCTGTGTGTGTGCGTATGCGTGCGTGCGTGCGTGCGTGCGTGCGTGCGTGCGTGTGTGTGTGTGTGTGTGTGTGTGTGTGTGTCTGTGAGTGTGCGTATGCGTGTGTGTGTGTGTGTGTGTGTGTGTGTGTGTCTATGAGTGCACACTCTGGTCACTTCAGTCACCTGTGTGTGTGCGTATGCGTGCGTGCGTGCGTGCGTGCGTGCGTGCGTGCGTGCGTGCGTGCGTGCGTGTGTGTGTGTGTGTGTGTGTGTGTCTGTGAGTGTGCGTATGTGTGTGTGTGTGTGTGTGTGTGTGTGTCTGTGAGTGTGCGTATGTGTGTGTGTGTGTGTGTGTGTGTGTCTATGAATGCACACTCTGGTCACTTCAGTCACCTGTGTGTGACACATCTTATTCTCCTGTAGTCTCTGGCGTCTCCATGGTAACACTCTGAGGGCAGTGGCCCAGTGGTTACTGGAGCTGCTCTGGGAGAGGTGTGTTGGCTTAATCAGCCTATAATTAGGGCTAAACTGTGTGAAATTACTGTCTCTGTGGACACCTGCAAGGGCTCTTCAGGATCCCTTTATCTGCTCCTCAGGGGATACAGGCGTCCCTCAATCCCATCATCAAAATACCCAACCCACCCCCTTCCCCTTGGCTTGCATTTCAGCCGTCTGATTTGATTCCAGTGCTGTCAGCACAGGGGCTGTTTCATTGGCCAACAGCCATTTCTGCTTTGTGTGATGTCATCTGCTGAATCAGGGAAGGACTTGCTATCTGTGAGTGACTGCTGTGTCTGTGCATTCTGCAGTTCTGTTACACTCACGTAAGGCCCTACACTGCCACTGCCACTGTGTGTGTGTGTCTGTCTGTATGTGTGTGTGTGTGTGTGTGTGTGTGTGTGTGTGTGTGTGTGTGTGTGTGTGTGTGTGTCTGCTCGCTGCTTTAATTTAAGGAGTTGGAGCGTAGCAGTAGCTGAGACAGATTTAAAGCAAAGCATTTCCATTCTGACTTCTTGTTCCAGTAAATCTTTCATGCCAATGTTGGATGCTGGTGGAGTGAGTTTAATATCACTCCAGTCTTGCACCTGTCACAAACACTGCAGCGCTGCATTCACTTGCACACACATACACACAACACAGAGCTACATTTACCTGCACACACACACACACACACACACACACACACACACACACAACACAGAGCTACATTTACCTGCACACACACACACACACACACACACACACACACACACACACACACACACACAACACAGAGCTACATCTATCTGCACACACACACACACACACACACACACACACACAGACAACACAGAGCTACATTTACCTGCACACACACACACACACACACACAAACACACACCACAGCACTGCATTTACCTGCACACACACACACACACGACAGAGCTGCATTTACCTGCACACACACACACACACACACACCCAACAACGCTGCATATACCTGCGCACACACACACACCACAGCGCTGCATTTACCTGCACACACACACACACACACACACACACACACAACACAGTACTGCATTTACTTGCACACACACACACAACACAGCGCTGAATATACCTGCACACACACACACACACACACACACACACACGA
>CM056376.1:126648710-126661210 GCA_029718625.1 Synaphobranchus kaupii
CCGCAGAATGCGGGAATGATCAAAATAGCATCTGGAAAAACCCACAACAGCTTCGGTTTCCCGTTAGGCCTAATTAAAATTTTCAATGGCAGCGCTGATATTATGAGGGTGTAATTATAGTTTCCGCCTCTACGCAAAATGGCGCACTTTCACCGCCCGGCCTGAAAAAAAAATTGGGGGAAACACTGAATATCGTTGTTTTTTTTCTTCGGACGCACGCCCGCGTGGACGAACAAAATGCAGTGGAAGGCGTCAAGTTTCGTTTTGTCGGAAACGCTTACATTAGAGATGGCCAAGTAGGCTACTTTTTTTACATTTTACCCATCACATGAAAGGCTAAGAAGAGCGCGCGGGGGGGCGGGGGTGGAGAGAAAAAAAAAACTTGGAGAATCGCGAACCAGCTTGTGATTTCGAAGTTCGAAATCGAACGCTCATTTCGATCGATTTTCGATTTCGAATCGGTATCGTGACACCCCTAATGTACGTGTGTGTGTTTTCTGTAGGTGTGTGTATGTGTTTTTGTGTGTGTATAGGTGTTTGTGTGTGTGTGTCTGTTGTATATACTGTATGTAGGTGTGTGTATGCGTGTTTGTATGTACGTGTGTGTGTTTTCTGTAGGTGTGTGTATGTGTTTTTGTGTGTGTATAGGTGTTTGTGTGTATGTTTCTGTTGTATATACTGTATGTAGGTGTGTGTATGCGTGTTTGTATGTACGTGTGTGTGTTTTCTGTAGGTGTGTGTATGTGTTTTTGTGTGTGTATAGGTGTTTGTGTGTATGTGTCTGTTGTATATACTGTATGCAGGTGTGTGTATGCGTGTTTTTATGTACGTGTGTGTGTTTTCTGTAGGTGTGTGTATGTGTTTTTGTGTGTGTGTGTCAGACTCCCTCTCTTTTCTGGGTGCAGTTAAATGCAGAGCATGGATCTCTGGTTGGTGTTTGAGTGTCACAGGAGAGAACAGTATTATGCATTATTCTCAGAGTGTACATGTTCAGCAGATCTGAGTTAGTTTCCTCAGACAGCTGTGCAGGAACAGCATGTGTCAAGCACTGATATCATCCATCTGCTGGCCTAACACACTGATATCATCACTCTGCTGACCTAACACACTGACATCATCCATCTGCTGGCCTAACACACTGATATCATCCATCTGCTGGCCTAACACACTGACATCATTCATCTGCTGGCCTAACACACTGACATCATTCATCTGCTGGCCTAACACACTGATATCATCCACCTGCTGGCCTAACACACTGATATCAACAGTCTGTTGGCCTAACATGCGGATATCATCCATCTGCTGGCCTAACACACTGATGTCATCCATCTGCTAGCTTAACACACTGATATCATTACTCTGCTGATCTGACACACTGATATCATCAATCTGCTGGCCTAACACACTGATATCATCCATCTGCTGGCCTAACACACTGATATCATCAATCTGCTGGCCTAACACACTGATATCATCCATCTGCTAGCTTAACACACTGATATCAACAGTTTGTTGGCCTAACATGCTGATATCATCCATCTGTTGGCCTAACACACTGATATCATCCATCTCCTAGCTTAACACACTGATATCATCACTCTGCTGACCTGACACACTGATATCATTCATCTGCTAGCTTTGCACACCGATATCATCAATCTCTTGGCCTAACACACTGTACAAGCAGAGCAAATTCCTGAAGAATAGACTTTATCTGGGTCTGTATTCATTATCCAATAGGGAGGCTGTGCCATTGTGATCACATGAAGACAGATGAGTTGAGCTGACTGCTGTTAAATTGGTAATTAACCTGTCTACAGCTGCATAAAATCAGTGCTCCACTGTGTTGCATGGTTAATGCGATATGTCCACTGAAAGACACTTCATTAGAGAAAGATATTTACACTCTTCACCCTATTTGACTTCATTGCATTTACATATGATGACTGCTTCGGTTAGGTAATCAGGCTATCAGGGTTTTCTGATTGGCTCTTAGGAAGTCTCTGTCTGTCTGTCTGTCTGTCTGTAGTATTGTTGCACACTGCTGTGACTGTATCACAGCTGACCGGCTGTATCACAGATCACGACCGTATCACAGATCACTGACCATTTGTGTGCGTGGATGTGTGTATGTGCAAGTGTGCTTCTGTGTGTGGATGTGTGTGTGTGGGTGTGAAATTTGTGTGTGTGGGCGTTTGGTGTATGTGTGCGAGTGTTTATGCGTGGGTGTACATTTGTGGATGCGTATCTGTTTGTGTGAGGGTGTTTGGATGCGTGTGTGGTCGTGTGTATATTTGTGTGTGTATGCGTGTGTGTGTGTACATGAATGTGTCTATGTCTATGTGTATGTATACATATGTTTGTTAATAGCGCAGGGTTCCGCTCTCTTGGATTAGTTGGAGAGATGATGCTTAATAATCCCGCAGTAATGAGCACAGTAATGAGCACAGTCTCAGTGGCTGTGGCATGCAGGAATGTGCTCTCACAGCTCAGTATCCCTAAATTCGCCCGTCTCTGAGTCCTGCACTGAGCCTCAGCTCACCCCCCCCCCCCCCCCCCCCCCCTCCAGACTTTCCTCAGTTAATTTCACGGAACATAATTTGTGTTTCACTTGGAGAGGGTAGTAAATGTAGCATGCCGTAACCTTAGCATGTTGTAGTGCTAGCTATAGCTTTAGCATTACGGAGGTGTAGCAATAGCTTTAGTGTGATGTAGCTGTAGCATTAGCTGTAGCATGCTGCAGACATAGCTTTAGCTGCACCTATAGTGTTTGTTGTGTAAAGATAGATGACTGCCTCGCGGGTGATGGCAGTGTGCTGGCTGTACTGACTCGCGGGTGATGGCAGTGTGCTGGCTGTACTGACTCGCGGGTGATGGCAGTGTGCTGGCTGTACTGACTCGCGGGTGATGGCAGTGTGCTGGCTGTACTGACTCGTGGGCGATGGCAGTGTGCTGGCTGTACTGACTCGCGGGCGATGGCAGTGTGCTGGCTGTACTGACTCGCGGGCGATGGCAGTGTGCTGGCTGTACTGACTCGCGGGCGATGGCAGTGCTGGCTGTACTGACTCGCGGGTGATGGCAGTGTGCTGGCTGTACTGACTCGCGGGTGATGGCAGTGTGCTGGCTGTACTGACTCGCAGGTGATGGCAGTGTGCTGGCTGTACTGACTCGCGGGTGATGGCAGTGTGCTGGCTGTACTGACTCGCGGGTGACGGATAGTGCTGCTGCTGACAGCTCTGTAAGGATGATGCGTTTCCTGCCACCGGAGCGCTCAGAATGACTTATTTTCCCACCTAAACGGTACAAACTGCCAGTGCTTAGATCCTCTGTGAGTGAATAAATCAATACAGTGTGCCTGGCACTGAGGAAACAGGGTGTGTTACTCCACTTAACCAGGACTCTGAATGCCTTTCAACTTTCACCATTGATTTATTATTTATTGGAAACATTTCTAAGCGCAGTAGTGTTTGTATTATTCATTGGCACGCTGGTTGACTCCACGCAAACACACACGCCAAGCTACACACAGGAGCTTAAGGAAGCTGGTAAGGCCTGACTTTTTATAAGACATATGGTGTGAACATTAGGTTGGCCTGACTGATGGAGAGGTACATACTCAATACGTTGTGTGTGTGTGCCTGTATGTGTGTACTGTATGTACACTGTATGTTTGTGTAGTTTATGTAACCTTAAAAAGGTGTGTGTGTTGTAGTGTGTTGAAATTAGGCAGGATGATCAGCGGTTAGGTATATAATCCAATTATCAAATGAACCTCAATTCATAGAGTTAATTGTAGCATTAAATATCTACATGACTACTCTGTGATTGGCTATTTGATTGGCTCTGTGATTGGTGGTTTAATTAAGCCTCATAAAGTGCAAGTGCACATGGAAATTTAAGACACACACACACACACACACACACACACGCAGACACACGCATACATACGCATATTTATGAGGTAAGGGGTTTCCCACGATGTCAGCAAGCAGAGGGCATCTGCTTTCTGAACGCTGCCATGTTTATCGTTTGTCAGACGGCATCTGAATCACTAACAGGAATGAGGTGCATTATCACGGCTGACCAACAGAGGGAGCTGCAGGACCTCCAAATCACATCCACCAATCAGAGGCAGGATCTCATTGTGAAAGGGCACCCCTTGGCAGAGTGATGTTCCCTCGTCGCTTCCGTCTCTCTCCCCCCCTCCCTCCCCCCCTCCCTTCCTCCCTCCCTCCCTCCCTCTTTTTTTCCCGGTCTCTCTCTCTGTCGGGTTCAGAGGAGATTGGTAGCAGAGCAGCGGTTGTCTTGTTCGGTGGTGAATCAGTAGACAGAAAGGCAGAGAGTGAGCCAAAGTAGACAGGAGCAGAGGCAGGCACTCGGTGCCGGGTCTGCGCCGGATCAGCGCTGAGTCTGTGTGCCGGTTCTGTGCTCGGTCTGTGGAGTTATACCTGTGGGAGGCGGATGCAACATCTGTACCAGCTGCAAAAGAGGTGATATTACTGCCTTTCACAGAGCACTGTGTGTGTGTGTGTGTGTGTGTGTGTTTTATTTTTATGTATTTGTGTGTTTGTATGTATGTGTGTGACTGTGCGCATGTTTGTATGTATGTATGAAATATGTGTGTGAAGTATGTGTGTTTTTATTCTTTGTGTGTGTGTGTGCGTGTGTGTGTTTGTATGTGTTTGTGTGTGTGCATGTGTGTCTGTGTGTGTGATATTCATCACACAGTGACCGGTCTGTGGGCTTCATTATGGCTTTGCAGTGCTTCTCTCTTTGTTTATATGAGGAAGCTGAAGCTGAATGAGGCTCAGTGGAACTTGAGGGCTGATTAGTAAAACACATGCAGTCTCTCTTACCTTTTAACATAATGAGGATTTATCTCTGTCCTCGTGGATGTTTGTGCTTCGACTTCAAATCAGTCCCAAGGTTGGAGAATGCGTGTGTGTGTGTGTGTGTGTGTGTGACAGGGAGAGATAGATGTAGAGAGCGAGAGAGAGAGAGAGCATGTTTGTATGTGTATGTGTGTGTGTGTGTGTCTTTCATTTGAAAAGACATGTCTGTTTAGCTTGCTTGTTAAAAAAATGTTATTCATGTCATGCTTCATGTGCTGCTGATATGTTACTGGTATAAAGATGCGGAGAGGTGGAGCAGCGCTGGATTTCTCCGCTGCGGAGTGTAAGGCAGTGTGGAATGCACTCTGATAGCATCTCCCTGTCATTGCATTACAGAAGAACTGCCTGCTGGTCAAAACCAAACAAGTGTATTTTACTACAGATTGTCCAGGGTGGGAACCACAGGAGCTCGCTAACCAGGGGGCCCACAGTCCTGTCCCTGCTTGCTATGTGTGTAGATGCTATGTACCCTTGTGTGTCTGTTGTGTGTGTGTGTGTGTGTCTGTTGTGTGTGTGTGAGTGTATTTGTGTGTATGTTTGTGTGTGTGTGTATGTGTGTGTGAGCATGTGTGAGCATGTGTAGTGTGTGTGCGTGTGTCTCTGTATGTGTGAGAGGGGCATGTGGAGCTGACAGTAATGTGCTGGTTTTGCCCTTGCCTCCTGCTGAGGTAGCAGTATCCCTCCCCCTCCCCCTCCCCCCTCCCACATCCCCCATCCCCCACTGGCCCATTCATTCACTGGGGGAGGGGCTGGGAGAGTGTTAAGATTGGGGGCTGGATAGAGTGTGTGTGTATTTGCGTGTGTGTGCGTGTGTGTGTGTGTGTGCTTGTTTCCGTTTATGTATGTGTATGCGTGTGTATGTTTGTGTGTGTGTGTGTGTGTGTGTGTTTTGATGTAGCTGACCCAGGCTGTGCATGTTTTTTGGCTCTGCAGGTGGTGTTGTTGATAAAGACCTCCGTCACTACCTCAACTTGCGCTTCCAGAAGGGCTCAGTGGACCACGAGCTGCAGCAGATCATCCGAGATAACCTGTACCTCCGCACCGTCCCCTGTGAGTATACCCACTAATCACTATCACCTGTGAGTATACCCGCTAAGCACTGTTACCTGTGAGTATACCCGCTAAGCACTGTCACCTGTGAGTATACCCGCTAAGCACTGTCACCTGTGAGTATACCCGCTAAGCACTGTTACCTGTGAGTATACCCGCTAAGCACTGTTACCTGTGAGTATACCCACTAAGCACTGTTACCTGTGAGTATACCCGCTAAGCACTGTTACCTGTGATTATACCTGCTAAGCACTGTTACCTGTGATTATACCAGCCTGACCACACCACTGTACTGCTGATACCAATACGGTAAAGAGAGTGTGTGTTTTGGCTGTGATATTGTAAAGGTGTGTGTTTTGGCTGTGATATTGTAAAGGTGTGTGTTTTGGCTGTGATATTGTAAAGGTGTGTGTTTTGACTGTGATATTGTAAATGTGTGTGTTTCGGCTGTGATATTGTAAAGGTGTGTGTTTTGCCTGTGATATTGTAAAGGTGTGTGTTTTGACTGTGATATTGTAAAGGTGTGTGTTTTGGCTGTGATATTGTAAAGGTGTGTGTTTTGGCTGTGATATTGTAAAGGTGTGTGTTTTGACTGTGATATTGTAAAGGTGTGTGTTTTGGCTGTGATATTGTAAAGGTGTGTGTTTTGACTGTGATATTGTAAAGGTGTGTGTTTTGGCTGTGATATTGTAAAGGTGTGTGTTTTGGCTGTGATGTTGTAAAGGTGTGTGTTTTGGCTGTGATATTGTAAAGGTGTGTATTTTGACGGTGATATTGTAAAGGTGTGTGTTTTGGCTGTGATATTGTAAAGGTGTGTATTTTGGCTGTGATATTTTAAAGGTGTGTGTTTTGGCTGTGATATTGTAAAGGTGTGCTATGGCTGTGATATTGTAAAGGTGTGTGTTTTGGCTGTGATATTGTAAAGGTGTGTGTTTTGGCTGTGATATTGTAAAGGTGTGTGTTTTGGCTGTGATATTGTAAAGGTGTTTGTTTTGGCTGTGATATTGTAAAGGTGTGTGTTTGACTGTGATATTGTAAAAGTGTGTGTTTTGGCTGTGATATTGTAAAGGTGTGTGTTATGGCTGTGATATTGGAAAGGTGTGTGTTTTGGCTGTGATATTGTAAAGGTGTGTGTTATGGCTGTGATATTGTAAAGGTGTGTGTTTTGGCCGTGATATTGTAAAGGTGTGTGTTTTGGCTGTGATGTTGTAAATGTATTTGTTT
This sequence comes from Synaphobranchus kaupii, assembly GCA_029718625.1. Lineage (NCBI taxonomy): Eukaryota > Metazoa > Chordata > Actinopteri > Anguilliformes > Synaphobranchidae > Synaphobranchus > Synaphobranchus kaupii. The sequence goes on from CM056376.1 coordinate 126,655,880, forward strand.
TGGCTGTGACACAGATAATCTGTGTGTGTTTGGTAATATAATCTCTGTGCAGGTAATGTGTGTGTATGTGTTTGGTAATAGAAGCTCTGTGCAGGTGTGGGGGAGTATACAGGGGGGGGACAAAACAGGTTTTCATAAAACATAAAACAGCTGCTATATGTTTGCTCCCATTTCTCTTACCTATATTTTCTACACTATTTTATGACTGGCATGCCGTGTATACATTTTGTTTATGTCTTGTTTTTTTTTTAATGAACTTGATAATGAATCATAATTAGCCATTAATTATTTGCTGCTTTTGTGTCAGTAATAAGTGAGAACACAGAGCTAGACAAAAACTGAGAGCATTTAGGTCCATGACAACCATAGATGAACACCTCTGCACAGCTGTGAGGAGTGAACACCTCTGCTCAAAGTGAAGTGAACAGCTGAATAAAATGGAAGATCATTGAAAGTGGTGTTGAATCCAACACTTGCACATAACATGAGTCACAAATATGGCCCAATTGTTCATTGTTAATCACTAATCACAATCCACTGTACTACACAGAGGAGATCAACTCCAGTTGTTGGGGACCAAAATGTTTTCTGATTTCTTCTTAAACATTTTATGAAGTGTAATCACTTATTACTTATATAACAGCGGCATGTCATTTATGATTTATTACCATTTCATAAAAATATGACTAACAGGCAAGTCTGGTTGCTTTAGCATAATTATAAAGAAGAACAAGTCATCCTGTAAAATGTACACATGGCACAAGATTCACAAAACAGAATAGATAATCAGGTTAGGAACGGAGGTTGGGGTTTTGTGTAGGAAACATGCGGCAACTGTTTTATTTTTTCTGTAAAACTGGTGTTTCTGATAATTTGTCCACCCCCTGTATGTGGGATAGTATGTATAATCTGTGTGTGTTTGGTAATAGAAGCTCTGTGCAGGTGTGGGAGAGTATATCTGGGATAGTATAATCTGTGTGTTTGGTAATAGAAGCTCTGTGCAGGTGTGGGAGAGTATATCTGGGATAGTATAATCTGTGTGTTTGGTAATAGAAGCTCTGTGCAGGTGTGGGAGAGTATATCTGGGATAGTATAATCTGTGTGTTTGGTAATAGAAGCTTTGTGCAGGTGTGGGAGAGTATATCTGGGATAGTATAATCTGTGTGTTTGGTAATAGAAGCTTTGTGCAGGTGTGGGAGAGTATATCTGGGATAGTATAATCTGTGTGTGTTTGGTAATAGAAGCTCTGTGCAGGTGTGGGAGAGTATATCTGGGATAGTATAATCTGTGTGTTTGGTAATAGAAGCTCTGTGCAGGTGTGGGAGAGTATATCTGGGACAGTATAATCTGTGTGTTTGGTAATAGAAGCTCTATGCAGGTGTGGGGGAGTATAGGTGGGGTAGTATAATGTGTGTGTGTGTGTGTGTGTGTGTGTGTGTGTGTGTGTGTGTGTGTGTGTGTTTGGTAAAAGAAGCTCTGTGTCGATAATGTGTGTGTGTTTGGTCATAGAAGCTCTGTGCAGGTATGGGGGAGTATATGTGGGATAGTATAATATGGGTAAACCGAAATCGTGTGGAGGCAGTAATGATACACAGGGCCTCCTTCTGGTCAGGCCCTGAAGTGCAGTTTTATCTGTTGTGATGTCAGGTAGAGTTTTCTCTGAGCTCACTGGTCAGGTGTAATGATATCAGGTGGAATTTCCTCAGAGCTCATTGATCAGGTGTAGTGATATGAGGTGAAGTTCACTCTGCGCTCATTGGTCAGGTGTAGTGATATCAGGTGGAATTTGCTCAGAGCTCATTGGTCAGATGTAGTGATATCAGGTGAAATTTTCTCTGAGCTCATTGGTGGGCTGTGTAGTTCCCTCTGCTCAGTGGGAGGGTCCAGCACATTCACACCTGCATGGAACCCCATACCAGGCTTGTGGGTTTGTACCTTTGCACTGCCATAAATACTGCAAATAGCACAGACATCTTGAGTAGCAGAGGTTAGTGTTCACACACTGTGTGTATAAACACACACATTCACACACACGTACACGCATGCACACACAGATAGTTCAGCACCATGGACAGGGCTTTGTCATTAGGGTACAACAGTAGAGCAGTAGCTCTCAAGGTGGGCTGTGTGTGTTGTTTGTGTGCTTTGTGTAATGTTTGTGTAATGTGTGTGTTGTGTGTAATGTGTGTGCTGTGTGTAGTGTGTGTAGTGTGTGTGTGTGTGTGTGTGTGTGTATGTGTGGTGTATGTAATATTTGTGTAATGTCTGTGTAATGTGTGTGTGCTGTGCATAATGTGTGTATAATGTTCTGTAATGTGTGTGTGATGTGTGTAATGTGCTGTAATGTGTGTGTTTAATGTGTGTAATGTGTGTGTACTGTGTGTATACTGTGCTGTAATATGTGTGTATAATGTTCTGTAATGTGTGTGTGATGTGTGTAATGTGCTATAATGTGCTGTAATGTGTGTGTTTAATGTGTGTAATGTGTGTATACTGTGCTGTAATATGTGTGTGTGCTGTGCTGTAATGTGTGTGTATAGTGTATGTATGCTGTGCTGTAATGTGTGTGTTTAATGTGTGTACTGTGTGTATACTGTGCTGTAATGTGTATGTGTGCTGTGCTGTAATGTGTGTGTATAGTGTATGTATGCTGTGCTGTAATGTGTGTGTTTAATGTGTGTACTGTGTGTATACTGTGCTGTAATGTGTGTGTGCTGTGCTGTAATGTGTGTGTATAGTGTATGTATGCTGTGCTGTAATGTGTGTGTTTAATGTGTGTACTGTGTGTATACTGTGCTGTAATATGTGTGTGTGCTGTGCTGTAATGTGTGTGTATAGTGTATGTATGCTGTGCTGTAATGTGTGTGTATAGTGTATGTATGCTGTGCTGTAATGTACTCAGGTAGTTGGTGTTTGAAAGGAGGGATCAGCAGGGGAGGCATTTATATTGTCTGTCTGCAGGTCCTGCTCAATCATCTCCTCTGTTCTGTGCTGTCAGTGTGATGGATGAAAGCAATAATGCTAATCACCCTCATCTTATTCGCACATTATTCATGCTAGCTATATTAGCACAGAGCCACCTAATACACCCTCAATAATGCCATCAACACTGGAACCTGTCATCAGGAATCAGGCCAATCAGAAGGAGAGAGGAATGAGCCCCCCACCCCCAGCTCCTCTCTCTAGCTGGGGCACTGTGATCGCCAGATTTTCTCTCTCTCTCTCTCTCTCTCTCTCTCTCTCTCTCTCTCTCTCTCTCTCTCTCTCTCTCTCTCACTCTCTCTCTCTCTCTGTCTGTCTCTCTCATTCTCTCTCTCGCTGCCTATCTCTCTCTCTCTCTCTCTCTCTCTCTCTCTCTCTCTCTTTCTCTTTCGCTGTCTCTCTCTGCACTCCACAGCTGCCTTGTTCAGCCTGCACTCCGAACCCCAGCCAGGGTTCCTATGGCAACTCACGTCCCCTCTTCCAGCTTGCATCACAGGCTCTCTCTATGAGCGATCTGATTGGTGCAGAGGTTTGGCAGGAGGTTCTCTCTATGAGTGATCTCATTGGTGCAGAGGTTTGGCAGCAGGCTCTCTTTATGAGAGGCAGCAGCTCTCTGATTGGTGCAGAGGCGGTTTATGTGTGTGTGATTGAGGGGTCAGGCAGAAGCGCTGTGATTGGTGCAGAGATGTTGTGTGTGTGATTGTGGGTTAGGCAGCAGCGCTGTGATTGGTGCAGAGATGGTGTGTGTGTGAATGAGGGGTTAGGCAGCAGCGCTGTGATTGGTGCTGAGGTGTTGTGTGTGTGATTGAGGGGATAGACAGCAGCACTGTGATTGGTGCAGAGGTGTTGTATGTGTGATTGAGGGGTTAGGCAGCAGCGCTGTGATTGGTGCAGAGACAGTGTGTGTGTGATTGAGGGGATAGGCAGCAGCACTGTGATTGGTGCAGAGGTGTTGTGTGTGTGATTGAGGGGTTAGGCAGCAGCGCTGTGATTGGTGCAGAGGTGTTGTGTGTGTGATTGAGGGGTTAGGCAGCAGCGCTGTGATTGGTGCAGAGGTGTTGTGTGTGAGAGAGATTTGGGGCCCATGTCCCAGTGAGTGTAGATGCAGTAAGAGGGACCAGGGGCTCTGAATAGGGCCTTATCCCAGCGCGGGACAGCTGGGCTGAGCAGCTTCCTGCACACTGTGGCCTTTCAGACGCACTGAGCCGGCCCCTGCTGCCCCACTGAAAGGCAGCAGCACTGCCTATTGGTAAGAAAGAGCTAAGATTGTTCCACAATATTAATATTCATGAGCTCAATAACACATGAGCCAATCCGCTCCCTCCTCCCCATAGAGATGGGAGGGGGGCAGAAATAAACATGCCGCCATCCATTATTCAACTGCACTGGGCCTGCTGTACACACATATATAGACACACACGCCACACACACATGCATATGTATTTACACATACAAACATAGGCAAACATGTACATACACACTTGAATGTGAACACAGACAGACAAGTATGTGTAAGAGGTGTATGTTCATAGTAGGATCTGTGCATTCATGTACACATGGCTGTGTGGGTGTGTGTGTGTGTGTGTGTGTGTGTGTGTGTGTTTGCAGTGTGTTTGAGTGCTTGAGGCAAAGCCAGGGCAGGCTTTTCTCACGCAAACATCAAACACTCAACATCAAAGCTCTGCTCCATAATCTCAGCATCGCATCACTTCCTGATTCACCCGTCCCAGAACAGGAAGTCTCCAGATAAGGTCGGAATCTTCTCTCCAGGGCCGCGGACTACCCTCGTCCCGTAGCTGAACCCACAGCTGAGAGCCCAGCTGGAGGGGGCTGATTTTGGGGGTGACGTGACCCCTCAGTCCTTCAGGGACACAATGTGGAAGACTGGAGAGTCCCGGAGGGGGGAGATATTCACATTTAATTACAGCAGCTCCAGCGTAATGAATTTAGCCACACCCCCAGCAGGGTAATTGTGGGTGTAATTCTCTATGAATATAAGCATCAGTCGCAGACTGCTGACAGAAATCAGTGATGGAAAGCCTTTCATACGAGTATTTTTACATCCCTGGGGGTGCATAGCAGAGCAGGGGGGCCCAGGAGGGGCCAGCCCTGTGTCCTATGGTGGGGAAGAAGGAGAGAATCTTCATCATTATCAGTCATGGTTTCAACAAAGACAGCTGCATTATAGACCTCTGCATTTCCTGTTATCCCACAATGCAATGGTTTACCCATTTCTTTGGTTAACCACTCCGTAAACCACACTGCCATCTCCATTCATTAATGTTCGGTTTTGAAGGACTCTGGGTAATGTAGTGTGCAGCCATATCTGTCGCCCACACGGCGGCGGTG
>CM056376.1:126666210-126818710 GCA_029718625.1 Synaphobranchus kaupii
CGTACACACACACACACACACACGTGCGTACACACACACACACACACACACGTGCGTACACACACACACACACACACACACACACACACACACACATGCACACACACACACACACACACACACACACACACACATTTACACACACACTCAATGCTCTGTTCATGTGTCAGTGTGTCTATACACCAGGGGTCTTCAACCTTATCCCACAAGGGCCGGTGTGGGTGTGGGTTTTTGTTCCAACCAATTACACAAACCAGTTACACACCTGATTCTACTAATCTAGGTCCTTAGCAAAGACTCTAGTGATTGATTAGTAGAATCAGGTGTGTAAGTGCTTGGTTGGAACAAAAGCCCGCACCCACACCGGCCCTTGCAGGATAAGGTTGAAGACCCCTGCTATACACCATGCATCAAAAGAAGAGAATCTCATCTTTATACCTCAGTGTGGGTTTTTTTCATTAAAAATAATCACAGAAGCCAAACCACAGTGGCGTTTTAACACACAGCATTATGAAATATACTGTATTACAGCCCCAGTTTAACTGCTGCCTAATGAAGAGTTAAAGTGACAGTCAGCAGTAGTCTAGCACTGAAGCAGTTATAGTCTCTGCTGGAGCAGTGTTAGTGTCCACTGTCCAGTGTTCCTCATCTTTAATAGCTGTTGGTTTGATGCTAACACTAGAGCTAGTGCTAATGCTAAAGCCACGGCCCTACAGGTACGTTTGACCCTCAGTCAGGGCATCAGAGGGCTTACTGTTCTTTCACCCCCCCCCCCCCCCCCCCCCCCAGGATAAGGATGCTGTTGCAATGGGCGCCAGAGATCTCAGGCCATCGCTCTGCTCTAATAATGGAACTGAAGCTAATTGTTCATGTGTTTGTGTTCATGTGTGCGTGCGTGTGTGTTTGTGTTTATGTATGTGTGCGTGTGTATTTGTGTTTATGTGTGTGCGTGTGCATGCATGAATGAGTGTGTGTATGGATGTGTGCATTCTCATATGTATTAGCACAGTGTTGGCCTAATTTCTGTTGTTGTTAGCAGCCGTGACATCAGCCTGTGGGCCTTGCTCCACACCTCATACAGTGATATTTATACAGTTTATGAGTAATATTTATGAGTACATGTACAGATATTTATTTTAAAGCTGGAGGAAGCAGGGGCTGTTTTGATAGGGCCTGACAGCGTGCAGCTCTTTAAAGCACAATCACAGACACCCACACCAGCCTTGTGCTTTCAATTCGTCTTCAAGGATTTTCCCATGTGCCACCTACAAACACCATTCCTCCACAAGCTATTCAGCTGCTCTGTCGGAGTGTAGGGGCCAGTGCTGTATCAGAGTGTAGGGGCCAGTGCTGTATCAGAGTGTAGGGGCCAGTTCTGTATCAGAGTGTAGGGGCCAGTGCTCTATCGGAGTGTAGGGGCCAGTGCTGTATCAGAGTGTAGGGGCCAGTGCTGTATCAGAGTATAGGGGCCAGTGCTGTATCGGAGTGTAGGGGCCAGTGCTGTATCAGAGTGTAGGGGCCAGTGTTGTATCAGAATGTAGGGGCCAGTGCTGTATCAGAGTGTAGGGGCCAGTGTTATATCAGAGTACTAATATGGCTCCTAAGTTATCTTTGGGGCGGATTCTACCATCTGGAATTTTTTATTACCCAGCACCACTGATTCCTCTAGGATAGTAGAGGTCCTACTGTATAATGATCACCCTTGTAGATTTTATTGGACACATTTGTCTGCCAAATGAATAAGTGTAAATGTAAATTACTAAAATCTGTGCACAATTTTCCATTAAAATTGAGCACACCTTTCTTTCTGAGGTCATTACAGGTCAGTTCTCCTGCAGGATTTTAGAGTTGTATAATGTATGCAGGTTCTACTTTCTGCATTTAATTTGTTTGGTGCATATGGGGAAATGGCCACTGTGCCCTGGCCTGTCATTCAGAGGAACACCCAGCGCCTCCATCTGTCCTGTCGCATGCCTGCGCTGACAGCACACCTGCACATACTTTATTACCAACACATCAGTACAATGCATGCACGTTTATGACCATTTAAAAATAATGTCCACCAATATTCACAACATAGTGCTTCTGTCATATGATTGCTACATTTTGGTCAGTAATAGTAACTATGACAGTTCTCAGTGATCTGTAGGAGTGTTTTTAGATTGTACCAGTATCTAAAGAGCTAACTTAAAAGTGTTATTATTTGACCCAGGTGATATTTCATAGGTGCCCTGGGAGGACGTGGCACTGAATGGGGGGTGTGGTTTATTATATATGTCTGTTTATTATATATATCCTCTTTCATATGTAGGCAGATGTGAGCAGGAATAGCAGTCCTGAGCCACAGCAGTTTAAGCCACTCCAGGTTTTACTAGGAGCAGGTTAGAGCACCGACTGCAACCTGGCAGCTACACGTACCTGCTTGCAGTGAGACCTGGAGCGGCTCAAACGTCTGCCCCCTGGGGTTCTGTTTTCCGCCAGTGTCACAGGGAACGGGTGGGTGAATGATGACATTTTTAGAAGAGGCCGTTGGGGTCACCCCTGCAGGTTCGGACAGGTAGCAGGTGGCACTGTGCACACTGCTGTTGGGACCACCCCTGCAGGTTCTGACAGGTACCAGGTGGCACTGTGCACACTGCTTTCGGGTGTTTGAATGCCTCCTGGAACATGACGTATTATTGGAGGCTCTTGAGAAAGTGTGGAGATTCTGGTCTTTTCTTTTGCAGGTAGACGCACTCTGGACCACAAGCAGCTTCTCTGCTGCTCTACACAATGAGCTGCTATTTTCCCTCTTCATACTAGAGCTGCCAATAGCATCACTATGGACGGTGTGGCCCAGGCAGCTAGTAAACCTGCAATCTGTGCAGTCCCTGTGCAGACCTCGTAAACACATACAATCTGTAACTGTAATTTATTGACTATACATCTTCTGTGAAATTGTTCCAGGGAGTTACTTTGTTTATTGCTAGCATCAGACGTAATCTAGAGGACTACCATTGGATACAAACACACCCGCATACAAACTCCACCTGCAAACACACACCTCCACCTGCAAACACGCAGCTCCCCCTGGAAATACACATCTCCACTTGCAAATACATACCAGGTGAGGGGGTGTTTAAAACCCCATACACACCTGGATCACAGGTTTGTTCAAGTCCCCCTGTCTATGGACAGAGTGATGAAGAGAGGGAGAGGGAGGGAAAGAGAGAGAAGCAGACAGAGAGAGAGAGAGAAGCAGACAGAGGGAAAGAGAGAGAAGCAGACAGAGAGAGAGAGAGAGAGAGAGAGAGAGAGAGAGAGAGAGAGAGAGAGAGAGAGAGAGAGAGAGTGAGAGACAGAGAGAGACAGGCTCTGCACTGCACTTCAGAGGAGAAATCAATGAGGCCAGATACTCTGCACCATTCATTTTAAAGCCGTGCTATAAAAGCTGCCATTGAGCTGAAGGGGAGATGGATATCTAAGGAGCACTGCATTATCTCACTATAAGTGTCTGTGCTGTGAGGCAGGCTTTCTAGGAAACAGAGAGAGAGGTGATTATAGAGCTGGAATGGTCATGGTCTGCTCTCGTAACGCTGGCAGTTACACTGAGCTGCTACTCCTAACGGGCTGGAGGAAGGCGGTGCTGCCAGGAAGTACCCAGCGCAGAGTACTCACATACTGAGTGTGTGAGGAGAAACAGCTGTGGGGTGGAGTTTCACAAACAGGAGTTTGAGATACAGAAGCGGGTGGAGTTTGAGAAACAGAAGGGGTGGGGTTTGCGATAGAGAAGGAGGTGGGGTTTGAGATAGAGGAGGGGTGGAGTTTGAGAAAGAAGAGGGTGGAGTTTGATATACAGAAGGGGTGGGGTTCGAGGTAGAGAAAGGGGTGCAGTTTGAGAAAGAAGAGGGTGGAGTTTGAGAAACATAAGTGGGTGGAGTTTGATAAACAGAAGGCGTGGGTTTTGAGATAGAGAAGGGGGTGGAGTTTGAGAAAGAAGAGGGTGGAGTTTGATATACAGAAGGGGTGGGGCTTGAGATAGAGAAGGGGGTGGAGTTTGAGAAAGAAGAAGGTGGAGTTTGAGAAACAGAAGGTGTGGGGTTTGAGGTAGAGAAAGGGGTGGGGTTTGATAAACAGAATTTTATCGCACAACCTTGAACAAATGACAACACAACACATCACGTCACGCTAATGGCATAGCAACAGCCATTGTGTCATGGTAACAGCATAGCAACCACCCTGTACAAGCAGCAGTTTAAGAAGGATCAGCATATAGTGTCTCTAAGCATGAATATGATTGATTTATATTTATATTACATTATGTTACAAATTAATAGCACCTTGTGTGGGGTCAAAGAGCTCTGAGTGGGCTTGTTTCAGGAGCAGGATCAACAGAAGAGTCTTTAAAGAGGACACACTTTGGTCAAGTGTTTATCTTGGAGTTCAATTCTTTTGTCTGTTTTATAAAAGGGTAGTGACCGAGTGAGTTCTCTTTCATGAAAACTGAAAGAATGTCTTAGTGTTTAAAAGGTCTTGGGATTGTAGGAGCTGGATATTGATCTGAGCAGAAATCTATGTTTGATACATGTACCATACTTCATACTACATACAGTACACTGACACCGCTGTATACTGTCTCTCTCTATGACCCCTCTTTTTCTCTCTCTCTCTCTCTCCCTCTCTCCCCTCTCTCGCTTTTTCTATTACCCCTCTCTTTCTCTTTCTCCCCTCTCTCCCTTTCTCTATCACCCCTCTCTTTCTCTTTCTTTCCTTCTCTCATCACCCCTCTCTTTCTCCCTCTCTCCCCTCTATCCCTTTCTCTATCACTCCTTTCTTTCTCTCTCTCCCTCTCTATCACCCCTCTCTTTCTCTCTCTCTCTATCCCCCCCTCTCTCCCTCTGTCCATCCCCCTCTCTCTCTGGCCCTCCTCCCGTCTATCACTCTCTCTCTCTTTCTCTCTCTCCCTCCCTCTCTCCTCTGTAGAGGTATGCAGCTGAGCATGCAGTTGGATTCACAAGCTGGTACTCCAGTGGAGCGCTCGATTCTCATAGATTGCGAGGCTGCGATTGGCTGTAATTTATACTTGAGGACAGAGTGTGACCGCTTTGCTGAGAGAGACTGAAGTGGGGGTCAGGAGGGCTGTTTGAGAGGCAATGAGAGAAGAGACTACCATGAAATTGGTAGGAAAAGAGCCGTTTGTCAGAGACGCTGCTGGAAACATGGTCCTTTTTTCTCCACAGTGGCTGTTTTTGTGTTTGCATGTTATCGTGTACACATGTGTGCGATGGCATGTTAGTGATCGACAGTGTTATTGAGTAGAAGGGAGGAAGCTTGTGATGATGTGCCCAAGGGCATTGTGGGAATCAGGTACAGGAAGGTTGTAAAGCACGAGAGAGAGAATTTGTGCTGCAGGCGTCTGGAAGATAACCTGCTCTCTCTTCCCATAGATACAGAGCATGCGTGTCTAAGATCCTCATTTGACCCCTGCCCTGTACTTCATTACTCTTCTAGAACATTTTTTACTTTAATATTGCAGTTCATTAGCAAGATAAGCACACATTTTCATTTTCGATGTTGAACAGTTGGCAATTAATCTGCATCGTTGAAGTATTTTTTGCTTTACAAGGTCACGAGCAGCCTAATCATGTCTAATGTGCTGAAACCCTGTGGGTGATTGTGCTTGCAATCCCTCACTGTGTCTGTGCAGCTCAGCCGCTCCAAGTAACAGCATTTTTCATTGTGCATGAGACGTTTTCTCTTCATCTTTTAAAAAGCCATTTACAAACTGCTCCCTCCTATTCATCAGGTACTGGCGTACAGTGCTCTGTAAGCTCTGTTGTAGCTCTGTAGCACTGTTAGCACAGCTGTTGCTATTCTGCAGCTATTCTGTATCAGGACTCAGTCCTTGGATGGTTTTGACAAGGAACCTTTTAGCATTGCTTTTACCTTCTTACTAGTCTAGTTTTATTCTAGTCTAGTCTGGTCTTAATTAACTGATTTAATTAGGCTTACCTGTTTTTGTGGTCTTTTTTGTTGTATTTATTTGTAATGCTTCTTACTGCCTTTTAGTCTTATCTTTTTAATGATCTGTTCTTTTAATTTATTCTCTGTGAAGCACTTTGTGTTGCACTAAGGTGTATGAAATGTGCTATAAAAGTTGATTGATCTGATTGATTGATTGATTGATTGATTGACTGTAACGTTAGCTCTGTTAGTACTGCTGTAGTTCTGCTGTGACCTGCTGTAGCTCTGTTAGCCCTGCTGTAGCTCTGTTAGCTCTGCTGTAGCCCTGCTGTAGTTCTGTTAGCTCTGTTAGCTCTGTTGTAGGCCTGTTAGTCTTGTTGTAGCTCTGTTAGCTCTGCTGTAGCCCTGCTGTAGTTCTGCTGTAGCCATGTTGTAGCCCTGCTGTAGCTCTGTTGTAGCCCTGCTGTAACTCTGTTAGCTCTGTTAGTCCTGCTGTAGCTCTGTTGTAGCCCTGCTGTAACTCTGTTAGCTCTGTTAGTCCTGCTGTAGCTCTGTTGTAGCCCTGCTGTAACTCTGTTAGCTCTGTTAGTCCTGCTGTAGCTCTGTTGTAACTCTGTTAGTCCTGTTGTAGCTCTGTTAGCTCTGCTGTAGCCCTGCTGTAGTTCTGCTGTAGCTCTGTTGTAGCCCTGCTGTAACTCTGTTAGCTCTGTTGTAGCTGTGTTGTAGCTCTGTTAGCTCTGTTGTAGCCCTGCTGTATCTCTGTTAGCCCTACTGTAGCCCTGCTGTAGCTTTGCTGTAGCTATGTTAGCCCTGCTGTAGCTCTGTTGTAGCCCTCTTGTAACTCTGTTAGCTGTGTTGTAGCTGTGTTGTAGCCCTGCTGTAGCCCTGCTGTAACTGTGTTAGCTCTGTTGTAGCCCTGTTAGCTTCGTTGTAGCTCTGTTGTAGCCCTGTTAGCCCTGTTGTAGCTTTGCTCTAGCTCTGTTATCACCACTGTCCGCCCTTAGCACTATTAGCACAGTGATCGATAACTCGAGTGCAGGTTCGAGCTCATCGATGTGCAGACTTCAAGGGGTGGGTGTTCTGTGCCGCTCTGTGAGCACATTGATATTTGCAGCAGTCTGTAATCCTCTGAACTATTGCTAACCTGAGAATTGTCTGTTTAAACAGTTCTGAAGTGATGCTTTTTCAAATGGCTCATTCATGTAGTAAAATCCATAAGCATTTAGTGCGTAATATACAAGGCGAAAAGGAAAGTCTCCTTTCCAGTGTTCCTGCTGTTGATTCTGTGTCGTTGATATTAGCGCTGGGAGGATTAGCACGTGCAGGTAATGAGGGTGACTGGGATAAGCCCGCGGATCAGTGCCACTGCTGCTTTAATGAAAGGAAGTTGCGCTGGAAGCATGTTTGTTTGGGTCGGGCGGTGGGACATCCTCTGCTGGCCACGCCAGTATCAGGGTAATCCGGACCTTTCATATGCTAGCATTAAACAAGCCCTGTGGTTTCCTAATTGGATAATGCTTAGATTAGCATCAGCACAACACAACTTGCTGACATCACCTCTCTCTATCGCCAACAGGGTGATTTAGAGACTTAGCAGAGCCACCCTGTTGGTTCAGGGCTGTGAAAACACATCTCTATTCACCCAGAGTATAATGTCAGGCCCTCCTTTCCAACCCCCAGGGCTTTATCACAGGGACTGGCTGATGGAGATATCTGTCACTCAAAAAAGCAGGCCAGAGCGCTGTGTGATTTAATCCAAATATGCAATATGCCTGAGATATTCATATCAGCAGTACTGCAAATATCACTCATGTTGTCATTGCATGAAAAGTATCAAATATTTGACCAGATATTAACTGAATAATAACATCTAAGAAGATTTTCATCAGTTGGGGATCATGGCCTGTCAGATGCTTGGGTGCTTAGTGTTCGCCCAGAATCTCCACACTTGTCTTCTAGGGCCCTTTTGCCCGACGAAGAGGACGTCTTCCTCAGAGCATTCAGTCAGGGAGAAGAAAGGACAGCCGTGTGTGTGTGTGTGTGTGTGTGTGTGTGTGTGTGTGTGTGTGTGTGTGTGTGTGTGTGCGTGTGCATGTGCATGTGTGTGCGTGTGTGTGTGTGTGTGTGTGTGTGTGATTGGCTGAATTACCTGTTCTCCTCATTATATATTCTCATGTTCTTGATTGGCTGAATGGCTTGTTTTCCTCATTGTGTATTCTTATGTTCTTGATTGGCTGAATGGCCTGTTCTCCTCATTAGGTATTCTTATGTTCTTGATTGACTGAATGGCCTGTTCTTCTCATTATATATTCTTATGTTCTTGATTGGCTGAATTACCTGTTCTCCTCATTATATATTCTCATGTTCTTGATTGGCTGAATGGCTTGTTTTCCTCATTGTGTATTCTTATGTTCTTGATTGGCTGAATGGCCTGTTCTCCTTATTAGGTATTCTTATGTTCTTGATTGACTGAATGGCCTGTTCTTCTCATTATATATTCTTATGTTCTTGAATGGCTGAATGGCCTGTTCTCCTCATTATGTATTCTTATGTTCTTGATTGGCTGAATGGCCTGTTTACCTCATAATAAAATAAAATAAAATAAAATAAAAAAGAGAAGCTGTCAGACAATAATAATGTGGGGTCAGTCAGACAGTGAGTTTTTGGAGGCATAGAGGTTGGGGGGACGCTCTTGTTTGTGCTGCAGTTTGCTGTAAAATGAATCGGTTAAATAAAGTGCGTTGGTGAATGTGGTTTTTTGGTTACTGAAGCTGTGCAGACGGGACCCCAGGAAGTGATAGCAGGCGTCAGGGCTACCCAGGGGTTCCAGAAAGGCCCATAATCTGCACATGATTGACACAGGGTAATAGACTCATTTACAAACAAAGCATGCTGTTTGGCACCAAGGTCTTATTCAGGCATAAAGATCAACTGGGGGGGTCTGGTTTTGTCAAGCAATTTGCTTTTCCTATTAGAGAACTGATTAATCAACAAATGAGGTTTCCAGGCAGCGTTGCCATGCGATGTTGCCAGGCAATTGACGGCTGTAGTGGGTACATTTTCTGTTCATTATCTCATGGTTGGACAGACAGAGGCGGTGTGGGACAGGAAATAGACTCAAAATCAGCTCAGAGATCAAGTTTCTCCCTGCCATTGCTGCTGCTTCAGCGCTCACACACCCCTAAATCACATGCCACAAGGATAGGCAGACAGTCAGTGTCAAGTTTGGCACTGGGCAACATGTTCAGTTTAGAGACTAAACTCAATGGATCCTGATTGGGCCAGGCAACTAATGTGGCTCATCAGAGCCAATCGGAAGAGCCAAGTAGGCTTGTTCGTGAAGTAATGGTTGCAATGGTTGCGCAGGTGTGGTGCCATGTGATGGTCATGACAATGATGTGCAGTATGGTGATGAAGTGAGACGTTTAGAGATGGCATTTGGGAGATTTCCGGGGGGCTGGTACTGGTGGGGTGTGGAATTCTGTCTCTCTTATATCACAGCCCAGTCACGTTTTTCAGTATTAAGAACATCTGGCCTTTTACATAATGTGTTCCCAGCCATCCCTCAGTGTGAGATGAGATCGCTCCGCTGCCACGGTCAGGCTGGGTGCGAGCTGCTAACCAGCTCATTATGATTCTCAGGGATACAGAATAACAGTCATTTGTGCCTAAGTCTTAAATACTACTTTCTACTCGATGACAAATTCTTCTGTTTTGCAAACAGTTGTATGATAGTTAGCAGTGTTATTTTTCATGGTAAACAAGCAGCCAACGTGAATGAGATGCAGAATGATGCTTGCTGTTGTAGTGAAGTTGAGACAGGCTGTTTCATTCTGTTTCCTGCTGTTCTCTGCTATTTCCAGGGTTCCTTCTTTCTGACCTATATTTGCTGTCAAATAGTCTTTTCTTCTGAAATACATTATAGATGTACCAGAATATATTATAGGTTAGGGGATGATAATGCTCCCAATAACTGATCTGGGATCTGCTGTGTTTGTCCTAGAGGTATCTACAATGCATCTTATTCAAAAACATGACTGATCCAAAATCATTTTTTGTCCATCTTTAGTATTTTGTAGTAACTGTAGTGTTGCCACTTTCAGTTCTAAAAATTTGAAGTAAAATAAGAAAAATTATTTCTGAGATCATATTTGCAACTGTATGCATGAAGTATCTGTGTGTGTTTAAAACATATAGTTTAGTGCCAGTTACTGTCAGTTAAAATGAATCTTTTCTTTTGATCTTTGTCTCATCTCACTCATGAGTGAGCTCTGAACAGAACATGGAACCAAGGTGCTCTATATCTTCTAAAGGGTTAACTGTGTTTATCTCCCTCTATTGCTGTCTCTCTCTCTCTCTCTCCCTCTCCCTCTTTCTGTCTCTTTCTCTCAGGCACAACTCGGCAGCCCAAAGAGGGGGAAGTTCCTGGGGTGGATTATAATTTTGTGACCGTTGATCGTTTTATGGAACTGGAGAAAAGTGGAGCCTTACTAGAGAGTGGAACCTATGAAGGTGAGAACATTCTCTCACGTGCGCACGAGCTGATTTACGCCGTATTCTAACTTGTGTTGCGCAGATGCTTATCTCAAAATGTGGGTGGTACAGGGCATGATATTCTAATTACCTGTTTCTTGTACCTGCCCCCCGGGTTGCCAGGTATCTACTAAAAAAATGTTTGTGGGGTTATGCGTTTTCAACGTGTCAGTGACAGTGCCTTTAATAACCGCATTTGCCTTTAGGAAAATCCTGCCTTTGTGCATCGTAGTTTCTCTTGCATGACGGGGTATAGGCATGCAGTGAATGCATTATTACATCGCATTGATAAAATTATCATAGCTTCTATTGATGACTGGGATATACCCGTCACACAATCAAAAGTAATAATTGCTGGACAGTGGTTGCACGCAATATTATTAGGTAAACAAATAAATCGTTGGATCGACTGAAATTTTTTTTTTTTAAATCAAATCTTTTTTTAATGATTTACCTAATAAAGTCATGTAGCCTACGGTGGTTGAACACAATAGCCTATATGCAATGTCTTCAACTTAATCATTTTGGAGAAGCTGTGCTGACGCAAATCGTCTCTGTGTCAAAGCGAATATGATCCAGACACTGTCTATCAATTAATCCATCTAATATGTGTCTGGTAGGATATACCAGACGGTTAATCATAGCCTGCTTTTTTATTTTTTATTTATTTTTTATGACAGCTCTCTGATAATTGCAAGTTAGCTATGCAAAGGAAAATATGACCAATATTATGTTAAAATAACATGCACTCTAATATCCGTTTATGCGAAAGATACTGTATTTTTCATAATAATCTATTGGCGGCGCTAGACATAAACAACTTTGTTCGGAAAAAAAGGTTGCGCGTGTAATGCCGCGTATCTACTGGAGAGACGCTTAAAACAGCGGATAAGTCAAATGTCTGAATCACAAATAGCTTAAGCTACGCGGAATTTCGGGAGTAAGTCCCATTTGCGCGTGCTTATCTCAACTCTGAATCTGGCCATAAGTCCTCATTGGGCTCCATACCCATTTAAAAAGCGCACACATGAACCACATGATCCCTCTCCAGAGAGAGAGGAGGGGAGCTGAAATCCTAATGGATGCTTCATCTGCCCGGGCCTCTCTATTGAGCGCGCAGCTGTGGGGCTGCTACACACACATCTGTCACACACATCTGTCTGAGGCAGCCTCTTGAAATTACCTTTGTTCCCAGGTCCAAAAAAAATGTTTGTGTGTGTGTGTGTGTGTGTGTGTGTGTGTGTGTGTGTGTGTGTTTGTAGATAACTATTACGGCACACCCAAGCCCCCTGCAGAGCCCACTCCCCTGCTGCTGAATGTGACAGACCAGCTGTTGCCGGGCGCCAGACCCAGTGCAGAGGGGAAGAGGAAGAGGAACAAGTCTGTGAGCAACATGGAGAAGGCCGGCATCGAGCCTCCGGAGGAGGAAGAGGAGGAGAGGCCTGTCGTCAATGGCAATGGCGTCGCCATCACCCCAGGTCTGGGTGGCCATAGCAAAGCGTAACAAACAATCACATTTTAGCCTGTCAGGAGAGCACCAAGGGCCACAGCATAGTAGCAACCACAAGAATCACAACACCAAACCAACAGGGGGACAGCGTAGTAACAGCATACTAACCTTGCCATAACAGGAACGGCATAGTAACAGTTTACAGTGTAATCTGGACATCTCCCCAGGATCTGGTTAAATTAAGCAAGAGATATCACTGTTGATGTATCAGAGTAATTGAGGCCTTTCTCTACTTGCAAAACTCAGACTGTATGGCTGTTAGGCCAGCCTTCTCCCTCAGAGAGGGTTTAAGGCACCCTGCTCCCTGCTCCAGAGGTCAGCTCTGACTCTGCCCCCCCCCCCCCCCCCCCCCCCCCCCGTGCACCCCCAGAATCCAGCGAACAGGAGGATAAAAGCACCGACGTGTCGGGGGAAATGGCCCCCCAACCCTGCCCGGTCGACCCCCCCCATCTTCACCCCCACAGAGGCCCCCAGAGAGGAGGGAGAACCCCCAAAATCACCCCCAAAACTCGATGACAACGATGAGCTGGGACCCCTGCCAGACAACTGGGAGATGGCCTACACCGAGAAGGGAGAGGTCTACTTCATAGAGTGAGTTTACTCCATCCCTACTTTCATAAGTCAATTCCATCCTTACTCTAACCTGAGATACAGTGTATATGCTTTCACAAGTCTACTCCATCACTACTCTAACCTGATATACAGTGTATATGCTTTCACAAGTCTACTCCATCACTACTCTAACCTGATATACAGTGTATATGCTTTCACAAGTCTACTCCATCACTAATCTAACCTGATATACAGTGTATATGCTTTCACAAGTCTACTCCATCACTACTCTAACCTGAAATACAGTGTATATGCTTTCATAAGTCTACTTCATCACTACTCTAACCTGAAATACAGTGTATATGCTTTCATAAGTCTACTCCATCTCTACTCTAACCTGTGATTCTGTGTTACTACTGTGCTATTACTATAGGAGAGTACCAGAGAGAGAGAGTGAGAAGAGGGAGAGGGAGAGACAGACAGAGAGAGGGAGGGAGAGGAGTGGGAGAGACAGAGAGAGAGGAAGAGACAGAGTCAGGGGGGAGTGAGAGAGAGAGAGAGAAATGGAGAGAGTGATGAGGGTATCATGCTCATTCAAAGAGAAAGCAATTCTGAGTGTTTTAGTGAGTGGTGCTTCATTAATTAAGTCATTGTGATTGGGAGATGCCCCACATTGAGCGTGTCAGACTGTCTCTAACGTGATGCCATGCAGGTCACACAAGGCTGGTGTATTTCTCCAAGTTCTTGCGGCGTATGCTTTGGGATTGATTAAGGAGCTGCGTACAGTGGGAGAAGTCGGGACTCGGTCAGATAAGGCTGTATTGATTATCTCCAGGCAGTTCCTAAACTCTCAGATCAACCTCATCTTCTGTTCCTAACAGGCCTGGAAATCGAATTTACAATTACAGCCGCAATTTATAACACTCTATTTTAGTTATTTATCCGTCTGATTTAAGCTCTCACTGGTTTTGTTGTGATATCGATTAGTACGGGGGGCATCGTGTCAAGTATTTGTGGACTTAATATCTCCTTTAAATTGCATGTTTAATGGCTGAGTCTGGATGCTGTCGACTCTGGTCTGGCCAACTGGAAAAAGAAAGTTGGCTGAACAGCATTCTATAGTGATAACCCTTTTTCTATGTGGACAAATCAGCACTTGATGGCAGTGAATCATACTTCAAATGGTTTGTTGCTGTGCTCTGATTGGGGGATTTCACAAAAATGACCACCTATCAGATTTGTTCAGACACCACAGATTCTATAAACTCACCAGATACTCAGCTCCTACATTCCTTCCATCCTCTCTGCTGTTTAGCTACATGAGGTTCTACTCGGTTACAGGAATTCCTGGTGCTGTATTATTTTCACAAGGTGAATCTAATAGGAATGTTTCTGCTCCAATGGAAGGGGGACAGATCCCCCGGGGCTTAGAACACAGAGCTGAGTGTCCGGTAGGTCTGTAGAACGTGGGGGTAACCAGGCTGAATTTGGGGGGGGCAGATAAAATGGGGCCTGCGCATTGAATAGTGTGAAGGATCCGCCCATGCCGAACGCGGGAGGAAGAGGGGCGTCACCTGACCCCAAGAGGAACTTCCTGTGAACTTCACTCACCGGTCACTGGGCGTGACTGAGCATTTTGTGTTCTGTGTTCTAGGTTCTGAGAGGACAGGAGCTCTGCTTCAAAAACACCAGCTCTCACACCTATTCCTACAGCACATCATAGTTACCGATTCAAGTTTAGAATATATTTTTACATTTTCCCAATGGTATACCATGGGATTTAGACCACGCCTTCAGGACTGTTACCTTTTAACAGATGATTCCTCTCAAGCTGTTTCTGTTTACCTTTCCTGATAAACAATAAAACTATTGATTTGCCCAAGAACCAAGACCAATGGGTAAAATTAACGACTGTATTTTGAGATAGCATTATTATTCTTTGCATCACAAATCGGTGCAGTATTTTCCTATATCCACATTTATAATTACAGAAGTCAATATGTCACGCGACAGTTCTGCTCATGAAACGGCACAGAATTTTCCATAAATTCATTATCTAGGCTGAGTCATGTGTTACGCTCTTTAAGTTTATGCTTTTTAATGTTGAATTGTTTTGACTAAATCAGGTAGTATCTTTAAATGAATTACATTCTGTAACGTGATGAGAAGGAAACGCTACAACGTGAGATATAATTCAGAGAAAGCTTTGGGATTATGATTATTGGCATCCTTATTAAACAAGCTCACTTTGTTGTCTATTTTGTCATTATCATTCCAATGATCATTCTCATTACAATAATTATTGTAGGCTACATATTGGTCTTGATTATTCAGCGAATTAATGGTTTGATTGTTAATCAAGAAAAATAAATGGAAACAGGTTGAGGGTATCCCTCCATTTTTCCAGCTCACCGGCCACCATTACATATATTGCACAATTTGAGCTGCTGGAGGGCTCATTCGGTTAAGGCACCACGCTGTGCTGCATGGTTGAGCTTCACAGCTTTGGATCGAATCCAGACCATGCCAGTGCCGACTGGCCGGTAGCTTCAAAGGGCGATGCACAATTGCCACCTGCGTCACCCAGGGTATGGGTGGGTTCAGTCGGACGGGGGTCCGCGTTTCATCGCTCTTGGGCCAGCCCCGCTGGCCGATAAGGGTGCTCGTAAGAATGCACATATGTATTATAATGGGTGCATATGTGGTGCTGTTTTGTATTTTGTACTATAAGCGTGTCAAAGACAAGTTTTCATAAATAGCACTTTTAGCACTATAGCACTTTTGAATGCGAACTGAATTTACCCTCCTGTCCTGTGTGTAAAGAGGCGGAATGTACCGTGTGCAATGTGTTCTAGCACAGGGAGGCAGAGATGGCATCATGATGATATCTGTGCCCAATTAAATTATTCCCCCAAGCAAGGAGTGCAATTAAACACCTCAGTATCTACAATAAGCACACAGATTCTGCACCTACCTGTGAAGACACACACTCCGTGTCTACGATTCAGTTCAGAACAGAACTGGCACGTTTTTGTGTTGCTAAGCAATTCAGCCTTTCATCTCACCTGTTCATTCTGGAATGTGTACCTGCGCTTTCAGCTTACTGGTGTGGAGGAATGGCTAGGAGGCTATATGAGTACCTGTGTAACATGCTTCAATCATCATTCAGCACATCAGAATGCCACCTGCTGAGTTATTCATTTATTGTATGGAGTACTGTATCCCAATAACATTTGAATGGTTAATTCTACTGCTAGTTGAAAGATTTTACTCTGAACAACTTATATGACTTACCACCCTAAGCTTTCTGTCTCTCTCTCTCTCTCTCTCTTACTCTCTCCATCTCTATCACTCCAGTCATAACACTAAGACGACATCGTGGTTGGATCCGCGGCTGGCAAAGAAGGCGAAACCGCCAGAGGAGTGTAAAGAGGACGGTGAGCGTGTGTCTGTGTGTGTGTATTCGCCCACTTCAGTGTACAGCTCAGTTCCCCTGCTTTGGGTGGATTTGCTCTGGCTGTGATTCATTGTTCAGGCGAGTTTGAAGTGCTTTTTTAGTGAAGCTCATTTTAATAACTCAGTGCTGCTCTCATACTGGAGCCTGTAGCGGCTGCTCTGCTTGTGTCAGGTTCCAGCCGCGCAACTACCGCTGCTCTCAGAGAGAGACAGGCTTAATAGAGACAGCACAAGAGCCTTTACTCCCTCTCTCTACCTCCCTCCCTCCTTCTCTCTCTACCTCCTTCTGTCTGTCTCTACCTCTCTCTACTTCCCTCCCTCCTTCTCCCTCTGCATCCCTCTCTACCTCCCTCTGTCTCTCCCTCTCTCTACCTTCATCCCTTTCTACCTCCCTCCTGCCTTCTCTCTCTACCTCCCTCCCACCTTCTCTCTCTACCTCCCTCTGTCTGTCTCTACCTCACTCTACCTCCCTCCTGCCTTCTCCCCCCCCCTTTCCTTAAGGCCACACTTCATCTACTGTGAAAGGTTCACTTTAACATTATCACAATACATATTAATATATAATATAATCATATTTATATATAATATATTAATTATGATTATAATATCAGTAGTCATAATTATAACTATTATGGACTTGCGTGAAGAGATAATGATGGAGGAAGGAAGCAGGTGACCCCAGCAGGTGTTATGTTGTACTCCAGCCCTGGAGGGCTGCAGTGCCTAAAAGTTTAACTCCAGTCCTGGAGGGCCACAGTGTCTGCAGGTTTAACTCCAGTCCTGGAGGGCCACAGTGTCTGCAGGTTTAACTCCTGTCCTGGAGGGCCACAGTGTCTGCAGGTTTAACTCCAGTCCTGGAGGGCCACAGTGTCTGCAGGTTTAACTCCAGTCCTGGAGGGCCACAGTGTCTGCAGGTTTAACTCCAGTCCTGGAGGGCCACAGTGTCTGCAGGTTTAACTCCAGTCCTGGAGGGCCGCAGTGTCTGCAGGTTTAACTCCAGTCCTGGAGGGCCGCAGTGCCTAAAAGTTTAACTCCACTCATGGAGGGTTGCCGTGTCTACATGTTTAATCCCAGTCCTGGAGGGCCACAGTGTCTGCAGGTTTAACTCCAGTCCTGGAGGGCTGCAGTGCCTCCAGGTTTAACTCCAGTCCTGGAGGGCCGCAGTGCCTGCAGGTTTACCCCAGTTCTGGAAGGCTGCAGTGTCTATAAGGTTACCTCCAGTCCTAGAGGGGGTGCTGTGTCTGAAAGTTTGTTTTGTGGTGTTCAGAAAGCAGCTGTATGCTAGAGCTTATAATGACGTCCAAGCAGTGAGACCGGAGAAAGTTATGATTGCACTCAAGTCACGACAGCTAAAGTCAAGCACCCAATTCTGCGGAACAGGGTTGGTTTCACCTGAGAGAGGCTATAAATGTGTATATAAATGTGCTTCCTGGAATAAGCATCAGGAGACATTCTGTATGGCTTATAATTACACAAAATTATTCATTTGCAAACTTAGCAGACTTGGGTCAGACAATTATTTGGAATGTTGTAACCTTTTAGACACTAAAATTCCTGCAGATTACTATCAATTAAAAATAAAAATTCATTTTCTAACTAATGTTTAGAACACAGCTCTTCTTTCATATAACATGTCGATGCCATTGTACCTTTGGTTTGAACCTTCCCAGTGATCTGCGGGAGTTTTTCAAATGTATACTGTATGTGACCCAAGTCTGCAGTGTATGTTTTCCGTGGTATTATCCATTAAAACATATGAATATGTAGTGAATTAATATAATGAATACAATATGATATGAAGTATCGTGAAGTAACTTAAAGCCTGCTGTACGCCCCTCCCCCCACCCTAATATCGACAGGCTTCGACTGTAGAAAGTTCCACTGCCTTTCTGCTTCTTCCAGGGTCTGTATTGAGGGGCGGCGGCGGGGGGGGGGGGGGGGGTTATGTTGTGAAGAAAGAGAGCGGTGTGTTCTGAGTAAAGAGAGTAGGACAGCAGCTACAACACACACACACACACACAAACGTTTATCTGCACTGTGTGTGTGTGTGTGTGTGTGTGTATATGTCTGTGTGTATATGTGTGTGTGCTTGAGTGTGTGGTGTGTATGCGTGCGTTCCTGTACATGTGTGTGCATGTGTGTGCGTGTGTGTGTGTGTGTGTGTGCGTGTGAGCATGTGTATGTGCATGTGTGTGTATGTTTGTGTGTGTGTGTGCATGTGCATGTGTGTGCGTGTGTGTGTGCAGGGGATGCTGATAGACTATCAGGGGCTCAAAGAGTCTTCAGTTCAGACTGCGGCTTCCTCCTGCGGTTTCCATGGAAACTGTCTCCCTTTGCTAGAGGACAGGTCTGGTGATTTAAGGTGGTTCCAAACAAACAGCAAAGATTTAAGGTGGCCAGCGCATTATTTAATCCCATTTTCACTGTGTGTTATGCAGTGTTTATGAAATGATCAGTTTCAGCTGAATGCCATACTGTGTTTTGGTTAGAGGAAGACAGCGGGGTAAAATAAGGCAACACTGGTATGAAAAACACAAAACATACACACTGAGGCCACTGGAATGGGGTTTTTATATGAAAGGCTGCTATAAAACAAGGCTCTCTAACTCCAGAATAGCGTAGCTTTGTTAGGACTGTTTAGAACCAGGCCACAGGAAGCAGCCGAAAAGCCGCTTGGTTCCCGCATACGGATGGCTGTAACACCAGGGTCCACCATCTTGCAGCCAAATTGATTCTGCAGCATTGTTCCAAGGTGAAACCCCATTAGTGAGCCAGATAGATCCAGTCCAGTACCACACCTGTGCCCCATTATTCCCCATAGCTGATGAGAAGGCTGTAGAGAAGGTCTGTTTCAGTAGCACCATTCTTATCAGGCCCGGGGTTATTACAGCCCGCTATCACAGAGGAACAAATTCAATCTATCCACACCATGCTCTGCCCTTCATTTTCTGCAACTCACGCAGTGGTCAGTGAAATTACTTAAAATTTGCAGGGTCAGTGTTCAGTGTTCAGTGTTCAAGGTGAAGTACTTCATATTGTACTGAATATGGCCTCAAGTCTCATTTGCCAAAGCTCAATTAGGTTCTATCATGAGTGAATTCCTTCTCTGTGATTTGAGAATGTGATTCCAGCTGTGTTCAACAGACAAAATTAGAAAAGACCTGTAAAATATTAATGCGGTTCAGAGCAGGAAACTTATTTAAATCTCACTGCTGGGCAGTGTTTTATTCAGTAAGATATGGAGAAATGGAAATTAAGAAACACTGAGCAAAGTGTGCGTGCGTGCGTGCGTGCGAGCGTGCGTGCGTGCGTGTGTGTGTGTGCGTGCTTGTGTGCATGCTAGCGTGGGTGCGTGCGTTTGTGCTAATCTTGTTCTGCAGTGAGTTTCAATCATATAGCTGTCTTACTCTGGTGGCTTCATGTTTACAGCTGACAGAAATGTGGTTCAGGTTGCTTTCTGTTCATTAGATTTCCCATCAGGCAGCAGGCAGCAGGGGGTAGTGGGGGGGGGGTCTCATTCTGAAACATTAAGCGTGCGAGAGGATGTTTCTTTTTCCACAAAGATGCTCTTTGATCACAATGAACAAGAGTCTGACAGCCTGAAGTAGCTTGTTCACACAGTGTGTTGTGAAGTGGTATATTCATATGTGGAGTGTGGTGATGTGGTATATTCATATGTGGAGTGTGGCGATGTGGTATATTTGTATGTGGAGTGTGGTGATGTGGTATGTTCATATGTGGAGTGTGGTGATGTGGTATATTCATATGTGGAGTGTGGTGATGTGGTATATTTGTATGTGGAGTGTGGTGATGTGGTATATTCATATGTGGAGTGTGGTGATGTGGTATATTTTTATGTGGAGTGTGGTGATGTGATATGTTTGTATGTGGCTGGATTGATTGAGGGGCATTTCTCAGTTGCTACACGCGTTGCATGCACTAGTTCTAATTTGACGCATTTTGTAATATTGTTCCACTTATTTTTACCAAAAAGCTACACGCGCTTCAGGTGGAAATGCGAACAAAACAAACAAAACATGTCACATGAGTATGATAGCTGATTATTTTCAATATTATGTCTGGTGGAGACACTCATAATATTCTTATAAATGCTAAGTGAATCCCTCCATGACATGATTTGTAAAATGGGGCAGTCCATGCCAAGAACATCAAACGCTAATGGAGAAATTTACATATTTGTGTCATACCGCCCACCCCCTCCAGAAATAGAGCCGTAATCCATATTGTAATTAGTATAAGACATATTATGAGACGTAATCCATCCACAGAATGTTCCTAATATCTGCTGTATCTGTGAATCGCCATTTTATATCATGTTCCAAACATCACTGCCCCCCCCCCCCTTTTCAGAATAGAGCTATAGACTGGAGGCTCTCAGATTGTGTTGGATTTATACATGTATAATGAGTATGATAGGCGGCACATTGAGTTGATAGTTTATATTCACACAGTAACTATAGGGGGTAGGTCTTATATATCCATAAACACACACACATGCACATGCACATGCACACACAGTGACTCACAGGTACACACATTCATAATACCCCCCACCACACTCACACTCTCTCACTTAAATACAGAATACTGGTGCTGCAATCCGCCTTATTTGAGTTCCATAATTGAGCCACAGTTCACCAAGAATCAATAGCCAAATTTATTAAACGTTTGCGTTGTATCAATACCAGTAATGGAGTTCACTATTTACTGATAAAACTAAGGTTAATTTAACATCATGTATGTTTCAATACAAGTATTGGTGTTGTTATATTTAATGAGAAAACTAATTGTACGAATAAAAAAACTTATTATTAATTGAAAATGGTTTTGATTCTGCAGATACTGTGTGAATGGCATTACAGTAAAGGACGTATCTATGGCTTTGGGAGCTGATGTATTCTTTCTCAGGTAATGTCAGTCCAATACTACATTCCTGTTTGTCATTTTTTTTTTTTTTTTCCAGAGCTTCCATATGGCTGGGAGAAAATTGATGACCCAGTTTATGGCAGTTACTATGTGGAGTAAGTATCATACTGCTATTGTAGTTATGGTCGTGTGTGTATGGGTTTTGTGTGTGTGTGTGTGTGGTGTGTGTTTCCCGTGCTGCGCTCTATGCGGTGCGTCTATTTTTAGCATGTCCGGGCAGCGTGTGCAGGACAGCGAGCACCGTTCTCTCCTGTCTGCTCAGCAGGAAACCCCTGAACAGCACATGCTACCATCATACATGCATCACACATGCAGCTGCCAGCAGTCACGTGTGTAACACGATACGATACGATACGATATATTTTTATTCATACGAGGTCAATCAAGCATCATACAAATCATGTAGTAATCAATTGAGGTAGTATGAAAAGGAAAACCCCAAAATAAGCCGCAGCCGCTGCTTTTGAGAGGGGAACCCAACACTCTACTTCACATGTGCATGCTGGGTGTGTGGGTTTGAGTTAGACGTGTGGCTGTACGCCCGTCTGCTGGCCGTCTGAAGGCTATTTCACTTGAAGCATGTGTAGCTAGTGACTCATTTTCTTACATTTGTCAAACTCTTTTTCACAGATGGGGAAATGTAAGTAATGCTGACATCTTACATAAGATGTACAAAACACAAGGAGCTCATTTATATCCTGCTGTTGAATTTTGGAGAGAGTGGGGTGTTCAGTGTTCCCCAGGTCTGTGGGACTGATTTGGGCTGATCTGTGGGCAGGGGCGTCGCCAGAGATATATGTTTAGGGGGGCTAAGCCTGTACTAGGGGGGTCTGGGGGCATGCACCCCCAGGAGAACTTTTTTCAAAAAGGCAGCCACAAAATGGTTGTTCCCCATGAATTTGGGAGCACCAATAAGCCTTAGATCAATAAATAATTTAGTTGTTGCAAAGATAATTTCTATAAATTGCTTACATATGTAGCAATAGGGTTGGGCTGATGTACGATACCATCGTCTATCAACTAAAATTTATCGGCATCGGCAACAGTTGACACATTGTGATGTCAAAGCCGATGTGTAGCCTATTCTAGTTTGACAGCTTATACAAATTGCCTCAATGGCAGCAGAATTAATTTAGGCCTGGCCTGTAGATTAAATTTAACCAGTGATTTGTTTTGTTTTTTTTGGGGGGGGGGGGGGGGGGGGGATTCCCTCAAAATTATACTCTCCCGTAAACTTCTCCCTATCATCAGAAAAAAAACTTTGAACTTTTGTAGCTTTATCAAAGCATCCTAACTTTATGAGTCAAATAAGTTACCTACGTAGCTATCTAACTGTAAACTATTATATGTCTTATCCAGGCTATCGCATTTTAGTTGAACAACTGTAGCCATCTCATATAAACCTAAAATGTGAACCAGTAACTGTTAAGCTATAGGCTATAGGAACTGGAAAGGCGATAGGAGCCAGGAGTTTCAGCAACTAACAACTAAAATTAATATGGTTCCCATAGGCTATAATGAAGACACTCCTGCCTTTTTCTAACAAACTAAGGGATTAACAGTCATATTTTCAACTCAGGTATACCCATAATACATGACTTTACTTAATACAAACAACGTTATAGTCAAGATTTCTTTTACACATCGTAGACTCTGGCTGCTCAACATAGTGGAAAACTTACTTATTTTTTTCGACATGGTATGGATCCAGCCTAGCAGTAGCACTTGAGAACAGACCTATGGAGCAAAAGCTTTTGTAGCTAACGTTAACTGTTCATTTTAAATTCTGTTAAGTGGTTTATGTTGTTACCGAACTTATTGAGCTCAAGTAGGCTACTAGGCTAGTGATTTGTTACAGCAGCATTGGAACGTTCATACTACAACCCACTCTCAGTCTGTAGCGGTCATTTGAATTGAGCGGTCACGCGGCTCTACCACACTGCACTCTAACCAATGGCTGCACTAGATTAAGCCTCCCCAGGGTCCTAGCGCCAGACTTTTCCGTGTGCGTTATGATTCTGGAGTGTCAATGGCACATTTTGTGAAATCAATCTGAAAAAAATGTAATGATTAAAACTAGTGGCTTAAAAAATATTTAGGGGGGCTACAGCAAATTTTATTTTTTCTAAAATAGGTCTGGCGACGCCACTGTTTGTGGGTCTGATTTGGGCTGATCTGAGGGCCTGATTTGGGCTGATCTGAGGGACTGATTCGGGCTGATCTGTGGGTCTGATTTGGGCTGATCTGTGGGCCTGTTTGGGGCTGATCTGTGGGCCTGTTTGGGGCTGATCTGTGGGTCTGATTTTGGCTGATCTGTGGGTCTGATTTGGGCTGATCTGAGGGCCTGATTTGGGCTGATCTGTGGGACTGATTCGGGCTGATCTTTGGGACTGATTTGGGCTGATCTGTGGGACTGATTTGGGCTGATCTGTGGGACTGATTTGGGCTGATCTGTGTACCTGATTTAGGCTGATCTGAGCTCTTCCTGTTTGTATCTCTCTTTGTTTCTGTCTGTCCTGCAGCCACATAAACAGAAGGACGCAGTTTGAGAATCCCGTCCTGGAGGCCAGGAGGCGTCTGCAACAGCAGCAGCAAATGCAGAGCCAAGGACTGTCCTCTCTGCCCCTCCCCTCCATGTACAGAGGTAAGTGCGCAGCCACGCCCACTGCCTATAGACACTCCCACTGCCCCTCCCCTCCACGTACAGAGGTAACTGCGCAGCCACTCCCACTGCCTATAGACACTCCCACTGCCCATAGACACTCCCACTGCCCCTCCCCTCCACGTATAGAGGTAACTGCACAGCCACGCCCACTACCTATAGACACTCCCACTGCCCCTCCCCTCCACGTACAGAGGTAACTGCACAGCCATGCCCACTGCCTATAGACACTCCCACTGCCCCTCCCCTCCACGTACAGAGGTAACTGTGCAGCCACGCCCACTGCCTATAGACACTCCCACTGCCCTTCCCCTCCACGTACAGAGGTAACTGCACAGCGACGCCCACTGCCTATGGACACTCCCACTGCCCCTCCCCTCCACATACAGAGGTAACTGCACAGCCACGCCCACTGCATATAGACACGCCCACTGCCCCTCCCCTCCATGTACAAAGGGTAACTTTAAATAGCCACACCCATTGCCTATAGACATGCCCTCTGTCACTCCCCTCCATGTATAGGTGTAACTATGTACTGTACAGCCACACCCACTGCCTGTACATATGCCCATTGCCACTCTCCTCCACGTACAGAAGGATCTATGCACAGCAACACCCACTGGCTATAGACTCACTCACTGTCCCACGCCCATTGGTTATGGAAGCACTTACTGCCTACAGACACACCTCTCCATATACTACAAAGACACCACTGTGTACAAGACATAAACCTCTTCATGCTCTTTTTCTCTCCTGTGTACAAACCTACCATTCAAGTGCTCTGTGAGTTTAACCAATAATATAGTGAAGTAAACAGATTTTTCTGAGTGTACCGCCCCCTGCTGTGAGGTGGAGGTGGGAGCATTTTACCCTCATCACTACTCTGATCAGCACGTCTGACTGAAGATTCAGTCATGCACTGAGTGTGTTTGCTGTGTGTCGGCCAATGAATGAGGGCCTCTGCTGTGTGGCACTGCTGCCAGCCAATGATGAGGGTCTCTCTGCTGTGTGACACTGCTGCCAGCCAATGAGTGAGGCTCTCTCTGCTGTGTGAAACTGCTGCCAGCCAATGAGTGAGGGTCTTTCTGCTGTGTGACGCTGCTGCCAGCCAGTGAGTGAGGGTCTTTCTCCTTTGTGACAGTTGAGGAGGGCCCCTCCTCAGCGACGTTACCTAGACCCAAACTGGCTCACTTGGGCCCCGCCCCCGAGCGTTCCCGCAGTCTCACCGACCTATCAGAGTTTTCCGAGGACAGGGCAGGAGTGTTCGGACTGCATGGTACGTCCCCTCCCCCACAGACATGCACCCCCTGGTGGACCGGGGGTATAAGTGCTTGTTATCACCAGCCAGCTTTGACTTGCCCTCGCCTGTCTGTACTTCTGTCCCTCCTTCCTGTCTGTCTGTACACAGGGCAGGTGGTCTGGCTGTTCGGCCCTCTGTCTGAGTCCTGCATGTTCCCTCTGCAGCTGGATCACATCACAGAGATATCTGCCTGACTGCCCTGCTGGCTGCGCATTCCCAAACAAATATAAAACAGTAGGAAAGCTGCTCAGATGCGCACGTATCTGAAGCGATGATAGAAAGATGAGAATGAATCCAGGACCGATATGACCGAGCGTGTCCCCGATCGATTTCCCTCTGAGGGGGGAATAAAACAGTCACAAAAACGTGGCAGCTCTTACTGGTTTGACGTTGATGAACGTGCTCAAAGCCAGCCTTTCCTTGCGTGGGGGAGAGTGGAAAGAGGTGATGTGATTACGCCCCGAGCTGCGGTGTGAGATTTCCCCCTGCTTCTTCTCCACCCCAGCACTGAAAATCCCCATCACTACTGCATCTTTTCATTCCTTATTTATTCATGTATTTTTGCTCCAGGGCAGAATAAATGGACCCATTCAGGGTGCAAACGAGCGTGGAGCGGCCCGACCCGAGCAGAGTCAGAATTAAGATGGCTGCCGCTGCCTGTACAGGGATGCATGGGGGGGTGTGACCCTCTGTCTGGAGCAAAAACGCTAAACCCCGCCCCCGTCCGTGTGCTGGTTTCCCATTGGCTCTGAGCTGCTGTGTGTCGAGTCTGCCTGTGAACGTTTGCACCTTCGCGGCAGACCCTGTTCTGTCTGAACGGCCGTGATGATGGTGATGATGATGGTGATGAAGGTGATGATTATGATAATGCTGGTAATGGCGATGATGATGATGATGCTGATGATGATGATGATGGTGATGTGGTGGTGATGATGATGATGATGATGATGAAGATGATGACCCCCTCCCCACAGAGAAGCCTCTGTTCACACGGGACGCTACGCAGCTGAAGGGGAACTTCCTGTCCACCGCGCTGCAGAAGAGCATCATGGGATTTGGCTTCACCATCATCGGTGGTGACGAACCTGACGAGTTCCTGCAGGTGAAGAGTGTCATACCCGAGGGTCCCGCCGCGCAGGACGGGAAGATGGACACAGGTAACGCCGACCCTTGACCTTTCACCTACTGACCCCACTGTTCTCTGCTTCTGAGAACTGAGTGTGTGTGTGTGTGTGTGTGTGTGTTTGAAAGCAGTGTGTGTTTGAAAGCAGTGTGTGTGTGCTGTGGATTAGACCTCTATGGGAACGGATCCCTGGAGCATTCCTGCAATGGGGTTTAGACCACAGTGAACGTCAGCTTCATTTAGAGCAGTGGTGCCCAATCATGTGCCATGGAGGGCAGACAGTATGCCGGTTTTCATTCCAACCAATCACTACACCTGCTGGTTTCACTAATTAACCCAGCTTCAACCAGAGAAGGGGGGGAACTAATTAGTGAAATCAGCAGGTGAGGTGATTGGTTGGAATGAAAACCTGCATACTCTTGGCCCCTCCATGGCACTGAACAAGCTGCGAGCTCAAGCCCCTAGTGGCTCTGTCAGTAAAGGTTCTCACCATGAGGGCAGGCTGGGCCCTATAGAGTGGCTCTGTCAGTAAAGGTTCTCACCATGAGGGCAGGCTGGGCCCTATAGAGTGACTCAGTCAGTAAAGGTTCTCACCATGAGGGCAGGCTGGGCCCTATAGAGTGGCTCAGTCAGTAAAGGTTCTCATCATGAGGGCAGGCTGGGCCCTATAGAGTGGCTCAGTCAGTAAAGGTTCTCTGCTACATTAGCTCCTCCCACTCACACACCGTCATTCTCTCTCCCCCCCCCCCAGGTGATGTCATTGTCTACATTAATGACGTCTGTGTTTTGGGGACCACGCACGCAGACGTGGTGAAGTTGTTCCAGTCAGTGCCGATTGGCCAGAGTGTGACCCTGGTGCTGTGCCGGGGGTACACCCTGCCCTATGACCCAGAGGACCCCAGCAGCAGCGGGATGCCCCCCCCGATGGGCCTGGGGGAGCGCCCACTGATGGTCAACGGGCGCAGCAACTACGACAACTACATGGACTACGTTTCCCGGACCGCACGATTCGTCCAGGAGCACGGGGACCAGCTCCCAGCTCCTCCCCTGCCCCACCCTGGCGACACCCACCTGGACGGCAGCCTGCCGGGCCCTGCCCCCCACGAGGACAGCTTGTCGATGGCGTCGTCGGGGGCGACGCAGGCGGAGCTGATGACGGTCACCATGGTGAAGGGGGCGGACGGGTTCGGGTTCACCATCGCGGACAGCCCCACGGGGCAGCGGGTGAAGCAGGTGCTGGAGCCACAGGGCTGCCCCGGGCTGTGTGAGGGGGATCTGATCCTGGAGATTAACCAGCAGAGCGCACAGGGGCTCAGCCACACGCAGGTGGTGGACCTGCTCAAGGACTGCGCCGTGGGGGCAGAGACTGCGCTGCTTATACAGAGGGGCGGGGCAGGTAAGGGCTCCTCCTACTTGTGCACCGTTTACCTGAGCCAGGCGAGTCTGTAGGAGACCTGATTAACCCATATTATTACCTGGGCACACACATAGTGTAAACATACAAATGCACATGCGCACACACGCTCACACGCACACACACATAGTGTAAACATACAAACGCACATGCGCACATACGCATGGTGCAGGTCTTACAGGTGTTTAGTGCTCTCCCTGCGTTGGTATCAGAGATGAGTGTGAGGGAGATCCCTCACACACACTCACGCACACACACGCACACACACACACACACACGCACGCACGCACGCACACACACACACTCACGCACACACACACACACACACGCACGCACACACACACACACACACACGCACACACGCACGCACGCACGCACACACACACACGCTCACACACACGCACACACACATGCACGCACGCACGCACACACACGCTCACACACGCACACACGCACGCACGCACGCACGCACACACACACACACACACACACACATACACACACTATAGCTGCAGCACTAAAGTAGCCTCCAATAAGCCATGTCTCTGAGGACCAAGGCAGTGAAGATGCTCACCAGCAGGAGGCTAGCACCTGGCTGCCTCTACGTATCGATGTTTGTGTTTGTAGCCTCAACATGGCCTGCAGTACAACACACCTGGCTGAGCTTGAGATGTGTGTTTAACACTGGAGATGCTGTGGCCATTTAAATCCAGAGCTCACATTAAATAAAATACCCATTTATCTTATTGAGTTATAGCACTGTACTGTCTGGAATCTGTAGTCCACAGGTCAGGTGTGGGTTTTGTAGTCCATGTATGTGCATTTTGTAGTCCATGTATGTGCATTTTGTAGTCCACAGGTCAGGTGTGGGTATTGTAGTCCACAGATCAGGCGTGGGTTTTATAGTCCTCAGGTCAGGTGTGGTTGTTAGACTGGATAAATATCAGTCTGGCCCTGTGATCATCCTCATCACACAGTTTTCACTTGCCAGCAGTTTGGTCCAGTCAAACTGAATCAAATGCACGGCTCATAGTTTTAACTGAACGCATCTCAACTGGAGAAAGATGCATTTAAGCCTGTCACATACAGGGTTAGCTGAGTCGTTAGCCACGCTAATAAAACTGTCACTGGTCCATTTAAGTGATACTTCAGTCTGAGTGTAATACACAGAGACACTGATGTTATGGACTGGACTCCTGCCAAACATTCCAATGAAATATCCCCACGTCAGAGTCTGTACCCCTCGCCCTGTCCTGTTAGATAAACCAGCGTTTCGGGTGGGATCCCATCCACAGGCTTTCTGTATGAATGATCTCTGAAAAAGGGCATTTCATCACGGCAGTAGTGCCACACTCCCAGAACGGCGCCGCAGACAGGCTGAGAGGTGAAGGGAGGGGAAGAAGCGTTCATTTACATTTGGGATTGAGTTCATTTGTGCGTTACTGTGGTGCTGATTATTTCCAGATGGCTGTGTGGGCTGATCAGCTGTGCCATTGCTTTCATTAGAGCTGTGAGCCGTCTATCACTGTACACACACACACACACACACACACACACACACGCAATCATGCATACACACACACACACACTCATGCACGCACCCACACTCACACATTCACACACGCACATACGCACATACACTATAACACACAAACTCACACTATAACACTCACTATAACACACACACACTCTTATACACACACATGCACACACATACGTTAGACACCACCTGGTGGCCTCGTTTGGTAAGGGCAGCAATGCACAGTAAAGGACTGATGGTGTAATTAATGACGCCCCCCCATGGATCCTTTATTCATGTTTCCATGACTACCTCCTGTGACAGTGCAAGAGATTATCAGACTGAGTGTACACTAACATGGACAGGATATCACAACAGAGAGAAAGTGTACACTAACATGGACAGGACATCACAGAGAGATAGTGTACACTAACATGGACAGGACATCACAGAGAGATAGTGTACACTAACATGGACAGGACATCACAGAGAGATAGTGTACACTAACATGGACAGGATATCACAACAGAGAGAAAGTGTACACTAACATGGACAGGATATCACAGAGAGAAAGTGTACACTAACATGGACAGGATATCACAACAGAGAGAAAGTGTACACTAACATGGACAGGACATCACAGAGAGATAGTGTACACTAACATGGACAGGACATCACAGAGAGATAGTGTACACTAACATGGACAGGACATCACAGAGAGAAAGTGTACACTAACATGGACAGGACATCACAGAGAGAAAGTGTACACTAACATGGACAGGACATCACAGAGAGATAGTGTACACTAACATGGACAGGACATCACAGAGAGATAGTGCACACTAGCATGGACAGGACATCACAGAGAGATAGTGTACACTAGCAGGGGCAGGACATCAGAGAGAGAGTGTTCACTAATGGACATGTGTGTGTATGGGCATGCGTGTGCTTGTGTGATTGCATGCGGTCGTGTGTGTAACATCATTATTGTAACTAGTGCAGAACAGTTGTTTTTGAGGTAAATATTGTCAGTAATATGTTGGTGGGGGGGGCGGGGGTGTATGAGGTCATGTCTGTGTGTGACCTGGGTGAAACTGCTGTCATGATCAGATTATAATGAGTGCATTTATTGGTTGTGTGGCTGCTAGTGCTCTTTTCTCTGGTCATTCTTTCTCCATTCAGGACTAATTGGTCAGGCCTCTGAAGATACTCTCGTTAGGAGATGTCTTAACTTTTAACAGCTCGCATTATAATCGCCGACAGCTCAACTCAGTGAAAATCCCTTCTGTCAATTAGCTCCATAAGTGGGGTTATTGCTGCTCCTCTCACCACCACTCACCCACATAGACTGGGAGAGGGGTGGGAGAGGGAGGGAGGGAGGAGAGAGAGGGAGAAGGCTCCTCTCACAAACACTCACCCACATAGACAGAGAGAGGGATGGGAGAGGGAGGTAGGGTTGGAGGGAGGGAGGAGAGACAGAGGGAAAGGGCGAGAGAGCGAGGGAAAGACATTTCTCATATCTGGTTGTTTAAGAGTTCACTTCCTCTCTATTTACATGAAATGCATTAGCAGGGTGAGCAGACACATCTAGAGATAGCGATAAGGATAGGGGTAGAGATAGAGACAGCCTGTCCCCTCATAATTACACACAGTCCCAGCCTTTCACCCCCCACTCATAAGCACACACAGCCTGTTCCTGCTGTTTCAGCAGCAGGACCCATGCAGCACACAGCATCAGTGCCAGTCCCTCCCTGGACCTCGCCCATGTTTGTCTTCACTGAGAGCTCTGACCTCAGCATCGTACTTAACCACTCAGCATAACCACACAGCAGACAACAAATATAGCATCAGCACCACGGTCAGCACTTAGCAACCCTCTGGAGATCCCCTGGATTTACTGCCTCATTGGAGTTAGCGTTAGCACTCTGGACTCCAACCTTTCTGGAGCTAGCATTAGCACTCTGGACTCCTACCTTTCTGGAGTTAGCATTAGCACTCTGGACTCCAACCTTTCTGGAGCTAGCATTAGCACTCTGGACTCCTACCTTTCTGGAGTTAGCATTAGCACTCTGGACTCCAACCTTTCTCGAGCTAGCATTAGCACTCTGGACTCCTACCTTTCTGGAGTTAGCATTAGCACTCTGGACTCCAACCTTTCTGGAGTTAGCATTAGCACTCTGGACTCCTACCTTTCTGGAGTTAGCATTAGCACTCTGGATTACTACCTTTCTGGAGTTAGAATTAGTGGACTACTGCCTCTGACAATGTTGTGGATATAGTCTGTACTGTGAGGATGAATTTTCTTCTTATTTGAATGCATCATCTGAGAGGTAATTGTGTTTGGCAGATATCTGTAGGCTATTGGACGCTTTTTACCACTTTTTGTTCTGGGATAGGAATGAATGGCTCAGTATTCTGGAAGAGATATGTGTGCGTTTCTGGCATATATGCGTGTGTGTTTCGGGCCCAGGTGTGTGTGTTTCACTGGACAAGCTAAAGTTAAATATGTGGATAAAAAGCATTTTTATCTGGCAAATATCTTGCAACATGTTACATTTAGCTAAACATTTTTGTAGGTAGGGGTACAGTATTTATTAAGTTTTGAAATATTAACATAGCATAGCTATGTAGATTGTTTTTTGTATGTGTCCTATTGGCTGAAATAGCATCACATGTACTAAATCATCTTGATTGGCCAAAAAAAGGTTAGATTTGGAGGAAATGTTTAGAAGGTAATGTTTCCATAGGAAATAATTGGAGCGCAATTCATTTTCAGTGGCGATTTTTGCATCTTTAATTGCTAATAATTAATAGTGTAATTAATTAGTACAATTAAGATATGAATAGCATCCATCTGCACATATAGTAGAATAATATGGTATGCATTGTATGTTGCACTAGATGCATTTACAAAAATGGGAAGAAAGAGAAAAATAAGAAGAAAGTACAATGCTTTAAATGTTTCACATGCAAACTAATGAGTGTGTAGAGGATTGTTTCTGTCTCAGTGTGAGATGTTGGAGGTGTGGTTTGCCTGCCGGAAGCCTGGTGAGCTCTCTGATTGGTGCAGAGCTCCAGCTGCTGTGTATATACTTACTCCATTAAATATTAAATAAAAGATCAGACGTGAAGCCTAATGATGTAATTATGGTGAAAATAAGTGCAATGGGTGAGTTTGCCTGTGCGTTACAATGAGTCACTGAAATGGAATCTCCCACATAATCCAGGAGATCTGTCACTGCAGGTTTCTGAATGATCCCCTATGCCGTATTCCCTACCCCCAATCCTTATGCCCTATTGCCTATCCCCTAAACCTTATGCCCTAATACCTATGCCATATTCCCTATCTCCTCATCCCTATGCCCTATCCCTGTCCCCTAATCCCTATCCTCTATGCCCTTTTCCCATGCCATATTCCCTAATGTCTATTCCCTATTCCCTATTCCCTGTGCCCAATTGCCTATCTCCTGTCCCTTAATCATAAAACATACGCCTTAAACCCTAATCCCTATCCCCTAATCCCTATTCCCTGTGCCCGATTCGCTAGATTCCCTATCCCCTGTCCCCTAATCCATATCCCCTATTCCCTACCCCATATATCCTGTTTTTTATGATGTATGCCCTGTGTTCTTTGCCTGGTTTCCTGTTCCCTGTTCCTGTAAACATTTATTGCAATTTTTTTTGCAGGTCAGTTTTCACCCTGGAAGACCCCTAAACAGGTAAAACGTGTTTCCCAAACATAAGATGTGGTCCAGCATGAGTAACACACATATAAAGCACATTATACCTGTACTGCCATGAGTAACACACATACAGAATACTCACATTATAACTGCACTACCAAGAGTAACACTACACTACAAGGCCAAAAGAATCCGGACACCCCTTGGTCTGGGGCTGTTTTTCATGTTTCAAGCTAAGCCCCTAAATTATTGTGAAGGCTAATCTTAATGCCACAGCATTCAATGACATTCTAGATCAGTGGTGTAGATCAACCCTGTTCCTTGAGAGCGACTGTCCTGTAGGTTTTCACTTCGACCCTAATTTGGCACACCTGGTTCTACTGATTGTCAGCAAGATCTCTAGCTGTTGAATGAGGCGTGCTTTGTTAGGGTTGGAGGGAAAACCCGCAGGATCGTAACTCTCCAGGAACAGGGTTAGAGACCACTGTTCTAGATGATTCTGTGCTTCCAACTTTGTGGCAACAGTTTGGGGAAGGCCCTTTCCTGTTTCAGAATGGCGATGC
The DNA here is from genome assembly GCA_029718625.1 of Synaphobranchus kaupii. Classification (NCBI taxonomy): domain Eukaryota; kingdom Metazoa; phylum Chordata; class Actinopteri; order Anguilliformes; family Synaphobranchidae; genus Synaphobranchus; species Synaphobranchus kaupii. The sequence goes on from CM056376.1 coordinate 126,699,416, forward strand.
CCCCGGGCACAAAGCGAGGCCCGTACAGAAATGGTCACATTATGACTGTACTGTGCAGCCTGTGGCGCTTACTGTCCAGCAGGGCTCTTAACTTTTCTATAACTTGTGACCATAGGCAAACTGTGCAAATGGCATGTAATCTGTGTTCTGTAACACATTTGCGACCATAGTTACAGTTAGTGTGCTAACGGCCTGTTATAGCTCTCCTACAACACGTGTGCCCATAGTTACCGTGCGCTGGTGTGTTTCTAAGGACAGCGGGTATATGTGGAACCCCAGTAAACACACACACTGGTGAAGGGGGACTCTGTCTCGGCGGGTCAGCCACAGCCCCGTGTTTCCGCTGCTCTGTGTGGTGATACCTGAGGACCTGGCCGTGTGTTCACAGGTGCTGGAGCAGTGGGACTTGCAGCAGGGGAGTCCTCAGACCAGCCTGTCGGCCCCCATCCTGCCCCACAGCGCCCCCTATCCTGCACACCTCCTTCACCGTGCTTCAGTGCCAGACTCTGCCGAAGGCTTCGACCTGAGCAAGCCCGACCCCTATGACCTGTACGAGAAATCTAGAGCCATCTACGAGAGCAGGCGTGAGTAGCACACAGTCACACACATACACACACACACACACACACTATACAGGTGCACACACACACACACACACACACACACACACACATACAAAGCACATACTCACTCACATACACACACACACACACACACACAACGCACATACCCACACAGACATACAGCAAATACATACTGTATACACGCAGTCACAAATACACACACACACACACACACACACACACATACTAACTTGCACAAAGACACATACTCACACACCCACACATACACATATACACACACACACACACACACACACACACACACTCACCAGTCTATCAGCAGCTTGTATTGGTGCAGTACTGCCACACTACATCTCTCAACAGACTCTGATCAGACAGCAGACAATGTTGGCATTCTAAAAGTCACACTCAATTTCCACCAACAGATGGTATTATGGGAGCCAACTGTGGCTATCCCGTGGCAAGGTCACTCTGGTCTCCATGCCAACTGCCAGCATTTGCACCCAGTTGGACTGCAATGCAACCAAACATGATCTGTCGGGCCACTACATTAGCCAGAGACTGGTACATTAGCGTAGCCCAAAAATAACTTGCATGTTTGTCAAAGAGAAAAGCGCTGAAGGCCAACTTGGAGACTTTTGCTTTGCTGTTGCTGATGGCCAATATTGGGAGAGTCTTGAGTTGCCGATGGTGAACCTTAAATACGCAACCCAGTCCTGCCCAACACAAGACAGCTGTGCACTGAACAGACAAACTCCAATGTGCACAGCTCAGCTCTGCTTACTATTCATGGATAACATCCTGTGTCCCAGAAATATGGAAATATACAGTGTTTTTTATTGTGATCTTTTTATGTTTGTGTTTTTCAATTGAATGTTAAAATCAGTGTAGATCTCGAGGTAAGCAGTATTGAGGTGCTGCAGGACGTACCTGTGTTTAGCTGTGTTTTAGCTGAGACGGAGTGTGTGGATTTGAGGGCAGACTGTGCACACACTGTGTGTTACTCTGGTTTCTCCCTGCTGTGTGGGGATTACTCATAAAGGTTTTACCAGAGAGCAGAGACCCCGTTTACATACGTCACTCTCGGCCTCTCCAGTGCCAATATTACAGCTGTTAAACAGCACCGGGAATATGTGCTGTGCTCAACCTGGGGTCTGTTTACCCACTGTTTCTGGGAAATGGGTTTTATTTTAATGAAGTGTGTTGAACTGCATGATGAATTCAGTCCATAATAATAAAGATGGATGTGGGCATGTGACCTCATTTTGAAATGGAAAAGTCCTGCCAGCAATTATGACTCTTCAGCAGTACAGAGAAGGGCAGTTACTGCAGGCTGTGTACTGCAGATATCTGTGTATTACCTGCAAGCCAAGGAGGTGAGGGGTGTGTGCTTTAAAGTACAGATTGTGTTCTGTCGTAAGGACTGTGTTCTGTGGTATGGACTCTGTTCTGTGGTACGGACTGTACTCTGTGGTACAAACTGTGTTATGTGGTACTGACTGTGTTCTGTGGTACTGACTGTACTCTGTGTTACTGACTGTGTCCTGTGTGTCTTCTGTTCTGTCATAAACCGTCACTCTTGACAATAGAGCAATTTCCTGAAAAAACGGCAAAACCCAAAATTCCAGACGAGCCTTCCCTCCCAGAGATAAACACTGTTTGATCTGATCCCAGGCACAGAGGGGCCATGAAAGAGAGCAAGTCCTCTGTGTGCAGATGGAAGTCTTTAAAGCGAATGATGTAATCTACCCCCAAACCCTGGGAAGGGTTTTAGTGATGCACTGAGAGTTTGTTCCTCTAGGGGGCGCACATCAGCCTAATTAGCACTCAGCAGAGCTGGCCGGCCAGACTGTGAACATGCCCATACACAGAATAGTCATCACCTCTCAGATGTGGAGTTATTTTTTTACATTTAGGTGCTACCCCTTCTGCAGGCTTCATGCGATAGAAGAGCTTATTCTATTTACCACAGATGAGCTTATTCTATTTACCACAGATAAGTTCCCATTTTGCAGAAGCCCAGAGTCTGCAGTCATGTGATGACTTAAGAATATAGAGGAAAAGTGTCTCCTGCATGTCAGAGCTGAAGACATTCCTTTTGAGTGTTAATGTTCAGGGTGTTAATGCTCACAGTGTTAATATTCACTGTGTTAATATGCAGGGTGTTAATATTCACAGTGTTAATGTTCACAGTGTTAATATTCAGGGTGTTAAAGTTCACAGTGCTTCCTCGGTCTCTCTGTTTAGAACCTGGCCCACCAAACACTGCCGCTGGAAATGCCTCTGCTGGCAAGTACACTTGCATGCTATCCACGCATAACTCTGCCTTTGTGTAACGTTTGCGTAATGTTTGTGTATTGTTTAAAATTAGTTAGCTCACAGGCATGTTTGCTGATGCCATCCTGGTTTCCTTTTCCGTCTTCTTTTGCATTTGCTTTTGACACTGGGCTTTCCCTGCGTGTGTCTGACCTGTTAGCCAGTGTCCTTTGTGATTTAACTCTGCGATGCACAGTATTGTAACACTGCCTGAGTGCTAAACGCCTGCACAGAGGCTGACGCAGCGTTCTGGCTGGCTTACTGCAGTACACAGGTGTTTCGCTGTTTCTGTCATATGTGGAGATGATGAGGGACAGGGTGTGTGTAACTGGGGGAAGGTGGGGTGAGCTGTGTTTGGACCCCGGTTCTGTTCTCACGGGGATCTGTTGTGACCCAGCTTCAGGGCTGGAGTTCCAGGAGCTGGAGGTGCACCTGAGGCGGCAGAAGTCCGGTTTTGGGTTTCGGATCCTTGGAGGTGATGAGGCCGGCCAGCCTGTGAGTCTGGAGACTTGTGACAAGGCTCGTATGGGACGGGTTCAAATCCCGCCGTTTTACTCACTAATCCCCCGCACACTGCTCATATGACACCGGTTTGAATCTCACCATCTAACTCATTAATTACTCACACAAGGGTTGGAATCCTGCCATTTTATTTGCTAATCTCCCACATACCACTCATTTCAGATGGGTTCTAATCCCCCATCTCACATACTGTGAGAGGCTGTGACCATTGTGCACTCAGTGTAAGCTAATGTTGCACTGTGCTGATACACTGTTAGCTTATGTTACACTGTAAGCTAATGCTACACTGCTAGGTTATGTTACACTACTAGGTAATGTTGTACTGCTAGTTACATAATGAATGTTACACTGTAATTTAACCTTACAGTTATTTAATGTTATGCTTTAAATTGATGTTACTCTGCTAATTAATATTACACATTTCGTTTTTTTTGTTTTATGTTCATTAATGTTACACATTTAGTTATTGTTGCAGTAATAGTTAATGTTACACAGGGTTAATGTTCCAACCTTTTTGTGATCTGTGAAATGTAAAATAAAGCTGATTAATATTAATTATATATTTGCATGTGTATGTAAGCTATTATACAGTATGTATATTCCCCTCTGATAAATTGTATGGGTTTGTACACACTCCCAGTATTCGATTCCGACGTCCTGGACGTATGACCTATGACCCCTGATCAGCAGTACACCCAGGGTGTACTAACGGCAGTTTCCCCGAACAGATCCTGATTGGTGCGATCATTGAGAACAGTCCTGCAGATCGGGACGGGCGTTTGAGGCCAGGGGATGAGCTGGTGTCTGTGGACAGGATACCTGTAGCGGGACAGACGCACAGATATGTCATCGACCTGATGCACGCTGCCGCCCGCAATGGCCAGGTGACCATGACCGTGAGAAGGAGGATCCAGCCTACAGGTGAGCCAGCCCAGCACCTGCAATACACTTACCTGTGCTAACACGGGAGACCTTACCTGTGCTCACTGAGACAGGAGACCTTACCTTGCTGACTGACACAGTAGACTTTATCTGTGCTGTCTAACACAGGAGACCTTACCTGTGCTGACTGAGACAGGAGACCTTACCTGTGCTGTCTAACACAGTAGACTTTACCTGTGCTCACTGAGACAGGAGACCTTACCTTGCTGACTGACACAGTAGACTTTATCTGTGCTGACTGAGACAGGAGACCTTACCTTGCTGACTGACACAGTAGACTTTATCTGTGCTGTCTAACACAGGAGACCTTACCTGTGCTCACTGAGACAGGAGACCTTACCTTGCTGACTGACACAGTAGACTTTATCTGTGCTGTCTAACACAGGAGACCTTACCTTTGCTGTCTAACACAGGAGACCTTACCTGTGCTCACTGAGACAGGAGACCTTACCTTGCTGACTGACACAGTAGACTTTATCTCTGCTGTCTAACACAGGAGACCTTACCTGTGCTGACTGAGACAGGAGACCTTACCTGTGCTGTCTAACACAGTAGACTTTACCTGTGCTCACTGAGACAAGAGACCTTACCTTTGCTGAGTAACACAGGAGACCTTACCTGTGCTGTCTAACACAGGATAATTTGCATGTGCTCACTAACACAGGAGACCGTACCTGTGCTCACTGAAACAGGATACCTTACCTGTGCTGAATAACATAGGAGACCTTACCTGTGCTGACTGAGACAGGATACCTTATCTGTGCTCACTGAAACAGGAGACCTTACCTGTGCTGACTGAGACAGGATACCTTATCTGTGCTGACTAACACAGAGGACCTTACCTGTGCTCATGTTGTGTGTGTGAACAGTCAGGCTGCTAATTGTCATTGTGTGGGATTATCTGTACCTGTCCCTATGAGGCACTGTTGGTGTGAGTGCTTGGTCCTGCTGTGTGCTGATGAGCACTGTTCTGTGACTGCACGCTACGGTGCTCTGTGGTTCGCCTGTGCTTTGATCAGCCAGTAGGGGTCACTGTGGGTTCATCACACTCATTAATAAGCCAGAGGTTCTGAGGTTTGTGAGCCCCCCCCCCCCCCTACCCCCCTCCCCCACCCATGCTCATGTCTGACTTGCTCTTTCTGTGATTGGTCCATCTGTGATTAGCCTGCCTGGGATTGGTTGGTCTGCGATTAGCTTGTCTGTGATTTTTTTCATCTGCAATTGGCTCATATGTAATTACCATGTATGCAATTGGCTGATCTGCGGTTAGCCTGTCTATCTCCTGTTGGTGGCGTGCAGCCCCCCCCCCATGGTTACATCTGACTCCCTGTCTGCGATTGGTCTATCTTTGTGATTAGCCTCTCTGTGAATGGTTGGTCTGCTATTACCCTGACTGTGATTTGCTCATCTGCGATTGGCTCATTCTGTATGTAATTACCATGTATGCGATTGGCTCATCTGCGATTAGCCTGTCTGCGATTGGCCTGTCTATCTCCTGTTGGCGGCGTGCCTTCCGTTCCTCAGCTCTGTTCTCTGAGCCCTCGGCCTGCGTTTTATTGGCTGCTAAAAGCTCCTTAATCTCTGCGGTGTAATGAGGTTTAGACAGGCCTGATTGGGTTGATGATGTCTCTAGTTCCCTCTGTCAGAGATCTTTCTCTTATTCCTGAGCCAGAGCATTCTATTCAAGGGGATTTTTCCGGCTCATGTTTTACCTGCATACAGATGAGCTATGTCTGATGCTGGCCAGGGTCACGGGAGGTGAAGGCTTGAACTAAAGATTGAAAGAGATGTGCTGAGCGGGCGTGACTCACTCAGGGCCTTTCAGGCGAAGCTAGTAGATAAACTCCGCTGTGTGACGACAGTGATCCTTATGCTCTTACAACACACGCTACAACACACAAAAACACAAATGTACCCACACACAGACATACACACACACGCACACTATAACACACAGCAACACACACACTGTAACAGTGAGTATAGCATTCTTCAGACACACCTCTTCAGACTCACCTCTTCAGTTTGATTTTATAATTTAGGAGGTACAGTATAGCTGACTTACCCATAGCTTACTGTCTGTGCTACTGTATATTCACTGTTCATTACTAGGGATAGCTGCTACGTTATGAGAAGGATGTGCTTTGTCTGCCTTTGGTATGCACTTATTGTACATCCCTTTGGATAAAAACATCTGCCAAATGATTGTAATGTAATATAACACAAACAGTAACAGACAAATACACAACCAAACACACACACAGTAACACACAAACGTACCCACACACTATAACACACAAGAACACACAAATACACACGCACACTATAACAAACAAACACACAGGTACACTATAACACACGCGCACACACACACACACACACACACACACACACACACACACACACACACACACACACACACACACACACACACACACACACATTCCTTGGGAATTCCTGCTCTAGCTGCTCCTCCACTGCGCCGCCCTGTGACACACCCTCTCTGTCGCCCCCTGCAGGTGAAGCCTGTCCAGAGAATGGGCGGAGCCCTGGCTCGGTGTCCACGCAACACAGCTCTCCGAGGAGTGACTTCGCAACAGCCACATTTCCCAGCAACCCCACTGCTGCCCCGCACCCAGCCCCTGGCTCCTCTCCCCCAGAGCGGTTTGCTTCCCACAGCTTGCAGACTAGTGATGTCATCATCCACCGGAAAGAGAATGAAGGTTTTGGATTTGTCATCATCAGCTCATTGAACCGACCAGAGACCAGCACCACTATCAGTGAGTGTTCACTAATCTCTACCAGAGAGCTCCACTATCAGTAAGTGTTCACTAATCCCTAACAGAGAGGTCCACTATCAGTAAGTGTTCACTAATCCCTAACAGAGAGGTCCACTATCAGTAAGTGTTCACTAATCTCTACCAGAGAGCGCCACTATCAGTAAGTGTTCACTAATCTCTACCAGAGAGCTCCACTATCAGTAAGTGTTCACTAATCCCTAACAGAGAGGTCCACTATCAGTAAGTGTTCACTAATCTCTACCAGAGAGCGCCACTATCAGTAAGTGTTCACTAATCTCTACCAGACAGCTCCACTATCAGTAAGTGTTCACTAATCCCTACCAGAGAGCTCCACTATCAGTGAGTGTTCACTAATCTCTACCAGAGAGCTCCACTATCAGTAAGTGTTCACTAATCCCTACCAGAGAGCTCCACTATCAGTAAGTGTTCACTAATCTCTACCAGAGAGCTCCGCTATCAGTAAGTGTTCAATAATCTCTACCAGAGAGCTCCACTATCAGTGAGTGTTCACTAATCTCTACCAGAGAGCTCCACTATCAGTAAGTGTTCACTAATCCCTACCAGAGAGCTCCACTATCAGTAAGTGTTCACTAATCCCTACCAGAGAGCTCCACTATCAGTAAGTGTTCACGAATCTCTACCAGAGAGCTCCACTATCAGTAAGTGTTCACTACTCCCTACCAGAGAGCTCCACTATCAGTAAGTGTTCACTACTCCCTACCAGAGAGCTCCACTATCAGTAAGTGTTCACTAATCTCTACCAGAGAGCTCCAGAGAGCTCCACTATCAGTAAGTGTTCACTAATCTCTACCAGAGAGCTCCACTATCAGTAAGTGTTCACTAATATCTACCAGAGAGCGCCACTATCAGTAAGTGTTCACTAATCCCTACCAGAGAGCGCCACTATCAGTAAGTGTTCACTAATCCCTACCAGAGAGCTCCACTATCAGTAAGTGTTCACTAATCCCTACCAGAGAGCTCCACTATCAGTAAGTGTTCACTAATCCCTACCAGAGAGCTCCACTATCAGTAAATGTTCACTAATCCCTACCAGAGAGCTCCGCTATCAGTAAGTGTTCAATAATCTCTACCAGAGAGCTCAACTATCAGTAAGTGTTCACTAATCTCTACCAGAGAGCTCCACTATCAGTAAGTGTTCACTAATCCCTACCAGAGAGGTCCACTGTCAGTAAGTGTTCACTAATCCCTACCAGAGAGCTCCACTATCAGTAAGTGTTCACTAATCCCTACCAGAGAGCTCCACTATCAGTAAGTGTTCACTACTCCCTACCAGAGAGCTCCACTATCAGTAAGTGTTCAATAATCTCTACCAGAGAGCTCAACTATCAGTAAGTGTTTACTAATCTCTACCAGAGAGCTCCACTATCAGTAAGTGTTCACTAATCCCTACCAGAGAGCTCCACTGTCAGTAAGTGTTCACTAATCCCTACCAGAGAGCTCCACTATCAGTAAGTGTTCACTAATCCCTACCAGAGAGCTCCACTATCAGTAAGTGTTCACTACTCCCTACCAGAGAGCTCCACTATCAGTAAGTGTTCACTACTCCCTACCAGAGAGCTCCACTATCAGTAAGTGTTCACTACTCCCTACCAGAGAGCTCCACTATCAGTAAGTGTTCACTAATCCCTACCAGAGACACTTTTGCAGTGGTACATTGTACCAATACACATTATCTTTTGAGTAATGATTGAGGATTGAGCTGCTGTATTTGAGACTGGAGCATAGCGTCCGAGTGTACAGAAGCAGATTAGTGAGCGATGAGGCTTTCTGGGTGATTCTCTGTTTGTACAGCAGCTGTGGAATGCTCTGAAAAGCTCAGTAAAATACGTAATGCATTTTTCTGCTCAAACGTCCTCTCAATGATAAACTTACACATGCAGCAGCCTTCAGGTCTGGAGTAGACTGGAGTACATTTTAGAGTAACATACTCATGTGTACAACATAGTGCACAACATCCTTCAGGACAGATCATTTACTCACCGGACATTCTGTGTGTGTGTGTGTGTGTGTGTGTGTGTTTCTGCATGTGTGTTTTTTTCCCTCTCCAGCTGTACCCCATAAGATCGGCCGCATTATTGAGGGCAGCCCGGCTGATCGCTGTGGGAAGCTGAAGGTGGGGGATCGCATCCTGGCGGTGAACAGCCAGTCCATTATCAGTATGCCGCACGCCGACATCGTCAAACTCATCAAGGATGCTGGGCTCAGCGTCACTCTGCACATTGTACAGCAGGAAGGTGCGGATCTGCCGGACCCCTCCCTAAAGCGGAATCTCTCTAACCCCTCCCGAAAGGGGAATCTCTCTAACCCCTCCCTAAAGGGGAATCTCTGACCCCCTCCCTAAAGGGGAATCTCTCTGACCCCTCCCTAAAGGGGAATCTCTCTAACCCCTCCCGAAAGGGGAATCTCTCTAACCCCTCCCTAAAGGGGAATCTCTGACCCCCTCCCTAAAGGGGAATCTCTCTAACCCCTCCCGAAAGGGGAATCTCTCTAACCCCTCCCTAAAGGGGAATCTCTGACCCCCTCCCTAAAGGGGAATCTCTCTAACCCCTCCCTAAAGGGGAATCTCTCTAACCCCCTCCCTAAAGGGGAATCTCTCTAACCCCTCCCTAAAGGGGAATCTCTGACCCCCTCCCTAAAGGGGAATCTCTCTGACCCCTCCCTAAAGGGGAATCTCTCTGACCCCCTCCCTAAAGGGGAATCTCTCTAACCCCTCCCTAAAGGGGAATCTCTCTGACCCCTCCCTAAAGGGGAATCTCTCTGACCCCTCCCTAAAGGGGAATCTCTCTAACCCCTCCCTAAAGGGGAATCTCTCTGACCCCTCCCTAAAGGGGAATCTCTCTGACCCCTCCCTAAAGGGGAATCTCTCTGACCCCTCCCTAAAGGGGAATCTCTCTGACCCCTCCCTAAAGGGGAATCTCTCTGACCCCTCCCTAAAGGGGAATCTCTAACCCCTCCCTAAAGGGGAATCTCTGACCCCTCCCTAAAGGGGAATCTCTGTAACCCCTCCCTAAAGGGGAATCCCTCTGCCCGCTCCCCCTAAAGGGGAATCCCTCTGCCCGCTCCCCCTAAAGGAGAATCTCTCTGCCCGCTCCCCCTAAAGGGGAATCCCTCTGACCCCTCCCTAAAGGGGAATCTCTCTGCCCGCTCCCCATAAAGGGGAATCTCTCTGCCTGCTCCCCCTAAAGGGGAATCCCTCTGACCCCTCCCTAAAGGGGAATCTCTCTGCCCGCTCCCCATAAAGGGGAATCTCTCTGCCTGCTCCCCCTAAAGGGGAATCTCTGTAACCCCTCCCTAAAGGGGAATCTCTCTGCCCGCTCCCCCTAAAGGGGAATCCCTCTGACCCCTCCCTAAAGGGGAATCTCTGCCCACTCCCCCTAAAGGGGAAACACTCTGACCTCTCCTGAAAGGGGAACCTGTGTTAGATTTTTTTACTAAGGAGTATCTGTGTCTTTGTTTTGTAAGTGAGGAGAATCCGTGTGCATCCATGTTGGGCTCTTTTTAAATGCAGATAAAGCCCTTGGGAATGTTTGTCTCCAGCTATGCGACTGAAGTGTGATGTGGTTCTGGGTTCTTCTCTCTCTTACACTGTGTGCATGTGCGTGTGTGTGTGTGTGTGTGTGGGTGTGTGTGCGTGTGCGTGTGCGTGTGCGTGTGCGTGTGTCTGTATTGCAGAGCTGCACAGTCCTCCCTCAGCACCCAGCTCTGAGAAGCAGAGCCCCATGGCCCAGCAGCACAGTCCTGTAACCCAGCCGAGTCCTGTAGCACAGCCCAGCACAGTAACCCAACCCAACACAGTGACCCAACCCAGCACGGTGACCCAGCCCAGCGCGGTCACCCAACCCAGCGCGGTCACCCAACCCAGCATGGTCACGCAACCCAGCATGGTGACCCAACCCAGCACAGTCACCCAACCCAGCACAGTGACCCAACCCAGCACAGTAACCCAGCAGAGCCCTGTTACCCAGGTCCCAACAGGCCCCGCCCCAGGTTCTGCCCCTGGTTCTGCCCCTGGCTCTGCCCCGCCACCCCAGATCTACCCCCATGACAGCAGGTAGAGTAACCCAGCCATAACGGCCTCCCAGTGCATCATGTGATATCACTGGACACATTTCCGTGATACGCTGCTTTCTGGTAGACCTTTTCAGCGGGTTGTTAACACACCTGGGGCAAATGCATTGGTGAAAAAGTGTAACTCTTTCGGTGCTGGTAAGATGTGAAAACACACCTGTTGATTCCTGAGAATTTTCAGCCAGTTGTGTTATTGAAATTGTAAAATCATGTTATGAATATTGTTTCAAAAAATATGTTTTTTTATATGAGCTTTACACAGCTCTCCGTATAGACCACATATTGCAGTGCAGCACAGGGAGCTCTTCCTGCTATTTACCAGCTGTTCTTGTGTTTTCCACTGCATTAAAAACTGAATTTACGGGACGGACACTCCAGTGCACAAATACAAATACAAAAACGGATTGTATCTGGTCATTTGCGGATACATGTCTGGTCTTAATCGGGAATATCCAAGTCCAGAAATCCCTGATCATAGCCGTGGTCAGGGAGTGTGCAGAGGTGTATGTGTACATACAGTGTATGTGTCGACACAGGAAACTACCGCTCACACTGACACGCGGCAAATCACTGAATTCAACTGAAGTTCAACAGATGAATTCCTCGTCATCGCGTTGTGATGATCTATCTCATCTCCTGTTCTGATCTTGATGACTGTCGCATTATATTACTGTATCAGTCACAGAGTTCCTTAACCCATAAGGAAAGGGGTGTTATTATGGAGAGTGCAGTGTTGACCGCCATGTTGGTTTCCTGTAATTGGTTCGTTTGTTTGCTACAGGTCCGAAGTGAAAGCCAGGCAGGACGTGAAACCCGACATCCGACAGCCGCCGTTCACAGATTACCGTCAGCCCCCGGTGGACTACAGACATCCTCCTGTGGCGGATTACCGTCAACCCCCTACCCTGGATTACCGGCACCCCCCCATGATGGACTACAGACAGCACTCCCCCGATGCACGCCAGTTCCCAATCCCAGACTACAGACAGCTACAGGTAACAAGCCTACTACTGACCTCATTCTACAGACACTATACACTACTACAGGTAACAAGCCTACTACTGACCTCATTCTACAGACACTATAAACTACTACAGGTAACAGACCCAATTATAATCACAGACTACAGATCACAGAGGGTAACAGGCAATAAATATGTGCACAACATCCTGGGCTGGGGCTCATCATTATGGCCATAAAATACATTTAATTCATTTCAGTTCATTTCCTGAACGGACTGTACTCAAACAGAAGTGAACCCAGTCATGACATGCTGTGTGTGTGTATGTGTGGCTTTGTGAGCCTCATATAGCAGTGTACATACCTGTATACCTGTGTGTGAGCCTTGTATAGCTGTGTACATACTAGTATACCTGTGTGTGTGTGTGTGTGTGTGTGTGTGTGTGTGTGTGTGTGTGTGTGTGTGTGAGAGAGAGAGCCTTGTATAGCAGTGTACATACTAGTACCTGTGTGTTTGTGTGAGTCTCGTATAGCAGTGTGCATACCTGTATACCTGTGTGTCTCTCCAGGACTTTGACTACTTCACAGTGGATCTGGAGAAGAGTGTGAAGGGATTTGGGTTCAGTATTCGTGGGGGCAGGGAGTACAAGATGGACCTGTTCATCCTGCGCCTGGCTGAAGATGGGCCTGCCATCCGCAACGGCAGAATGAGGGTACGCTGATGTATTTCCTTCCTGTCACTACAGGAAGTCCTGTTCTCCCAACACGCTGCATTACCTCTGGAGTCTGGACAGATTTCAGTTCAGATAATTCAGGAAATTAATAAAATGAGTGGAAAAGTCATCATAGTACATTGAGGGCATTTTGTCAATTTGTGGATTTGAGTTGTAATTCATTTCCTGCCTTTACTGAATTGAGAAGGGTTTGACTGCAGCCCTAATGGAGATTGAGATATTGATCAATTTTATTAGGTGTCTGTTACTTTGGACGGTGCTAATAAAGCAGTCTTGTGAATAAGCAATGAAAGGTGTTTCCCCTGTAAATCTAAAGCAAAGCCTCTGCACTGTTTTGGTTCATGGTGGGTTTACTGTCTCCAGAAACTCTGCCTGCTCCTCTCTCCTCTGCAGTGAGAAATATCCCTCTCAACACTCAGAGCTGTGGAGTTAAAGCCTGGCTCCCATTCCTGCTTTTGCTTTTTGAGTAACTTTTCTCACTTTCCTGATGTTCAGAGAAAGGTTTAAAATACTAATATACTAGAGAAAAGTTTAAAAAGCTAATTTTCCTCCATAAACAACCAGTAGGTTTGTGGAAGGGTTACATCTTTGTATTGTGTTACATCTGAACTCTTGATTATCTGACTGTTTCTTCAGTGTAGTCTTCAGGCAGAGGCAGAATACATCCTGGTTTGTGGCAAAAGTTCTGGGGATGTTCTGTGGATTTGAATTAAGCCCTACAAGCTCCTGTCTCTGGCTTTTCTCATATCCCTTTTGTCCACAAATACTGAATGTGGATTTTCCTCAGTCCTGTTGAATGGCATGATTTGGGAAACTGGCTGTTTATGAGGTGAACAGAAGTGTGTCTGTTCTCCATATCACTGCCTCCACCCTGCTCCATATCTCTATACCTCCACCCTGCTCCATATATCTGCCTCCACCCTGCTCCATATCTCTATACCTCCACCCTGCTCCATATATCTGCCTCCACCCTGCTCCATATCTCTACCTCCATCCTGCTCCATATCTCTACCTCCATCCTGGTCCATATCACTGTACCTCCACCCTGCTCTATATCTCTGTACCTCCACTCTGCTCCAAATATCTGTACCTCCACCCTGCTCCATATCTCTGTACCTCCACCCTGCTCCATATGTCTGTACCTCCACCACCTTGCTCCATATCTCTGTACCTCCACCCTGCTCCATATCACTGTACCTCCACCACCCTGCTCCATATCTCTGTACCTCCACCTTGCTCCATATCTCTGTACCTCCACCCTGCTCCATTTCTCTGTGCCTCCACCCTGCTCCATATCTCTGTACTTCCAGCCTGCTCCATATCTCTGTACCTCCACCCTGCTCCATATCTCTGTACCTCCACCCTGCTCCATATCACTGTACCTCCACCCTGCTCCATATCTCTGTACCTTCACTCTGCTCCATATCTCTGTACCTCCACCCTGCTCCATATCACTGTACCTCCACCCTGCTCCATATCTCTGTACCTCCACCCTGCTCCATATGTCTGTACCTCCACCCTGCTCCATATGTCTGTACCTCCACCCTGCTCCATATCTCTGTACCTCCACCCTGCTCCATATCTCTGTACCTCCACCCTGCTCCATATCTCTGTACCTCCACCTTGCTCCATATCTCTGTAGCACTGGTAACCTGGTCATTTCCACCAGCAGTTGTAAAGCTGGTGGAAATGAGAGGCAGCTCTCTCTGAAGGAAAACTAGCACCTCATCCTGAACTGGTCTTAGTTCTGTCTGTAACCCCATTAATGAAGGGCCAAAGCAGTCATGTGTATTTAATGCAGGTTCACTTCAGGCAAAATGTATTATTTATTTTTTCCAGGAATGTATTTTGCGGGTCAATGTTTCCTACAAAAGATTTAGCTGACTGCCGTGTTCCAGAAATACCGCAGCAATCGTCCCTGAACCTGACATATTTTCATAATATTTTCATATTGGAGTGAGAGATCTGCGCAGTTGAGGCAATTGACGTAATTGTTGTAAGTGTTCATTCATGAATACGGTCAGCGATGTGTGAAATGAGCACTAAGAACTTGTGGGATGACCCCAGTGGGTGTCTGATGATTAAAGGCCAATATGTTCTGTCCCTAACCCCCACTCAGATTACTGTAATAACACTTAATGGCCAGTCCTTTGTCTTCCATTGTGACCCTTGCACTCTCCCAAATTACCTCCCATTAACTGGGCCCAGTTACATTTATCCTAGTAATTGGTTTCTTGGTTTGGTGCAGTGGCACATGAGCGGCCTTCTACACACAAGGCTAGTGTTCTCTGGCCCGAGGGACACATTGAAGGTTATGAGCTTTTCAGGGCTGCTGGGTGTGGGTGTGGGTGTGTCCAGTGGTGCGGTAACCAATCCAGATCGTGCCAGTGCTGATGCAGGGTGGCTTGTGATTGGCCGTAGCGTGGTCTCCGTAACGACTGGTCTGTCTCCATGACAGCCGTGTTCTCTGCCGCAGGTGGGGGACCAGATCATCGAGATCAATGGCGAGACCACACGTGACATGACTCACGCCCGCGCCATCGAGCTCATCAAGGCCGGTGGGCGCCGGGTTCGACTGCTCCTGAAAAGGGGGACAGGCCAGGTCCCCGAATATGGTGGGTCCCCCCCCCCCCCCCCCCCCCCAAATATCACCTATTCTTTAGGGACGTGCTTCCTAACATCCTCTTTCTGTCCCCTGTAATCAATACGCAGAACATTGTCTACTCTGTTTATATTAATATTACATACATCTTTTACATTAATATAGTACCTCCCACTGCTTCTACAATTTGTCTCTGTCAGTAGTCATTTCTGTAAGCAGCAGCAGCTATACTTCTTGACTAACAGTAGAGAATGGCTGTGGGTTATCTCTAACGATTAGTCTAACAGTATGTATGCTTCTGATTTGCTGTGGGTTAACTCTAATGATTAGTCTAACAGTATGTGTGCGTCTGATTGGCTGTGGGTTAATTCTAATAATTTGTCTAACAGTATGACTGCCTCTGATTGGCTGTGGGTTAACTCTAATGATTTGTCTAGGCTGTTCCTCCGCTTCCTTTAGGAATGGTTCCTTCCAGCCTCTCCATGTGCATGAAAAGTGACAAGCATGGCTCTCCCTTTTTCTTCCTAATGGGCCACTCTAAAGACACGGTTTGTAAACACAGGCATGCATTCTTACCGTCCTAATGCTATTTCTGCTGTGTGTTGCATTTCTGGTCGACTGGGGTGTGTGGGGTGTGTGGGGTGGTGGGTGAGCTGTGTGTAGGGATTGTGGGGTGGTGGGTGAGGTGTGTGTAGGGATTGTGGGGTGGTGGGTGGTGTTTTGGGGATGTGTGCTGTGTTTAGTGAGGGTGTGGAGGTGTGAGGGTGTGGGGGTTTGGCATTTGGCGTTTGGGGTGTGTGAGCTGTACAATTGATTTGTATCTGACCAGTGTCTCAGTTTTGTTAAAGTGCAATGATTGAAGCCAGACTGAAGTTTGCACTTCTCAGTACCAAACTGATGTTAGAGCAGTCTCTCCAGCTCTCTTATCAGGAGGAGTTTGATTGGTTTTCACAGTCTGGTTTTACTCTTCCTGATCAGAACCAGCTCCTCTTCCTTCTGCCCATTATGACATCACTGTGACACAACTCTGGGGCTTATTTTCTAAGGTTCCAAAGGGGGGCGGTGTTTCTCACAATCTCCAGCAGCCTGGACCTGCTATTTTAGCTCTATTTAATATAATCATCAAGCAGCATTTTTATTTGATTGTTTTTTTTAATAGACATACTAGACAGTGTTTCTATATTCACACAGGGCTTGTGCAGTAGCCCTCTGGTCCTCAGCTCTAAATAGACTATTCTGGTAGATTTCCTTCACTAAAAGGGGCTGTAACCGTGGCAGGTAGCAGTAGAAAGCTATCAGGAAAATGGTGGTGTAATTTGAGTGGCCTCACAGTCGATGAGAAGATGAAGGTGAGGGCTTTACCCAGCGATCTCAGCCTGTGTTGTCTCTAAGCCCATATTGCGCCAAACAGATATTGATCTGTTAGCTCTCTCTGAGAACCACATCGCTCCTGTCTCAATCGAGCTGTCACTTCACCAAGGTCTCAGCCAAAACTAAAAACAATAATATTACAGAACAGGGCTGGGTGTCAGTTCCATTTTAATCCAGGAAAATTTAATGAATAAATCATGAATTTCAAAAACCCTCACATTGACACTCTTAAGATGCCTGAGGGGGATACACAGCTTCCTGTTTGTTTTAATGTTTCAGGAAGTGACTGATCCAGGTGACATGGCTTGGTGTTTCAGGAAGAGGGCACTGTGGGTGTGTGTGTGTGTGTGTATCATGAGAATGTTGTGCTGTTTATTGGTAGATGCATGCTTCTTTTAAAGTTGTAAGTAATCTGCGGGAATTGTGTCTCAGTGGTTAAAGCAATTGTATTGGCCCAGGTGTGGACAGGTGACAGGTGACGCGCTCAATAATTTGTTTCCTGTTTCTCAGTAGACAGCTCCGCCCCCCGAGACTCTATCCCTGCAGCCTCCCCAAGTCTGTCAGAAGTAGGCCCGCCCCCCGACCATCTTCTGACCACCTCTTCACCTTCATCTCATCCTCTGGCCCTGCCCCCTGACCCTGCCCACCCGCCACCCCTGGACGCAGCGCAGGAGGGCAGAGGGGAGCGTGCCCAGAGCCCCACCCAGGACCCGCCCACTTTGGGGAGGCAGGGCGGGAGTGGGCGGGGCCGGCACCGGGAGGGTGGCAGGTCCACCCGGAGAGGAGGCGGGGCAGTGAGTGACCAGCCAGGGGACCCCAAACCCCCAAAAACCACCAGGGGGAGGTCCCAGGAGAGAGCAGGTGCTGGAGAGAGCAACGTCGCGCAGGAGGGCAGGGACAGGAAGGAATTGCCACGGTCCCCAAAAGGCGCCAACCCCAGCCTGAATGGCAGCACCTACGGCAACGGTCGGCACGGCGCCGAGAGCAGTCGGGGACCCCCCGCGGAGCCGGCCCTGGAGAGGCACCGCCCACCCCAGGCTACCAGGAACACCAGCAGCGGAGGCGGGATTAGCGGCGCGGGCAGCAGGAAGGCCACCGTGTCACCCGGCCCCTGGAAGATCCCGGGGTCCAACAAGCTGCCCGGCTCACTGCGGCCTGGACCCTCCACTGTGAGCAGATAACAGCCTAAACCCAGCAGCAGGGGGCAGCTCCGCGCCCCTCCACCCCGCCCAGACACCCCTCCCTGCCCCCTGCAAACACATACTCTCCATTCCCCTTCTTTGCTCATTGTTCTTCTTTTTTAATCATTGTTTTTTATTTATATTCTATTTTAAATTATTTGATTTTAATGAGATTACACCCACCACCTTAAATAAAAAGCTGGATGCAGAAGAAGAGGAGAACTATAACAGGACGTGTGGCGCGATGGGGAGGAGGCTTTGTTTCCGGGATGTTCTTTATTGCTCCTTTGGCCTCATTTGGCGGCGGCTGACGTAGCGCCCAGCAGCCTGACCTTAGCGCACCGACGGCGTCGCGGCCAGATCGCTCACCTCCTCCGTTTAGTTTTTTTCTCACGTGATGGAATGAGTTTCACGAGGCGCAGGAGTTTCTGGACGGGTTCGAGAAGGAAGAGAGGAACTGAACAAAAGAGGATAATTCATCAACAAACTGCCTTAAACCTGTACTGAACTAGCACTGACATGGAAGATATCTCTAATCATTCAGCTGATAATATAGATATATACATATATTATATAAATATGTTGGAAAAGTATGTAAATATGATCATCTCTAAATATATCTAGGTGGGCTAGTGGTAGTCCTGAGACATATGAGTTAGATCTGCTGCAGATACATCAGGACACAGAGAACTGAAAAAAAAAACATCTCTCCATAATCTGTCCGTCCTATGGTTCAGCTTCAGGTCAGTGTGGCTTTATCTTACTCAAACTGAAAAAAACAGCAACAACAAAAAAAGACACAAACTGGATTCGTGCAAGGTTTCTGAATGTCCTCTCTCTCTCTCGTTTTCTCCCCCGTCATACTTCATGCACCAAGCCACTGTGGAAGGGTGCTGTCTCATTGGCTGGACTGGAGAGGAGGATTGTGGGAGTGGGCGGGGCTGAGTGCCTTACAATGTAGTCTCACGTGACAGTCGGATAAAATGTCATGGTTCTCCGGGTTTGCAGTTTGAGGTCTGTTATGTCTGTAGAGCTGAAGGCTATACCCAGGCTGCTATTAGGTCACAGACAGTGATAATGTGGAGGATGCTAATGTCAGTGTAAGTGTTTTTTTAACCACTCAGCTCCGTCTGTATTTTGTCCAGTACTTTTAAGATATATCTCTCTATCATGAGATCAAGTTGCACCAAAAAAAAAAATATAATATCATTTGAAGGTCATTGTTTTTGACAGACATTGTTTAAGTAAGTTTATATTTAGGCGGTAGTTTTGTTTGTTACTTCCTTCGCCTCTCCGGGTGAAGGAAATGTAGATCTCATGCATGAATGTGGAATTGCAGCGTAGCGTCTTAGCAAGGACGCGGTAGCTCCTTACAGCCGTCTGTCCAAAACGGAAGCGCAGGTAAGTGTCGTGCAGATGCTGTGCTGTCAGGGGGACGCCGCAAGAGCTGACCACATGACGCTGTGAGCCGGGCGTGCGCGCGGCGTGCGTTTAGCTGAACTGCGTCGCTCTGGCCCCCCACTTACAGAGGCGCGTCACGGCGTCATGGCGTCACATGCGGAGCAGAGACAAGAGGAGGGAAAGCCTCCGGCGCATTGATGCCCCGCACATCAGCAGCGTGACCGCCATTTTAGAGCTCCTCCCACAACATTACGCTGTCTCTGTTAGCGGGGCCGTTAGGTGCCTTCATATGCGCTGAGGAAGGGAGCGCTCTTTGCCAAACAGCAGTTGATGGACGTAAGATTATCTGGAGGCATTTTCCCAAGTGTTCTCAGTCAGCTGCTCAGACACACATTCTGGGGTGGGAAGGAGAAGCAAATAAACAGAATTTGTTCAAATGATTATTATTACATTCTAGTCTGTATTCTAGGGAACATCCACTGCAGCCGGTGAATGAGTCATGGTTAGCCACTTTACCCAGTGCACTATTTTGAGTTGTGTGGACATGAAATAGTTTGACATCCCAAAGGCACACGAGTCTTGTTTTGAGATTATTACCTACAATTAATCTTCCCTTTCATGAAGAGATTTCAGTTCAGCTTTCTTTGAAATCTATTGACGCGCCCAATTAACGTAAAATCTGGAGATCCCTTGGAAAAAATGAGTAAATTACTCTGTCTACAATTGGTAAACCTCATTGTCATTTGATGAGAAAATATAATTTCAGCCATAGTTTCATGCCAGCTCATTGCACACCAAGACCAGGAAAGTTGAGAATGTAGATGTAGTTTTGACTGACTTAACATGATCCCGAAGTAGCATCGCGTCAAACTGAACAATTACTTTTCTGCATATTGCACTAACCGGGAAACAGAGAAGGAAGTTGTTTGAACAACCATTTCTGCTTTGAGCTTATACAAAATTATTAGATCCATTTCTAGCATAATATGCGTACAAGCATCATTATATTCAAAAGAAACAGAGTAACTGGACAAGCGGATACACCTGATTTTAAGCACAGTTACCTGAGAACTGTGCTGTACGGGAGAGGTTATTGGGCGTGGCAATGACTCTTTTCCGCCTCATCATTTTTGTGTACAAGAGGCAGAGGGTTAGGGTTAGAGGGTACCGTCGGCATTGGCGACCAGAGCGGATTTCTGCCAGCTGTAAGTAATTTTATATGAAGTAGGAATAAACCCCTGTGAAAGATGGCACCTTCATTAACCCCCATTCAGAACAACATGACTGTGTTAGCTGTGTATTTACCCTGTACAGCTGTATCTCTATAAATATAATTACATGTATTATGAATAGTCAAAGACTGTAAGTGAGCAACTATTTTTATGAAATGCAACACAATGGATATATTAACTTTTGCAGAAATCTTGTTTACTGTATGATACTCTAAAATAATGTCAAATAAAATCTTGACGCCATCTTAAAAAAAAAATTCATAGTGGAAAGTTTGTGGATTTATTATTGGGGTTTTTGAAACCGTCATAGACCGAACAGAATAAACACACGTTCCCCCTGAAGCCCTGCACCACCCTAGAGCGGGACCACAGTGTGCCCAGTCTATGGGGGCAGCTGGGAGTTTAGAGAGTGAATCAGCCCCCCAGACACCACACTGCCTCTCACTGGGTGCTCGTCCGGGATGACTGCTCGCGTTATGATGGTAGTTCTGGGCCCTCCTCCTCCTCCTCCTCCTCCTCCTCATCGTGATTAGAGGCTCCAGAGCTTTGGTATAGTTAGCTCTTCCTCTCCTGGTTACACACTACTGCACAGACAACAGCAGAGCACTGCACCCCGAAAACAAACGTCACTGGACCTCAAAGCCAACGCTGAAACCCTAAACCAACACTATACCCCACAAACTCACTGAACCCCACCTCCAAAAAAATGAAATAAAATAAAACATAACTGTAAATCCAACACTGAATGCCAAAATCAAGCCATCGCTGTACCAAGTGCTGCATAAATCAGGTTACTCCGTGCTGTGCATGTGCATTCTGATGTGAGCCGTGTTTGTATTTAACATGCAGTCATTTTTGCGATACTAAACTGACGGGCAGCTTATTCTAAAGTTTTAATTGGATATCAAAACATTATTCAATATTCTGTAGATTTAGAGTCTGCACTTGTATATGGTCTCTGAAGCAATCAGGCATATTTAAATTACTGCAGGACACAGCCATAATTTTGCAATATAAAGATGAACCTCTATAAATAGTTTATGATCAATAGACAGCAGTCATTAAATAAAAATAACTCTATTAAAAAGTGCACCTGTACTGGTTTAAAAACCAGCACTGTCTTGGATTTGGAATGTACAGTATGGGGTGACAAACTTTTCTCCTTCACACTCCAGCCCGAATCCGTTTGTTGGAGGTATGAATCAAATCCACATGAATAATAGCCTCCTGCCCAGGAGAGGGCGCACGACGGCAGATTTAACATCGATTAGCTGCGCACGTTGTTTTTTATCAACCGGAAACACAAGAAGAGGTAACGCTTCTGGTTATTGTAGTTAGTAACCTTATGTGGTAATAACAAGAATAACCCCAAACTTGCTGCATTTTCTTGTATTTATGGACTTGCCTGTGCGGATATGGACGACAAGCGCCGAGATCTTCCGTCCTGGATGCTAGGGGGAGACGCGAAGCAATGCGAGCAAGGAGAGTTTGGAAGGAGCGTACAATCACGGGAAAAAAAGAAAAGAACAAGAGTCCAGAGGTTGGTCTGAAGTTTGTTTATGTAGATGGTTTGTAAGAAGGTAACCGATTGTGCGGCCTGTTATCAGTAACAATTGAATTGTTTGCCTCCGTGAAGCAGTTTGTAAGCCGCAAGTATGTTTGTCTGAGTCCAGGGATACGCTGTATTTCATGAATGAGGCTGAGTTAGTGGACGCGGCGTTCAGGGTTCTAACTGAAGGAGGTGGGGGGAACCCTGGAACTGGAGCCCGCGTGCTGCAGGTTAGTCCCCAAACTAGATTGTCAATTTGAAGAAATTGTGGAATTAAATTTAATGGTGCCCATGTCTTTGATTGTAGCGTGCACTAATTTCGTTCAAGCTACACATTGCACAGTGATAGCCTACTTAGTTTTTCTGACATTTAGACAATATAAAAGCATGCTATTTAGCTTGTTTCAACGAAAAGTGTTGTTCACATTGAACTCTGCATTTATCATAAGGCCGGGGCTGCAAAGAATATGGGACGGCTGATGAAGACAAATCGCGACGTTGTAAAGAGAAAAAATAAACTGATGTTTGAATCGGACACTGAGGGGGAATCGTCGGACTGTGAACTGAGAAAGAAAACGTACATCTCCGAGACGGACACGGGGGACGTGGCAGAGAAAGCGACGCTGCCTTACGCGGCGCAGGAGCTCGGAGACCGAGGCGTGGCAGGCGTGTCGGAGCGGGGCGCTGAGGATTCGGTCTTCCCCAGCTGCAGTGCTGCAGCGGAGGTGGACCAAGGGAATGAGTCACTGGGGGCCTCCGACGGTGAAGCTCTTCGCCTCGTGCGGGAAATCTTCTTCACGTAAACGGGTGTCATGAAAATTGCTGACCAACACAGCACGACGATACACCTGGTCTTGCGGGTACAAACAGAAGGAGTGAGTGTGTGAGTGAGTGTGTGAGTGAGTGTGTGAGTGAGTGAGTGAGTGAGTGAGTGAGTGAGTGAGTGAGTGAGTGAGTGAGTGAGTGAGTGAGTGAGTGAGAGTGTGTGTGTGTGTGTGTGTGTGTGTGTGTGTGTGTGTGTGTGTGTGTGTGTGTGTGTGTGTGTGTGTGTGTGAGAGAGTGCAGGCAGGCAGGCAGGCAGACAGACGTGGAGTAAGGACAAGTGCCTACATCACTAACACTAATGGGTGGAGAGCCGGAATGATGTCAAACCTGTGCCTGAACACTGTGGCACTAATGAATAAAAGGGGCGTAGTGAAACGTTTTGGTCTGAGTGGTGTCCAGGGTTGAGGTCAACGTCTGCAGGGATTTAAAAATGAATTTAATTTTGACCCCATCCTTAGTTTGTGTGGATGAATGATTGTGCCAATGGTTGGATTGTAAACTTCAGTGTGTTCTGATTAAAGGCTTTATAACGCCAGGTGTGAGCATCACAGAAACTTGGCTTAAAAATGGCTTAAATAAAACAAGACAGTTGTACCATTTACAATACTAAAAGATTAGTTTATTTTCATATTGCAAAGAAATCTTGGAAAAATGCAAAAAAAACAACAAAAAACAAGTCTAGTTTGCAATGAAATACTGAGAGTTCCATATGTAAAACTATATACATTTCCTGGATCATAGACTTCCAAAAGTCTGAGGGTGGTATGCAGAACCACTAAAGTCAAGATCGATGATGCAAAATGTAGGCAGTGTGCCCTGTTGTCCCTTTGTGTCTCCAAGTCTCTCCAAAATGGCTAAATTGTGCACTGCACACCACCTATGAACGCTTTCACTACAGTATGTAGGATTTTCTCTAGCCATGCTGATGAGTTGGCAAAATTTGTAAAAACAATTGCACCTCGGTGAGGGAATGTACATTCTAAGTTGTTTGCGTAAAACTAAACTAATAAAAACTAGAACTGCTGTTGCTCCTGGCTGTAAGTTATTGATCAAAGCATCCAATAAGACATTGTAAACACCATTGTGAAGGTTATAATGTCCTATATTGGATAAAAGAGTTGTCAATTAAACCAGAATGAACTGGAATGCATGGTTTTCATGGCAGTATTTGCATACGCTTAAGCTATTGTTGGATTTATCTTGTTGCTATGACGGAATCCAAATTTTTGGTGGTGAAAACATCAACTCACAGATGCTCTTGTCTACTTTCACGCATTGGTTAGGTATAGTTGCTGAGACTGTGGGGGGGTTGCTTGTTAAATGCACTAGTTAAGCGACAGTAGTGGCACCGTATTCGGCAAAGTTGTCACAAATCGTGTACTAATAGATAGAACACGGAGTTTGTCGTTTCCAGTGATGGTACCATATGCCACAAAAACCTACTCTCCAGAAAGGACCTGGGCCTGTTCAACATTTTTTGTTTTCTTCAACTTGTGTTCAACTAGCCTTGTTTAACCTTCCTATTATATTAGGGTCTATATAACCTGCAATTACTTTTTGTATAATTTTAAATTGATTTATTCAGCAAATGCCTTTAAAACATCCTAGAGAATTCGGAAATGCATGTAAAGTGCCTCCACAATTATTGGCACCCCTGGTAAAGATGAGTAAAAAGGGTTATTAAATATGAATTAGCTTAATCTCACACTGGAAAAATGAGAAATCCAACCTTTAAAGTAAAAAAGAGAAGAAAAAAAAAATCCTTTTTCTGGCATGGAGGTGACGTCTAATGGTAGTTTTGGAGACTTTATGACCCCAAGATGCTACTTTCCTCTAACAGTGATCCATGGGGATTTTTTTTTGCCTCTCATCATCCTCCTCACTGTGCGTGGGGGCAAAATAAACTTGGGTCCTCTTCCAGGCAAGTTTGTAACAGTTCCAGTTGCTTTGAACTTTTTAAGTAACGGTAAATATGGGCATTTTCAGGTGAGTAGCTATTTATAGCCATTCCCAGACTTATGAAGCACAACACACTTTTCCCTCATTTGATTTGTGTGTTCTCATCTTTCCCATGTTGATGTATGAATAAGGGAATATAGCCTCTGTGTCATCTCATATTTATACCCCAGTGAAACAGGAAGTCATGGATTAGTGCTTGAAAGTTCCTAAACACTCTGATCAACTTTAAAAAGTAAAATATAAATGGAAAAAATGCTTCAGTTACATTTTGTTCATAAGAATTTCTAGGGATTGCAATAATTGTGGCACATGTGGTTTTGTTAAAAATGATCTGTTGAGGGATTTTTTTTCCCCCCAGAATTTACTTCAATTAAAGGTTGGATTTGTCTTATTTTTTCAGTGTGGCATTAAGGTAATTCACCAAAAGGTGAATTTTTTATAACTCTTTTTACTCATCTTTACCAGGGGCACCCCCCCCCCCCCCCCCACACACACACACACACACTTTATTATATTAGTGACTCCTCTAACAGTTAGTCTAAAATACATTTTTATTTAGCAATATGGATATACTAAATGTCCATTCATTGAGGACATAAAATTACTCTTAAGAATGAAAGATTGAAAAACGCTTTAGTATTTCGCAAGTGCAGTAACAAATCACTTCATTTAAACAGTATGAAATCCCCAAGATGTACACCATCAGATACACAGCCAGCAGGCTTGGTGAAGGGTAGGCTTTAGAACAGAGGTGGGCAATGAGGGCTGTATCAGTTTCTGGTTTTTGTGCCAATTTCTGGCCTTAATTACTCTTAGCCTAACATAATTAGCCTAACATTTTCGCTACATTTCTTGATAGGCACATGAATGACAGCTGAAGACTGTTTTTTGTGCCCGTATATGAAACATTTTACTGTAATCTATCAGTGAAGCAGTGTTTGTGTATATAGCCAATTAAACTAATTTAGCTGGGGTAATTGGTGGAAACAAAAACCTGCATACACACCTGCCCTCCAGGAACAGGATTGCCCACCCCTGCTTTAGAATCAGGGGTATGGTTGTTTCATTGGCTGAAATTTGACTGAGCAGTCCCATCTCCATCTCCCAGTGACCCCGCCCCCTCACACAGAGGAGCCGATTGACCAGCCGAAACGTCTGATCACGCTCAACCAGCAGAGCAGGGTTGCCACACCCATCTCCGCGCATGCGCACGCGCTGAGGTAGAATGCGGCCGTGAGCCCTGGAAGCCGGCCCAAGCGCCAGTGGCACGCGATGAGGAAGGCCACCGTGCCGGCGAACATCCCCACGGCAGCGAGGGCTTGGACGACCAGGCTGAAGCGCAGGCCGTGGCCGTCCGGCAGGCACACGCCGAACAGGTAACTCAGCGCGGCGAAGAGCGTCAGCGCCAGCGGGGCGTAAACAAAGAGCACCAGCATGACGCAGGCTATGCCGCTGTGGAACACAGGGCTGCACTCCTGGCCCTCCGGCCCCAGCACGCACAGCTGGTACGGGCTGATCACCAGGCCCTCGTCCCGCACAAACTCCCCGTGTTTCAGGATGAGCGCCATGAACAGCTGGGCAGAAATGGCCACCTGCAGCAGCACCACCAGCACACCGTTGCCGTGGTCCCACCCCTGCCTTTTCACGGCTCTCCAATTGGCTGGGGCCTTCTCGTGACGTCTGCTTCCTAGATTGTCTGCGAAAAACAAAAGGGGTTTCTGAGGGCCGGGGTGATCAGGCGAGGTACAGAAATACAAAAGCTGATCTGAGCATGCAGTTATTGCAGCTTTTTGCCAGTTTGGATCAGCAAACGTGTTTAAAAGCGGCAGCTGATCTTTTTCTGTATAGTGCATTTAGCACTCATGGGGCCCTATCTTACACCCGGCGCAAAGCGGCGCTAACGCAAACGCAAGTGTCTTTGCTATCTTACACCCGGCGCTAGGTCCATAATTACGCCTAACGCTTATGCCGTCAAACTAGCATTGCGCCATTAACTAGTCTTGCGCCATCATTAGTGAACTGGGCGTGTTGGTCTTAAGATGAGGAGTGGCCAGGATTCTTTTTGGCGTATTGCCATCTTGAGCCAGCAGAAAGCGCTTGCGCTAGAACCACCACAAACCTGGTCTAAAGTCATGTCGCAGTTGTTTACATGCTATTTTAACGGCGTATATAAGTGCGTCTACATAGGCGTGTGCACAACGCGCATACCCTCCTGTCTGTTACACACAGGGGCGTGCACAGGCATGACTAAAATATCTAGATCACAATGTGAAATATTATTATTGTGTAGGCTATATCAAAAATGCATAATAATAAAAGGTTCCATAGGTCCACATACCTTTCCCTCAGCGAAGGGAAACAATGCCACATTACATTGCTCTCAGCCCACTCCATCAACATCCAGGCGATGTGCGATGGTACGGGACAATGGCTATCCATTAAAAAGGAGCTGATAACACCTATAGCTATCAAGCCTAATGCGCGAATTGTCTTTGCACCTAATGCGTGAATTGTCATTCAATGGAAAACTCGCGCACGGCAATAGACGGACATTTAAGTTCTGAAAATGCGCTTCAGATGTCATTACAATACAGCTCTGTTTATCTATGAATACAGCCTGTAAGTAAATAGAATGGTTTGTGACTGAAAAAAGTTCAAAACCTTCGCTGTGCATAAGGTTTTTTTCGATAGCCTATGGTTAAAAAACGGAGATGTCACCATGTTAACTAAATTGTAACCTTAGCTATTCTTCGTCCTTCATATTTTTTTAAATTACAGTGACCAGGTTTCCATACTCTCACCGTTTAAAACCCAGCTGATTTCACCCGTTATTCCTTAAGTGAGCAAAACGATTTTAAAGAGAACTAAGCGTCTAATTAGAAACTAAAACAAATTTGCAGCACGTTACACAATTAATTCACAATTGATTTTAATGCCATTCTCTGCACGTGAGCTGCATGTTCTCTGTTTCCAAGTCGCACGTTTCACGGTCTTCCTGGGAAAGTGGATTGTTTTAAAGGATTACGCTAAACAGGTTGGTCACATTTCCATAAACAGGACATTATTAAACAAGGGGAAATATGCGTGAACTTATGGGTTGCGAACCTGACAGCTTTATTGTAGGCTATTTAGTGTCATCATTAAGGCAAAATAACGGTATGTATGTTATTAATCAATATTAGCCTACTATGCAGGTAGCCTAATGAACTTTGGATGAAGCTTGAACTTCGAGAACTCCATGAGAACAGCCTCTTGGAATTGATGTTTGACACTTTCATTGCATAATCAAACGAAATTCGCTGAACAAGCAGGCTAATTTGGCGTTTTCTAAGGTGAGACTGAAGCCATTGATAGCTTATTCTCAGCTGTTGCAGGTCCTTTTAGCGAAATTTAACCGCACATATTTTGTAAAATAACAGCCCTGTCTGGAATTACCAGGAACTCATAGGCTAATGGTTAGTCCGAATAATATTGATCATACTCCATTTAGCCTATTCCTTGATCACACTAAACACGCACGAGCATGTCTGTTTCGCCATCATAAGCAATCCGCCAAGGTGGAAAAGCAGGCTTTTAAAGGGAATGGGATATGACATTTTGATTGGTTTATTGAATGTCACGCCCAAGACACACCTATAATTAATGAAGCGACTAGGTTCAGCCCAGTTGCGCCATGCGCCGTGCTTAGCGCCAAAAAAACACGCCGTTAAAATAGCAAAAGTGGACTTGGACACGCCCTAAATGGACTTAGCGCCATGCGCTTAGACTAAGCGCCAAGATCGCCAAGATAGGGCCCATGGGGATAGGGCCCCATGGGGCCCTATCTTACACCCGGCGCAAAGCGGCGCTAACGCAAACGCAAGTGTCTTTGCTATCTTACACCCGGCGCTAGGTCCATAATTACGCCTAACGCTTATGCCGTCAAACTAGCATTGCGCCATTAACTAGTCTTGCGCCATCATTAGTGAACTGGGCGTGTTGGTCTTAACATGAGGAGTGGCCAGGATTCTTTTTGGCGTATTGCTATCTTGAGCCAGCAGAAAGCGCTTGCGCTAGAACCACCACAAACCTGGTCTAAAGTCATGTCGCAGTTGTTTACATGCTATTTTAACGGCGCATATAAGTGCGTCTACATAGGCGTGTGCACAACGCGCATACCCTCCTGTCTGTTACACACAGGGACGTGCACAGGCATGACTAAAATATCTAGATCACAATGTGAAATATTATTATTGTGTAGGCTATATCAAAAATGCATAATAATAAAAGGTTCCATAGGTCCACATACCTTTCCCTCAGCGAAGGGAAACAATGCCACATTACATTGCTCTCAGCCCACTCCATCAACATCCAGGCGATGTGCGATGGTACGGGACAATGGCTATCCATTAAAAAGGAGCTGATAACACCTATAGCTATCAAGCCTAATGCGCGAATTGTCTTTGCACCTAATGCGTGAATTGTCATTCAATGGAAAACTCGCGCACGGCAATAGACGGACATTTAAGTTCTGAAAATGCGCTTCAGATGTCATTACAATACAGCTCTGTTTATCTATGAATACAGCCTGTAAGTAAATAGAATGGTTTGTGACTGAAAAAAGTTCAAAACCTTGTCCAGTGAATATTGCATTTATTGTTTTTCAAATAGCCTAGGCTACAGCGAATTCGCTGTGCATAAGGTTTTTTTCGATAGCCTATGGTTAAAAAACGGAGATGTCACCATGTTAACTATATTGTAACTTAGCTATTCTTCGTCCTTCATATTTTTTTAAATTACAGTGACCAGGTTTCCATACTCTCACCGTTTAAAACCCAGCTGATTTCACCCGCTATTCCTTAACTGAACAAAACGATTTTAAAGAGAACTAAGCATCTAATTAGAAACTAAAACAAATTTGCAGCACGTTACACAATTAATTCACAATTAATTTTAATGCCATTCTCTGCACGTGAGCTGCATGTTCTCTGTTTCACCTGCTGTAAGTCGCACGTTTAACGGTCTTCCTGGGAAAGTGGATTGTTTTAAAGGATTACGCTACGAGTAAAACAGGTTGGTTACATTTCCATAAACAGGACATTATTAAACAAGGGGAAATATGCGTGAACTTATGGGTTGCGAACCTGACAGCTTTATTGTATGGCTATTTCGTGTCATCATTAAGGCAAAATAACGGTATGTATGTTATTAATCAATATTAGCCTACTATGCAGGTAGCCTAATGAACTTTGGATGAAGTTTGAACTTCGAGAACTCCATGAAAACAGCCTCTTGGAATTGATGTTTGACACTTTCATTGCATAATCAAACGAAATTCGCTGAACAAGCAGGCTAATTTGGCGTTTTCTAAGGTGAGACTGAAGCCATTGATAGCTTATTCTCAGCTGTTGCAGGTCCTTTTAACGAAATTTAACCGCACATATTTTGTAAAATAACAGCCCTGTCTGGAATTACCGGGAACTCATAGGCTAATGGTTAGTCCGAATAATATTGATCATACTCCATTTAGCCTATTCCTTGATCACACTAAACACGCACGAGCATGTCTGTTTCACCATCATAAGCAATCCAAGGTGGAAAAGCAGGCTTTTAAAGGGAATGGGATATGACATTTTGATTGGTTTATTGAATGTCACGCCCAAGACACACCTATAATTAATGAAGCGACTAGGTTCAGCCCAGTTGCGCCATGCGCCGTGCTTAGTGCCAAAAAAACACGCCGTTAAAATAGCAAAAGTGGACTTGGACACGCCCTAAATGGACTAAGCGCCAAGATCGCCAAGATAGGGCCCATGGTTTTTCAATACATCGTTGGCTCCACACACTGAGTACAGCCTTGTCCAGCTCTTGAAAGTTATATCTGAAATACACCCATAAAGGTCATCTGGAATGAAACTAAAAAACTGCACTATCATGCAGGCAGTAAATGTTTAAACCTCCCCTGATTTCACTTTCATTATGACAGCTTAGTCAGCGTTTCCAGCAGAACTTTGTTTATATGAGACCTGTATTACCAAAGTGATTTTCTCTGTGATCTACAGGCCACAGCAGAATGTACAGACAGTGTTGGGGAGTAGTTTAACTACCCATAGTGAAACTAGTACTTTAATTACATCTTGCAGCCGTTTGCTGGTAGTTCAACTACAATCGAATTTGTGTTGTGGTTGTAGTAGTGAATTAACTTTGTCATTTTGATGTGTAGATAACTACAGGAACAACCAACTACTTTCCAAACCCCTTTGACCAAATACTGCCTCCTCTATCTCTTTCCCCTATACTCCAGATTGGTGAGAAGCACTCCACTATAGTTGCCAACGGCCACATATTGCTGGTTCTCCCCACTGAGCTGTCTAGTGGTTCTCCCCATGTGCAAAAAGAAGGCTTTGCTCGCACAAGTATCATGTCTGGGGAACAACCATGGCCCTAGTTGAGCAAATACTTTGTAATGACTAACTCAACAGGAAAAAAAAAATAATTAATGTGTGAGCTTCGCAGGCCAAAAATGCAACCCATCTCCACAGCAAAGACAACATCTAATGTAAGAACACATATTAAAAAGTATTAAAATATGTTAGATTCTGCTCTGGCATGTAATTGAAGACGCCCATTGGTTTGTACCATTGTTATGCCCTCGTTTGTAAAAGGCGCCAGATAAAAGTAGTAAAAAGAGAATGCTGCCTTGGATTCAAATAGTGTCGAAATGGAGAGGTGCTCATTGCGAGGTGGGGTTCATATCCATATAGAAGAACATTTTAATTAGTAGGCCAACAGCACTACAAGATTGCAGAATTAACTTTTTCAAAAGCCCAATACCGGGCTAAATCACTTCTAAATTATTTGCAATAAGAGCGCAGGTAATTTATAATAAGGTTTAATTGTAACGAGAATTAAAATCCACTTACCTTGCATGCTTAAGATTTGCTCGAGACCCAAATTCTAGTCGCTGCTCGGGCGTCCAGACACTTGTGCTGCTTGTGCCTCTCTATTCTGGCTGCAGTATACGAGGATAAATAGGCTGTGTCACCTCCTCCAGGCTAGGCTAATTACTATACAGACACAGCTGTTTCAGAAAATGGCTGGTTTTTGATCATTTAAGTTACTGTCGGCTTAAGGGCAACAATTGGCACTGCATAATGTAGCACAATAAACAAGTTTCTAAATGTAGCCATCGACTTTCTTGACTGAAACATTTAGTGTTAGGTTATTAATAACTGGAGTCACGCGGAACTGTTATGTTTCCTTCAAAGCACGTGATTTATTGGTTTAAAAACACGGAAGTTGTTTTGTCACTGCTCAGTCACTATAGAAACATGTCAGTTTATGGGCCGGACGCGTTTTGAATGTGGGCAATGGAAGCGAAAGTAAACGTGAAGGTATACCCCTTTTCATAAATGTAATTACTACGGTGCTTTATTGCTGCCATGCAGTAAAAAAAAAGGAAGTACAATAAAATCCCACCATTAGCCTATATCGTAATAGCGAGAAAACGTTATCGTTATAATGATATCTTTTCTCGTTAAAACGAAAACGTTGCACTTTCTCGTTATAGCCTAATGATACATTTTATTGTTAAAACTACAACGTTACTTTCCCCGTTGAAACTAGCCTATATCGTGATCATTATAATGATAGCCTATCTTTTTCACTACGGTAAAGTTAGCTTTATATTCGATTTTCATACTTCAATAGCTCTTCAACAGAACAAGCCACGGTGCTGAAAATAACTCTTAATCATGGGAATTGAGAGATCGCTTTTATCGTTCTTTTACTGCGAATCTCGTCAATAACTTCTAATTATAGCCTAATGGTGACAAACTCCATAATAACCATGTTATGATGTGGGCCCTTCCAGCATCAATGCACAACATTTAATTTATCCATTAGGCCCATGATTTATTTTTAAGGAATATTTATATGTTCGGAACAATTATTTTTCATTCTACGGCTCGGATTGCTCAAACCTATGCGCTCAACCCAGCAAGAATTTAGGGACCGTCTGAAAAGTGCTTTGATGGTTCTCAAATTAAAATGTCAAAAGATTTCAAGCCACAGCACTCAGAGCGTTCAAACAATGTGTTTTAGGATCAATTGGAGATGGAGACACGGGTACAACTCTTGGATTGTATCCCCATGGAGTGTATGGTTGACAAATATTTGTATTATATTAATATTTCAATAGCTTTCTTACAGTATGACCCAGGCTGCCAAAACCAACTCTAATGTTCAGGAGCATGTGGGCACAAGCTTTATTTTCCCTTCAATTTGGTTTAATTTCAGTTTTATAATTTAATTATAATTTTTAAATAGTACATATTGTAATGCAAAACGATGATTTCTACTATTATTTTAATGGAAAATGGGTTTTTTCAATAGCTTCCTAGCCTGGAAGCTACTGAAAAAAACTATTTTCCATTAAAATAATAGTTTTATTATTACTATTCCAAGACTGGGAGTTAAAAAAACACCTGTTTGGAACATTCCACAGGTAAACAGGTGATGCTATCATGACTGGGTATGAAAGTATATCAAAAGACTGTCCCAACTTTTTGGGAATTGGGGTTTGTATAATAAGAAAATGTAACACATGCTTCTTTTTGAATGTCAGTTTCTCAAGTGCATATGCATCATTTCCATCTGTCTCTCCTTGCCTTTATAAATGTATGTAGCCACCTCCCACACTCGCCACACTGGACCTGTAACATGTTGAAGTGAGAAACCTTGAGAGAATCCTCTGATGCTCTGATGAAGTCTCATGCCGACACGCAGCATCATTTTGTGATTCACATTTTTATGATGGTGTGTGCTTCAAAATAAAAGCAGTAAAAAGTGAGTAATCCATCAACCGACTCTTATTTGTGGGAATGTGCTGCCTTTGCTCCATTTATTGGAGATCTCCAGGGCAATCCTAGAAAGAATTATTTTGCTTTTGTCATTCTTTTTGACATTTCTTCTTTGTGGGTGGAAACCCACGTGGACACAGTGAGAACATGCAAACTCCACACAGAAAAGCCCACGGCCGGGATTTGAACATGGTACCTTCTTACTGCGAGGTCACGGTGCCATTCGCTGCACCACGTGCCGCCCTTTTCCCATGTCTATAATATCAAAATTCCACATTATATCTGCAATACTCAGACCACAAGAATGTATGGAAGCATATCCGCACCAAAATGAAAATGCATATCGGTGATTTCAGTTTGGAGTTTTGCCAGGGTATTTGCGTGACCACGCGGAAATTATAATGTAAGCAGATGCAATGTCATTGTATTTGATTTATGTCAGTCTTGTGCCACAAAAGCATGAAGACGAAATGTTAAATGGCGAATTGAATTATCATTTCCTTTTTGCCATGTCTCATGCAATAGCAATAAGAATGCAAATGTGGTTTTTAATTTTAATTAAAATTATGGCAGGTTGTGTCGTAGAGGGCGAGAAAAATTTCATGTGAAATGGATTTGCATTAATGTTTTCAAATTGTCAGATAAAGTGTGTACATTAACTTGAAAATTAAAACGCAAAGTGGCTTTTTGCATTTTCATTTGAATTATGTCATGGTTTTTGCGCGCATGGAATGAAAACAAAATGCAATCACAGATTTGCATTTTCATTTGAATTTTGGCACAGATATGCTTCCATAACTCAATGGGATTAATAGTAGCATTTTTTGGATTTGGTTCTGAGTCACTGGGTCATGTAACCTGGACACTATTGAAAAGAAATCTATAATTTTTTTCATTAAAATATTAATTAAAAAATACAGGAGCACAGTAAAAAGGTGTGACCTGTGCAGCCCTTATATTGGAAAGTTATGATATTGGCGTTGAGTCATTTGGTCAAGTGACTTGAAACCTATTGAAAAAAATCTGCTATTTCTCTATTAAAATCATAGAAATTGTATCAGCTTCATTACAATATATAAAAATGTATAAAAATTTTATTAACTCAAATTGAAGGGAAACTAAAGCTTGTGCTGTAGCACCTACATGCTCCTGAATATTACAGAGTGATCCCAAAGATTGTATAGAAAAGAGATATGCCAACAACATGAATATCTGGTTTGACCTCCAGGGGGCGACTATTAACTGGGTTAAACCACCGAACTAACAGAGTAGAATGAATGGGTTCAATGGCAGTTTTTTCCAAGCAGAAACCTAACTATAAGAGATAATAATTTTTTATTGTAAGTTGGAGAAAATTTGCAGACAGCAGATAAGAAAATATGCTTTTCTATGCACTTAGATTAATGGAATCATGAACCGTTTAGTAAAAAAAAAACTTTTTTCCCCTCTGTTTATGCAAATTTGGTCATGAATATTCATGACCGCTTTGGACGTGAGACTCAAAAGCAAGATCGACAGGGCCACAGCCAGCTGGAGTCATTCGGTAATAACAGCACAAGAATGACAAATATATGGACGAACACGGTACTAGCTAGTACCGGCAGTACATCACCTTGTATACACAATCTGGTTTTAACAAGAAGCTTCTAGATCTGGTTTTACATAGTTAGCAAGCGAGGGCTGGCTGCAGTGCACGTCAATCACTTTTCACATCGACAATGGCATAATATCACTTTATTATAATGTTCAGTACATTTATATTTCCACCGTGTTGTTATACAACATTAATATAACTTAGCTAGGTAGATGTATAGTAAGCAATCTTTGTCATAATGCTTGCTTGCTACCTAACCAGCTACTAGTTGGCTTGGCTACTGCCAAAAAGGACAGGATTGTTGCCTGAGGAGCCGGTAACAAATATTCATGAACCGGCGAACTCAGCAACATTGTGTACCATCAATGCTAGTGGAAAGGTTTTGAAAATGAGATCATAATGCAACCATCGATTGCATGTTGGCTTATAATTATGTGTTCATTATAAGCATTAGGCCGTGCAACAATTACAGTATGCTACTACTCCAAGTTACGCGAAAATATTGAAATCGCTGTGATGATAATTTCATAGCATTTAGCTCCATTCACCTCCATGTATTCTTCCAGATTCTACTCTGTTTAGCAGTGCCTCAGCACTGCCCCCTGATACTAATAATATAAATACAAATACACATATAATGACTTTGCACTTTTTTTTCATTCCATTGCAGTCAATGGAGGTGGCAAGGCATTCTCTCTCTTTGGGCTTTGGTGATACTGTCGACAAGCTATTGAAATATTAATATAATAATATAAATATTTTTCAAAAATCAACCATACACTCCAGGGGGAATCCAAGAGTTGTGCCGTGTCTCCATGCCCCCCTGATTCTAAAACACGTTGTTTGAGTGCTGTGGTTAAGAGGCTATTGACATTTGAGAACCAACAACGCACTTTTGAGACGGTCCCTAAATACTTTTGCGTAATCAAGAATGAAGAATAATTGTAAAGTAGGCTACATTTATATTTTTAAAGAACCTATAAACATATAAATATTATTTAAAAATAAACCATGGGCCTAGTGGATGCATGACATGTGCCTTAATGCTGGAAGGGCCCACATCATAACACAAGTGTTCTGGAATTTGTTACCATTGTAATTTCGAAGTTATTTACGAGATTTTTTTTAATCTTCTATAATTTCTCAAGTTATTGAAAGAAATCATTACAGCGCATGTAGTCACGATCTTACTAAGGTTGAGACCAATTAAATTATCAGGGTGCAGTAACTGCACCTTCTCCAGTGACCAATAGGGGACGCACGTCACCATATTATTAATGACCACGAGAACATTCTGTGCTGTTCTAAGCTCCCAAATGGTCAGTGCTGTTTGAAAATAGACATTTAAGAACCTATAACTTATAAATGTACATTTTATGGGAAAAAACAGATGGATATGGCTTCTTATTAAAACGGATTAGTCAATGCTTTGTGATTCCCATTGTTAAAAATAACAACAAAAAAAGAAAATGTAACTCATTTCTGAGTCCATATTGTTATAGAGTGCCCTTGGTTGACTTCCATGTCAACAGGAGGTTTTAACCTCTTCTTCCTCCCTGTTTCTCTATCCCATGCTAAAGATAAAACCCATTGGTGACATGTGCTTCTGTGAGTTCACGAGAAGCTTTCAAAAGCAGCCACAACTGCCTTCTATGTCACAGGACATTATTAGTTCACAGTAAAAGTTTATGACTTACAATCAGTACTTTGCCAAGATGTTACATAATTAATAAGCTGTTGATTAAAACTAGCTGACATGAAGCAAAAACTTTAACCATAGTTCATATATTTATTAATTGATTTTATATGGATGAATATTGTGTAGCACAGAGCTGTATGATATTAATCATAATGTGTGCCTGTAATCGTCAGCTAGACTGCCTGCCCTAGTGTATATGTGATGTCACAGCACAGCAAATTAAAAAATGAATTAAATCCAGAGATTAAAGAATACAGACAAACAGAAGACTGGTGCCAAGGATTCAATTTGTCTGAAGTTCACAGCTGGGAAGTGTTGGATAAGAAGGCATCACACTCCTAGTCCAGTGTAGAGCTGTTCAGTAAATCAGGCAAAGGGTTCAGAACAGCGGGAACATTGATGTCCTCTGCAGCCCTGATCACGAGGAAGTGCTTCATCGGCTTAAGAACTTATACATGCATACAGATACACGTCTAACAGTAGCCTATGCATGCCACAGACATCTAATACTTTCCTCTCTACATGCTACACAAACATGTCTAACAGTCCCCTGTCCATGTTACACTTTTGTGTATAACACCGTCCCCTCTACACTCATATGTATTAGGCTACATCTTACTTTTTCATTTTTATCACTGGAAATTTTAATCAAACATAAATGGAAAACTATGTGTGTGTGTGTGTGTGTTTGTAATTTGTTTTCTCTCCTGATCTGAAAGGTAAAAGGTGTGGAGGCCCATGCCTGTTGAAGGTATGCTACAGGTAAATTCCATCTTCTAGATGGATACAGTGGCAGTTGTCTGACCACAAATACCAACAAAGCATTGCCAAGTAAGGGTGTGTCGCAGGTTGTTGCGTCCTTTTGTGTGTCTCCCAGCCTTCTTGTCTGAGTGCTGATGAATGACACCTGTGTCAATGGGCCCAGAAACAGTAAAATGCGCAACCTGCTTCCAGACAGCGTCTTTCACTACCACACCCCAGAGTTTTGCTTACCCGTTCTGAAGTATTTAAAATATATTTCTGTCTTTTTAGTTAGCATATATGAGAGTAGGAAACTCAGGATACAGAGAACTTTGATTTGCCATCTTGGCCTGTTTTCTTTTCTTTTTGGGAAATCAGATAGGTTAGCTTCCTAACAGTAACATTAGAGGTAAGCATGCTTAGATTTGTTTTACTTTTTTATGTGCTACGTTTTATTTCATCCGGTCTTCCTCCTGCCACCCCAGACACTGGTATGATTATTTCCTTTGTGTGTGTTCACGCACACACACACAAACAGACCCACACACTTTTTGGCTTCACTCCTGAGGAGTCCAGCCTGTGTTGATCTACAGCACCAGTAAGCACCGAGTCTGCTCTGGCCTTTTTTCAGCGCCAGGGCTGCAGATTGAGTGGCAGGAGTCCTGGGGTGTGTCCCAATACTCAATATGCGTCCTCCTTTCCTCCACTACCACCACTTATCCTCCATGCCCCGGAAAGCGATCTTTGTGTCCTAATCTAATGTTGCTGATTACATATTAATGGTTACATATTAATTCACGCAAACCGCAATGTCAGGTAAATTGTATACTGTACATGCAACTACTTGTACTTGAAACGTACAGGCTGTATTGCATACTTCTTTGTAGGAGACGAGTGGAGGAGATGAGTGGAGGAAAGGAGGTGAGGAGACGAGTGGAGGAAAGGAAGTGAGGAGAGTAGAATATTGGGACGCACCCCTGCTCTCCAAGCAGTCCTCTGAATAACCTGTGAAAAGCGCTAACAAATATGTCTAATGTTTAATGTATCTACAGGAAATATTGACTTTTGTTGGTCCATAATCTTGGTCACAGGAGCAGTGCAAGGACGTGCTTCGAACCGTTAGCATTTTCATTCTGATAGATCCTATCAGCTTTGAAACAATGTGCTAGAGCAGAATACAGGAATTGTGCCGAATACATTTCTCTGGCTCCTATCCAAAGGCTTGCACCTGAAGCAGGTTCACTGCAGGTTCCTCCTTACCTTCCTGTCTTTCAACCCCCTCCGAAAGGGGGGCATTTTTCATCCCTGATAAGGTGAATGGGAATGCTCTAAAAACCGCAGACTGTGAGGCTGGGTGGGACAGAGTATGATAATAAACACCTGAAGGCTCTGTCATTGTCCCATCAGCCGCAAGGTTTCACGTCATTGTTAAGTTGGGCTAGAACATTCCGCTGCACCTACTTTCTGCTTTGTGAAGAAATCTGGTACTGAGATCTCCAGTCAGGTTCAGGAGCTCGGGCAGGTCAGGGGGGGGGCATGGCATGGGGTTTCATCACCTCTTCGAAGAGGATGTCACACTGTAGTCGCCGGTCTCATTAGATCCCAGCATATTCAGTCTTCACAAGAATCATTCTTACAAACAACACATAGAACTGTCAATCGTAGGGCCGGAGTCACACTCGTGAGTGCTGACCTCTTTTCTCCAGCATGTTTGCGTTTACTGAGCTGTGTGTCTCTGTCCCTCCAGTTTCAGAGAAATCGGCTTGATCGCCTTCAGAGATCAGTATATAATATTCCAGTTTTACCAAATCCACTCAGTGGGGTTTTTTCTTTGGGACAAATACCTATTGGGACAGGCTGCTTTTAAATTGCGCTATACAAAATAAAAGATCAGTTGCCATGATTTTTTGTCAGTTGTCGTTGTTTTCTATGGTTCTGAAACTTCGGTTCTGAAACTTGCGTCAGATCTGATCTTACAGGTGGGCCTTTGCAAAGCAGCTCATTGAAACTGACGTAAAAAGATCTCACAATGGCATTCATGAGAAATGCAAAATAGGGCTCAGGTGAGCAGAGTCACCCCAGTATTGGTATGCTGCTACCTGTTTTTCAGGTATGTTGTGACATGTCATTCCGATGAGAACATTCCTGTACTGTGATCATAGCACCCGTAACGACCCCCACAATGTGCCATCAGAGCACAAGTTCCCTGGCGCTCTGTGTCAGCGTGTGTTTAATTCCTGTCTCATCTCTCATTTCTTCAGCTTGACAGCCTAAAGATCCTCCATAGACACTTGAAATATGACTGACTGTCTTTGAGGTGACAATGCAGGGGTGTCAAACTCAAATCCTGGGAGCCCACAGTATTTGCTGGCATTTGTGTTTTTCTTTTCAACCACCAGCTGTAGTTAAGGCTTCGAGAACAAGGTGTGTTTCTTTACGCTTCTGGACCGGATTCTGACACCTGTGGTCTAACCATCATTTAGTTATTCACTTTTTTAGTGTGATAGGCTACTCTACGACAAAACATTCAGTATCTCAGCATTACACTTCCTTCCGTCTACTATGGTTGAAGCTGAATCCCTGTAACAGTGACTGCAGTTAATGAATGCGTAATGACTGCGTATGGGTCCCAAGTGGATAAAATGCGTTCATGTACGGTAATGTGGCTCTGGATGAATCCCCCGACACCGCTGTGAGCGTCCCCTTATGAGTCCCACATAGCTACCATGCCTAAAGCGACATTGGAATTTTATATGTTTGCATATTCCGTTTATATTGAGGCAGCTGTGACTACGGTTCCCGTTCGTGCATGCAGGAACGAACATGCTGAACCGTGGGCGGAGGTCGATACAACGGCGCCCCAGCAGACAACGACCGTGCAGCGCTAAAATATGGAGCGTCACCGGATCACGTGTGAATTGCTCACTATTGACTCGAGCGGTTTTCCTCCTGATGTGTTCCTCTGGGAGTGGGTTCTGTGAACATGCCACGTTGATCACGCCGCACGCCGTAGGCTGCATCTCCGTGGAGATCTCAGGCTGGTTTAGCCTATATGATCCCACAATGCAAATAGTCTCTCTGCGTTTTATCGCTGGTGATGTGGTTTTCCTGTTTTCATATCGACTTGCAGATTTCAAACGCTGTAACCCACGTGTGCGCCTGAGAGAGAAAAAAAAAACACTATAGCAAATTAAACGAACAACGTTCATTTAAAATACTCAAAAGAAAAGGAAAACTAGCTTTTGTTAGGCTACGTCTTGAGTGTAGCCTAATGTAACTACAGATGCTCGAATATTAATGTTTCTGCTGATCACGCACCAGTAGGCTCTATCTCCCAGGTGATCAGTGCGAATTCCTTTGAAAAACACTATCGAAATGCATGGTGTAATGAAACATCTGATTATAGCCTATAGTTGGTGTGAAATCATCAATGTAGGCCTATTAAATAATTTCTCTCCAATTACCGAGACAGTCCCCAGACGACACAGCTCGATATCCCTGATTTTATGCAAAAAAAAAAAAAAAGAAGAAGGGAAAAACAATTTAAATGAGAACGAAAGATTGCGTTGATTGCACCTTTGACGATACTAGCCTAATGAGTTCCAGGAAGAATCGTCGAAATAGTTAGATATTGCTTAAGAGACACGATTTTCTTGTTTAACAAGGGTGTGCCCTCTTAAATTGGCGTAGAAGGTGCGCACGCCCAATCCCAGTACTGACAACCCCATGAGCGCTGCGATTATCTGCTGCTTTCGGTCCAACTCCTGAACAGGCTGGTTGGCTTGCACTCCGCCGTACAGGTCTGCGGGACACACGGGCACGTAGAGAGGAGGAGATTCGCCGTCTCCATCCACTGCTCAGGCATTTTGGCTGGGTCCTCTTGACATTTAGGCTACGTGCAAACTGGGACTGAGGATCCCTACCCATGATCACGGTAAGGTTAATGTGCTCTTTGGAATGGGTAGCCTAGACTATACGAACAGGGATAGCCTACCGGGGTGGTATTTACAGCGATGAAAAACGCAGTTGTATTCGCAGATTATGTGGGAGCGCCGCGCTGCTAACGGGAGCATCTCTCGGCCGCCTGTCATTTGACTGCCTTGAGAAGCTAATGTGAAGTCAAATGAAATCATGTGTGATGTAGCCTACCTCAGCCTAACGTCTGTCAGATAACGTCACTACGTTTACATTAGGCTATAATTTTGCTCGACTGGAGGCGGATAAATAGTGAAAAGTAGCCTACCATCATTGATAATTATGTGCAGTCTTGAATTCAGCCTCTGAATATGTACATAAATATGAAATGTAGCCTTCTTGCTAACAGCAGCTTAAGATGTAACGCTCGGGTAGGCTGTTAGTAGCCTAATCAGTAGGCTACTGTTGGCACGCTTAGCTAATTGCTTAATTGGGCTGTAGCCTAAACTCGCAACGGATAATTGCTTCCTCAAATGAGAGGAAATGTCGGTAATTTTTTTCGGTTCCTCTGAAAGTGGTGTGATTTTGGTTCCATGTTCTCAAGCAAGCTACCCGGTAGCCTATGCGCCGTCTCAGGTCCAATGTTCCGTTCCCTTCGCCGAATTCATTGAATGAAGAGGGCGGAGGTGCGGTTTTTTTTGCCGTTTAACAGGACGCAGAAGCTGACAGCTAACTGGCTAGATAACTATACTGAAATCTACGTGCAGTTTGTTGTGCAATTTGAATTTGGGACCAAGACACGTGTTGTGTTCTTGCGTCTTGCGTGTGTATGTGGCCGTTTAGGCTATTTATTTTCTTTGCTGGTACGCTTGTGATGATCAACCCACTGAGAAATAGCATGCATCTAGTTGAGGCGCTAACGCTGTTTTAGCTAAGGGCGGTTTGTTAGGAACTAGCAGCCTGTTATCAATGTTACGTTAATGTGGTAGCCTACCTATAGCTGAAATTAGCTCATGTCGAGGGTTTGCATAGCCCGCATGTGATTGAATTG
The DNA here is from genome assembly GCA_029718625.1 of Synaphobranchus kaupii. Classification (NCBI taxonomy): domain Eukaryota; kingdom Metazoa; phylum Chordata; class Actinopteri; order Anguilliformes; family Synaphobranchidae; genus Synaphobranchus; species Synaphobranchus kaupii. The sequence goes on from CM056376.1 coordinate 126,742,324, forward strand.
AGTTTGTATAGGATATATATATATATATATATATATATATATATATATATATATATATATATATATATATATATATATATATATAAAAATTCTAACCCTGTATGCGATAACTGGAACAGTAATATAGCCTAACCGGAGTATAGGGCAATGACCCTATTTTTATACAGTGTATGGCAATGACATGCCTTTGATACGCGTGACTCTTCGTGAATGGTTAACTTAGTGGTTAATCGCCAGGCTCCGCCACGCTCTATCAAGGCAGATAAGTAGCTGTAGGGCTATGGAGTAAGATAAATAGTTAAATCACGAACGTAACGTTACTTTTGGTGATAGTGATGATGGCGAAAGGTTTTGAGCGTGCTGCTTCTACCTATTTATTTATCTCTTAATTTCCTAAGCGATGGCATATTAGCCTATAGGTCTTGAAAGTAGCCTAAATCTTAACAAGCCTATAAATCAAGTGAGCGACTTCATGACAGGCTCTGCATATCTAGCCTACCTCAGTTATCATTTTGATATGGATAGGTGCGGTGTGATATTTGATACGTTTTGGTAAATATTTTTTCATGACCATTCCTTTCTCTACAGTCATACAGTAAGGTAAAATGCCGGTATATCAGAATGAACAGCCACGATGAGGAGGTGATTGTTGTCCTGATTCTTTCTGATGCATTAACACTGTCCTGGCAGCAATTATGCCTATATTGTCTGGGTGATTGAAGCGGTTTCAAAGCCATTTAACACTCATTGAATCATAATGTTGCCTTTTTTTTTTTACTTTCACGGTTGTGAAAGATGCTGAAGGCGTGCTGCTGTTTGGAGCTCTGGGTTTTAATGCGAGGAAAGGGATTCAATCAACGTTGTCCTTTAGTTGTGACTAATAATTGAAAGAAAGGATATATATGCTTTCTTTGCAAACAGTTTGGTGAGTTCAAGCATAAGTAAATCTAACTTGCCAAACTGAATTTGTGAAAAAAAGTGTAGTTATAAGTCAAATGTAATCACAAAGTGATTGCATACAGGTCAGGAAGTTCTTCTAAGACAGTTAATTCAAAAGTGAATACTAATGTAATCTCAAACTTGTCAGTGCAAACTGGCTGCCAAGGTAACTTTTTTGATGAAAGAAGAAAAGGCGTGGTAAAGGTTGTAAATCTAGCCCTTGCAAAGTTTCTATTATTATCATGAAGGGCTAATCTATATTTAGTTTTAGAATTCACTGCAGGCCCCAGGGATTGTTCCTTGGTAAAATACACTGAACTCGGTGGGGTTTTTTTTACGAGGGGGAGGGGGAGGGGGGAGGGGGAGGGGGAGGGGGAGGGGGGAGGGGGAGGGGGAGGGGGAGGGGGGTGCATGAAAATGCGTGCTGATTTACTGCCCGTTTTACCGTAAGTGTAATATGAATTAAGTTTCAGGCCTGAATGTCAGACAGCTTGGTGCCAGTTTTAAAAAAAAATTTTTTTAAGTTTTTCAAACCGTTAAAGTCCTGTTTTTACCGCCTTTTTGTTAGCCTACTTTTTTTTTTCTCCCCAGGCTTTCCCTCCTCTGCACTGCCCAGTTTAGCCCATATTCAGGGTTTAAACTGTAAAATGTGCTTCATTATCACGCCTCTAAAACTGTGCACAGTATTCCTGCCAATTGCACAAACGGCACCCCCTTCATCTGTCCTTTGGCAGGTACTCGTGTGCAAACTGCTGGGCTGTGCTCAGGTGTGGTCACACCTAATATGGTAATCGCGGCTCTTATCTCTATGCGTCATTTCATTTAAATTAGATTTTTTTTCTTCATGGATTTTATTGCCAGTCGCTGGCTCAGCTTGCATTAGCCATCTTTTACCAGTTACTCTAAAACATGGCTAATGCATGCACTCTCTCTGTATCGCTCCCTCTGTGTATATCCTCACCAGCCAATCACCTTGTCCTCACCAGCCAATCACTCTCTCTGTATGTCCTCGCTAACCTATCATCTGGGGCCTGTCATCCATTATTCCCAGGGGCTTTGTTGTGCCGCTCCAGGCTGTGTTGGGGTGTAGAGTTTGATAGCTGGGTACGGTGGTGCAGAGCTGCTGGCCGCTGGTATTTCCTTTTCCTCGTGCATCAGCTGGGCTGTGAGAGGAGAACAGGCTGTTCTTAAGTGGATCGTTGTAAATGTTTAAAGGCGAGTGAAACGGGCCTGAGCTCTTTAGCCCATTTGGTCTGCCTGCAGAGTGTGGTGTGGCAAGTCACTGGGGATTCCGCTCTGGAGGAATTCTGGAAGCGAGGCGGGAGCAAAGCAGGAATAAAGGATTCTGGGAGTGAGGTGGGAGCAAAACGGACTGAAGGATTCTGGGAGTGAGGTGGAAGCGAAGCAGGAGTGAAGGATTGTGCGAGTGAGGGCTTCTCATAGTGAGGTGGAGGAGAGGGATTCTGAGAGGGAGGTGGAGGTGAAGCAGGAGAGAGGGATTCTGAGAGGGAGGTGGAGGTGAAGCAGGAGAGAGGGATTCTGAGAGGGAGGTGGAGGTGAAGCAGGAGAAAGGGATTCTGAGAGGGGGGTGGAGGTGAAGCAGGAGAGAGGGATTCTGAGAGGGAGGTGGAGGTGAAGCAGGAGAAAGGGATTCTGAGAGGGGGTGGAGGTGAAGCAGGAGAGGGATTCTGAGAGGGAGGTGGAGGTGAAGCAGGAGAGAGGGATTCTGAGAGGGAGGTGGAGGTGAAGCAGGAGAGAGGGATTCTGAGAGGGGGGTGGAGGTGAAGCAGGAGAGAGGGATTCTGAGAGGGGGGTGGAGGTGAAGCAGGAGAGAGGGATTCTGAGAGGGGGGTGGAGGTGAAGCAGGAGAGAGGGATTCTGAGAGGGAGGTGGAGGTGAAGCAGGAGAAAGGGATTCTGAGAGGGGGGTGGAGGTGAAGCAGGAGAGAGGGATTCTGAGAGGGAGGTGGAGGTGAAGCAGGAGAGAGGGATTCTGAGAGGGGGGTGGAGGTGAAGCAGGAGAGAGGGATTCTGAGAGGGAGGTGGAGGTGAAGTAGGAGAGGGATTCTGAGAGTGAGACAGTGCCACGTGTTATGCTCTGGATTAGATGGGTTATTTTATCCATGCACCTGCCTCACTAAACCCCAAACCCTCCCCACCCTTTGATCTTATGGAACTTTGTCCTTGGGGCGAGTCTGACGCTGTGTTCAACCCTGAAATGTCCGGACAGCTTGGGTGTCTTAATGTGCTGGACTCGGCGTAGAGAAATGTGCGCTCTGCTCTGGAGTGCAGTTATGAGGGAGAGAGACAGTCCATCTCAAAAGAAAGGGGAAGTGTAGAGCACTTTGGCCACTCAATAAATGCGCAGAAATGAGAAGCGCAAACAGTAGGTTGCTGCAACGATCTTACAAAATCGACTGGAAGCTGAATGTGCTGAGATTTCCCTCTTTTAAAAGTGGCCGTTCAGGCCTAAACTGAACTAAGTGTGACATCTCAGCAGTGTATGGGAGGAACTGGCATCAAAGGGCTCTTAAGACACCCCAATAACCTACATTTGAATATTTTTTTAAATATGTGGAGTACTATTGTTCTCAGTGAGGACAGCACTTCAGAACTTCTCACGTCTGACCTGGTTTCAAAGCTGTGGTATGTGAGGTTTTAGATCATGGACTTTGTGTATACATCATACAGAAAGTGCAGGGCATCGATCAGAGCCTGCCAGCTGGAGTCTGACATCACGGCACGAGTCTGACATCACACCACAAATCTAACATCACAGCACAATTCTAACATCACAGCAGGAGTCTGACATCACAATATGACTAACATCCCAGCATAAGTCTAACATCACAGCAGGAGTCTAATACCGCGTTGTGAGGCTGATATGACATTGTGAATCTAATATCACAGTATAGCGGTACCCCTACAGTACATGCCTAGTACATACCACCACAGTATGGACCTGGTTACAGTATTTTCCTGGTTTTAGGTTTGCCCTCATAGGGCTGGTTTTGGATATAGTCTGTATGTATTCAGGATTTGTACATTGGTTCTTGGTTCACATAGCTAACCTGCAATAGAGCTTTAGTGGTTTAGCATCTTTACTTGCTGTCCTGGGAATGTTGTAAGTCAGGTCTGACATCATTGTTTATATAAATCAGGTGAACACACAATGTTCTCGTACCATTTAAGTCACTCTGGGTCAGAGCATCTGTTAAATGACTGTAATGTAATGTGATATCACAGTCTGAGCTGAACATCCGTGAGTGAGTGGGAGGGAGGGAGGAAGAGGAGTGTTGGAGGTGAAACGGAGATGACACACACTCACTTGCACACATACGCTCTCTGTCTCACACACACACACACACACACACACACACACACACACACACACACACACAGGGCTGTAGCACACACATGATGCTGTAACTGTGTTAAAGATTCCCAGGCTCTCCTGTGTGTTAGTAATGTGCACCTGGGTGAAGAGCGATCCCAGCAGGGCCTTTTGAGGACAGTGTGACTTTGAGGATTAATGTCTGCCTGGTTGGGGGACGGTGGCCTACACAGTGCATAGCTGTGTATTGTGTTTATCAAATTAATCTATTATTCAGACTTGCACCTAACGTCACAACTGTGGCTCGCTGCTGTTCCTTGTGTGGACCGTCGCGGTACATACCGTGGCATATTCAGTACCCGCATTCGGTGCCATACCAGGGCTCGTCTCCAGCCCTTATTGGCCTGAAGCCGCAGAAGATAGGATGGCATGTTTGTTGTGAATGAAGGGTGGTCGTGCACACAGGAAGTGGGTGCTGTCGTTACTGTTTTTGTGGAAACGGCAGGAAGTGGGTGTGTGTGACCCACAGAACTGTTCTGTGGTGCGACCACTACCCTCTGCCTGTGTGAGTGTGAGAGTGAGTGAGTGGATGCGAAGGACTTGCAGTGTATAAGTGTATTTGTTGTGTTAAGAAGAAGAAGCTACAGTAAGTAATATAAGTGTTTGTGGTGTTGATAAGAGCTGCAGTCAGTAGCCAGCTAGTTAATGCTCTTTAAAGCCAGTAACAGTGAGTTCTGGGATCAGTATCCATGCTATCCCGCGCAGGTGGCTATCTTGATGAGCATGCTAACCGCTAACTGCAGACTCTCCTGTTCGGCCCCTGATGAGAGACGCACTCCTGGGGACGGAGTCCTGTGTGCAGTCCGTCTCTATCCACACACACGCACACGCACACGCACACGCACACGCACACAAGCAGAGCTCACTGCCTCCCCTTTCTCCAGAAAACATAAAACGGTGTCCTGGATTTATTCAGCTGCCACCGCTGTCCTGGTGTCACGTGATGGATCAGACGATGTTCTGATGCCGTTTTCCCCGAATGTCACGTTAATCTGCAGCGGAACGACGGTGTCTTATCGATCTGCTCACGTATTTGGCTTTATCGGAAGGTTCTCTCCGCTATCTGAAATGAAGATCATCGGCATGTTTAAAAGGGTAAACTGCTGATCTATATAATCTATAAGCCAGACAGTTTAGCACATATGAATATAAATGTGAGCTCTGTGACCTTGGAGCATCTTGCCCAAGTGCTACCAGGGTTTATGAAGTATGGATTATAAATCTGAAAGCGTTTAATTCAGGATTTTGGTGCGTTGGCCGCTGCTGTTCTGTTTCTCTGTGCGTTTGCTGTCTGCTGTGCTGAGATGTTTGGCTGTGTTTCACTGGGCCCTTGTCGCCATTGGGATTAAAGCTCTCTGTTCTGAGGCAAACTTGCCCAAACCGGCCAAATTTTCCAAACCAGCCCAAAGCGCCCAAACCGGCCTCGTATCCCCATTGTGTAGCACGGCCAGTCAGAACCACACACACATACTGGTCAGAACCACACACACGGGTCAATACCAAATTGCAAAGAGGAGCCAGCTTGCAGTGTCTGAGTAATGAGCTCTTCCTCTGTCCCACACAATGTCCGTTTCCTGTGTAAAACTCCCTCATCCTACCCAGAATCCTCCTGATGCCCCCCCCCCCAGGCAGCTAAAATACAGCCAGTCAGCAGTGCTGAGACCTGCACAGACCTGCCCACGGCTGCAGTCTCTCCCTTCTCTCCCTCCCCCTCCCCCCCCCCCCCCTCTCTACCCTCCCCTCTCCACTCTGGACCTGATGAGGACAGGCCTGTCTGCTGGAGTAGATATATCTAGGTATATCTGCCGTGGCTGGGATATACTGTATGGAGTGTTACATCAGTTTATAATCACTCTGATACATGTAGCCTAGCGTCAGTTTATAGTCACTCTGATGTGTGTGGCCTAGCGTCAGTTTGTGGTTACTGTGATGCATGTAGCCTAGCGTCTGTTTAAAGTCATTGTGATGCATGTAGCGTAGCATCAGGCTGTCTGGCTGATCAGGGCGATTTGAATTAAAGGTGTGTAGGACATCCATTATTAAATGCTTGTATCTTCCTTGGATGCCAGAGCTGGTTATCAAAGAAGCCTTCAGGAAGTGATACCGCTTTTCTTTCGTATTACCCGAGTGACCTGCTGGCAGGGGGGCCATGAAAGTTCCTGTAGCTTAGTGGTTAAGGCATTTGACTGCCGTGTAGTAGGTTGGTGGTTCGATCCCCACCTGTTCCCGAGTTTTATGGAGCGGCAGTGTAGTATAATGGTTAAGGAACTGGCTTTGTAACCGAAAGGTTGCAGGTTCGATTCCCAGGTAGGACACTGCCGTTGTACCCTTGAGCAAGGTACTTAACCTGAATTGCTTCAGTATATATCCAGCTGTATAAATGGATAATATGTAAAACATGATTAAAAAAAAGTTGTGTAAGTCGCTCTGGATAAGAGCGTCTGCTAAATGCCTATAATGTAATGTAATGTAATGTAATGCCATAGGGCAGGTTGTGGGTGGGGGGGGGGGGGTTCTAACCGCCCCCTCCCTCCTCAAATGGGCAGTGTTGACCCAGGACACTGAGCTAGGATCAGCCAAGAGAAACTAACTTCGTGCCAGCCAGGGCAGGAGCTGTAATTACAGAAACGGCGTAAGATCTGGTCACCGCCGGTAACCGTACACCGCCGGCGCGCCGTGGTGGGAATACATTGGGACATGCGATAGCGCGACTGTGGCTCTGTGGTTCGTCTCCTGTCAGACAGAACAGGGACGTTTACACTCAGTTAAATTGGCAGGTATAGCAACCAACACCAACCTGCCCCGTCTCTGAGAGGAACCTGCCTGTAAACCCCTTCTGTCTGAAGGACTGATGCCGTTACGTTAGCAAGTAAGCCGATGCAAAGTGAATAAAAGATAAGACGCAGATGATTTTGCATGGTAATTGCAGTAATACATAGACATTGTAAAGCTTGCACTGCGCTGTGGCTGGGAGTTTAGTTTCATGGAAGTTAAGCCTGTGCAGTGTGGTGTTTGTAGCCAAGCAGTACAGGGGCTTACTTCAGTAAAAGCAGGGTGCTTTTTATATTTAGGCTATATTATGTGTGATATGATTGGCTTGCGTTTGCCCTTTCCAGGTTTGTAGTTTTGGGGCTGTAAGTTTATTTAGTCCTTCTGAGGGACTGTTTTTTTGGTTTCCATGTCTGAACCCTGAGAGCTTCCAACTGCAATCTGGACTGTCTGGCCTCCCCACCCACCCCACACCCCCCCCCCCCCCCCCCAGGGAGAGAGCTCATTTCCTGTCTGCTTCACATGGCTGTTCTGTCATTTCCTGTGGACATGAGATTACTCTTGGAGTTTTGACCTGCGGATATGTAAATTACATTATAGAGGGTAGGGAGATGCCCCCCCCCCCCCCTGCATGTATGGAGCCAGGCTTACTCTCTTCGTTCCTGTTCTGGGTATTTTTCCGTGATGATGCGGGCTGGTGGCGGAGCCAGCAAGCTGCATCCTGCAACGGTGTTCCCTTCACCTGCGTCAGCTGCAAAGAATGAGGAGTGGGGAGAGAACCGCTGAGCTGGAAACGCACCTTTACCTGTACAGAGCGATGGTACATACGCACACACACACACACACACACACACACACACACACACACACACAGACACACACACAGTCTGAGCTGAAAGCTGTTCCAGGTCTCCAGTCTGCTTGTTTGTCATCACTTAACGGTGGAAAGCGCGTCTCTGATTCCTCAGCAGAACAGATCCAGGCTTGTGATAATGGAAGAGTTTGGGTTGTGTGGGCTTTTCACTCCCAGTGGAACATTTAAAATAAGGACCTCAATGTGCCGGGAGAGGAGAGAGAGAAAACCGCAGTTCAGTAGCTTTGTGGCCACAGTTTCTCTCTCTCTCTCTCTCTCTCACACACACACACACACACACACACATCAGGCTAAACGCATACCAGCCTGTCTCTGTTCTACTGTAACACAAGCTCCATCTTCCGCCAGTCAGCCATGATACTACCATCGTCATCCTCACCATGTCCTTCATCTTTACTGAGCTGTTATTTTCTAAATCGTGTCGTTTTCCCGGAGTTCAGCTTGACCCCCTTTTAAGAAGCAGGGATTTGTTTTTCCGGTTTTATTCCCTCTGGAAAATATCCATTGTGATATTATTTGTTTATACTATGGTGCAGGGGTTCCCAAACCGGTCCTGGGGACCCCCTGTGTATGCTGGTTTTCGTTGCGACCACAGTTGCAATCCCAGAACTTTGACAAGCTGTTAATTTTTCTTAATTAGGTGCTTGTCATGTTAAGAGGAATTATTTACCCTCTTAAGCCACATTATATCAGAAATAGCTATGGATGCCATGTAGAATAAACACCCCATGTTCACATTGTGCTTATTGTGCTATATTATTTTAAAAAGATAAGAAAATAATTTAACAGATTAATTTAAAGACTGATTTGAATCAATAGGCTCCTAATTGGTGAAAGTGTGGACACATGGCCACTAAAACTAACCATTTGGTAGATAATGAAGAATTTACACACAAAGCAAATGATAACGAGCCAAACCTGCATTGTGTTAATAAGCTTAAAAAAATATATGAGTTAAACACATGTGTTCAACAACCTATTGATTCACTTCACTCTTTAATTTGAGTGAAAATACATAATTTTGTAACCTCTTTTTATGTAATTGTTGCAATATAGCACAATAAGCACAACGTGAAGATGGGGAGTACATTCTACATGGCATGCATAGCTATTTCTGACATAATGTGGCTTAAGAGGGTGAATAATTCCTCCAAACATGAAAAGCACCTAATTAAGAAAAATTAACAGCTTGTTAAAATTCTGGGATTGCAACTGTGGTTGCAACGAAAACCAGCATACACAGGGGGTCCCCAGGACCGGATTGGGAACCCCTGCTATAGAGGATACTATAGAAAATTTAAAAAAAATTAATTATAGATTATTTAATTGCTTGAATGGTTGATATATTGATTGATTAGTTGGTTGATTTATTTATTGGTTGATTGACAGGTTACTTGGGTGATTGATTGATTATTGTTGATTGATTATTGCCTCCATTACTGTACCTCTCCAGGGGCCTGATTGTCTTTCTGTCACTCTCATCTCTCTGGATCTGTCAGTAAGGAAGTGTGGTGCCTCTGTCCTGCACACAAGGTTCCTGTGAATAGCACATTGCCACTTTGAGAGCTGTGATACCTGGCCTGGCTCTCAGCTCTGCAATGTTTGATGGTACAGTCATAGTCGCTTTAGAAGTTTCTACCACCTATAAGTTTTTCTTTTTCTTTTTTCTTTTTCTTTTTTTCTTAACTGGGCCTGTGAAGGGCAACAACTTTTTTTTTCTTGATATTTGAACAGCCAAACCCTGAAAGAATCTGAGGAACATGATTTAAGTGCTGTTCTTCTCTAGAGTCACCATTTGCCCTGTCTGGTACTCTGGCGCACAGGTTAATGCAGAGACATGGCCCTGCCTGGTACTCTGGAGCACAGGTTAATGCACAGACTTGGCCCTGTTTGGTACTCTGGAGCACAGGTGAATGCACAGACTTGGCCCTGTCTGGTACTCTGGAGCACAGGTTAATGCAGAGACATGGCCCTGCCTGGTACTCTGGAGCACAGGTGAATGCACAGACTTGGCCCTATTTGGTACTGTGGAGCACAGGTGAATGCAGAGACATGGCCCTGCCTGGTACTCTGGAGCACAGGTGAATGCACAGACTTGGCCCTGTCTGGTACTCTGGAGCACAGGTGAATGCACAGACTTGGCTGACCCAAATAGCACTGATCCCTTTGCTGAACAGTTGATTGGCATGATGGCATCACTCCTTTGGGCTGAGGCCATGGGAAATGACCATACATCTAAGGAGTGTGATTGGTGCATTCTCTCCATATCTAACAGCTGTGATGCAGAGTGCAGTGTGTGCTTGCTTGCTTGCATGGGTATGTTTCCGCGCCAGGAGCCTCTGTTTGTTTCTTTGAGCAGTTGAGTTTAGAACAGCCAGAGTCTTCCTGGACCACTGCCTCTGGCTACTAATCAGTAATTGGCCCTGTTGCTAAAGGAAAACCAAACATTTGCCAGGACAGTGAATGCTCAAGAGTGATTGGCCACGACCCTGAATGCTAAACAGCAATTGGCTGTATTTTTTCTTTGCTTCGGTGTGGTTATATCTTGTGCTTCTGTTGATATTAGGGCCATCATTTAGTAATTTGGATTGAGCTGTCATGGTCTCTTAGCGACCAAGATTATTGCATACTATAAAAAAAGATTCTATACCTTTGTTATAAAAGTATCATGCTGCAAAAGCTTTGTGTTCATAACTAACTGCACCCACTGCTGTTAAACCTCCATACAGTTTCATAACTTTCATAGTTTCATAACTCAAACAGACTGAATCAGGCTGTGTTGCAGCCTTACAATACCCAGAATGCATTGTGCAATCATCTTGTCCTGTGTATAGTGGAGCAAAACCCACATTGTTATACATTCATCACAGTGTAAACTAAACCGACTGATAAAATACAGAAGCCATTCATTCTCTCAGGTCTAACGTCAGGTGCTCAGTGTGAGTGTGTGTACACATCTCAGGGTGCTGTGTGCTTGTGTGTGTTCCTCATGGTGTGGTGCGTGCGTGTTTGTGTGTGTGCGTGTGTACCTCAGGGTGCTGTATGTGAGGTGATTGATTACGAGCTCAGATAATCTGGGGCTGTTTAAGCGTCCATGTCTAAAAAAAGGGTTAGTTGGTAAAAACAGTAGAGCACTTTGGCCACTCATAGATGCACAGAAATGAGAAGCACAAACAGGTTACTGTAACGATCTTACAAAATGGACCGTAAGCTAATTGTGCTGAGATTTCCCTCTTTAAAAAGTATAGGCCTACCGACAGGGGTGCTCTGGAGGTGTGGTATTGACAGGCTCTCGGGCAGAAAATGGCTATTACTCCATTTGTCCTCGGCCTCGATCAGCACTGTTTCACCTGCTCGTGCTAGACGGGGGTTTCCCATAGTTGATGTGTGGAGACTGCAGTCCCTTGGGGGGATTAATGGCCTTCCTGGAGTATGCTGGCGGCTGATTGGAGCTAAACTGCAGGTCCACCAATCGCTCACTGTCTCCTGGGCCCCGGGGCCCAGCCGCTCCTAATTTTCTCCCTCCCAGGGATCTCAGGTCCTGGCGGTGGCTCGAGCAGGGCCGTCTGTTTGCATATTGAGCTGTGGAGACCAGCCACGGGCCAGATAATTATTCAAAGTACTTTATCTCAAGGCACCAGTAAAATTCCTAATGGTAATGCTGAGTGTTTTCAAAGAAACTTCAATTTCATCTAAATCCTCCTTTCATATGGTTGCACATTTTGGTGAGGACTTCTTGGGACTATGTTTTGTTGAAACGTCTCAGGGATCGGTGTTTACATGTGTGAGAAGTGTATCTGTGTTTGGGTACCAGTGTGAGGTGAAAGGTGCATCTCTGTTTGGGTACCAGTGTGAATGTGCACATCAAAGGCTTTCTGTATACACTGTTCATAAAAATGCAGACAGAGGCAGCCGCACAGTAACCACAATATGCAGGCCCTGTCACTCATTCTGCTACTTACTCACTGTTTCCTGGTTTCACACTGAGTTACTCCCTCCTTACTCACTTTATTTACAGGTTACTCTTCACGTCTTGGTAGCACTTAATTAGTTTTATTCTCTCCGTATCCCTTGTTACTCAGTGTTTACTCTCTCTGTACTCTGTTTGGCACAGGTGTTTTTGGCTGGCCGGGACAAGGACGACACAGTGACAGAAAGACGGGCAGCATGGCCTCAATCGCTGATTACTACGCAGGAAAGAATGTGCTGATCACTGGAGCGACGGGCTTCATGGGGAAGGTTCTGGTGGAGAAGCTCCTGCGGTCCTGCCCCGGGGTCCGGGCCCTGTACATCCTGGTTAGGCCCAAAGCCGGACAGACCATGGAGCAGCGCGTCGCCAACATGATGAAGTGCAAGGTAACCCAGCCAAACCCAATTGAACCGGGCCAGGCTAGAACAAACCAACCCTGGTCAACCAAACCCAACTGCGCCAGGCTAGAATGAACCAACCCTGGTCAACCAAACCCAACTGCACCAGGCTAGATCAAACCAACCCTGGTCAACCAAACCCAACTGTGCCAGGCTAGAACAAACCAACCCTGGTCAACCAAACCCAACTGCGCCAGGCTAGATCAAACCAACCCTGCTCAACCAAACCCAACTGCGCCAGGCTAGAACAAACCAACCTTGTTCTACCAAACCAAACTGCGACAGGCTAGATCAAACCAACCCTGGTCAACCAAACCCAACTGCGCCAGGCTAGAACAAACCAACCCTGGTCAACCAAACCCAACTGCGCCAGGCTAGAACAAACCAACCTTGTTCTACCAAACCCAACTGCGACAGGCTAGATCAAACCAACCCTGGTCAACCAAACCCAACTGCGCCAGGCTAGAACAAACCAACACTGGTCTACCAAACCCAACTGCGCCAGGCTAGAACAAACCAACCCTGGTCTACCAAACCCAACTGCACCAGGCTAGAATAAACCAACCCTGGTAAACTAAACCAAACTGTGCCAGGCTAGAACAAACCAACCCTGGTCAACCAAACCCAACTGCGCCAGACTAGAACAAACCAACCCTGGTCAACCAAACCCAACTGGGCCAGGCTAGACAAAGCCAACCCGGGCTAAACCAAAACCAACTGATCCAGGCTAGACCAAATCGACGAGCCAAACCAAACCGGGCCAGGCTAGACCATACCAGGCAAAATCAAACCCAACTGGACTAGGCTAGATCAAACCAACCCAGGCTGCCTCTGCTTTAGCCAGTTTAGTAAAAGTTTTGAAGGTCAAATCTATTTTCACCAATATTCAGAAGAAGCGCTCTTCGTTTGTACCAGGTTCTGTTGAAACCTCTCAGGGCTCTGCAGGGCTGTTCTCAGGGCTCTGCAGGGCTGTTTTCAGGTTTTACCTGCATCTGTAGATGAAGGTATTTTGCCCCATGGGGGGATTCTCCCTTTGAGGGTTACATTTTTAAAAAAGTAATATTAAAAAAAACTTTTTAAAATTGGATTCCTGTGGAAGCCACTGACAGCGAGCTGATGTACAATAAGGCTAACAACATGGGTAATAACAAGCATGTCCAGTACTCCCTGCCATACTCCCCATCACAGTACGTTCTGTCTCAGAACAGTGTTAGTGAAACAGTGTTAGAGCAGTGTAATAGAGTTGCAATGATGGTGTTATAGAGCACAGTGTATCAGTGATGTAGTGTTATAGAGCAGCACTGTGTAACAGTTATGCAGTGTCATAGTGTTCCGGTGCTGCTTAGTGATTAACGGCTGTGAAATGGTGGGTCTTTTGTGTAGTTGCTGCTTCATGCTGGGTCATTTCATCTTCATTTGTGAGCTGTTGCGTTCCTCTCTGCTGTCAGTGATCGTTCACATGCTAATGCAGATTTAGCATGCTAAAATGACAGTGGCTTGGCAGCGTGGGGCAGCACACTGGGATAGATACGGTTTCCCTGTGAGTGAGTAACAGCCTTGTTCTCTGAACGCCGCTGTCGTGAAATCGATCTCGCTCTGACTGACTCCTCTGCAAACTGCCAGCTGTGTTCCTGTCTGGAGCTCATCTGTTGACCCTCGCTCTCTCTCTCTTTCCCCTCTGTCCCTTTCTCCCTCTTCCCTCTCGGCCCTCTGCTTTGTTGTCTTATTTGGAGAAGGAATGGCTGGGGATGTGGAAGGGTGCAGACAGACTGTGTTGAGAGAGAATATTTTTCAGCGTATTTATTTTTTAATTGCAGTTGTACAGATTCTGTCTTGTTTCAATTCTTGGCAATGGCATCATACATAGTCATGCCAATGAAGCGTTACTGAATTGAATTGAGAGGCAGAGTGAGAAGGGATGGAGGGAGAGAGTGAGAGAATTCCAGAGCTGTCTTGTCAGCTCTTGCCACTGGAGGGGAAATATCCAAGTCGACAATAAACACAAACATCCTGACCCCAACAGTACGCTAACGTGCTGAAAAATTAAGCGTTAAGCATTTTCTCTCTCTCTCTCGCTCTCTCGCTAGCTCCTGTGGACTTGGTCAGCGGTGGTCCAGAACAGAGACAGTTTTGATACAGTCTGGCTGTGCTAATTGACATAAATCCAAAATTTGCAGGGAAAGTGGCATATTAATCTTTTTGTGCGTACGCACTGTTTATAAATGAGGCCCCAGAGATGTTGGCCAGCTGCTTTATCATAGTGACGGCCTACTTTTCTGCGCAAGTTAAACCTGCTTGTGTACAGCCTGTTATGAGCTACAAATGGCTGCAAATTGCTGTAAAAACGGTCCTATTGCTGTTATTGTTGAAGCAAACCATGCTCTCATAACTTTAAAAGCACCACACAGCCTGAGTTAATAAGGTAATCAGGTGGGTAAAAAAGCTCTGTGTCTCGGAGCTGCGCTCTGAGGTTGAGAGGACAGGGAATTTCTACATTACTAAAACCCAATTTTTTCCTGCTGGGGTTTGTTGGGTTCATGTTTCTCCAGAGGCCTCTAATGTGTGCCATTCACAACACCTGTTGCCTGGTAATGACAATTTAGCCCTCGTGAGCTTTCAAAGGATGCTAACCGAGTGAAAACCTGTAAAAGGACAGTTCTTGGACCATGAAATCTAAGTGCAATGAAGCTCTGTTCAAAACTACTCTCAATCCCAGGTGCACTTTATCTCTGCATGTGAGACTGCTTTCCTGCAGTCTGGTTGACGTAGCGTGGCGTTTTGGTGAGAGAGGAGTCTAGCTGCGTTTTGGTGAGAGAGGAGAGTGGAGTTGTGCTAGGAGCATAGAGTGGTGTTTTGGTGAGAGAGGAGAGTGGAGTTGTGTTATGGCTCAGTACTGAAGCTTGGTGTGATTGGTCAATCTGCTCCTCTGTATTATTGTGAAGACTCTTCCTTCTGGTGTTATTCCATTGCCCTTTGTCTTGGAGTGCTAATAAAGGAAACATTGTTTCTGAGCAGGACATTACAGTGAGAATGAGTGTGCGCGTGAGTGAGTGTGCGCGTGAGTGAGTGTGCGCGTGAGTGAGTGTGCGCGTGAGTGAGTGTGCGCGTGAGTGAGTGTGCGCGTGAGTGAGTGTGCGCGTGAGGTGAGTGTGCGCGTGAGGTGAGTGTGCGCGTGAGGTGAGTGTGCGCGTGAGGTGAGTGTGCGCGTGAGGTGAGTGTGCGCGTGAGGTGAGTGTGCGCGTGAGGTGAGTGTGCGCGTGAGGTGAGTGTGCGCGTGAGGTGAGTGAGTGAGTGAGTTGCTTGTGTGTGTGTGTGATACACATTACTGCAGGCCTGCTGGTGACCTACTGAGAGAGGGAGGATGGAATATTTCCCTTTTTATTTACTGTTATTTATAGTATTGCTGTTGTTTTCAATCTGTTTGTGGTGGGTGTTATTTAATTGTTTAATACTTTGGCAATATTGTTGTATACAATCATGCCAATAAAGCCTTGTTGAACTGAGAGTGAGAGACTGAGTGAGAGGGACTGAGTGAGAGGGACTGAGTGAGAGGGACTGAGTGAGAGGGGGACTGAGTGAGAGGGGGACTGAGTGAGAGAGGGACTGAGTGAGAGAGGGACTGAGTGAGAGAGGGACTGAGTGAGAGAGGGACTGAGTGAGAGAGGGACTGAGTGAGAGAGGGACTGAGTGAGAGAGGGACTGAGTGAGAGAGGGACTGAGTGAGAGAGGGACTGAGTGAGAGAGGGACTGAGTGAGAGAGGGACTGAGTGAGAGAGGGACTGAGTGAGAGAGGGACTGAGTGAGAGAGGGACTGAGTGAGAGAGGGACTGAGTGAGAGAGGGACTGAGTGAGAGAGGGACTGAGTGAGAGAGGGACTGAGTGAGAGAGGGACTGAGTGAGAGAGGGACTGAGTGAGAGAGGGACTGAGTGAGAGAGGGACTGAGTGAGAGAGGGACTGAGTGAGAGAGGGACTGAGTGAGAGAGGGACTGAGTGAGAGAGGGACTGAGTGAGAGAGGGACTGAGTGAGAGAGGGACTGAGTGAGAGAGGGACTGAGTGAGAGAGGGACTGAGTGAGAGAGGGACTGAGTGAGAGAGGGACTGAGTGAGAGAGGGACTGAGTGAGAGAGGGACTGAGTGAGAGAGGGACTGAGTGAGAGAGGGACTGAGTGAGAGAGGGACTGAGTGAGAGAGGGACTGAGTGAGAGAGGGACTGAGTGAGAGAGGGACTGAGTGAGAGAGGGACTGAGTGAGAGAGGGACTGAGTGAGAGAGGGACTGAGTGAGAGAGGGACTGAGTGAGAGAGGGACTGAGTGAGAGAGGGACTGAGTGAGAGAGGGACTGAGTGAGAGAGGGACTGAGTGAGAGAGGGACTGAGTGAGAGAGGGACTGAGTGAGAGAGGGACTGAGTGAGAGAGGGACTGAGTGAGAGAGGGACTGAGTGAGAGAGGGACTGAGTGAGAGAGGGACTGAGTGAGAGAGGGACTGAGTGAGAGAGGGACTGAGTGAGAGAGGGACTGAGTGAGAGAGGGACTGAGTGAGAGAGGGACTGAGTGAGAGAGGGACTGAGTGAGAGAGGGACTGAGTGAGAGAGGGACTGAGTGAGAGAGGGACTGAGTGAGAGAGGGACTGAGTGAGAGAGGGACTGAGTGAGAGAGGGACTGAGTGAGAGAGGGACTGAGTGAGAGAGGGACTGAGTGAGAGAGGGACTGAGTGAGAGAGGGACTGAGTGAGAGAGGGACTGAGTGAGAGAGGGACTGAGTGAGAGAGGGACTGAGTGAGAGAGGGACTGAGTGAGAGAGGGACTGAGTGAGAGAGGGACTGAGTGTAAGCATGTTTAATGTATGGAGTAATAGGGTGGTAATGAACTGCAGGTTGTGTCGCACATTAAACATATTCGCTGGTAGTGGCTACTGGGTTTGAAATGGTAATGCAGAGCACACATCACCAGTGGAGGTTCAGGCAGGGACAGTGCTGATATGGCCTAGCCTGTCTACAGTGTTCCTCACCAGGGGACCATCTCAAATTGAGCCCCAGGATATGAAGGCCTCAGCAGCCACTGAGGAAGGAGGGAGGCAGAACAGTCGGTGTAAAAGGAGTGATGGAAAAACAGGTGAAAGTCACCGGGAAGGTGAGACGAGAGTTAAGGGTTAAGAAAGTGAGAAACCTTTTTTCTCAACCCTCACTTGATTGCTCAGCTCTGCAGAGTTTAGAATACCCCACAGTATGCAACGTCTCTCTCCTTTCTGCCTACCTCATAAAACAGTATCCACGATGCTGAATGCGTGGAAAATGAACGTCTGGCTTATTAGATACAGCTGTAGCTTTGCTGGGAGTGAGCTGTGTGATTGACAGGTCCCACCCGGTTGGGGAACAGGCTTTTCAGGGATATCCTGTGGTGGACGTTTGGGGGCGGGACGGAGGTGGAAGCTTTTACCACATCAAAGAGGATCAGGTTCATCAAGATTGGCAGCCAGAGCAGTGTAGCTTTCACAGATAATCTCTCAGTGCAATCTGATTAAAGGTAGCGCTGCTTGCGTAGTCACCAAGCACATTAGACGTCCGCTCCATTTTAATCAAGGGGGGTGGGGGCGGGGGCTGGGGCAGAGGGCACTTCTGGAACACCTGAATCCAGCATGTAAGATGGACTGTATGATAGATGCGCTAGCAGGCTACCGCCCTCAGTCATTGTGAATAAATGCCATTTTAAAGTTTAATAAGTTGCCTCCTTCACCTGTATTAGTTTACCTTGTTAGTGGGCGGGGCACGCAGGTAGAGGTACAGGTATACCTGTTCACTGTAATGTCCATCTTAATTATCTGCTTCCGCTGGATATTTGAAGGGCACATTTATTTATTTTTGTGTAGCTCTTAAACTGGCCAAACCCTGGCAGGCTTTATTGCTAGAATCTTCCGCTTCTCATGTCAGAGGTCTGAGCGGATGATGGGAAAATATCTGAACTATGCAGTTTTAAATCACTGTGTCATTGAAATGTTCTCAGTGTGTGCATGTGTGTGTCACGTGTGTATTTGTGTGTTTGCATCCACATACACTTTTGAAAAGCTAGATGGGGTACTTATTTTGTCTTTTTGACACACACACACACACACACACACACACAGCCGGGGGTACAGGAGGCCGGGGCCTGACTGGCACAGTGCGGCAGCTTGTTTGTGAGGCTCCTTGCTGTCATATCCCACAATGCCCTTCTCAGCCCGCTCCCGAACAAAGACCGAGCCAAGGCCCACTCCTTACATCGTTCTCTTTCTTTCCCCTCACAAAACACTGCCCTCTCTGTGCAAACACAGGCCTGTCTGTCCGTCTGTCCATTCGCGTCTCTGTGCCCGCGCCCCCCCCCCCCCCCCTCAGCCTCCCAGCACTCACCTCATTTGCTCTTATCACAATTCACTCCTTGTGCCTTGAAAAACTTTGAAAAATTCAGTTTTTTTTTTTTTGCGTGAGTCTTATCTGAGTCTTCTACAGAAAACTGATAGGTATCGGATCCATAACCGCAGCATTGTTTTGTTTGTAGTGTGCCAGTAATGTAAAACTGCTTACTGAAGTATCACGGTTGAATGGGAGAGTAGTGCCATCTCTTCACCTGGAAATCTGTGTTCAGTCATCTGCTTCCTTCCCACTTCCTCTCCTTATCCCCCCACCCTTATCTCTCCCTCTCTTTCTTTCTTTCACTTCTCTCTCCCCTTTTGCCATTTCATTTCATATTCCTCTCCATTTTCTTCCTCCCTCTCTCTGTTACTCCCTCCCTATTCCTCCCTCATCCCACGTCTCTCCCTCTCCCTCTCCCTCTCCCTCTCTCTCTCTCCCTCTCCCTCTCTCCTTGGTCTGTGTTGAGATGACTCACTGCTGTGGTATCTCCTGTCTCTCCAGCTCCTGCTGACCTTTGAGAGTGTGAGATATGAACCCTTTCACACCCCCCCCCCCAGCCTCAGCTTGCTCAAGGCCCCAGAGAGACTGCCCAGCTGCACACACACAGACCAGTCCACTGCAAAAGAGACTGCCCAGCTGCACACACATAGACCAGTCCGCTGCCAACAATACTGCCCATCTGCTGTGCCCCATGGTATTGGTGTCATGGGCA
Organism: Synaphobranchus kaupii; assembly: GCA_029718625.1. Classification (NCBI taxonomy): domain Eukaryota; kingdom Metazoa; phylum Chordata; class Actinopteri; order Anguilliformes; family Synaphobranchidae; genus Synaphobranchus; species Synaphobranchus kaupii. Next base: position 126,761,764 of record CM056376.1, read on the forward strand.
GTGAAACCCATGTATCCAGCATTTGAGGCGACAAAGCTAAAGTTCATGCCTGGGTTTCCTTAGTTAAAGTGCAATTCAAGTTGATTTGCCTAAGTGCTGTGTGACAGAAAAATCCTGATCGTTGCTAAGTAGTATTTTTGTTTTACCATAAGAGCTGCTCCTCTCCCCCCGTCCTAACCGTTTTCCAGAACTACAACTGAGATTGTAATGATTCATGGGGAAAATATGATCACAGCGTTTTTGGTTCTTGTTGCCTTTTTGGACCGGAGAGTAAAACCAGCGGTTTCCTGCTCTGGGCCGTCGCGCTGCAGTTCCATCATGCTGAGGTTTGGCTGTGTTGATTTGTTGCTTAGTTACGCAAATTCAAGAGGAAGTTGAACTTGAGTCACCAGATGCAGTTAGGCTTCATGCACAAACAGTTTAATGGTGTGTAGAGATCTGTGATCCTCGCCACACACGCAGATTCTATTCCAGTCCGTTATTTCTGAATCCTAAAGCCCAGTCAACATCAAACAGCCGAGAGGAGACGGGACGGGACGGTTTTAGAACGTTTTTTGAATAAAGTTTTAGCAGTGTGTACTGTCCAGTTTTAGAACGTCTGCTCTCATCGGCCAGTGTTTCCGAAATTGACTGTCAAGTTTTAAACCCGGAGTTTTAGAATGTAGGCTACGTAATATAGGAGACATATTCTCTTAACCAATCATGAAGCAGCACAGCGGATTGGAAAATATTGTCCTCTCCTTTCTTCGGCGTCTTTGTCGTCTCCTCTTCACTAGAAGTACGGCAACGGCATCGCTGTCACTGTCAGACATAACGTTAACGAAGCTAGCTACTGTAAAAAAACAAGTGACAAGTCAAGCCAACGTTATTAACAGGATAGCTACGTTATATTTAGACCACTCGGTACCAAATATGCCAATAAATAAATATGTTTAGCTAGAAACAAAATACACATAGAAAGGTCACAAGTCATTGTCATGGAAACATTAGTTTATTTGTTTACTTGGTGCTTTAATGTGGACTGCCTAGTTTTTACTTGGACGTTCTGAGATTTTAATTTGGACGTTCTGAAGATTTCTCCCGTCTCGTGTGGTCTGAAGTCGGCTGTTTGATGTAGAATGGGCTTAAAATGTTTAATTAATTGGGGGTTACTGTGTTACACCTTCAATGTGTTACACCCTCACTGTGTTACACCCTCACTGCATTATGTCACATATCGACACGTTAGTTATTTGTATTTATTCATTTCAAATGCTTATGTATTTGACAGGGTGCCTTATCGAGCCATATCCCACCCCACAGAGCTGAAGCCAGACACAGTGAGTGCAGTTGGACTTGTAGCATACGGAACAGCACGGATACAGCACAGCTCAGGCTCATTACAGCACAGCTGGAGTAATGACCATGCAGAGCCAGCTTGTCCAAATGCAGCATAAGTCTCTGCTCTGTTGGTGTAACACAATCAGGAGCAGAGGCTTTTCTGCTACAAACACAGCAGGCCGTTACTAGGGGAACTAGGAACTAGGTGGGTTAACATGTGGGGGAAAAGATCAATGGTCAGAGCTGAATGGGCAGGTGAGAGCAGGTGAAGCCAGGTGCAGATGGGGAAAGTTGGGAGCGAGCGAGCGAGGGAGAGGGAGGGAGCAGCTGCTGAACAGTGTTCTCTGGAAATGCAGCACAGCAGGGGATTCTGGGAGAGTAAATGGCTCTAAGCTGCTGAAGTGGTGTGTAAATAACAGGATAGTGTCAATAAGATGGCCCGTGTGAATCTGCAGGGTGTGGGAGGGGTGCAGGCGGAGTCTGGCCTGCCAGTTTCATCCACACACAGCCGCTGTAGCCCCTCAGGTGGAGGTGATTACGTCCCTCAAATTCTGCCCCACAGGTGTGAATGACGCACATGGGGGAAGCGCAAAAGACTGTCTACTAAATATATACAGTGCAATATATTCCCAGATATAGCGTTTGGGAATAAATCTGGGAATATATTGCACTGACTGTATAAATCCAAGGGGGTCATGGGAAAGGACAAAGGCTATGTACCATTACGACACATAGCAAGTATGGTCATCATGTTGTTTGTCATAGTGCGTTCCAGACCGCAAGTGTGCAAGCAGCAAGTACGTATAGAAATCCCCGGATCTTCCGTGCTTGATGTGACCCAGAATTTCAAGTATGCATGAATGCATGCTTGTATGTGCTCTTGGCTCCCAGAGATCACAGATCATTGTGCTGAACATAGCAACTCTCTTTTACCTTAGTAGCCACCAGAAAAATCACAGGAATATCTTTTCAGTTTAACTCTTAGTTGATACCGAGTTAGGAATCTTAATTGTTATTTATTATAAAGCATTTCCATGTGTGTGTGTGTGTGTGTGTGTGTAATATGTATAATAATAATTCAAAAAGTGGGGTTTTCTCTCACTTAAATCTGTTATATTTGGGGTATCTTCCCTGCGTTAGAGAGTCTGCGTTAGTTATGGTACTGTTCACTGTGTGAGTCATGGTGATGTGTACAAATGGTCATCATGGTAATGTTACCCACATGTTCATGCTGAGACTGATGGCAGAAATACTAACGGCTCCGTGCACCTGTATACCTGTGTGTCCTTACACCAATAAGCCTGTATGCCCATATGCCTGTACACCCTTACGCCCGTATGTCCATACAGCTGTACGCCCGCTCACCCGTACGCACGCGCCGGCCTGCACTCGCACTGAGTGTTTAACTCCATCGGTCCCTGCTGACTGACCTGTAGATGGTTCTGCGTTTCTCTAGGTAATGAGGCTCTAAAGCGCTGACTCAGACTGAAGTGCTTTTAGTGCTGAAGCAGTCTTGTCCCAAAAGAGCCTTTTCTTAACAAGGTTAGGGGTTCATGCATTACTGTACCGCTGCTCAACGCTGGGGGCAATCTGCAGGGAAATGTGCCTTTGAATGGACAGTGGAAAGTGTGTTTTAGAGTATTAGAGAGAGTTTTGGATATATGTGCATCTGTGTAGAATCAGGGCTGGGTGAGGATATGTGTCTGCATTTATTATCGTGTGTGTTAGCATGGAATGTGTGTGCATTCGTTATTGTGCAGTATGTGTGAGTGTTATGTGTGTGTGTGCGCGTGTGTACACATGCGCTTGGGCATTTGTTATTGTGCAGTGTGTGAGCCATGTGCTCTGTATTGCAGCTGTTTGATCGCGTGCGGGAGGATGATCCAGAGTTCCACAGGAAGATCGTGGCGATCAGCAGTGAGTTGATGCAGCCAGGCCTGGCCATCAGCCCAGAGGACATGGAGAAGCTCTGCTCCTGTATCAACATAGTCTTCCATTGCGCTGCCACCATCAGATTTGATGAGCCACTCAAGTAAGCTCCGCCCTCTTCCCTGTACCCCATACACTCAAAAACTATCCCACAATCCTCCAGTGTCAGATGCAAAGTGCTCATTGGGTGGATTCCAATCGCTTATTTTATCCGTCCTGTTCTCCTCGGTCCTCGCCTAACCCGGAAATCGATCGAGGTTCGCTATCTTTAAGGACATTCCAAACCGCTAAATGCTCCTCGGAGGAGCGAGGAGTGGGAAACGCAGAGTCTCCCGGAGGATGCTTCAGTGAGGAAACACAAGTGTAGCCTTTGCGGAAGCCTTTTCTCGGAACGCGTGACGTGTATAAATTATCCACCACTCGCAGGCACACCCCATACAAAAATGCAATTTTATTGTTCCTTTCCATTTATTATAAACCGATAATCCATAATGACACTCATTGTTTATAACTAACAAAAGCACCGTTTATTCATGAAAAAATAATTTAAGAAGCATTATAGTTAAGCACATGAGCATAATATGATGCTGACGCTTGATTGAGCAAGGACGTTCCATTTGCCTAATGCATGTTGCCTCGTTTCCTCCATCCTTGTATTTTATCCTTGCATCCGTTCCTCGCGTCCTCCGTTGGGCGGAGCTAAAGGGCGAGGAAAGGACGAGAGGAAAGGAAGCAAGGAGTAAATATAAGCGATATTTAGTGCTGTTCCAGGGCTAGATCATGTCTTTACCAGCTGTGAGGTGCAAGACCATGCTAAATCAAGGGGCCAAAACTGGGCTTCGTTGTTGAAGCTCACTTCCTGGTCTTGTTGAGAGTGTTGCTTTCTGGCGCCAGTGCGGTTGGCTCCAGTATAGGTCTTTCAGTCCCGTTTTTCAATGTAAGTCAATGGTACCAATGCGGTCAAAATACGAAGTCAATATATTTTTCCCACAAGAACATGTATCGCGATAGGCGTTTTTTCTTCATCTAATGTCTCCCCATGTGCCAATTTAAGTTATTGTGTTGGACAGTATTTTAATATTTTGTGGACTAAATCGTGAGAGTTTGTGGCACTTCCTAGTCACTGCGCGTCACTAATATCTCACACGCTTCTGGCCTGGACTTAGGGTCCCCCTGCTCCCTTCTGCGCAGTCTCTGGCTCCAATTTTTGTACAACATGGCAGCACTTCTGCGGCTTCAAAACGCTTTTCACAAGCCCATGGAAAGTCAATGGCAATGACATCACAGTCAATGTCAATGACATCACAATCACTTTGTCCATATTTTTGTTACAGTCTATGTCCTAAACGCTGACTCAGCCACCAACTAAAAGTGACACAACTCGCAGTCTGTTCTGAATAAGACCGCTGGGTTATTCTGTGGGGTTTCCTATAGCCGTGTGCTCTCCTCTCTGCTATTTCTGCTCTCGTTTATTTATTGTTCCGAAGAGAGATTTCTCTGTTGTTCCATCGCTCAGGTCTGGGCTGATTTACTGCCTCTCTGCTGTCTGCTTCCTCTCAAGGTGATAAATGATTCACAAAGCTAATGGTTGCAGAAAGTCATCACTAGGTTTACACTGCAACCAAGAATATGAGTGAGAGTGAGAGAGTGACCACGCTCCCGCAGAGAGAGAGAGACCCCCCACTTCTACAGAGAGAGAGAGAGACCAGACTCCTGCAGAGAGAGAGACCCCCCACTTCTACAGAGAGAGAGAGACCACACACTCCTGCAGAGAGAGGGAGAAGGGATATAGAGAGAGAAGGGGGCCAAGAGATTGAGAGAGATGTGAGGGAGAGAGATGTGAGGGAGAGTGGGGGGGGGGGGGGGGGGTGTGTTAAATGTGGCTGTGTGTGTGTGTGCATTTTAACGTGACTGTGTATGTGTCTTTAGCCTTGCACAGTTAGTCAACGGTCTCATTCCACACAGCACTTAGTTTTCATTACTCTCTTTCTTCCTCACTCTGTCATTCTCTTCTACTCCCCTCCCTCCCTCTCTCGTGTGATTTGCGGTGCATGCCAGGAGACTGACCTGTCTAGGAAAGTGGTGAAAGTAAAAACCTGTCGGATGCAGTGAGAAGCGTGCACTTGTGTTGCCTCAGACCTGGAGCCTAGCCTAGTCTAGCATTCAGCAGGGAACCAGCTCCTGTTCTGAGGGATGGATTCTGTCTAGGCTCAGATCCTGGGAAATGCACTGTTAGCTTAGCTCTGTGCTCAACCTAAGGCACCCAGAGTCACTGTTGATTTTTGAAAACGCGTGTAAAATAGAGTAGTCTGTCAGAGTCTGTAGGAGTGTGGTCTTCCACTCTCTCTCTGTAAAGCTGATTGGCTGTTCTTAGCTGTGAGTGATGGTGTTGGCCCCTCCCACAGACACGCCCTGCAGCTGAACGTGATTGCGACGCAGCAGCTGCTGAGTCTGGCGCAGAGGATGCAGCACCTGGAGGCCTTCATCCACGTCTCCACCGCCTATGCCAACTGCAACCGTCACAACATCGACGAGGTCATCTACCCCCCGCCTGTCCAACCAAAGAAGCTCATCGACTCGCTGGAGTGAGTGGCTGCTCACTCCTAATGCACATGCGTGATTGTGTGCGTGTGTGTGTGCTTGCGTTTGTCCTCTAGTTTTATCTCTTCTTTTGCAAATCCATGGTTTCTTTTTTTTTTTCATTTATCTTCAGTTTTAGTTTCAGGGAAGAATGTGTTTTAGTTCAAGCTCTGTAAGAATGGAGCACCTTCTTAACAGAGATAGGATGAAAATAACAGCAGTGAATTGCTCAATGGTGAATAACATTTTTTATAAACGACTGGCAAATTGCACAGATTAAAATTAACATTCAATTGAAAAAAAAAAAAGAGGTATGATAAAGTAGTTTGAGTTTAGTTTCTTTGACAGGCGTGTCTTATTATATTTCAGTTCACAAATGCTATTTTTTCATGGCTAGTTTTAGTTTCAGTTTTGTCTTACGTTGGTAACCTTGGTTACAGGTGGATGGATGACAGCATGGTGCGTGACATCACGCCGCGGCTGATCGGTGACCGGCCCAACACCTACACCTATACCAAAGCTCTGGCAGAGTGTGTGGTGCAACAGGAGAGCAGTCGACTCAACATCGGGATCATCCGGCCCTCCATCGTGGGAGCCAGCTGGCAGGAGCCCTTCCCTGTGAGTCCTGTGCCCCGTCCAGCCACGCCCGTTACGCAATCTGCTTGACACTGAGACGGTGGTGTGGTTTGGCGCATCATAGCCTTGTGCTGATGGTGAACAGTGAACAAAAATACAATATTTTCATACAACTACATATTTACTCCTGTCTGATTCTGATACTTCAGTATCAGAATCAGACAGTCAGCAATCATTAAAAGAAATCATGCTTTTCAATCGTTTCGGCCTTTATTTTTACCGTGGATAAAACGGTACGATTAGAGCAGCAAATGGCACATTCCAAACATATGTTGAGCGCTTTATGCTGTATACGTATATATCCGTGTGCATATTTAGCCTGCAGTAGTTTGCGAGGGAAAATAATATAATGTTTCAGATCTCTGGGGATTTTCTGCATTCCAAAACCATATCGGTTTTATGTAAAGGATCGGTAATTCGATCTGGTTTGTTGGAGTATATGCAGACCATTGATTTGTTTTAAAACTGAGAACGGACACTGTAATCACTGTGTATTGTTGAAAATGCATATGCTAATGGCCGATTCTAATGACCGCTTGATGTTGAAAAATGTGACCCCTGTGTAACGGCCACGTAAGACCGTCCTGTCCGGCTCGCACTAGTGATTTCAGGCTTGGGTAGAGTGTGGCACTTATGCAGTGGCTTGCCAGCAGTGGCCATATTCACTCTCCTCTGATATGCTTCCTATAACAGAGTACAGTAGAGCCTGATTTAGAGTGTGCGTGCATGCGTGAGTGACTGACAGAGAGATGTAATTCTCTCTGTACATGAACAGCTCTGTGCGTGCGTGCCTCTGTTAGGGCTGTGTGTGTGTGTGTGTGTGTGTGTGTGTGTTCGTGCCTGTACATTAGTGCCTCTGTTAGGGCTCTGTGTGTATGTCTACATGTGTGGTGTGTGAGTGACAGAGAGATGTAATTCTCTCTGCACATGGACAGCTGTGTGCGTGTGTGCATTAGTGCCTCTGTTAGGGCTCTGTGTGTGTGTGTGTGTGTGTGTGTGTGTGTGTGTGTGAGTGAGTGACAGAGAGATGTAATGTAAGCTCTGCTAAGAGCTAAAAATGTTTCCCATCCCCAGTGGGTCAAGGACTAGCGCTGGTACAGACATGTCCAGGAGCTCCATCAGAAGAAGAGAGATGCATGCACGCGCAACACACAGCCCTAACACAGGCACTAAAGTGTACACACACACACAGTGCATTACACTGTTTCATGTATTTTTAAAGAGCTGTTATTGCTGTTGACAAATGCAGTTGCTAGAATTTGCGCTGACGCTGGGACGATACAATGATGGCTTTGAAGGGCTTTTATCTTAGTTTGTCCAAGAAAATGTGTTATCATAATTTTCCCTGCTAATGCACACGTGTTTGGGGCAGTGATGTCATCACTGTTTGGCAGATTCCATGGCATCTTATGACCCACTTCTCCTCATTCCTTTATCAGGGCTGGATCGACAACTTCAACGGGCCTAGTGGCGTCTTCATTGCTGTAAGTAGCAGTATATGATTGCTTTGGCAGAGTGGGAGCTTGCATGGTGTACACAGCTGATATTCTTTCACATATAAAAATTGTGCTGTAGGAATGTGTTTGTTGTTGTGTCCCCGGCTCGAAGAAACACAAATAGGCCACTTACAAAATGTTTTTATTAAAATCTCCGTTTTGGCGGTGTCTCCGTGTTTACACACAATTCCGGTATCACACGAGCACCTCAGACAGAAGTAGTAGGCCACTCCACAGAACTCCTCTGTCTCCTTAACTGTACTTCCTGTTCTGGGACCCTACAGGCGGGGAAGGGGATCCTTCGCACCATGAGGGCCAATAACGATGCGGTGGCCGACCTCATCCCCGTCGACATGGTCGTCAACCTCACTCTGGCCGTGGGCTGGTACACTGCCATGCACAGGTGAGCTACACACACTACATTACATTACATTACATTACATTATAGTCATTTGGCAGACACTCTTATCCAGAGCGACTTACATAGTGCATTTTCAAACTAGGAACAAGTGCGTTAAAACGACCCTAAAAGGTAAATACGAATTCAAATACCAGGCGTAGTCAGTATGATTTGTATTTTTTATTTTTTTTTGGGGGGGGGGGGGGGTAACCACACAATATTGATGATTGGCGTGTACAACAGTAAGCCAATAAGTAACCTTACAAGTATTAATCTAGAAGCTTGAACCACTTAAACAAGGATTCATAAAACACAATCAAGGGAGGTCACAAGGAGGTAGGGAGGGGTGGAGAGAGGTGCAGCTTGAAGAGGTGAGTCTTCAATCTGCGCTTGAAGGCGGTCAGACTTTCTGTTGTTCTGACCTCCACGGGGACCTCATTCCACCACCGTGGGGCCAGGACAGACAGATGTCGAGACCGGGTGCTAGTATGAGGTGGGGGGGGTACCAGTCGTCCTGAGGAGGTGGAACACAGGGATCTGGCAGGTGTGTAGGGTCTGATGAGCTTTTGGAGGTATGGAGGGGCAGCACACTACAGCACACACCTGAGCTATACACACCACAACTACAGCACACACCTGAGCTCCGCACATACCTGAGCTACACACCTACAGCACACACCTGAGCTATACACACCTACAGCACACCCCTGAACTACACACACACCACAACTACAGCACATACCTGAGCTACACACACCTACAGCACACACCTGAACTACACACACCTGAGACACACACACACATACAGTGCACAGGTGAGATGCTGTACCTTGCTGCCATGCTTTAGGGGGACTTTTGAACTGACAGCACTTTCTTTTCGCTGGTGTTAGTGGTGGTGACCAGAGTGTCTGTTTATAGGGCCAGTCAATGCCAGACGCCGGTCACCCTGCATCTCCATGGAGACTGATGCCGTGTAAGTGTTGGTGTGGGGTAGTGCAGCAGGTCAGCAGTGGGCGGGGTGCGGTTTGTTCTTTTTTGCCTGATTCTAATGAGGGTATAATGAATTCCGTGTGTGATCTGAATATTCCTCCATTATCTCACTCTCTCCAGGGAAATCTGGCCTTAATCGAATATTCTACTCTTTTCTCCTTTCTTTTAATAATAATTCAGACCTGGGGGCCTTGTTCTGGGACATATCTGTGCCACACTAGTGCAAATCTGTGTAACAAGGAGAAATGTGTGCAGACATAGCTGCAGGTGTTGGTGATGTCACCATGGAGGTGTGCCTGAAGGGGGCATTGCTGACCTCTCTGCATTTCTTCTTATGTTTCAGACCAAAATCAGCGCTGGTGTACAACTGCACGACAGGCGGGATCAACCCCTTCCACTGGGGCGAGATCGGTAAGCGGCTACGCATAAACGCTTTCTCAATGTTGCGTCAACATCCTAGAAACTCTTGTGAAGGTGGGAAGCCACCTTCTTGGATAATGGGTTTGGGCCGTTATCATGGTGATCGCTCCTTTAAAGCCAGAGGTGTGGCATTGGGTTTTTTGCAGCTTTAAACAAACGGGTGGTATCAGGCTACTGCCCCGTCCTGTTTAATACCCCTCCTCCACTGTGAGACTCGTAGGGTTATTAGTACCGCAGCCGTTAGCGGCCCATCACACCTGAGCGCTCTGCAGGGAGATCTGGTACCTGCTTGTCTAACTTGTGAAAGCATGCCCAGCACCTGAGAGGGCAAACAGGAGAAATGGTGGGCATCTGCCCCCTGCTGGTTGGAAAGGTAACAGCTGATCTGCATTTCAGGTGTGAGAGATGCTTTCTCTTTGAAATGACTTAGTTTGCTCAAACCCTTCTTTACTCAGAAAGTTGGGCGCACTAAATGGCAACTAAAATAACGAGCGGGATTATCTGAGTCCTCACAGACCAGGGCCCTGTTCCTCGTAGCAGGGTAACTGCGTTAGCTGGATAACTGTGCTGTGTAAAACTCATAAATCTGCTGGATTTGGAACATATGAACTAGCAAAACACTGTGCTGGGTTTTACCCCGTGCAGTTAGCCAGCTATGAGGAACAGGGCCCAGGACAGATTTGAGCTTTTTTCGTCGGTCGCTGTGGCACTTTCAGTGCGTCAGAAAGACAGCACCCTCTGTTTCCCTCTGGTCTCCCTCTGTCCCACTCAGGCTGTGGGGTGTCTGCTTTTTAATCGATTTTTATATCATTTTGTTACTACGTGGCTCTTTTTTGTTTGTTTTTTATTTAGTATCCTTTATGCATATTCATGTGCTTAATTTTCATCAAGCAATTTTGTCTGCAATTCATTGTATGAAAATGTACTCTACACATAAGCTCAAATAATATATATTATTATTTTCCTAATGGGAAAATAAAAGTTATTCTATTCTATCATCACTAAAGCTATTGCATTGTGACATCACTAAAGCAGGGCCATTGTATTGTGACATCACTAAAGTGGGCCTATTGTACTGCAGCATCATTGGTCTTATTGTGACATCACAAAACTCCGGAACAATAGTTCTGCAGAGCTGAGCTCACAGTGTGGACAGAAGTTAATGCTTTAATGTGAGGGTGCTTTTTTCTGCTGACTGTAGTCATCCTTAAAATACATTACTGAAATATGTTTTGTTGTTGAGACGTTATACTGATATTTCTCTAAAGGGGGGGGGGGGGATTTCACTCCTGGCAGAGTTTCCAGGAGTGTTCACACACTGTAGTTTCCACACTGTATTTTGCATAAAAATCAGCCCTGCTAATATCATACACACAAGTATTCGCAAAGAGAATTGAGCAGTTATGAAATTGCATGTGATATTTAGCAAGGGAATTCTAGCCCAAATGTTTTCCCATCCTGAGACACACACACACACACTCACACCCTGTATCCTGTCTTGTCTCAGAGCACCATGTGATGTCCACCTTTAAGAGGAACCCTCTGGAACAGGCCTTCCGCCGGCCCAACGCCAACATCACCTCCAACTACCTGATAAACCAGTACTGGATCCTGGTCAGCCACAAGTTTCCTGCGCTGATCTACGACCTTTACCTGCGCCTGACGGGACAGAAGCCCCAGTAAGGAACACACCTGACACCTGGCGCTCCACGTGCAAAACCCAAATAAAATAGTCTTAACTGATTATTAAAGTTAGCTTTTTATTGATAAATATTAAGTCTCTCTCTCTCTCTCCCTCTCCCCTCAGGATGATGAGGATATTTAACAGGCTGCACAAGGCGATCGGGTTGCTGGAGTATTTCAGCAATCAGGACTGGCAGTGGAACTCTGAAAACATGAGCATGCTGCTGAGTCAGCTGTGCCCTGAGGACAGGAAGGTACAGACCTCCAGCGCCCTTCCCATCATGCCTTTCACCAGTAGTAAGAAAAGCGCTAAACCAGCATCGCAGATTCTCTGTGGCAGGGGTGTCCAGTCTTATTCGAAAAGGGCCCGGTGTGGGCGCAGGTTTTTATTTTAGCTGAGCACTACGACACCGGATTCAACTAATTGACTAATCATGGTCTTCAGTCAAGACCTTGATAAGTAGAATCAGGTGTATTAGTACTGGGATGAAACATAAACCTGAACCCACACCAGCCCTTTTTGGATGAGATTGGACACCCCCTGCTCTATGGTAACCAGATGGTACGGCCTTGTGTTCCTTCCGTCCTCTGTACTTCATTACTCGGACTGGGAAGAGCTTGTTGGTGGGAAAGTTTATGAATATTCATGACAGGGTGTGCCCAAGGGTAGAACACCCTACAGCCACTGGCCATTGTCCTTGGTTGTGTGCTTTCATGAATATTCATAAGGAATATTTTTGCTCTGTAAGTGGAGACAGAGTTTTCAGTGTTGGAGACATGGAGATGACCATCTGGTAACCATAGAGTGTTGGTCCTGAATGCTGTTTTTTTTCCTTTACTGTGAAACAAACAGTTCTGTGGTTTTTGGTGACACACTGCATGACTGTATGATGTCATATCCTCAAGAGATGAAAGTGACTGTGGTTCAGCCATGCAGTTTTTATAAAATAAAAAAAAACTCTTTACACTAGAAGATGTTTAAGAACATGTTTTTTATGTTGTGGGTCTTGGTTTATAAAGAGGTGATGGTCAGGGTGTTAATTCTTGGAGGCGTGTTTTTAAATGTGTAGGTAAATGCCCCAATCCCCCTTTCTGTCCCACTGGGCTGGGAATCTATAAATATATCTATAAATCTATAAATAATCTATAAATATGTATCAGAGACACTTTCATGATTATTTAATCATTCATTATTTTTTCTACGTGGGTGAAATTGAAAACACTCCTGCAGATCCCTCAGAATTTGCAATTAAAGGTTACCAACAAAAATGTGAAGTAGTCATCCATATGAAGAATATTGTTTCATGAAAATTATTTTGATGGTTATAATTTGTGAAAAGTTGAGTAAAAAAAAAAATAAAATATTATTTGTCATGGCAAATTTGGTTTCATAAATTAATATAAAGTATAATAGTTCTCAATGTAGGGGTGGGGTGGAATCTGGTCCATTGGCCCTGGCTAGTTACGTACCTGTTGCAGACAGTGCCTCTCACTTTCTCTGTCTGTTGCCGTCAAGAGAGGTGCCCGTCTTTCTCTCTCGCTCTCTCTCTCTGTTGCTGTCCCTCTGTCTGTAGACTGCAGGCTCACTGTCTGTCTCCTGTGTTTTCAGACTTTTAACTTTGATGTGCGGCAGCTGAACTGGCCTGAGTACATCGAGAACTACTGCATTGGCACAAAGAAGTACGTGCTGAACGAGGACATGTCCGACATCCCGGCGGCCCGACAGCACCTGAGGAAGTGAGTCCTGTACCGATGCTCCTCTTTCTTCTTCGCCGCCTCTCTTCCTCTAGCGCTTCCCTCGTTACTCCCTTCACAGTGGTGCGGTGTGTGTGTGTGTGTGTGTGAGAGAGAGAACACACTAAAGGTGCAGTGGTGTGTGTGTGTGTGTGTGTGTGTCTATTTCTAGGTGTAGGAGTCATATTAAATATGCACTTTTTATGTTAGGATGTGAAATATATCCATCCATGGTGAAATATATGAAGGAAATTTTTTTTGAAGAAAATCAGTTTCAGATGTCCAAAATGTTAAATAAATTGCAAAAATTCTTTGTCATTTTTTTCATTCAGATGGTGTAGGAAATCATGTTTATTTAATAACCACAATTAAATAAATGAAGGGAAATGTTTGACATAAGCTCAAGTAATATATATTATTATTTGTTTATGATGAAACCTATTTCAGTGGAAAATCTGAAAAATACATTATGTCCAAAAAGTGGGGGGGGGGGGGAAATTATTTTAAAAAATTGAATTCCGATGGCTATGTAATTGCGTATTTAACAACCATGGTGAAATAAATGAAGGGATGTGTTTGAAAAATGTGGAAATGGTGAAATTCAGAAGAGTATAGTCTTATGTCAAAAAAGTTAATAAATGCAAAAATCCAAAATTTTCATTCATATGGATGAGAAATCATCTGTATTCAACAACCACGGTGAATTGAATGAATATGTGCCATGTACCATCCATTTTAGATAAACTGGTGTCCTCGAAATTTAAGAAGTTGCAAATGTTTGCTTGTTTAACTATGACAAGTCATTCAGCGCATATGGACTGCATGCTGCATGCAGACTTTCAGCATTGTGTCAAACCTAGTCCCGCAGAACTTTTTTTCAGTCTATTTTATTGTGTCAGTAGGGTGTATTCACCTCATGTTCAAACATGGAAGCGCCGTCACGTCCCTGATGTCGTCCTCTTCTCTCCGTCTCTCCAGGCTGCGGAATATCCGCTACACATTTAACACGGTGCTCCTGGTGTTCGTGTGGCGCGTGTTCATAGCGCGCTCTCCGATGGCTCAGAACATCTGGTACTTTGTAGTGAACCTCTGCTTCAAGTTCCTGTCCTACTTCAGAGCGTCTAGCACCCTGACTACCTGAGAAGCACGTTTGGTCCTGATCCGGCCCAGGGCTCAGCATTGGTCTGCCCAAACTGCTGGCCTCACCCACTGCCAGCGTCTCTGCCCAACTCCAGCTTTACTCACAATCTGGCCCCGCCCCTCCCAATCTATCCTTACTCACAACCTGGCCCCCCGCCCCTCCCAATATATCTTTACTCACAACCTGGTCCCGCCCCCCCAATCTATCCTTACTCACAACCTGGCCCCCCGCCCCCCCCCTCAATCTATCCTTACTCACAATCTGCCCCGTATCCTTACTCACAACCTGGTCCCCACCCCCCCCCCCCCCCAATCCATCTTTACTCACAACCTGGCGCCACCCCCCCAATCCATCTCTACTGAACACCTGGCCCCGCGCCCCCCTAATCCATCTGTACTCAACACCTGGCCCCGCCCCCAATCCATCTTTAGTCACAACCTGGTGCCCGCCCCCCCTAATCCATCTTTAATCCCCCCTTCACAACTGAACAGTGCTGCATGTCATCCTCCATGGTCATGAGCTTGTCATCAAATGGCAAATGTGTTGTTTGTATTCAATGTTACTTAAGTCCTCCTTTTTAAAAAAAAAGACTTATGTAAATCGATTAATTATGCAAGGGTAACGACTCACTTGACTGTGTGACATGTCTGTTTTGTTGTAGTGTTTCCAATGCCTTTAACTGCAGATGATGATGAATATTGACCTTTTACTTGAATAATGAGGGTGTTCCTTCCGAATGACAGTTATTGGACTTGAGTTTGATGTCCAAGGTCATTTTTTTTCTTTGAATGTCCTTCCTTTTGGCACATTTTAAGTTTATGGTGTTTGATCCACTGCAGGGCTGGTGGTCAAAGTGCACAAACCCAGAAATGCTGAGGCTCTGGAGCTCTGGCACCTTTAATTGTCAGGTGTTTTCATTTACATGTATTTTTGTGCTTTTGGGTCAAAGTTTTGAAAACTGACTTGGACTGCTTGTATGTGCAGTTTGTACAGTGATTGCTGTGGTGCGGAAGGCAGGCTAACAGCTCAACATTAGCAGGAACATACAGGCTTCCTTGAGTGATGTTTAAATACTTGAAGTTCTGTATTAATCTTGTGTGTTTAACCAAAATGAATGAACATGTGGGAAAGCAAAGGAAGTTTTGTGCCTGGATTTTGTTACAGGAGTGGGATCTGTAGTTCTTCTTCCAAACCAGCATGTAGTTCATTCCATCTTTGCAATGTGCTCTTTTGAAGACATTGGGTTCCTTAGTTGGGAGGTTTTTTTTTGTATGTAAATGTAGTGTTGAGTATAGTGTATAATTAATTGTGTAATTACCAGCAATTGTAGTAAGTGTGTGGACGAAAATGAGTAAACGGTGTGTGGACTGGGCTCCCTACTGCCCCTGATGCCTCCTCATGTCACCATCATTCTTGGCTTCAGCGTGTGTGTTTAGCCTTTCCAAGTGTATTCCAGTTCAGAGGTTCTGTGATTGGCTGAGCATGGTGCAGGGGGTGCTAGATGGACTGGACTGCTGCAGTCTTATGGCTGTGTGGGTGTGCATTCAATCACTGGGGGGGTGCGTCCCAATACTCAAAAAATGCACCCTCCTTTCCTCCACTACCACCTCCTCTCCTCCGTGCCCCGGAAACTGATCTTTGTGTTTTCATCTAATGTTGCTGATTACATATTAATTAATGTCTCGACGCAAACCGCAATGTCCGGTACATTGTATACTGTACATTGCAAACACTTGTACTCAAACCGTTCAGGCAGTTTTGCATACTTCCGGGTAGGAGAGGAGTGGTAGTGGGGGGGAAAGGAGGTGGGGAGTGAAGAATATTGGGATGCACCCTGGGTGCTCCGGTTTCTACTGCTGTCAAAATCCTTATAGGAACATCTGATTGGAGGAAATTCTATGTAACCCCACCCTTCTGCTGTGTTGCTGGGGGCTGTAGTCTGTGTTTTGTCCTTGAAGTCAGCTGGGCCAGGGCATTGTGGGATACCATGAGGTCATCAAGGGGTGGAGGAATGTGGTCCACACTGATCGTGGCAACACCTGGGAATCGTAATGTCAGGGAGAAATCGTATTGGCTCAAACGGTCATACCAATTAGTGTAAAAAGGTGCAGTTGCTCAGTGAGAGCAGTCAAAGATAATGCATACCTGCATGTGGTTGGCTGAGGACTATTGGGCCCACCTGTGGCCGCAGCAGCTGCCACTCAGCTGGTGAGGAGGGAGGTCCTATTTAAGCGAGGGGGTTTGAGTGGCAGCGTAGCGCTGCATCAAATACAAAGGACATCGGACAAGGACATTATAGAAAAAGCTGTATTTCTTAGAAAACGGCTTGTCTGATTTCCCTCGTCCACCGGACCACTTCCACTCTGCAGCTGCCAGCCTCGTTTTTACCCCTCCTGCAAAACACCAGCCACCCCTGAACCTGGGAGACTCCAAACACACCTGACCGTACTTCAGCCAATCACCTCACCACGGCGTGCTCGCTCTGGAGCTCGCTGAACACGCAGCAACCCCACATTACCCAACGTAGAGCAGAGCAACATGTCTCCTACTCTCCACCTCAAGCGCATTACAGACCCTTCCACTGCCGCCAATATGGCCACACTACACACTTTCCCCTCCATCACCACCGCCATTACCGCCGCTACATCCGCTGCCCGTCCCGCCATACTACACACACTTCTCCTGCGTCACGCAGCCACACTACAGCAGTGTGTTCCTCACAATCTGAGCCTCCTCCTCCCCAATGGCACTCCCACCCCACCACCTGTAAGCTTCAACCCCCCAAACACAAAACCCTTTCAGCTAAACTAGAACGTTCTTTAGTTTTGCCAAGCCAGCAATAGTCAGGAAGAATAAATATATTTCTGTACCACCAAACCACCCCTCCTGGGATTTTCTAAAAATGGGTGACATAAACATGATTTAAACTCTGATAAGACACTGCCACATATTCCAATAAACAACCCCCCTGTGGAAGCAATGAGATACTAACAGAGAACAGCCAACCTGTATCCCACATCACCTGACTGACGTAATAAAAGCTTTAATCGATTAATCACATTCAGTCCCACCCATTATAAACATGGACGTAGTTACTTGGCTTACAAAATGACCTGCCATTATGAATTAACATTTCAATGGCCATAAATCATAACAGCCTCAGGCAATGAATTCAGAACAAATCACCTCACCGAAACCAAATGCTACACATGTAACAAACTATTTTAATACAGCTAGCAGTTCCCTTTACGGTGAGAAAACAGACCAAACAGGACGGCACACCTGCACAAGAGGCTCACCCATCTCCACACACCTGTCAGTCCGCATTCCACCTGACAAACGACAGAAAGAAAGCCATCTCATTCTTAACGCCTAAGGTACTTTCCTTCTTCAGTGACGACTGGAAGGCAGCGACCATCTCAAAATGCATTACAGCTGTATGGAAAAACGCATACTACGTGCGCACAAGTACTGCTATTTAACTGAACAAAACGAAGAGCGTGTGCCCAAGGGCAATCCTAAAGTACCATGGGTGGGGGTTAACTCTGTAAACACGTGTCCCTTAGCGTGAATCCCTCCTCACAGAGGGCAGGAAGTCAGAGAAAAGCACAGAGCGACAGCAGGTATGACATGACTCACTTCAGTAAAGCAGCATTCCACATTACCTGCCAGCGACGAAGCACCGTGTTGTCTTAAAGCCTGTGAACACCCTACCTACAACAGAGCACAAGCACAGCTCTACTGCCACTATGAACCTGCCATGTCCCTTCCCGTCCTCCTCTTAAACACACACACACACACACACACACACACACACACACACACACACACACACACACACACACACACACACACACACACACACACACACACACACACACACACACACACACACACACACACACAGAGTCCTTTCCAGATCAAATAGACCCTCACGAAAAATACTGAACAAATACAGGACTAGAATTCTAACACGAGAAGAATCTGCAGTTTTTGTTTTTTAAATGATGTTTCTCCAGCAGTATTTGTACAGTCATTCCCCTCACAAAACAAGCAGAGTCACTCTGCACTGAGGCAGCTGCATGAGGAAACACAGATCCTGTACAACAACCAGATCTCCATGTGTGTCCAACCAACCAATCACCTACTGTGTCTCAGTATCTCCCACTGTGTCAATTTGTCCACATGTATCATCTTTACAAAAAAACCATTGTTACTGATACAATAAAAGGGAATAAAGTGATTTACCATCAGGCTGTGCTGTGCTCTACATGTTAATCCCTCTCTCCTTTACATCACTGCTGGATCCAGGCTCGTCTGGGCCTTAATGCACACATGCAGTTAGACATTTCCAAACAAACGTTCAGCTCGTATGAAATGCATAAATACACTTCACAAAATATATAAAAATTTTTGAATTTCCATTCATACAAAACTGCATTGTATTGCTGGTGTTTGACCACTACAGTTGGACAATACAAATAAAACGGTAAAAATAAAAACTCAAATGCTTCATGAAAACAGACCCAGAAGAGGGGAAAAGGGTCTGTTTGCATGTGCATGTACCACAGCCGAGAAAAAATAGGACTGACTTTTAATCAACACTTCTGCTCACAACGCTACATGTAACCACTAGAGGAACAGCATGGAAATTAACCATATTTGTGAAAAAGTTAATATGTTACTTCAGTTTTAAGGTTGCAGAATAAGGTTGCAGTTTAACTCCGTAAAGGCCCACTCAGTAATTTTGGTTGCTAATCGACGTAAATTACGTGTTTGGTAACTAAGTACCTCCTGGATCATGGTACTGGCAGTTTTTACTTTTTTTTTTTTTTTTTAAAACATAACCAGCCACAATACAACATGAAAGAACCATTTCCAAAGCATGGTTTATTTGGCAAAATGTTAGCGAACTACTCTTTTTGATATATTACCTGACGAGTGAGTGATGAGTTTCTTTCCACAGTGATGAGCTGCGCAAGGACTACAAAAATGATCAGATATCAAAAAAAAAGAATGAAAGGCGGAAGACGAACAAGGAAGTAGTCGACTCGACACATATTTTAAAGACTTTTTTTTATTTTTTTATTTTTATTTGTTTCTGATTTTTCCCCATTTTTCTCCCAATTTAGTAGCCAATTGAACCCCTATTCTAATTCAATTTCCCCCCGTGTAGCAACCGCTAGAGAACCACCGCTACACAATCCTGTCAGCCGGTAGTAGGAATGAGGTCGCCACGTCCTCTACAGGGCGCGACTCCTCAAGCTCCTGACCGTGAATCCAGCTCGCCCAGGGCCGCTATGCATGCAGCGATTCTCTCCGCCAATTGCTGCTCCCACAGGGCACCGGCCATGCTCGGATCTGGCAGGACCGGGGCGCGAACCCCGATCCGGAGCGCAACTGCACCGACTGAAAGTCGGTGCTCTTACCGTTGTACCACGCGACGGCCCGTAAGTATTTTAAATACTTAAATACTTATTTTTCTTTGTCAATATTTTTTAGCCCAATAACTATATACTATACTATAGTACCATATCTTTGTCTTTTTACTTGTTGTAAGCCATTAGCATTTTATTAGCAACCAAAATTACTGAGTGGGCTTTTAAGGTATACCCACCCACCCCATTTTAGGGGATGAATTGGACAAATGAACTTTAAGTCATCATATTTAATATTTGGTTGCAAATCCTTTGCATGCCATGACTTCCTGATGTCTGTGACACAACAACATCAAAAAACTCTTGAAATATTATTTTGTGGTACTCACAAGCGATGCTATAACCTCTGCATTTGAATGGATCTCTATGGGAATTTGTGGGGGGAGGGGGGGCTAGATTAAGCTGTAAATTACACTGGAACAGTATGGATCACATGGTTGGCTAAATAACTAAGTCATCAAGGGTCTGAGGTATCAAACGAGCCTCAAACCATCACCCTGCTGCCAGATATGCAGTAGATATAATGACTTCATGTTAATTTGTCTAATTACATTTGTCCCCTAAAGTTGCTGCACAGTTCACCTGATATGGATGTAAAAACCCTCAAATGAAAGCTGAAAGTCTGCACTAACCTCACTGTTACATTTAAAATCCAATGTTCTGGAGTACAGAGCCAAAACAGAAATTGTGTCACTGCCCGAATACTTTCCGTCCCCACTGTATGTGTATATATATATATATATATATATACAGTGCATCCGGAAAGTATTCACAGCGCTTCACTTTTTCCACATTTTGTTCTGTTACAGCCTTATTCCAAAATTGATTAAATTCATTTTTTCCCTCAAAATTCTACACACAACACCCCATAATGACAATGTGAAAAAAGTTTTTTTGAGATTTGATGGATCTCTATGGAAATTGGGGGGTGAGACTAGATTCAGCTGTAAATTACACTGGTACAGTATGGAACACATGGCTGGTTAAATGGCTATAAGTTATCAAGGCTCTGAGCTATCAAATGAGCCCCAAACCATCACTCTGTTGCCAGATATGGAGTAGATGTGGATGGATCACTGCAAGGGTTATTTCTCCGGACTCATTTTCCTATAGAACTCTATGGGGAAAAAAGTCAGGAGAAACAACCCTTAAAGTGATCCATCCACATCTACTCCATATCTGGCAACAGAGTGATGGTTTGGGGCTCATTTGATAGCTCAGACCCTTGATAACTTATAGCCATTTAGCCAGCCATGTGTTCCATACTGTACCAGTGTAATTTACAGCTGAATCTAGTCTCACCCCCCAATTTCCATAGAGATCCATCAAATGCAGAGAGGTTATAGTATCGCTTGTAACAGTACCTGAAAATAAGATATCGACAGTTTTTTGATGTTGATGGTCACAGACTTCAGGAAGTAACAGCATGTAAAGGATATGCGACCAAATATGAAATATGATACTTTAAAAATACGTTAAAGCAAAGGGTATGAATACTTATGTAAATGAGAAATTTTAGTTTTTTATTTTTAATAAATTTGCAAAAATCTCAAAAAAACTTTTTTCACATTGTCATTATGGGGTGTTGTGTGTAGAATTTTGAGGGAAAAAATGAATTTAAACAATTTTAGAATAAGGCTGTAACAGAACAAAATGTGGAAAAAGTGAAGCGCTGTGAATACTTTCCAGATGCACTGTATATATATATATATATATATATATATATATATATATATATATATATATATATATATATATATATATATATATATATATATATATTACCCATTGTTAGTGTGTGTGTGTGTGTGTGTGTGTGTGTGTGTGTGTGTGTGTGTTTGTGTGCGCAATTGTGAGATTTCGTAAAATACACATTACACCCACAGCAACTGCCTTTTTGTGTCTGGAATGGAATCCACTAATTTGAGAGTAAATTGTGCAGTGAAACACAAACACTGATATCACAGATATCACAAACAAACACTGATATCACAGATATCAAACATTTCAATGCATTTAATCCCATTTCATTTAAATGATGTTTTACCAGACCGCAGACTAGTTCTACCCTTAAATTTGAAAACAAAATGATCTAGAGCGACAATACAAAAACAAAAAGAGCATTTGTTGTCCATCCATGTACTTAATTACATTTTGAGTAGTTCTCCACACCACCTGATTAACATTAATCATAACAAATAATAACATGGGACTGAGAGTCTCCATGATGAAGACACTAATGAGGGATGCTATAACAGCCAGCGAGAGTCTGTGGGTGACAGACGACCAAAACAACAGAGGATTTCCCCCCCCACAGCTGATGACCAATCCAAAATCTTCCCATTTCACTCAAATTAGAGCCCAATACTGAAACAGAAGCACTTAACTGGGACTGTAGTGTCCTTCACATTCTTCCACACAATCTCACCAAAACGTTTGGGAGTCAGTTCAATACATGATATCCTAAAGGTGTACAACCCCCCCCCACCCCACCCCCCAAACTCCCAAACGGTAAAACACAGATTCCTCCTCAACACAGGTGGTCTTACTGAAATGTAAGTCAAACCACTTCTTTAAAATGCCAATATAAACCCAAAGTCATTAAACATATTAGACCAGCACATTCTCATAAATGTGTAGTTTTTTTCTTTTTAACCCAACCCCACACATAGAGAAAACATCAACAAGATGAGGATTCATCTCAGAAAACGTGTAAATTCCTGTGTGTGCATCTATCCAGGGGGAAATCCACAAAGGTGTGCAGGGACTGTACAGGTGTACGACAGGTGTGCAGGTGTTGGACAGGTGAATAGCGTCTGAACAGGTGTAGGACAGGTTTAAGATTCTCTTCCCCTCTCTCCAACACATCGCACAGTACTGAGGGTCTCCATGGTGACAAAATCACAAATTTATAACAATAATAAAGATACAAGGGGGAAAAAAATGTATCATCACAACAGTTCAGGCCACGCCCGTCACTTCACGGGGACGCTATTGCAGTCATTCGCCATTATAGATCCCTCCTCTTTTAGAACCCTGTTTGTGGCCAGTGGTTCGCTCCCGTCTGTTAGAGTAAGAAATGTTCAGTGTGTAGAAAAGGGCGGAATCAGCTGGTGGGGTTAAAACACATTCCGGTGTGCAGGGGGGGGGGGCTGTCTCAGGACAGGGGGGCCTGGTGACCCCACCCCCCCCCAGGGTCCAGCTAGTGTGCACTGTTCTCTGAGAGCAAAGGGGTGTGGTTATTCACCTGGCCGTCTGAGATGCTCACCTGCAAAACGCAATAAGAACAGAATTATTTTATTAAAGTTATACTATGTAGTTTCATTGTAAACAACTCGTTCTTTGTTCAAGTTTTCTCCCCAAAAAACATTGTGTGTGTCCTTGTGGTCTAATAAACATGTTGAATGCATTTCCTACCTCATAAGTTCGCAGTGTTTTTTTGTTAATGTTTTGAATGTTACGCTGTTGACATCCCGCCGCCATTTTTAAAGCCAGAAACAGCTAAAATGATGTAAACGTCATGAATTGGCGGTTCCTGCTCATTTGATTGACATGGCCAGGCCATGTGGGCAGGCTTCCAGGTAAACTCTTATTTTAGCTTAGGCCGAAACATGCCTCATGCAAATACGCGAATGTGGACGCTTCGAACTATGCAAACAGTTTTTTTTTTTACCATGACATTTGTGAAAGACAAGCCAGAGCGTTGCAGCAAGGGACGCTATAGCAGCAACAACAGTAAACAACTTTCTTGTTCGATCTGTGCTTTCCTCAGGTTTGTCTTTCACAAATGTCATGGCAAAAGAAAAACTGTTCGCGTAGCTCGAAGTGTCCACGTTCGCGTAGCTATTTGCGTGAGGTATGTTTCTGCCCTTACTCATTAGCAAGATGTTTTCAGCCGAGGAGGTAACAATATCATTATAAAAATAGCGCCCATTACATTACATTATAGTCATTTAGCAGACTCTTTTATCCAAAGCGACATACAATAAGTGCATACAGAAACGTCATCAAAGTAACTACAGAACAGATAAGACAAAGCACATCCTTCCCATAACGTAGCAGCTATCGATAGCTAAGGCTATCTATTGTCGTGATGTTTTTATATTGTTGACAATAGTCTATTTATCATGTTTGACCAAACCTTGATCATGTAAATGGAGACTACGTTGCATGCTCAAATCATATAAGTTAGTAATCTTAGCTATTGCTCTGTAAATTTTACCACTGTTCATTTTCATAAAATAATTCTAAATCATAATTTTGTAATTCTGCTCAGTTCATTATGTAGCCATCAACATCCAGTGGTCGCGGCCCCAGAGTAAGGGTGAGGGGCAGTCTTTACATAAACATTACATTACAGTCATTTAGCAGACGCTTTTATCCAAAGCGACAATCGTGTTCGTGGTGGGCGAGGCAGGGCCAGGGGAAGAGGACAGCTTGATCAGAGTGACCGTGATAGAGTCAACAGAGGAGAAACATTGCCAGCGACACTTTATCACAAAATGCGAAAAATACAATCAAATCAGAAATAAATATTTCCCCAAAATAAATCAGAGATACCCTCAATTAAAAAAATTAACAGACATCCAAGAACTCCCCATCCTCTTAGGAGGAGAGGACGTGCTGTGACCTGGCAGCACAATATATAGCTGCCTGCCATCGCCTTAGGGACAGTGAGTGATCATTATAAACCAATTAAAATTTTTTATATTTATTATATTCACTTTATAAGATCATATGTGTCGTTCTCATCATTATTATCATTTCTATTGATAATTATTATTATTTTTAATTGTACTTTACTATTTTACATTATTGTTATTTCTAAATCCATAATCAAAGAAAAGTTCTTGTTTTCATGTATGGTTATTGTTCATTCGTTTCTAGTCTTTGCTGTTTTGTATTGTTCAGAGTTAGATGTATGTCTTCGACTGTTTTAATGCAGTATGCTTTGACAATACAGATTCAATGTCTTGTCATGCCAATAAAGCGAATTGAATTGAGTCCACGGTCAGATAAAATATGTGTGAAACGTCACCACAATGCTCGTGTGTCGTCGTGCGCGTCTGAGAAGAACACGTGATAAGCAATTTTCGGGGAGCCCTTTTCTCCTACGTGCTCTATATCGCCATCTAGTGAAACTACATAGTATACCTTTAACTAGATTAGTTCATTTTATTAACTTAATCAGTATTTAACTAGAGGCTGAAATTCCTTTCCTCCAAAACATAGATTATAAGCACTTCCATCTGAGACGTTCTGTTTGATGCAGTGAATGCTTCCTTGCTTCCTCAGAGACACCATAGGAGCTTTTAATGGGCCCTGTGCAAGCTCACTTGATAGGCTGAGGGCCCTGTACGAACTCAACTGATTGGCTGAGGACCCTGTGCAAGCTCCGCTGATTGGCTGAGGGCCCTTTGAAAGCCAGGCAGATTGGTGGAGCCGCACAGAGCTCTGGCAGGAGCCCAGCTAACCTCAGGGTCACAGAAAGTAGAGACAGACACAGATCGCACTGAGGGTAGAGTGGGCGCTGGGCGGGGCTTAGATAGGAGTCCAACCTAGACAGGAGTCCAATAGTGATATAGTGAATGGGGGCTAAGACAGGAGTCCAATAGTGATATAGTGAATGGGGCTAAGACAGGAGTCCAATAGTGATATAGTGAATGGGGCTAAGACAGGAGTCCAATAGTGATATAATGAATGGGGCTAAGACAGGAGTCCAATAGTGATATAGTGAATGGGGCTAAGACAGGAGTCCAATAGTGATATAGTGAATGGGGCTAAGACAGGAGTCCAATAGTGATTAGGGATGGGAATCGTTAGATTTTATTGATACCATTATCGATTCTGTTTATCGATCCGATTCTTTATCGATTCCTTAAATATTATTTGCTCCCAGGCTATTAAAAGACCAACTATTACTATTGGGTGGTCATCTAAAATGGATTCAATGACACAATATTTATAAAGTATAAAGCATTCGTTTTTCATTCATATTTCTTAGTCATATCATGGAAAATATTTATCTGCCATATTTATGCCTGCACAAGTGGCAGAGCATCCAATAAAAGTCTGAATTGTATAATTCTGTAAATTGAAATGGCATTATAAATGTCATTTGGCTTGATCAATATGAGTGCTTAAAAATATCAGACATCAAAGAAAATAAGAGACACCGGAAAATAATGAAAAAGGACGCGAGAAGAGAGGATAAATTATCAGTTTAACTGATAAAAAAGATGGCTAAAATATTGTTGTTTAACCGCTGCTCTGTGATTGGGATATTTAGTAGTTTCATTCTCTAACGAAGATCGAAAACTTATGAGTTAGTTACGGTCCTAGGCGTGTTTCATAAAGCTGCACCGTAACGTTTGCGTTGGTTTCTGTATTATTAGAACAGTTTCAACTGTCACCATTCTCCCCTATCTCATTTAGCCTATACATTTACATGGAAGAAAGATGAGATCTTTAACGTTACCTGAGGCAAGCCGGCTTCTCTTATTAGCTGAAGATGACGAAGATTGAAGATTATCATTTTGCTAATTTAGGTTAGTTATTCGCTTTCCAAATCTAGGCTACTCATCTGTGCGTCGCCAAGCAGGCAATTGTTGTCAGATTAGTCTACCGCCAATCAAAACACTGTAGTTTTACACTGTAGTTGGTTATAGACTCCCGAGGGAAGTCCACACACTCCACAAATCTGTTATAGTTCTGAATAGTTGATCATTTCCGAAGACGGATCACAAAATGGAGCTTACGCGAACACATTTTCTATTGATTTTTAAAGGATAGTAGCAGTAGGAACTGTATTAGTATTAAAAAAAATGACGTTTACATTTTATATTTTTAGACGGGGCGCCAAACTCTGCCTGCCATCATGCGCTGACTGAATGAAAAACGATGGCGCGCATGACGAGAAGTTGTTTTGCTATGTGTAGCTGTCGGGAATACATGCTGGAATCGATAAGAGAATCGATAAGCTCGAAGGCGTACGATTCCCAGGAATCGGACAACTTGGAACCGGTTCCTAATGGGAACCGGTTCTCGATTCCCACCCCTAATAGTGATATAATGAATGGGGCTAAGACAGGAGTCCAATAGTGATATAGTGAATGGGGCTAAGACAGGAATCTATTGGGGGTAGAGTGGCTGGGGATACAAAATACAATTGATGACCAAAATTCTACCAGTAAATGACTAGGAGCTTCTCTTGACTTAAAAGCGATTACTTAGAAAGGTGGAGGCATAAACCAGAGGGGTCAGACCGGGAGTGAGAGCGGTCAGACCGGGAGACAGAGCGGTCAGGCATACCTCTTTGGGTCTGTAAACTCCCAGTTTGAAGCGACAGCAGACGACGTCCACACAGAACCCCACCAGGCCATGGAGCATGCCTGGAACAGCAGAGAGAAGAGAAATGTGATCATGTGATCTCTGCCACAGGAAGTGTTTGAGTACAGGAGACAGCAGGAGTAACAAACAACACATTCAGCACAAATTGCCGACTTCTACATTTTATATCCCAAAGCCACACAGTTGCACTGTCCCCAAAGCTCCCAGGGGTACAAAGCAGTGGAGCCCCTAAAACACAGGTCTGTGTGCGTGTTAGGCGTGCAGTTGGTATTGTGTTAGGCGTGCAGCAGGTATTGCGTTAGGTGTGTGTTCAGGTCTGCAGTAGGTATGATTTAAGGTATGTGTTGAGGTGTGCAGTAGGTGTGTTGGGTCTGTGTTCAGGTGTGCAGCAGGTATAATTTAAGATGCGTGTTCAGGTGTGCAGTAGGTATGATTAAAGGTGTGTGTTCAGGTGTGCAGTAGGTATGGTTTAAGGTATGTGTTGAGGTGTGCAGGTGTGTTAGGTCTGTGTTCAGGTCTGCAGTAGGTATGATTTAAGGTATGTGTTGAGGTGTGCAGTAGGTATGATTAAAGGTGTGTGTTCAGGTCTGCAGTAGGTATGATTTAAGGTATGTGTTGAGGTCTGCAGTAGGTATGATTTAAGGTATGTGTTGAGGTGTGCAGTAGGTATGATTAAAGGTGTGTGTTCAGGTGTGCAGTAGGTATGATTTAAGGTATGTGTTGAGGTCTGCAGTAGGTATGATTTAAGGTATGTGTTGAGGTGTGCAGTAGGTATGATTAAAGGTGTGTGTTCAGGTCTGCAGTAGGTATGATTTAAGGTATGTGTTGAGGTCTGTAGTAGGTATGATTTAAGGTATGTGTTGAGGTGTGCAGTAGGTATGATTAAAGGTGTGTGTTCAGGTGTGCAGTAGGTATGGTTTAAGGTATGTGCTGAGGTGTGCAGTAGGTATTGTTTTAAGTATGTGTTCAGGTGTGTTAGGTGTGTGTTCAGGTGTACAGTGTACCTGTGGTAGAGAAGATTCCCCCTATGATTCCGCAGAGCCGTACCAGGAACTGCCAGAACGGCATGTGTTGCTCGGTTACCGTCACCATCAGAGAGCTGATGTCATACTTCATAAAGATCCCCGAAACACCATGACTACCAGCAGCATGGTTAATCACACGCTCCTATAGCAACAGATTACAATATAATCAACACACACAAAAATGTCTGAGAAATATAAAAACATATCCGGCTATAGTCTTAAATCCCAATAGTCATCCAAAATCAAAGACTAATCCTTACACTAACTCTTTCCCTACTTCAATCTTGACTCAACCCTAACACCGTATTCCTAACCTTAACCCCAATTCTGTGACAGAGTACTGGTGTGTGGGGACCTACTCGCTCTGTGACAGAGTACTGGTGTGTGGTGACCTACTCGCTCCGTGACAGAGTACTGGCGTGTGGGGACCGACTCGCTCTGTGACAGAGTACTGGTGTGTGGGGACCGACTCGCTCTGTGACAGAGTACTGGTGTGTGGGGACCTACTCGCTCTGTGACAGAGTACTGGTGTGTGGGGACCTACTCGCTCTGTGACAGAGTACTGGTGTGTGGGGACCTAGCCGCTCTGTGACAGAGTACTGGTGTGTGGGGACCTACTCGCTCTGTGACAGAGTACTGGTGTGTGGGGACCTACCCGCTCAGTGACAGAGTACTGGTGTGTGTCGGCAGAGATCTTATAGGTTTGTAGTTTTGTGGGCACCACAGTGATGAAGTACTGGAACATCTGATTATCTGCAACGGAAGTCACAGTTAAAAACACAGGCCCAAAAACAGCCCCAAAAAATCCAACAGCAAGTCTTGCTATGAGCAGAACCTTCCATGCCTGATTTAGGTTAATTTCTCAAAGCCCAAACGCCCTGGCAGGTTTGTGTTATCGAGACAGAGCAGAGAAGAACAACCAACAGAGTCTGATGGAGTCAGTGCGCGGATCTGTGATTTAACGGAGGAAACGACGCTCCCTTACGATCGATGCAGATTTTCTCCGTGCCGTCCAAGGGGTTTATGATTCCCGGGACTTCCTCTCCAAAGGACAGATGATCTATCCGATGGGAAAAGTTGTACGCTGCAATGCAAGAAACGAAAACCATGTGAGGCAAGCAGAGTCAAGAACATTGCAAAGGTGGAATGTAAATGACACGTGAGGCTGTTTTCAGGGGGTGAACCTGCAGGACACTTACTTTCATGGCTTACAAGAGCAGCAAGGTGGGCGTGGCCTCGAGGATGAGGGATAGCTCTGTGACGGAAAGAGTGCAGGAGAGAACGAGTATTCCGGATACCAGCTATCAGAGTTGTACCCTATATTGTCATGTGAATGTCAATGTCAGGTGATCAAAAACAACCACAGGCACTCCTGCAGTTGAGGCTCTCCATTAAAATAAATTTTATGCATCAATCTACCTGTTGCAGTTTATGGCTTTGTCAGGGACCTGGTCTAAATAAGTTTCTGTAGTAAAGGTTATGCGTACCTGGAAGAACATTTTTTGCATCACTTCATACATTTTTGGGGATTTAAATATCCTTTTTCTGGTTTACGTACATGAAATGTTTAAATTCTATTGCGTCAAATGTGAAAAAACTACAGCAGCAATAATTATCTTCTGAATATCGGTGGAAAAATCTATTTTACGGGCGTCTAAAGAGACCCTTATTTGAGGCAGAACTGGCTCACAGTCAGCAGAACACTTAAAGCCATTAAGCTGTATTTTAGTATCGAGCTGTGTGTTAGCTCTGTATCTATGGTAACAGGTAGCATACTCAGAGGGGTGGTACATACTTGCCCACTGTGATGTGGAAATTTCCAGCTACTTTGTTGACGTAGAGGTGCCCATGTATCCGACAAGCAGAGAGGGGCTGGGTGGGCGTGTCCTCCCTGGGGAGCAAATGGCCGGAGACATGTAGAGGGGGGCGGGGTTAGGAGCTGTGCAGTTTTGGGGCAGTTTGTTTACAACCACTAAACAGTACATCACATCTAACCTCATCTCACATATACATATGCTTCCATCGTACTGACTAGTATAATATACAGTCACTGCTGTTCTAAAGTTAGAACTACTAATTCACACCTCAGAGAAGAAAAGAGAGAAAGACGCAGTGAGAGAGAGAGAGAGAGAGAGAGCTAGAAAGAGAGACATTCACTGCATTTACATGCTCCGATCTTACCCCGATTATGGCAATACTCCAATTATTGAAACGATCATGTAAGCGCCTTTATCTGATTATCTTTAATGGTGTAAGGTCATAATTGGCGATTTGACGTATTCAAAACCCGATTAAGACACCTGGAATTTAAAAAAATTTTTTGGTGCTTACTCTGATTTATTTTGGCTTTTTAAAACTGCGCATGTCAGGCGGATGTTGAAGATCCCGGATGAAAACAAGCAAGTACAACATTTTCATTGAGCATACAACGATGGAGAAATCACACTTCTTATATCCATGTATGTATGCTATAATATAAATACTGGCATAAACTGATTACTCCCAATATTCAGGGTAATGGTGCACATGTACACAGAGCCAGAGGGATAGAGGGAGAGAGGGAGGGAGAGAGGGATAGAGGGAAAGAGACAGACAGACAGAAAGAGGCTCATACTGGTCCAGCCCCATACCCCTGAGTTGTGAGTCTCACCGTGGGGGCAGGGCAGTAGGGGACCCCTTCAGCACGGTCTTGAACAGGACGTCCTGCAGAGAGTGCTCCTCCCGGAGCCTGTTCTGAATCAGCAGGAGGGTCCTGGGGAGGGAGAGACAGGGCAATCCACTTGATATAGCGCTCTGAACATCACATGCCACTTAACATAGAGCTCTGACATCACACTCCACTTAACATAAAGCTCTGACATCACACTCCACTTAACATAGCACTCTGAACATCACACTCCACTTAATATAGCCCTCTGAACGTCACACTCCACTTAATATAGCACTCTGAACATCACACTCCACTTAACATAGAACTCTGAACATCACACTCAACTTAACATAGCCCTCTGAACATCACACTCAACTTAACATAGCCCAACATCAAACTCCACTTAACATAGCGCTCTGAACATCACACTCCACTTAACATAGCGCTCTGAACATCACATTCCACTTAATATAGCACTCTGAACATCACACTCCACTTAACATAGCGCTCTGAACATCAAACTCCACTTAATATAGCACTCTGAACGTCACACTCCACTTAACATAGCGCTCTGAACATCACACTCCACTTGTCAAAATCCAATTTTTAATTTTTATTTTATTGTATATGGCAGTTGACTAAGCCTACCTTTTGGGCCAGAAGGTAGCTCCTTTAAATAAAAAGTGACTTGAAGAAACATTTTGTATTTTTTGTTTCTTACAATCAGAGTCAGAGTCAGAGTCAGAGTCAGAGTCACCATATAGTAAATTTAACAAAGTCGTATCACAGCTGAATCTCATCGAAGCAGTGCTGAGTTGAATCATATCGAAGCAGTGCTGAGTTGAATCATATCTAAGCAGTGTCGAAGCAGTGCTGAATTGAAGCGTATCGAAGCAGTGCAGAACTGAAGCGTATCGAAGCAGTGCTGAACTGAAGCGTATCGAAGCAGTGCTGAACTGAAGCATATCGAAGCAGTGCTGAACTGAAGCGTATCGAAGCAGTGCTGAACTGAAGCGTATCGAAGCAGTGCTGAACTGAAGCGTATCGAAGCAGTGCTGAACTGAAGCGTATCGAAGCAGTGCTGAACTGAAGCATATCGAAGCAGTGCTGAACTGAAGCGTATCGAAGCAGTGCTGAACTGAAGCGTATCGAAGCAGTGCTGAACTGAAGCGTATCGAAGCAGTGCTGAACTGAAGCGTATCGAAGAAGTGCTGAACTGAAGCGTATCGAAGCAGTGCTGAATTGAAGCGTATCGAAGCAGTGCTGAATTGAAGCATATCGACGGAGTGCTGAATTGAAGCGTATCGAAGCAGTGCTGAATTGAAGCGTATCGAAGCAGTGCTGAATTGAAGCGCATCGAAGCAGTGCCGAGTTGAATCATATCGAAGCAGTGCCGAGTTGAATCATGTTTCACTGTATCTTTTCTGTATCGTACCTTAGACCATGTATCTAGATGCATATCGTATCATCTGAGTGGCAAAGATACACAGCCTATAAAATACCACACAAAGTTTTCTCCTAACGAAGTGATAGTAAAACTACACACACAGTGAGCCCTTAACGGGGTGATAGTAAAACTCCACACACAGTGTGCTTATGGTAACTCACCTGTGCCACAGTCTTTGCTGGGGAGAGAGTTCAAAAATGACCTGTAATAAAGTCAAGCAGAAAGGAGATCATATCGCTGCTATGAATCTACACATTAGATTACAGCATCAGGACACAGCTGTACAATTCACGCACGCACGCACACACCTTTGATTTAATGAAACAGAAAGTGTATTTGGGGGGATAAAATTAATAGATTTGATTTAATGAAACAAAAAAGTGTATTTGGGGGACAGAATGAACACCTTTGATTTAATGAAACAGGAAGAGTATTTTTGGGGGGGGGGGGGGGGGTAAATAAAGTTCTACTGACCGGCTCATACTCGAGGCCATCGGACGCTACCATGGTTTCTGCCAGATCCAGCACATCTGCCCCGACGTCTGCAATAACGCAAAAACAACTGAGAACATTTGCACATCCGCACCGACCCGAAAACAACTGACAACATCTGCACATCCACATCGATGTCTGCAACAACACAAAAGCAACGGAGAGGATCTACAAAAACACCACATCTGTGCAGCAATATCTACACAAACACCTCACATCTGTGCACCAACATCTACACAAACACCTCACATCTGTGTACCAACATCTACACAAATACCTCACATCTGTGGAACACATGTACACAACAGTACAAACAGCTACAGCTGAACATGGAAATACCATCCTCTGCATCAAACAAAAACAGCAACTCTAGCAAGCTCAGTCCCTTCCCTGCAGCCTCAAGAATCTTGTAAATCCATGTTTTCCTTTCACAAAGCACCAATGAGTGTTCTTAGTTTAAACTGTCTGGATGTTTAGAGAGATGGGATGCAACACAATGCTATAGTGTGTTATTTACACATTCTGTTTTCAACACCTCAGGATACAGAATGAGCACCTTTGGTCATTGATACACCTACAGAACCCGCCAATGAGCCCACAGATCCTAAACCACACCCTGACAATTATGACCACACCCCCATATCATGGCCCCACTTCCAAATAATCCACTATTGTATTGTACCATACTTGGTATTGTATAAGAGAGAAAACAATTTCTAAGAGCACATCATTTAGAATCTGGGTCAGAAACAGGAAAATTAAAATGTAACTTAAAAAATACTTACGCTGGCATCTCATAGCAACTGTAATATCAATATTTATTCTTAATTTACTGTAAAAACAAAGAAAAAAGAACATGTCAAATTCCAACCCTGGACGCTCATGTAGCCGTGCAGCCGGTTTAAAAATAAATCAGCTTTTCCACCCTCATCATTCCCTCTTATCGGAATGATGAGTGTCATCATAATCAAGTCTGCTGCACTTAACATACTTTGTACTGTCGAGTTGTAGTCATTCTTTGATCTTTGATAAATGTGCAGCACATCAATTACTATGTCTACCTGTCATTGTTCGTAAGACATTAAGAGTTTAATAGCCAGTTACAATTTAAACTTCAAGGTGAACAACCTGACCTCTACAGAAAAAACAACACTAAGAACAACTTTTTTTTGTCCTGGGAACACTCAAAACTATACCCTTGTGTCTCTGGCATGGCCAGGTGCTGCCGTGTTAAAGATAAGAAGTAACTCAGCTTTCAGTGGGATAAAAGGGTCCCTGAAAGCTACCTGGAATTAAATGGGTTTCTGTTAACCTACCTGGAATAGTCCTTGTCTACCTCATACTGGTACTTCATCCAGGTGTCCCGGTACACAAAGAACTCAAAAAAGGCCAGGACTGCCATTGCAGTGAAAGCGATGAGAGACACTATGGGAGGAAGAGGATGATTAGGAAGGGGAGAGCAGACACCAACCACCACTCAGATCTCCTCTCTGCAAGCACCAATCGCATCCTCTCATCCAGAAAACTTTGTGGATTCCAGTCTCAGAGCTTTCAAAAAAAAAGTCACACTGACAGACTTTGACTGCAGAGACCACAGCCAGGTCACAATCACATCAAGGTCACCTCTGTGCAAGAGGTGCAACAGTGAAAAGATTTACTAGCGCAACAGAAGAGCAAAGCGTTCAGCTCTCTCCTGCTTAACACGGCCATACCATTAACGCTCATGTCTACACACACACTAAACACATGACTTGATGGTATCTATGTTTGTACATGTTGAGCAAATAAAACAGAAGCTAACTGTAGATATCAAAGATGGGTACTGTAATATCAACATGGACAAACATGAACACGTGGAAAGGGTCAAAGCTCATATACAATCCATAAACTGAAACACCGATCTAGCCACGTCTCCAGGATCTTTGTGAAAACGGTAACACACCAGTTCCTCCACTCGCTGTAGTTTCCACGTAGCTTTCGGGAACCTTTGGGAAAGCGTCCAGTTCCTTCACCAGGTTGAGAGCTTTCTTCCGGTACAGCCGCCTCATCTTCGGGAGAATCCTCCGCTGCCTCCCTCATAAATTCAACCTGAACAGTCAGTAGTCAATCATTTACACTTTTATATCGTGTTATTTGGGAGCTCAACACAATGCACCACAGTCCACTGTTAGATAGCAATCTTTCGCTGTAATCGGAGAACCAGGAAATGTGTTTTGTGTCTGGACGAACAGAGATAGTATCACTAAGCGCGTTACAGTTCAGCAGGGTTTAGCTACAACAGTGCCGCTAGCATGCTATTTTAGCTTAGCATACACACCACTTTCATGACGTGGGGTTGGCTGGCTGATGTTACAGTAACCCAGTAATAAGCTAACTAGGGGATAAAACAGTATCTTGGAACGATCAGCTTGTTTGTGAGCAGGTACATTTTTGAAATCAGCAGACACACCGGGTAACATCAGATAATAATAAAAAAACATTTAATAACGTTATAAGGGCTGGCAAAGTATGACGGAGACTGAGCAAGATAGACTAGCGAGGCTGCTGTTGCGTCTGCTTAGCATATAAGCTAACACACATTAGCTTCTTACCTCGGGTGCATACGTCTACAAACTGTTAGATTCCCGTTGAAATCTTTGCTGGGCAGTGTGTTGTTAGTCAAACGTGGCTTTCATATTTCATTATTGTTCAACTGTAAATTATTCCAGCTTGTATGACATTTTCCAACTAAGCGTATGAACCGCTGAACCTGTCAGAACCATCGAGCTTCTCGGCTAGGCGAAGTATATAACCTCAACTCCGAGAGCGCCCCCTGCTGAGCATTTAGTGTAGTTACTCGACTGTGTTTGATCCGATCCGACATGAACCAGTTCACGTTTTCCATGCAGCAGTAACAAATGGTCTGTGACTCCATTGAACTATAATTTCCCTTTAAAAACTTCCACATCCACATTTTGTAGCCCTACATTTTTTTCCATTTACAAATTTAGCATGAGAGCAAAGTGCCTGTTGGGGGAGTCAGACCCCTAGCAAAATATAGACTCCCAGTGTCTCTTAGAAACATGTCCGCGGATCTGCGCTTCTGGTGAGACTGACGTCAGGACATTTGCCCACTTCGTGTTGTGCATTTTCAATTTTAATTTTCACCATTTGTGCAAATATGCCGAGTGTTTCCATGCACTGAGTATGAGTTCAGATTATTTTTTTATGAATATCATAAACTCTACTATGGGGGAAAAACATGACTTTTTTTATTGAACAGAAATTACTTCCAATACCAAAAAGTACTGTACCGACACATTCTTTGGTTAGCGATGCTTCATTCAGTGCTAAAATCCTACATTTTTCCCAGAGCCATTACAGTTAATTTACCCATTCAAACATGTTATTTTTAATTTATCATATAAAAATCATTACTTTTTTATTATTTATTTTATACATAATTTACAGCTACATTGGTTTCACTCATTAAAAACAAGCACACAAAAAAATGCAGCTCCGATCACTAACAGGGTTCAGTTTAAATCTGGGGTCACATGGGCATAGTATATTTTACATAAATAATAAACATGTTTTAAACCGGATCAAAAAACACATGGGGCCCAGTTAGGACACCTGCCATGAAACATATGGTAAGTGGTGACCAAAGGGAAATGGACATTTTGTGCGTTCCTAATATATTTACCCTTAAAAAACAGAATCCCACATGGTTTGAGAACTACATGTGCAAAAACTCTTTAAATGGAAAAGATAACTGAACACACTTCCACACACACATGCGCGCGCGCATACAAACACACATTACACAAAGCACACATTACATTCCAGCAACACTGGTCAGTACCCAAGAAAAATTCAAGTATTTTGTCCTCTTTCAGTGCTTAGTTGTGTGTGACAAGCAGGACTGTATATAAGGACAGGTCCTACTATGGGCTTCACACTAGGGCTGGGCGATATACCACAATAAATAATCAAATGCAGTAATGATCATCGCCATCATGTGGTGTATTGCCTTTCTTTTAATATTTTTTTCTTTAATTATACCTGTTGCGGTAGTATGGTGGCGATGATCATTATTGCATTCGATAATTATCATTGCACCATTACTTCACAGCATGAAGTGAGACCAAGGTCCCCAGCTAGGGCAACTAATCACCCTCTTACTGCTAGTCCAGGGGTGAGGTCACATGTTAACTCACATCCTATAGCAGACGCTCACATGCTAACTCACATCCTGTAGCAGACGCTCACATGCTAACAAACATCCTGTAGCAGACGCTCACATGCTAACAAACATCCTGTAGCAGACTCTCACATGCTAACTCACATCCTGTAGCGGACAATCACATGCCAACTGACATCCTGTAGCAGACTCTCACATGCTAACTGACATCCTGTAGCGGACGATCACATGCTAACTCACATGCTGTAGCAGACTCACATGCTAACTCACATCCTGTAGCAGACTCACATGCTAACTCACATCCTGTAGCAGACTCTCTCATGCTAAGTCACATCCTGTAGCAGACTCTCACATGCTAACTCACATCCTGTAGCAGACAATCACATGCTAACTCACATCATGTAGCAGACTCACATGCTAACTCACATCCTGTAGCAGATGCTCACATGCTAACACATCCTGTAGCAAACACTCACATGCTAACAAACATCCTGTCGGAGAAGCTCACATGCTAACTCACATCCTGTACAGATTTCACATGCTAACTCACATCCTGTAGCGGACGATCACATGCTAACTCACATCCTGTAGCAGACACGCACATGCTAACTCACATCCTGTAGCAGACTCTCACATGCTAACTCACATCCTGTAGCAGACGCTCACATGCTAACTCACATCCTGTAGCAGACGCTCGCATGTTAACTCACATCCTGTAGGAGAAGCTCACATGCTAACTCACATCCTGTAGCAGATGCTCACATGTTAACTCATATCTCTGCAGTGTGCTTCATTCAGACCTCCAGGCAAGTGCAGGAAAACAAAATACAAATATAAAAGCTGGACAGTATATCAGCCAATCAGAGCAATCACATTCCCATGCAGAAGGCCCCCCACAGTCCCGCCCGTCCACATAGTCAGCCCCCCCCCCCCCCCCAATCTAATCTGGACCCTCGTCCCTAAGGATAGCAACGCCCACATCAACAACCTCGCCCCGGGCCATGCCCACATCCCTGGACACATCTGGGCATTCTGCAGTGGGCGTAACAGGGTGATGCTCTTGGGAGAATTCCTCTGAGCAGCGGCTGACGGTGGGGGAGATGACGTCAGGACTGGTGTCACAAGAATCTGTACTCTGCTCCGAGGTTGCCGTGGTGGTTGCCGTGCTGGGCGGGATGGGGTCGAACTCATCGTCATCCTCTAGGACAGGGGACTCGTGGACGCCTTTTTAGGGGGGAGGGCAAGGCATTCAGAGAGGGGACAAAATGGAGTGGTTATGAGTGTAGGTGTGACCTCTATTAAAGGGTGTCTGTCTACAAACAGTCAATATGACATCATCATCTAAGACTGCTTCACTTACTGCTGAAGACATCAGGATACTGCTTTGCAAGCTTGCCTTTCAGTGTCCTGCAGAGTGATGAACAGTTTAATTTTACTGTGTGCACATTTACATATAATTACGTTCCAGCAGACATTACACATTTCATTAGTAAGGAATTCAGATCATGATTTATGTCAACTCAACCACTGACCTTTATTGTATCACTGGCCAATCAGCTGCAGAAAACTAATCTCACAAAATGCACCTCCCCTTTGCAGTGCTCAAGTCTTCAGTCAAGACCGTTATCAGTTAAATCAGGTTATTTAATGTTGGGCTGGACCCAAATCCTGCCCCCACACCAGCCCTAAACAGATAAGACTCTAAAGTGTCTTGCTCTACAGAGAGCACTAATGTGAAGTTTATGAACTAACTCACTAATGTGTGAGGCTAATGCATAAAGGCCCTTTTCTCGCTGCTTTCCCAGTGTCCTGTAGGGGGCAGCACCTGATTCTCCTGAATATGCTGTCCAGATCCTTCTTCATTTCCAGTAGTGTGCGAGTATGCAGCAGGAAGTGCTCAGTCATCTGCTGCAGGCGCACATTAGAGAGCCCGTTAAAATTCAGAAGCATCTCGTTCGTCTTCTCAAAGCGGTCCAGCCTGGGGGAAAAAAATCATATCTCACTACTCTCAAGGAGGAAAAACCACTCTGATTTACGCAAAGAGTAACTGACACCCATCTACGTGCAAATCCTATTTCAGTTCAGTAATTTAATTAAAATTACACTCAATTAACTTAAAATGTCTACAATGGTCTTTTCAATCAATTACTTTCAATTAATTTCCTAAATGGTGTTCAGCCCAACTCTGTAATCATAATAGAGAAACACTAAGAAATAGGCTACTACCTTCTCTCAGTTGTTTCAGCCATCTCTTAGTTCTTCTATGCCTCAAACTTTTTTATAATCGTGAAAATATAATACAATTTCAACAAAATTTAAAAGGAAAATAAACACTGAGCCCTGCCACACACTCACATGTGTCTCTGAGCTTGAATGATGGCGTTCACATCCTCAGAGTTCACCATGCTGAGCATCCTGTCACAGAACATTCCGGAAGCAGACGGCTCCATGCTGTTGAAATGTCAAAAAGATTTCATCCATCCATTGTTAATGAGACTGAAACATGCAACACCGGTCAGATGAACCAAGTTTGTGATTCATTCCACGTGAACGGTGAACGTTTTGTTTTCTACCGGCGCCTCCTGCTGGTTATTGTAATAACTTCGAAACGGTGCAACGCAAATGTCAATTAAATTAGTGTTTATCTGCCACCCCGATAACATGACGTTACCGCCCGGGGTCGACACAGATTTAAAACAACGGCACACGGGCCGGCCAGCTACCCGCAACGCACAATAACAGCACGATAAAAGCCAACGTTCCCTTTCTATCAAGCTTCTATGCGTCTTAATAATAGTAATTAAAAGAGAATGAAATAAAATACGTTGCACCGATAACATGTGTCAGATAACAGATTAAACAGTTGTAATAGATCAAGCTAGCAAGCAAACAACATCAACATAAATGCAAGTAACTTACATCTGACACACCTAACCCTGCTAGCTAGCTAGCCATTAAGCTTCGGTAATGGTAGTTTCGAAATTAAAATAACCACAGCAGCTATTTATAATGTCGCTTGGGATATGAATGTTTTCACGCAGGTCTACAAGAAATTAAATAACATCTGTTTACCTAGTTTCTCAAAATTGTTAATAAGCTACATTCCAGGCGGAGAGACGCGATCTTGCACCGTACTTCCGTATTGTGAACACATGTCAGGACCTGTCATGTGACGAGTCACGTGCCGGCAGGGAGCCCTCATCAAAAGAAAAGCGGATTTCAGCACATAACATGTATTCATAAATATAGGTCAGAGAGGAAGGACATGATGGAGGAAATGGGAAGATTGGGGATAGCAGGAGCAGGATTAAAGAACGCACTTGAGTGTGGTGCTACCATGCTAGTGGACAGGGCAGAAGATGCTTGGTCAGCTACCTTCGGAGAACGTGACTGATAGGAAAAGTGAAACATTCAAGACACTGTAGCAGTTAATTGACTCCAGGAGATGGCAGTAATGCAACAATGTGGATGCAAACTGCCGTTAAACATCAAAGAAGAAGAAGAATAAGAATAAAAAATTTTGTTAATTCCTGATCCTGCTTGTGTAAGTGAAAAGACGTAGTTTGTTTGGGAATGGTGCAATAATTTCCACTGTAAAGGCCTTAACTGCTCTGGCAATAATGTGGCAACAATTTAATTTCTTTACACAAAACAGACACAGCACTCACCAGATCAACAGGAGAGATTAAAGATGTTTTATTTAAATCCTCTGGTCAGGTCAGGTGACACACGACTCCCCTCCAACCTGATGCTTCAGAGCTTCAAGCCCTCCAGGCTAATGTACAGCCGAAGGCAAACTTACACACATTGTATTTACACAAATAATTTCTTTGCATGAAAATAAATAAAATCTGATTACAATTTTAACTTCTGAATGTCAAAGCAATTCATCAAAACGTTGCATGCTCGTACAAAATAATTCAAAAACAAAAGAAAAATAGAACTTTATCCATAAATAATGATAATAAAATATTTACAGTCATGATATGATTTTTTAATGGTTTTCGTGAGCGTACAAATTAAACTTTTATAATAACATTCAAAGCATTGTAACACCAGATATGTGAAAAATCCAAATACAAGTAACCCCAGAGGGATGACTATAAACATAGCCCACTACCTCAGGTCCAATACCACTGGCCCAGTACCACAGGACTCAGTATTTACTCTGTATCCTGAGGGCTGTGTGAAATGCAGTATAATCACTAAGCTTGGGTGCAGTAGCATGCGGGGGCTCAGTACAGAAACACGACACCGCGTTTCACTCTGACGGTCCTGAGAATGCTGGTGTACTGCTGACGGCAGGTCTTATCATACGATAATGCACAATATTCACAGAATCTTCCATTATACATTGCCAACATCAATTTGGCTGTTTCTACAGCAACCCCTCAGTGGTTCATAACCACATCTCATAAATGTGTGGCTGTTTCATGGGTATTTATGACTCATGATGGAAAGTCAGATGGAAAGATGCATTTACACCAGTGTTACATTTATTCAGAGGTACGCTGGTGTTCAGTTTGTGGTACAGGTAAATGTTTGTGGTATAGGCCAACATGTTTGTGGTACAGGTAAATGTTTGTGGTATAGGCCACCATGCTTGTTTTACAGGTAAGCATGTTTGTACTACAGGTAATCATGTTTGTGGTATAGGTAAGCATGTTTGTAGTACAGGTAGGCTTGTTTGTGGTACAGGTAAGCATGTTTGTTTTACAGGTAAGTCCAGGACAGACCCCACTAATAAAAATCCATATTTCCAAGGTGCAGCAGAATTCAGGTGATGAAGGTTATAAAGTACAGTCTGTTTAAAGCTGATTCAGGACACAGGAGAAAGAACGCCTGTATTTGGTCGGGCAAAGGAGGGGCTGATAATGAACCCCACCCATCACAATGCCCTGCTCCACCCCAAAAACAGACTCCATCACCCACCCCAAAGCCCCAACCCCCCGCCCTCCCCCCACACCTGCTCATAGACCAAACCCCACCCATACCCCAAACCCCACTCACACCCCCCCACATCTGATCATAGACCTGCTCCTACCCCACTAAGGGGCTGATACCTCCCCACAGCCCCTGACCCCCAGTGCGCTCTTGTCCTCCCACTCCCACCATCCATCCCGCCACGCCTCGTCTCCAGCCGGTCCAGTTTAGCCAGGTTCTCCTTCAGCAGTTTGGACCCTGGAGAGAGCTGCAGGGCCTGCTGGTAGTACAGCCGAGCCAAGGGGTAGTCTCCCTGCAAACACAGAATCAGAACCAGAACCCACACACCCACTCACTGAAGGGCCCAAAACAGGAGGACAGAACCACACACCCACTCACTGAAGGGCCCAAAACAGGAGGACAGAACCACACACCCACTCACTGAAGGGCCCAAAACCGGAGGACAGAACCACACACCCACTCACTGAAGGGCCTAAAACAGGAGGACAGAACCACACACCCACTCACTGAAGGGCCT
Source organism: Synaphobranchus kaupii (assembly GCA_029718625.1). Classification (NCBI taxonomy): domain Eukaryota; kingdom Metazoa; phylum Chordata; class Actinopteri; order Anguilliformes; family Synaphobranchidae; genus Synaphobranchus; species Synaphobranchus kaupii. The sequence goes on from CM056376.1 coordinate 126,804,139, forward strand.
AAAACAGGAGGACAGAACCACACACCCACTCACTGAAGGGCCTAAAACAGGAGGGCTTTGGATCAGAACCAGGGCCCACATTCATCTATCACCTCAGAGAAGGAATGCTGATCTAGGATCAGTTCCCCCTGGTCAATATCCTAACATTGTCCATTATGAGCTGAAGTGCTAAACTGATCCGAGAACAGTGTTCATTCTCAGAGACGCTTTATGATTACAAACCCAGGTTAGGTGAAGTAAAGAGCAGGTCTAGGGGCGCAGGGTTATACACACAAATCTTTACCTTGATGTGTTGAATTCCTCCCATATTCATCCAGGCCTGTGATTGGTCAGGATTGAGCTCCACAGCCAGCCTGTAGCTCTGTGTGAGATGGGCCAAAGGGATGAGGTTATGCAGACAGAGGGAGAGAAGATTGGTGCTACACATTAACGAGAAATGCATAGCATGGCGCTAATGCTATTCTAAGTGCAGTAATGCGCTCTACCACTAGATGGAGCCAATGTCTGGATTACACAGGGCCTTCCCTAATTCCCCAAACTGAATTTCTGGGGACCCAGGTAGCCTTTGCCCTTTCACGACGAGACTTTTGACAACAGACTACATTCAAAAACAGGCAGGAACAGTGGTGTGTGGCCAAAGTGTGACTATTTCAGAGTGAATTTCAGAGAATAATTTCTTACACACTGCAGCACAGTGCAGCCTTCTTCAAAGCAGAATAGTGTGTGTAATCCTTTCCCTACCTCCAAAACATAACCCTAATCTTGCCTTAAACCTAACACTTACCATATTACTTACCCTAATTTGAAACCTAAACCTATTCTTAGCCTTGGAGTCATCTTTAAAATGTGATCTTTCTATGAAGATGGGTGAAACCCCTTATAAATATGAGCAGTTTAACAAAATAAATATAAGAGAATGCGTTTGAAGTTTGTTTTTTTATGAACAGTATATTTCATTAAAAATACATAAGGCTATATAGTCCTACATCCCCATAGTGAAGAATGTAATCCAAAATCAAAGAGTAACTCTTTCCATACTCGCTAAACATAAACCTTGCCTGAACCCTCACACTTACCGAATTCCTAACCTAATCTCAGCTGTATTAATATTTGTACTGGAAATCAATGAACTATGTATTGTGTAGCTGATGTTGTAATTGTTGATTATAATCTCATGGAATGGACTGGTTTTGCAATACTGTACATTTGTGTTGTCATGGCAATAAAGGATAATTGAATTTGAGAAAGAGACAGGGAGAGAGAGAAGAAAAGAGAAAGACAGAAGGAGAGAGCACTGCAGGATGAGAGGAGCAGGTGTCCTACCTGGAAAGCATGGTCCAGCAGGTTCATCTCTCTCAGCTGGTTTCCTTTGGAGAAGTGAAGCTCAGCCAGGACTGCCACATCTCTGGGGTTCAGCTGTAGGGCCTTCTCTAGAGCCTGCAGAGCCTGGAAAACACACACGCGCACGCACGCACGCACGCACGCACGCACAGACACATACACACACGCAGACACATGCACACACACATACATGCGCGCGCACGCACACAAAAAAAGCAGACGCACGCATACACACACACACACACACACACACACACACACACACAACCATTGTGAGCTGTTCCATAGCTCAGGATTCCCTTGTTAGCTTAACTCATTGACTTTCTGATTTTCACACCGTGTTATGTCTCCATTATTTGCATACCTCGTTATGACTCCCTCGTTTGCTGTAAATGGCGGACAGGAGGCGGTAGCACTCGATGCAGCCCATGTTTTTTGACAGGATCCCAAATGTCATTTTCTCTGCTTCTTTGGTTCGACCTGCCATGGCGAGGACTTGGGCCTGTGTGAGAAAACAGAACCGGAGTAAACCAGATGGAAAGCATTAACAGAATCACAGTAAACCAGATCAAACACGTTTACACAGAACCACAGTAAACCAGATCAATCGCATTCACACAGAACCACAGTAAACCAGATCAAAAGCATTCACACAGAGAAACACAGAACCACAGTAAACCAGATCCAATGCATTTACACGGAAGAACACGGAACCACAGTAAACCAGATCAAACGCATTTACACAGAACCACAGTAAACCAGATCAAACGCATTCACACAGAGGAACACAGAACCACAGTAAACCAGATCAAACACATTTACACAGAGGAACACAGATCAAACGCATTCACACAGAGGAACACAGAACCACAGTAAACCAGATCAAACGCATTCGCAGAGAAGAACACAGAACCACAGTAAACCAGATCAAACGCATTCGCACAGAAGAACACAAAACCACAGTAAACCAGATCAAATGCGTTTACACAGAGGAACACAGAACCACAGTAAACCAGATCAATCGCATTCACACAGAACCACAGTAAACCAGATCAAAAGCATACACACTGAGAAACACAGAACCACAGTAAACCAGATCAAACGCATTTACACAGAACCACAGTAAACCAGATCAAACGCATTCACACAGAGGAACACAGAACCACAGTAAACCAGATCAAACACATTTACACAGAGGAACACAGATCAAACACATTCACACAGAGGAACACAGAACCACAGTAAACCAGATCAAACGCATTCACACAGAGGAACACAGAACCACAGTAAACCAGAGTGATCCAATCAAATGCTGTAAATGATAGCATTGTTATATTTCAGTATAAAGGTATTTCGGACTGTTTTTTTCTGAAGAAATACAGAGAACAGTGTGAAAACCAGATGTTTTATGTATGAGACAGTATGTGGTTTATATAGTGAAAGAGTTCCGGGTTGAGTTCGGAGGAGTTCTTGGTTCTGTGTCCTAAGTTCTAGGCTCTAAGCTTTGGACTCTGAGTTCCTGGTTCTGTGGGTTCTGGGTTCTGTTCAGGGTAATATTCGGCACTCACCAGGGCCAGCCAGATGTGGGCACTGTCAGGCTGCAGGGTGGCGGCCTCGCGGTATACCTGCAGAGCCTCTTCGTAGCGCCCCGTGTTGTAATACAGCGCCCCCAGCGGGGTCAGGATCTCCACCTTCCGCACCACCTGCAGTGCTCTGGAGGCAGGGCAGGGACAGGGGTCAGAGGTCAGGAGAAGGTCAAATTTGGCTACTCTTTCATATGCAACACACTCACTCACTCACTCAGAGATGGTACCACTGGCTAGTATGACCTCACACTCCCTGTTATCATGACCTTTATCTATTATGCAGACAGAAATGTATGTATAAAATACCCTACAGGATTCTTGCCTGTCAGACATGCTCATGACTCAGTTTTTGTAGGTGCTTGCAGATCTGGCCAATCAGAGCAGGCCCCAGGGTGTGAGGTCATGGTCCTGCTCACCTCTTGTACCAGGACTCCGCCTCCTTGTTCTCAGTGGAGGAACGCAGCAGGCGACCCAGATTCACCATGGCAACGTAGTGTGTGGGTTTGAGACGCACGGCATGCTGGTAGTGCAAAGCCGCCCTCTCACTGTCACCTAGGTGGACAGAGCAGGAGCCAAGAGATACACACACCAACAATTAGCACACACACACACACACACACCAACAATTAGCACACATACAAACACATGCGCGTGCACACACACACACATTCAACATTAGTGCATCTGCTTGAACACACACACACATACACACACACACACACACACACACTCAACATTAGTGCATCTGCATGCACACACACACAAACACACACACACACACACTCAACATTAGTGCACCTGCATGTACACACACACACACACACACACTCAACATTAGTGCATCTGCATGTACACACACCAACAATTAGCGCACACACACACACACACTCGACATTAGTGCATAAACATGTACACACACAATTATGTACATGCATACACATTCACATGCTCTTACACACTTGTACACAAGCACACACACACATACTAACAAACACACAGGACAATTTGTGTTATCCATGGGACTACGAGAGGAAAATCAAGGTCCTGCAATGTGTGCATAGAGCTTGTGTTACATTACCTGTGTGCATAGAGCTTGTGTTACATTACCTGTGTGCATAGAGCTTGTGTTACATTACCTGTGTGCATAGAGCTTGTTACATTACCTGTGTGCATAGAGCTTGTGTTACATTACCTGTGTGCATAGAGCTTGTGTTACATTACCTGTGTGCATAGAGCTTGTGTTACATTACCTGTGTGCATAGAGCTTGTGTTACATTACCTGTGTGCATAGAGCTTGCGTTACATTACCTGTGTGCATAGAGCTTGTGTTACATTACCTGTGTGCATAGAGCTTGTGTTACATTACCTGTGTGTATAGAGCTTGTGTTACATTAGCTGTGTGCATAGAGCTTGTGTTACATTACCTGTATGCATAGAGCTTGTGTTAATATCAGTACATTACCTGTGTGCATAGAGCTTGTGTTAATATCAGTACATTACCTGTGTGCATAGAGCTTGTGTTACATTACCTGTGTGCATAGAGCTTGTGTTAAAATCAGTACATTACCTGTGTGCATAGAGCTTGTGTTACATTACCTGTGTGCATAGAGCTTGTGTTAATATCAGTACATTACCTGTGTGCATAGAGCTTGTGTTAATATCAGTACATTACCTGTGTGCATAGAGCTTGTGTTAATATCAGTACATTACCTGTGTGCATAGAGCTTGTGTTAATATCAGTACATTACCTGTGTGCATAGAGCTTGTGTTAATATCAGTACATTACCTGTCTGTGCATAGAGCTTGTGTTAATATCAGTACATTACCTGTGCGTATGACAGGGGAAATTGCACTTGCTCACCTGTGTCCACCAGGAACACTCCATAATTATTGTGCAGATCAGAACTGTCTGGGCAGTTCTCAATACCCTGCAGGTAGATGTCATTGGCTTCAGCACACCGCTTCTGTAAGACAAGTCAGACACACAGAAATAAATGGGGCAAATATTCACAACCTCAATCCGAATCTTAGATCAAGCACTACTGTGCTTTATGAATACTGCATTGATCTAGGATCGGTCTTGATCATCAGATCATAATGCACAAGGTTAGGATGTGGACAGAAGAAACCTGACCCTAGATCAGCACCCTTACTCTGAGAGCCTAAATAAATAACTCCTCAGTCATGAATAAACTCTCTTGTGTCTGTTATTCTCAAGACCAGATATTTATCAATACAATGCAGTCATGACACATTTTATAAAAGCAGGGCAAAAAAAACAACTGTGCTACACCTATGCATATGCAAGAGAGGTGGGGCTTTACCTGCTCGGCGAATAGTGAAGCCAGGCTGGAGTACGCATCAGCGAAGTGTGGGCCAAACAGAATAGAGTCTCTCAGCAGTTGCTCCGCCTCTTCCTCCTTCCCCTGAGACCTAAAATAGTGAAGGGCAGGGCTTTAGAGAAGCCCCGCCCACAGGGCAGGGCTTCCATGAAGCTCCACCCATAGGGCAGGGCTTTAAAGAAGCTTCGCCCACAAGGCAGGTTTTCAGGGAAGCTCCGCCCACAGGGTAGGGTTTTACAGAAGCTCCACCCATTTTGGCAGGGCTTTCGAGAAGTGCACGGACACACACACACACACACACACACACACACACACACACACACAATGATGCTTTTTTAAAGTAAAGCTGTGATTATGCTGAGTTCTTCACTCCACTCATCTCCAAGGATACACAGTCCTCTAGAGTCTAGATGGCTAGAGTCAGGCTGTCTCCGTGTTCCTCAGATCAGACACTTTGCCTCTATTCACTAATGTGCTTTTATCTCCTGATCTGTCACTCCGTGTGTGCGTGTGTCTGTCTGTGTGTGTGTGTGTGTGTGTGTGTCTCTCTCTCTGTGTGTATGTGTGTATGTGTTTGCGTGCGCCTGCGTGTTGTGTGTGTATACTGTATGTGTGTGTACATACTTTAGCAGGTTGCCCAGGTTGAACAGGGCTCTGTTGTGCTGGGGGTTGATCTCCAGAGCTCTCCTGTAGTGCTCCTCTGCCTCCTCTGGGTGGCACGTCAGAGTGCCCAGGTTATTCATGGCGCTAGCGTGCTGGGGGTACAGCCTGCAGGAGAGGAGGAGGAGGAGGAGGAGAGAGGAAGAGGAGGAGGAAAGAGGAAGAGTGAGTGTAAATGGTGGTTAAGCATGGGAGAAAGAGGGAGAGAGAGAGAGAGAGAGAGAGAGAGAGAGATGCAAACTTCCAGAGAGAAGAACTGCACGGCAGGGAGGACAGGGGTCAGCACATGCCCTGAGGGACAGAAAACTAGCGTTCACGTTTTCCATAAATTAGCATTTTTGTGCTGAATATGAGATTTTGTACCGAATGTGAGTTTTTGTGCTGAATACGTGTGCCGGGAGATGCATCTAAACATGTCTGTGGATGTTTACAGTGAGTGTAAGTGCTGAACATCAGCGGGTTTATGGAAGGGCAGCGTTGGTCATGTTGGGCGGCTCACCGCAGTGCAGACTTGTAGTGGTAGATGGCTTCTGCATTGCGGCCCTGGTCTTTCAGGAAGTTGGCATAGTTGTAGTGGACCTTGGCATTGTGAGGCAGGGTCTGGATGCCAGATCTACAGAGAAAGGGAGGCATTCATTATGAGTGATTATTACGCTTTGGAAATTTTTTGTATTTCAAAATATGCCATGCCAATGAAGCGTCTTTTATTTGAATTTGAGAGATTTGTGAGTGGCAAGGTTACATACACATGCACATTCTTAAACACATATCACATCATCACATATGCAAGCAGTCACACACACTTGCATACACACACACACACACACTTGCATACACACACTCACCTGAACAGTGACTCGCGGGAGAGCCATATCTCGTTCTGCTGAACTGTCTTCCAGGAGAAGAGTAGCAGCAGCAGCAGCATGGAGACAGTGAGGACCGTGGAGCCCCACCGACCCACCACTGAACACAGCCTGTTCATCCCCTGCACCACCAGGATACAGTACCCCATACTGAGAGAGAGGGAGAGAGAGAGGTTATAGCTCCACTAGCTCCACCAGGATACAGTACCCCATACTGAGGGAGAGGGAGAGAGAGAGGTTATAGCTCCACTAGCTCCACCAGGATACAGTACCCCATACTGAGAGAGAGGGAGAGAGAGAGGTTATAGCTCCACTAGCTCCACCAGGATACAGTACCCCATGCTGACGGAGAGAGAGAGGTTATAGCTCCACTAGCTCCACCAGGATACATTACCCCATGCTGACGGAGAGAGAGAGAGAGGGGTTACTGCACCACCAGGACACAGTACCCCATACTGAGGGAGAGAGAGAGAGAGGTCACAGCACCACCAGGATACAGTCCCCCATACTGAGAGAGAGAGAGAGAGAGAGAGAGAGAGAGAGAGAGAGAGATTGATAAAATGCTTTATTGAACAAAAACTCCTTCCACTGTGCAATCACACTGGGGAGTTAGTACAAAGACAAACATATAATCCAAACGGCTTACATTAAAGACTCACAGGAAAAAGAAAAAATAAATAAAAGAAAAGAAAATAAAATGAAAAAATGAATAAATGACACACTGTCTAAAAACCAAACAATAAATCACCATCATCATTCAATGTACATAGAGCACCCCCCACACACCAAGTACAGACAAAACCTCCCATATTCCCCACCAGCGCATAGTATGCTGCCTCCACCCTAAGTCGAGCAGCCAGCATCCCTTTCATCATCATTACTGGATCTATAGTATTCAGTCCCTGGATTTTGTTGCGCCTTGTTTTCCAAATGGCTAACTTCGCCATACCGGAGACAAAATTAATCAGTGTGTGCACTGGCCGCTTCTTTTTTGTGTATTTAGGCCCAAAAATAAAACAGTCAAAAGAAAAAACCTCCCCCAAGCTAAGAAACAGAGCCTCAACTAACCTAAACACCCCTGTCAACCTAAAACACTCAATAAACAGGTGAGCTATTGATTCCGATTTTAAACAGAATGGACAACCCACCCCATTACTTGGGTCCAGGTGTGCCAGATACCTGTTTGTAGCTATAGACCCGTGCACAATCCTCCACTGGAGGTCAGCTGCCCTCTTTTCAATGGGCAGCTTGTACAGGGACCGCCAGCTGCCTTTTGGGGATACGTCCGGGCCAAAAAACTCAGTCCACCTTGATGCCTTCATCCCTGCCAGAGAGCGTCTGTGCAGCACCTTCACGCAAATGAAGTATGCTGCCTTCTTCCCCACCTTTTCAAACTCCCCTAATTCTGGGATTTTAAAAGACAGGAAACCCCCATCTTCTTGCCAATCTCCCACAACAGGAGAGACATCCAAGGTGGGGAAACTGTACTCACACTCATCATCCCACTGGTCAGATAGAGTACAATCCTCAACATACACTCTGTAGGGACCTGGTAGGGACCCACAGACCTCCTCCACCACACGCTGTAAGGTTCTTATTGACCTAATCCCAGCCAACTCTGCCAACATTTCAATTGATTCACTGGAGGCCTTAACAAGATGACCCAGCTTTACACAGCCTCCCTCACGCAGGGCAGACCTCAAACTGGCCGAGGACAAAGTCTTTGCATTTAAAAACCGGTTGAAGAAAAGGGGCTCCTCAAACAGCCACATCCCTGGCGTGGCATCCGGCGCATGGGTGACTTCAAAAACCCGCCAGGCCTGAAGCACTGACTCATAAAATGGCGTGAGTCCAGTTAGGTCCGCCTCTCCAGGTGTCAGCAGAAAAAGCTGCCTATCATACCCCAGGCGACCTGCTCTTCTTAATAGCAAGCATGCTGTATCCAGCCAGGTCAGTCCACAGTGATAAAGCAGCTTCTGTGCCACCTGGAGTCGAAAGGCCATCACCCGTGAGATGATGTCCACAAGGCCTTGGCCTCCCTCATAGACGGGAAGATAAAGAGCCGCAGCTCTAATCCAGTGGTGACCGGACCAAAAAAAGTCCACAAGGATCCTCTGTAGTTCCTCAATCAGGCCACGTGGTGGAGGTAGTACCATCAGTTTGTGCCATAATGACGAGGCGACCAAGTTATTGACCACTAGAACTCTCCCCCTATATGACAGCTGGCGTAGCAACCATTTCCATTTGGATAGTCTGGCACACACCTTCTCCACTACACCCTCCCAATTCTTCCTCTGATAGGCCTCAGTCCCCAAAAAAACTCCTAAAACTTTCATGCCTTCCCTCTCCCACCTAATCCCCCCTGGCAGTCTAGGTGCTGTTCTCTCCCCCCATCTCCCTACTTGTAAGGCCACACTCTTCTCCCAGTTTATCTTGGAAGATGAAGCATTTCCATAGATCCTCAGGCTCTCCTCTAACACCTGAATATCCCTCTGTCCACTGATAAAAACAGTTATATCGTCAGCATAGGCCGACACAACTAAGGCTGATATTTTTGATGCCCCTGGTAGTGGAAGCCCAATAAGTCTGTCCCTCAGCCTGCACAGCAAGGGCTCTATTACTAAGCTGTACAGCTGGCCTGAAATCGGGCACCCCTGCCTGATCCCCCTCTGGACTGGCACTGGACGGCTCAAACCACCCCCCACTTTTACCAGGCATGACGCTCCCCTATACAGCAACCTCACCCAATTCAAGAACCCCTCCCCAAAACCAAAGGCCCGTAAGGTGGAGAACAAAAAAACATGGTCCACTCTATCAAATGCCTTTTCTTGGTCTAATGACAGAATACCAACATCCAAGTTGTACAGTTTGCACACGTCCAAAGCATCTCTCATCAGAAAGAGAAAGAGAGAGAGAGAGAGAGAGAGAGAGAGAGAGAGAGAGAGAGAGAGAATTGTTGAGGCAGCCTATTGAAAAGCTACAGATTTATTTCCCACAGTGAGTGTTAGCGCTGAGCTAACAGGCCTGGCTGCCAGCACTCAGTGAGCTACTTCATTTCCAGCTCTGATGGCCAATCAGAACCCATGGCTCAGCCACCTATAAATGTCAAGTTTATCATCTCTCTCGCAGTAAAGATTAATCATGCACAGAACGGCCTACTAATGGTGATTGGACCTTAAGGGTCCGTGTACCACACTCTCGGCTAATGCTAACGACACATCTTTCAGTCTTGCTACTGATCATGAATCTGTCATTAGGCCATTTCATTTTGATACCATCATTACTCTTACTGTAGCATGTGTTACATGTGGGCATGTGCCCAGAATTAAACTAGCACGGATGTCTGACACCTCTCCCACCTGTTACCTGCTCATTCACCAGGTAAACAGCATGTTCTGACAGGTACAGAATGATTTGCTCAGGTAGAACCACATGAATTGTTCAGGTGTTCACTCAGGTAGAATCGTACGGTTTGTTCAGGTGTTCACTCAGGTAGAATCATAGAGTTTGTTCAGGTGTTCACTCAGGTAGAATCATAGGGTTTGTTCAGGTGTTCACTCAGGTAGAATCATAGGGTTTGTTCAGATGTTCACTCAGGTAGAATCGTAGGGTTTTTTCAGATGTTCACTCAGGTAGAATCATAGGGTTTGTTCACATGTTCACTCAGGTAGAATCATAGGGTTTGTTCAGATGTTCACTCAGGTAGAATTGTAGGGTTTGTTCAGATGTTCACTCAGGTAGAATCGTAGGGTTTGTTCAGGTGTTCACTCAGGTAGAATTGTAGGGTTTGTTCAGGTGTTCACTGAGGTAGAATTGTAGGGTTTGTTCTGGTGTTCACTGAGGTAGAATCATACGGTTTGTTCAGTTGTTCATTCAAGTAGAATTGTAGGGTTTGTTCAGGTGTTCACTCAGGCAGAATTGTAGGGTTTGATCAGGTGTTCACTCAGGTACAGCAGCAGGGTACTCAGGTAGTGTTCTTCCGCTACAATCCTGAACAGCAGAGCAATGATGTAGCAGTCCTAAATTAGCCCTAAATGAATTATTCAGTTATCTGAGTAGTTCAGCCCCCATGATCGGGGTATGGGACTACTGCAGGCCTGTCCATGAAAAGACTGCTAACATGTGGTAATGTACCATGTAATGTAATGTCAACCAGTTACCCTTTGTTAACCAGTTGTTATAAGCTGGTTATAGTATTTAAGCAGGCATAGTTATGATGCCTGAAAAATTCAGATGGAGTTAGTGGTTATGACAGCAAGCCAAGCTAACTGGGGAGAAGTTAAGGCAACGCAAACTGCAGTAAACCCTTTAAGAAGTGAACAAAAAATATTTGAGGTAAATCATTAAAAACAGTGAAAGTGTTAAAGGCCTGTTCATCCTCAGCATACCTCCTCACTTTCTGCATCCCTTTGAGGTTCACACGCTTCAATCTCAAAAACTGTTTTAACAGCAAGAAATGTGTAAAAACAGCTGAAGTCAGTAAAATGAAGATATGCTCGTTGAGCTCCGTGAATTTCAAAATGTCCAAAAATGCTGAATGTGTGAACAGGGTAGATGCAAACTAAGTTTCTGAAGTTAAGAGGAGAAAAGAGAAAGCCGCTCGGCTGAAGACCTGCCCTCACACAAACACGTGTAAATCGTGCAGCTTATGGCCCTCACGCAAACACGTGTAAATCGTGCATCATGTGGCCCTCAGGATATATGGGAGGGATTCAGTCGGCGAGGATAGCAGTGTTCATTGCTCGAGCGACCCCTGTTGGCCCCCGCCCACAGCTTGCTCTCGTCCACGCATGGTATGATTGGACTCTCTGCACACGTGGTATGATTGGACTCTCTGCACGCGCGGTATGATTGGACTCTCTACACGCGCGGTATGATTGTACTCTCTACACGCACGGTATGATTGTACTCTCTACACGCGCGGTATGATTGGACTCTCTACACGTGCGGTATGATTGGACTCTCTACACGCGCGGTATGATTGGACTCTCTGCATGCGCGGTATGATTGGACTCTCTGCACGCACGGTATGATTGGACTCTCTACACGCGCGGTATGATTGGACTCTCTGCACGCGCGGTATGATTGGACTCTCTGCACGCACGGTATGATTGGATCTCCTCCGCCCCCCACTCTGCCCATGCGTAGCTTCTGGCTGTAGTGTGAGAAGAAGTAGCTGGCTGGTATCGCGTGTTTCGGAGGACAACCGCCAGTTGTCTTCACTCTCCTGAGCCGACAGCAGGGGGCGTATACGAGCACGCTTGTACACAGTTTGCGCATTGGATATTCCAAATTTGGGTGGGATTGGAGATGCCAAATCGAAAAAAAAAAATAAATAGATAAACTTTCAGGTCTGACTGTTGAAAATCTCAACAGAATGAGTCTCCATCTACTCTGCTGTATACAGTATAATGCGCTATACACTGTGCTGACCCACAGAGAGAGAGAGAGAGAGAGAGAGAGAGAGAGAGAGAAAGACAGAGAGAGAAAGACAGAGAGAGAGGTGGGGGGAAGGGAAAGAAAAAGAGATGATATATGCTTTAACAATATTACCTTAATTTTCCTGCCAATAAAGCACCATTCAACTGAGAGAGAGGAGGAAGAGATAGACAGAGAGGGGACTTCCGCAGTGATAGAGAGAAGGAGAGAGTGATGGGAGATAAAGAGGAAAGAGACATATCATCACTCTGTAACAGTTCTGAGATAGAGAGGCCAGGGGGTCATGTGGTCATATTGCCAGGGGCAACTGTCGGCTTCCACTGGAATGAGGTCATAGTAACATGTCAAGAGTGTTCCAGTAGGCACTGTAAAACGTAACATTCCCGGAATAATATCGTCCTGCCTTCCCAGTGACACGGAGCACTGAACACGCTGGGCCTGCAACAGACAACTGGACTTCAGGTCTTATTCCTGTGATGTTTTGGTTTAGGAGAGGTTGACTGCCAGATGACACTGGGCTCGTAGAATCCTAACCCTCCTGCCCTCCAACAACCCCCACCCCCCACCCCTCCGGACACCTACTGGCCCCCACGTTTTAGTGAGTAAATTCCATTTCAATTTAATCAATGCAGAAAATTAACTGAAACCCAAATTAATTCATTGAAAAATGCCCATAATGTCTGATGATTTCTTTCAGTTCTTGAATTGAATTTTAATTTATCTCCTGAATTGATTTAGCTGGAACAGAATTGACCCTCTAAGTCTCCTGTTCCCTGCTCTCTGTAAGCTTGGCTGCAATCTCAGAGTGAGGAATCGATCCCGGGTTCAGCAGGAGTCAGGAGAAGTAAGAGAGAATAACACCAAACGGAGCAGCTCTCCTCTGGACCCAAACAGAGCAGCTCTCCTCTGGATAAAAGCACCAGCACAGCTGCACCTCATGGATAGCTTCAATGCACCATTTCCCAGAGTCTACCAGCATCTGGAGCTCTGCAACACAAATACCACATCACTCTTCCAGGGTAAATTCAGTCAGCTCACGCTTAGTTAACGGATGTTTTAAACACCGTCTCAGGTGAAATTCAGTCAGCTCACGCTTAGTTAACGGATGTTTTAAACACCGTCTCAGGTGAAATTCAGTCAGCTCACGCTTAGTTAACGGATGTTTTAAACACCGTCTCAGGTGAAATTCAGTCAGCTCACGCTTAGTTAACGGATGTTTTAAACACCGTCTCAGGTGAAATTCAGTCAGCTCACGCTTAGTTAACGGATGTTTTAAACACCGTCTCAGGTGAAATTCAGTCAGCTCACGCTTAGTTAACGGATGTTTTAAACACCGTCTCAGGTGAAATTCAGTCAGCTCACGCTTAGTTAACAGATGTTTTAAAAACCGTCTCAGGTGAAATTCAGTCTGCTCACGCTTAGTTAACGGATGTTTTAAACACTGTCTCAGGTGAAATTCAGTCAGCTCACGCTTAGTTAACGGATGTTTTAAACACCGTCTCAGGTGAAATTCAGTCAGCTCACGCTTAGTTAACGAATGTTTTAAACACCGTCTCAGGTGAAATTCAGTCAGCTCACGCTTAGTTAACGGATGTTTTAAACACCGTCTCAGGTGAAATTCAGTCAGCTCACGCTTAGTTAACGGATGTTTTAAACACCGTCTCAGGTGAAACTCAGTCAGCTCACGCTTAGTTAACGGATGTTTTAAAGGAGATGCATTCAGCTCCAGTCCTCTACTCTTCTCTTCTTCTCACTCATTCTCCCTCTCCCTGAATCCTTTATTCCTCCTCTCCCTGAATCCTTTAATCCTCCTCTCCCTGAATCCTTTAATCCTCCTCTCCCTGAATCCTTTATTCCTCCTCTCCCTGAATCCTTTATTCCTCCTCTCCGATACTCCTCTCTCAGTTTAGCAGGAGTGGCTTTGCAGAGATTGAGCAATCAGAAATATTTCTTCTGTCTTCCTCTGGATAACAGGAAGTATAACTCTGTCTTCTGTTGGATAATAGGAAGTACATCTCTGATTGATGCACCTGAGGTCTTTCCTCTGATAAGCCTTAATTTCAAAGATAATAATGGCTCGTGGCTAATCTGCATTAGTCTAATTTAGGTGCCACAGTTTTTCCACATTTGCATATCTGAAAGTACACTGAATTCTAGGTAAATATCTCTGTTGTTTTAAGGGAAGTGATTGTTAGTCTAGATGTTCTCTTAATGACAGTCTAGATGGGCTGAATGGCCTTTTCTCCTCATTATATACTATATGCTTGTGTTTTTATCTTGAGGTGTCATGGGGCTTTTTACTGTGAACTACAGAGCAAAACCGATTCTCAAATAGGGCTTT
>CM056376.1:126823710-127017457 GCA_029718625.1 Synaphobranchus kaupii
ATAAATATATTATTAACATAACTATATAACTGGATTATAAAACTAATGCTTTAATAATCAACAGTTAAGTAAACAGATTATAAACCTATATTTTATATCTATAATAGATAGAAATCTCAGCCTCACCCTAAACCATAAAGAGCATGAGAAAATCATATTCATATTCTGGATTGTCTCCATGGTTTCACCAGTTTATATTCCCCATGGTGACATGGGTCTGTGTGCTATAAATTACTCAGTCAGTCAATATTATGAGCACACTCCTGTAGGAGTGAATTCACACCTCTGCCTCATTAACGGCCGGTTTCACTGTTTGTTACATTTACCACAAGCTTTCAGACAAGCTAAATTAACAGTCGCACACTGCTATAGTAGAACCCAGAAAAACAGAACCTTGGAACATAACTACAGCAGAACCCAGAACACAGAATCTGGAACACAGCTAACCATTAACAAGTTTAGGTAACAACTTTAGGATTGTTCGGACAGATATATGAATACACGGATATATGAATCTATGATTTTCATTATGGCTCTTGGTTGGCATAAGTTAACAGACATTAATGCCTTAATGATATTTCAGCTACGATCACTGGTGTGGATTGTTTGCCAGGTCTTGCACTGTTACTCACATAACTCGGGTGGATGTACCGTCTCTTTCATTGTAAGCTTCTCTGCTAAATGAGTGAATATAATGTAACCTACAGTCAGAAGATGAACATCTGCTAAATTAGTGAATGTAATGTAAAGTAAAGTCAGAAGACGAAGGACTCACTCACCTGCAGAGTCGTAAGGCAGTGCAGGCACAAGCAGATCATTACCACCGCCAGCAGCACGGTGGCGACGTTGCGCACATCCCACAGGGATTCCACCAGCGGGATGCTGCCCACCTGCCAGTCATAGCACATCACAATGGGGGCTAGCAGCAGCCCCGCATTAAACGCCAACAGATACGAGTAGGTGAAGAACCTGGAGGAGGGCACAGGGACCATCAATCAATCAACCAATCGATAAATCAATCAGGGGGAGGGACTGTACCATATTAATACCATCAGGGGACGAACTGTACCATTTTAATACAATCACAGGAGGGACTGTACCATTTCAATTAGCAGGGCTGGGGTCAATTCAATTTAATTCCAATCAATTCAAAAAATGTAATCGAGCATAGCGTCAGTTCAGGCAGGTCACGAGTGTGAAACCTGGCATAGGTAATCAGCTGACAGCTCAGCTGAGTAGTGACGCTACTTGAATGGATTGATTGGCGAATCAAGGCGGTCTATTTAACAGCCTCGCCCTAACATGGTGGATCCTCTGATGCACGCCTGCTGCAAACAAAACCCCCCCCTCCACCCCAGCTCCATCCTCTTCAGTTCCCCTTTGCGCACTGACACCTAGCCTATATCACTCCTGCATGGCTCACTAATATGTTCGAGTGCCTACTGATTTCTTTCCTCTCTCCTTCCCTCTTCGGCAACCGCCGGAGCGGTAGCTATAGATCAACAAACATCGTTCTCCAGAAGCAGCCGGTCAGCTCCAGCTCCACGCCGTCCCCAGCTGATGATGCCACCTGCTGGCCTTCAATCCGCCTTCCACCACCAGCTCATTATATATTGACATTTTCATATGTTCTGTCTTGCATTTTTCTATTCTGTAATCAGCATTCAGTTAACCGGTGCCAGTCAGCGGCGGATGGACTCCCCCCTCAGAGTCAGGTTCTGCCCAAGGTTTCTTCCTGCTAACAGCAGGGAGTTTTTCCTTGCCACGGTCGCCCTAGGCATGCTCTACGGGGGTTCAGGCCCGGTTCCTTGTAAATTGTTGTGATAATGACACTTAAAAGTGCCATATACATACAACTGATTGAATGGAATCTGTAAAAAAACCTCAGTGCTGCCGGGTCTGTTCTAAGTGCAACCCTATTGGGGGGTTGTTGCTGCTGCCCTCGCCGCCATACCCATGCTTGCTCGCGTGGATGGGCGGGAGGGCTTGGTGAACAGAACCATACCGCCAGACCTAAAATGTATTGTTTTTATAATGTTAATAAAGTTTTATTTGAACAACAGTGGCCTGACTGAATTAAAATTTAACTCATGAATTTAAAAAAAATCCAGTAATGTGCCAAAATTCAGGGCCTCGTCCTGCAGAGTGTGTCAGAGTGAAGACACTGAGTTTAGATGTGATATTAATGCATGACAAACTCAAAGCAGGCCTGACAAAAGAACAGTGAATTTGCCTCCCTTTTGATTGGACAGAAATTTGTCCTCATTACGCCGTTACCACCACAGATCTACTGGCATTAACCAAAGCTGCAAGAAGGCAGGAGCTTCTGCACAAACACAACTCCAAGCTGTGAACTTCCTAATTCTTCAAACACTGATGCAACAGACTTCCTCCAGTCCTCCAGAGAAACCAAGGCACATATGGTCAGAAATAATAAAAGAGCCTGCCAATGCAAAAGTGAAGAGATAACAAACACTTGCCTGTGCAGTGGAATTTAATTATTACCCATGCATGAAAACAAACAGCACTTTGATACAGCAACTTCACTGAATGTGCAACTGAGCACATTTTAGCCTGGCGACATCATCTCTGCCACCCCCAACATAATCTACTCACCACACATGGGAGAATGCAGTAAAGCCTTAAAGATTTTAAAATCTAAAGAAAAGTTTTGACTTCTTTCTATCTGTACCAGAGCAAGCAAGTGTGAAATTAACTGCTTTAGTTGATAAAAAAATATATATTTTTAAACTGACTAAGCTGACTTTTTGTTTTTGTTTAAAAAAACATTTTTTATAAATTAATAAATTAATTAAGCCCTGATACAGACACACATTTCAGACGCACACAGCAGAAACCTCCTTCCCAAAGAGCAGATACCACAATGTAAACAGACACAAAATGGGAATTGATTCTATAAACTTGCAAAGCACACGGCTGGATTAATTATTGATTTGCTGAGGGATATCATAAATACTTCTGGCAGACACTTCAATGATTTATACAGAAATATCATTGGCCAACACATGGTATTATTAAATGCCAAACTGACAGCTCAGGTCTAGCAGTGAATACACAGTACAGTAAGCGTATTACAGACCTTTTCCCACTGAATCATAAGCTGGAATATCATCACTACATGATTCATTTAATTATGTTCTTATAAACGAATAAACTCCGTAGCTCAAGCGTAACACAGCAGTAGTCTAGGATCTGACCACAGAAGCACTCTGTTCTGGAGTATCAGTGTAGGCTACTGTAACACTGCCCCACTACCCTACATGGCTTTGGCTTCTACCTTGAGTGGCTGCGGGATTTTGGGATGCAAAGTTCCCTATAGCTCCTGCTCCCTGCAGTACTGAGAGTGCTACGATCATACAGCATCATCTTTAGAAGCATTAGTAGCACTAGCCATGTTAGTAGCACTAGGGCCATTAGCAGTGTTAGTATGTTAGCAGCACCACGCCTGTTGGCGTAGTCATGACAATTAACCCTTTAAGGTGTAAGATCACAAATATGTCATTAGAATGTTCTTAACTGAACAGTCTAATACTGATATAACAATCATCACTGATAATTGAGCTTGGGAAGTTCCTGGATCCAGGCTAATAACGTCCAGTATTGTCACCAATATTGTTTAGTCAATGTGAACACAACATCATATCATTCACGGTGTCTCAGTTTCAGTAACTTGACATCACTGCTTGTTCCTCTGCTTGAATTTAAGAGTGAGAGAGGAGCTCTTCCGCGCTACACACAGATGTTTAAAATGACAGACTTCATCCCACGTCTGCTATTTTTATTTAGCTCAGGCGAAATCATTTAACTTTGTTATTATGGCTGAAATATAATTATTTAAGTGTTATTTTTGGTTGGACAACCCAGTGGTTTTCAATAACTGAAGATGGTTAGCTAGCTCTAGTCTGGACTCGTCTAGTCTGGATAGCGTTTTTTTGCACTTGGAAGAAGTTTGTTGAGATATCGTCCCTTCTCTCTCTCTTATTTTTTCCATAATCTTTTAGTTTTATTTTTGCCTAGAGATTTCTCTCTGTCACTGTCTCTCTATTCTCATTAACCTGGTGTAGCCTACACCTGACCATCCTCCAAAGATGACGGCCAATCCTGGTTACCATACCAACTGAGAAACGTCTGAATCAACGCAGTTCTATTGAGCTGACTTGCAGAATTACATTCCAAAAAACCTACTCTTCAAAGGGTTAATGCCATTATCTTCATTAGCAGAGATATAGTGGTGTTAGCCTCATTAGCAACATTCACGAAGTTAGAAGCATTAATACCATTAGCAGACTTAGCAGCACTAGTGGAATTAGCTGTGTTAGCTAATTGGCGTAATTAGCGGCATTAGCGAGTTGGCTGAGTTAGTGGCGTTAGCACCATTAGCAGAATTAGCGGAATTATCCATGTTAGCTGAGTTAGTGGCGTTAACACCATTAGCAGAATTAGTGGAATTGGCAGTGCTGGCAGCATTAGCTAAAGGACTTGAGCCCTGTTAGTGGTGAGCGATGACTGCTGTCTCACGGTTACCTGGTGAGAAGGTGAGGGCAGAAGGAAGCTGGATTGTCTTGCTCAGAGAAAAGAGGCATGGAGCCGCCCATCACCCAGATACGAAAGGACATGATGACAGCTACCTGCAGGAGGGAAAAAACACTCACAATCTCACAAGCATGCAGTGTAAATCTCACATTTTTAAATAACCTTTCACAATCACTGACAGATATTTATTGGTGTTAAAGCAAAGGACCATCTGCCTTCTGGGTGATTCCTGAGGTTAGCGAGACATTTTTCTCTCCCCATAGATGCAGTCATACCGCATCGGAGGGATTGACTCAATGACAGGTTTACACGCTGTGGAGAGCGCCGGTCTCTAAGGTGATGTAGACCAGCGGCATCAGCACAGGGCAGTAACCGACACAGAGATACTTTCCTGCTCAAAACGTAGCCCTGGCTGACGCAGATTGACTGAGGTATTGTAATTTACATTTAGGCATTTAGCAAACGCTGTTATCCAGAGTGACTTACAAACAGAACTGGCTGCTGGCATAAACGCTCTATGCAGTCATTTAGGACCACAACCAGCCCTGGGCCACACAATTCAAGTTTATAAAAATGTTATTTACTGATTTATGTTGGAGCACTTTTGGGGCCACAACATTCTTGTTTTGGGCCACTAGAATGCGAGGGCTGGCTCTGCTTAAGAAGGTAAACACATCAAAGTTTGACAATGAGCAGAGACAATGCCAAGTCATGAGAGTCACAGCTGACAGTAGTACTCAGTATATAAACAACACAACATTAAGAGCCACAGTAGGTGCAATAGGGAGAAGTGTATGAGGACTTAGCACATGGGAGAAGTGTATCAGGACTTAGCACATGGGAGAAGTGTATGAGGACTTAGCACATGGCAGAAGTGTATCAGGACTTAGCACATGGGAGAAGTGTATCAGGACTTAGCACATGGGAGAAGTGTATTAGGACTTAGCACATGGGAGAAATGTATGAGGACTTAGCACATGGGAGAAGTGTACGAGGACTTAGCACATAGGAGAAGTGTATGAGGACTTAGCACATGGGAGAAGTGTACGAGGACTTAGCACATGGGAGAAGTATATGAGGACTTAGCACATGGGAGAAGTGTATGAGGACTTTGCACATGGGAGAAGTATATGAGGACTTAGCACATGGGAGAAGTGTATGAGGACTTAGCACATGGGAGAAGTGTACGAGGACTTAGCACATGGGAGAAGTGTACGAGGACTTAGAACATGGGAGAAGTGTATCAGGACTTAGCACATGGGAGAAGTGTATGAGGACTTAGCACATGGGAGAAATGTATGAGGACTTAGCACATGGGATAAGTGTATGAGGACTTAGCACATGGGAGAAGTGCACGAGGACTTAGCACATGGGAGAAGTGTATGAGGACTTAGTACATGGGAGAAGTGTATGAGGACTTTGCACATGGGAGAAGTGTATGAGGACTTAGCACATGGGAGAAGTGTACGAGGACTTAGCACATGGGAGAAGTGTATGAGGACTTAGTACATGGGAGAAGTGTATGAGGACTTAGCACATGGGAGAAGTGTATGAGGACTTAGCACATGGGAGAAGTGTATCAGGACTTAGCACATGGGAGAAGTGTACGAGGACTCAGCACATGGGAGAAGTGTATCAGGATTTAGCACATGGGAGAAGTGTATGAGGACTTAGTACATGGGAGAAGTGTATGAGGACTTTGCACATGGGAGAAATGTATGAGGACTTAGCACATGGGAGAAGTGTACGAGGACTTAACACATGGGAGAAGTGTATGATGACTTAACACATGGGAGAAGTGTATCAGGACTTAGCACATGGGAGAAGCGTATCAGGGCTTGCAGCTCATGGGTAGCAGCTGGGTTTGAGGATAGAGGGTTAGATACAGCAGACGTAGGGCTGGTAAACCCACAACACGTTAACCTGGGATTTACAGAAACATTTACTGAGAGACCACACAGCTTTAGTATACTCACATAGAGAGACCACACAGCTTCAGTATACTCACATAGAGAGACCACACAGCTTTAGTATACTCACAGAGAGACCACACAGCTTTAGTATACTCACATAGAGAGACCACACAGCTTTAGTACTCACATAGAGAGACCACACAGCTTTAGTATACTCACATAGAAAGACCACATCTTGAGTATACTCACATAGAGAGACCACACAGCTTTAGTACACTCACATAGAGAGACCACACAGCTTTAGAATGCTCACATAGAGAGACCACACAGCTTTAGTATACTCACATAGAGAGACCACACAGCTTTAATATACTCACATATAGAGACCACACAGCTTTAGTATACTCACATAGAGAGACCACACAGCTTTAGTATACTCACATAGAGAGACCACACAGCTTTAATATACTCACATAGAGAGAGACCACACAGCTGCGCCTGACAAACGGACCAAAGAGTCTTGGGAGGTCTCTCATCCTGCCACCCATCAGCAACCTGCAACAGGGGGATGAGAAAGATTTGATTCTGCATTTAAGATAACACAGTGGTAAAATACACCCTGTGGCATGTCCAGACATATAAAGCTGTAACAAATATTCAATGTTCAGGAATAAATGCCACGTCAGCACTGTGCGTACACAAAAAGGTGTAAAAGTACAGAGCAGGGGAGGAGCTTAATCCCTGCTGTGACATGCGCACCAGCAGGGTAGAGTTACTTCATACAGAGCAGGGGAGGAGCTTAATCCCAGCTGTGACACGCGCACCAGCAGGGTAGTTACTTCATTTGCGCAGTTGACAGGACAGATGTTCCAGGAGTACACAGAATCTAAGGTTTTTGTGCCCTGTGGGAGAGCCCCGCCCAGACATGCACACCGTGACCATAGTCATGGGGACTGCACAGCTGTACACAGGTGTAAACACACACACACACACACACACACACACACACTGCACATACACGCACACGCGCACGCACATATACACACAGACACAGACACACACACTGCGCACACACACAGGAGGTAGGGCTCATGTAAGTAGGCGGGGCTCATATTAGTAGGCAGGGTTCAAACGGGACAAGAGAGCAGAAGAAGGGGGTCACTTTCTTTGCTGATGAGTTCCCAGCTCTCAGCTCTTGTTCAGTTTTGCAGGCAGGCCATTCACCATTAAAATGTGCAGAACCCACGCTAATCCTGCCGCTACAAGTGATCTCAACACATTCTGACCTGAAATACGCTCCATGTGCAGCACTTCAGTAAACAAAGGGGCTCGCTTCAGACCCCTGCAGTGGATCTTCCTTGGGAGAAATCACTCACATTAAAGCAGTGCTGTTGGGCTACAGCGGCTGAGTTTACGATTGCATGCACCGCACAGCGCCCCGGGGCCCAGGGTTGTAATGATTTTCTCTGTTTGTTTTACGCATGGTCTTCACATTAGGGTAAATATTTATATCCTGTGGAGGTGGAGAGGGAAACACCGATGCAGGGAAAACTCTTTTACAACTTGTTATAGATCTCTCCAGTCATTTAAAAATGGCCAAATGAAACCTGACTCCGGAGATGTTATTATAAGCCAATCACATCACAGAACTGAGAGCGACACAATGTGAGATTCCAAGGGGACTCGGATTCACACTTTGTATATCCCCCCTGCCCACAACATCCGCAATTATAAATATGCATTTTAAAATAAACCCAGAGAGCTGGTGAATTTACACACATCCTCTACACACATTCATCTGGGAGAACAAAAAACTACATTTCAGCATTTTATAAAAACAAAAACAGAGATAAAAATAGAAGCAGCCTGGATATGCATTAAATTCTGCAGAATATCCAGATTACTGTACAGTATATTCTGTATAATGTACCCTGTATATAGTATTGTGTGTATATATATTGTTCCATGAATAATGCATAACCTCTCCTACCTGGGGCGCAGAATCTTTTTATAAAATGGTGAATATGAGCCAAACATTCTCCTGCACTATTTATAAAGCATTGGGTGAATCAGATGAATGTGTATGTATGTGTGCAGATATGTTCTTACAATAAGCACAGATATTACTATGAGATTTACACTGACACTATAGATACAGGCCTGGACACCGACACAATTATTGATGCATCTGAAAAATACTTATTTTTTTCCTCAATGATCAAGGGGGGAAAATATACCACCAATGAATATTGTACATGGTGGTTCACATTTCAAACACATTTCAATACATGTAATGCATTAAGTGTATAACGTAAAATGTAGACAATTGAGGACAATGTATGATCATAATTCATGGTGTATTGTTGTGTATAATGTATAAAATACATATTGTATAGTGTATGTGAGAGCAGAGGGCTCTGGGGTCACATGACCTGACTCAGACACCAGGCACCTCCCCCAAGCGGAACATGTCATTACGGGCTGGACTGTGTGTGTTCCTGTTCTGGCTGGGCTAACAAACTGGTGATCAGAACACTCATGACCTGCAGCTGATAGGCTATTACTTTCTCACACTCACACACACACACACACACACACACACACACACACACACACACACACACACACACACACACACACACACACACACACACACACACACACACACACACGTGCACACACAAACAAGGGTCAATTAAATCTTAAAATGCAGATGTAGGAAGATGGACAGAGTGCTTGTATTTTTTAAAAACAAATCACAAAAGAAAAACATCCTAGGCATTTCATAAAAACAGTTTTAAAAATGTTTTTCCTCTGTTAAAAACAATAATTAAGAGAGTGAGAGTGAGAGAGAGAGAGAGAGAGAAAATGAGACAGGGAATAGAAGAGAATGGGAGGATGTTGTAAATGATTCCGTGTCATTAAATGCATTGTGAGATTAAGCACCAGCTTGGTTATGCTGCGCTGAGACATCCAGCACATCAATAATCAGGTAATTACAGCCTCTCTCACAACACAATCATCTTCCATCAGAAATCAACTCATCCACAGCCACTCAAACAACACTGTTTCTAAGAGACATTTCACAAGGTTCAGTTCCTCCTTATTGCACAAACACATTCAGTCAGGCCATAAAATAACCGTTGAATAAGGAGCTCATCAGGTTTGTGTAATAACTGATGAATAAGGAGCTCATCAGGTCTGTGTAATAACTGATGAATAAGGAGCTCATCAGGTTTGTGTAATAACTGATGAATAAGGAGCTCATCAGGTTTGTGTAATAACTGATAAATAAGGAACTGGTCAGGTTTGTGTAATAACTGATAAATAAGGAGCTGGTCAGGTTTGTGTAATAACTGATGAATAAGGGGCTGGTCAGGTTTGTGTAATAACTGATGAATAAGGAGCTGGTCAGGTTTGTGTAATAACTGATGAATAAGGAGCTCATCAGGTTTGTGTAATAACTGATAAATAAGGAACTGGTCAGGTTTGTGTAATAACTGATAAATAAGGAGCTGGGCAGGTTTGTGTAATAACTGATGAATAAGGAGCTGGTCAGGTTTGTGTAATAACTGATGAATAAGGGGCTGGTCAGGTTTGTGTAATAACTGATGAATAAGGAGCTGGTCAGGTTTGTGTAATAACTGATAAATAAGGAGCTGGTCAGGTTTGTGTAATAACTGATAAATAAGGAGCTGGTCAGGTTTGTGTAATAACTGATGAAAAAGGGGCTGGTCAGGTTTGTGTAATAACTGATGAATAAGGAGCTGGTCAGGTTTGTGTAATAACTGATAAATAGGGAGCTGGTCAGGTTTATGTAATAACTGATGAATAAGGGGCTGGTCAGGTTTGTGTAATAACTGATGAATAAGGAGCTGGTCAGGTTTGTGTAATAACTGATGAATAAGGAGCTGGTCAGGTTTGTGTAATAACTGATGAATAAGGAGCTGGTCAGGTTTGTGTAATAACTGATGAATAAGGGGCTGGTCAGGTTTGTGTAATAACTGATGAATAAGGGGCTGGTCAGGTTTGTGTAATAACTGATGAATAAGGAGCTGGTCAGGTTTGTGTAATAACTGATGAATAAGGAGCTGGTCAGGTTTGTGTAATAACTGATGAATAAGGAGCTGGTCAGGTTTGTGTAATAACTGATGAATAAGGAGCTTATGTATAATAAGTGATGAATAGGATGTAAGTCAAGATGGGACCCCGCCTACACACACACACACACACACACACACACACACACACACACACACTCATACAGTCAGGGCTCTTCTAAGACAACTTTAACCCAGGATCTCTCAGTGTCATTCCATGTACTGCACGTGACCTTACGGGAATGCAAAAGCTCACAAAACTAATTATGCATTAACAATGTATTAATAAAGAATTACAGGTATAATTAATAAATATGCACAATGAGTTCGAGAAATAAAACCAGACGTAAGCCACAGCATTACAGTTTAATCTTCCTGAGTGGTTTTAAGAGAATTTGAATACGCCAGGTCATTAACATTTAATGCGTGTGTAATAATACAAACTCAGAGCTGGACTCCCACACAGCCACCGGGAGCAGAGGATTCTGGGAGGGCAATGAGAGGCATCGAATATTAATGCAGGATCAAAGATACCACCGGCCCTTTACTCCAGCTGATTACATCATCATCTCCTTCATTCATCAGCCGTAGTAAGCAAGGGAGGGAGTGCGGGGGGGGAGGGGGGGGGGGGGGGCAGGGCCTATCCCGCCACCTGCAGAGGGAGAAATCTCCCCCACGCAAGCCCAGAGACTCGGTGCGTACCGCTGCGCAAACTAACAAACACATCCCGTCTATCTCTTACAATTACAGCTGTCACACACCACAAAGCCAGCGGAGAAGAACACCTCAGACCTGACTAGAGACATGTAGATATTTATTGAGGCAGTGTGCATTTCTATAAAGTCTGAATTTGGCTCCTTAATAAGTACATTTAACTCATGTTTTCAGCCTTCAGCCAAATAAAAATCCTTTAATCCCAGCATGATACAGAATGCAGTATGTGACTGGAATGATTTATACCATATTGACAGGCACAGAACGAGTGAATGAGTTACTATCCCCCGTTTACTGGGAATTAAACACAGCCTGCCTTTTCCTCTGCATGACCATATAACTGCCTCCCCACCCCCATCCCCGTTCCTACTGTAAGCCCTACAGCCTCAGATTCCAGCACATTAAGATGGGCCTGCTGTGGACGGAAGGAGAGGATTGTGGGTAAATGTGTCCAAGTGAGAAACAGAGGTCACAAATGCTCTCAACCCCTCCTCTTCTAAAAAATGGCACAATCTGTAAATACTGTGTGATGCACAATAAATGGCACTGAAATGCATGAATATCTCAACCCAAGAGGCAAGGTGATTTAAGCGGGCAATAAACTTGCTGTGGAAAGGAATTCGGCTAGTTGTTAAAAACTAAATAATGTAAAATGACACGTTTGTGGAAAAAGCTAAACTTTGCAGCAACTTCAGCCATTGCAGAGTGCACAGCCTTGCTGGCAGAACCAGCAGAGACGTTCGCACACCGAGGTCAGTGTGGAGATTTCCTGCAATTGGACAAAAATATCACATGGGTGGCTGCGTCCCATCTCCTCATCTGATTGAGCGGACAAACATACCACCTTCTCTTTCTTCTTTTTTTTTTTTTTTGCAGCGCCAAATAATAATAACTAGATAATAACTAAAGTGACTTTGATATCACACACAAACACACACCCTCCCACTCACAAACACATTTACAAAGTGATGGGTTTGTGGCTCAATACCAGGCCGTCGTACAGCACACACAACCCACCCACTCACACACGCACACATACAGAAACACACCCCGCCCACTCACACACACACACACTTACAAGGTGAGGGGTTTGTGGCTCAGTACCAGGCCGTCGTACAGCACACACAACCCACCCACTCACACACACACACACACACACACTTACAAGGTGAGGGGTTTGTGGCTCAGTACCAGGCCGTCGTACAGCACACACACTCCAAACACGGTAATCCCGGTTTCCTTCACCAGCATTGCACAGGTTCCCAACAGCAGACTGAGCAGCAGAGACCAGGACGAGACTGTAGGGGGCGCACTCTCCCCTGAGCAACCGTCACCAACACTCCTGTAACACAGAAAGGCAGAGTCACACATGCACACACACTCTCTCTCTCACACACAAACACACATGTACACACACACACACACACACCACAGGCACATGCACACACACACACACACACACACACACAAAAGAGTGAAGTCTTACCTAATATAGGAGAGAAACGCCAGGAGAAACAACATACAGGCCAAGACGTCAGCCCTGCCCACAATCCCTGATACCTGTTCAACATAAAACACACGCCTCTTTAACAACGCGCATACGCGCACACACATACACACTCAGTCATGCACACGCACACACACACACACACACACACACACACAGACGCATGCACGCACGCACCCACACACACACAAACACACCCAGTGTCATGTGATGGGAGTACTCACAGCCTCAGTGTGGATGGGGTGCACTGCAAACAGCAGGGACGAGAGGAAAGCCAGTCGGCTGTCATCAAACACGCTCCTCTCACACACATACATGAGCAGAGCGCTCACGGCACAGTGCAGGCACACGTTTACAACATGGAAGTACAGAGCAGTCATTCCACCCAGAGCGATATTCAACCTGAGAGAGAGGGAGAGAGAAGAGTGAGAGAGATAGAGACAATGAGAGAGGAGAAGAGGTGGGGGATAGAGAATAATATAATGAACGAGGGAAGGAAAGAATGAATTAGAAAAAGTGAGAGAGGGAAAGAGAAAAAGAGAGAGGGAAGAAAGAAAGAAAGAGACTATTTTAACAATTTACAGTCACTGAAAGTGTAATAACCTTGCAGTCAGGGTCACACGGTCACACGGGCTGACGTTCTGACCTCATTAGTGCGGTTCTGGCTGAACTCCTAAAACTCCTAAAGGCAGTGTTCCATAAGTGTATTGAGCTGTAACTTCTCCATTCACAGGACGGCAGAAATTCCCTGGAATTAACTATGAATCACTGATATATGCAAGTTCAGTAGTTCCATGCTATTTAAAGCCCCCTGATGCTCCAGCATATGGACTCTGCGGTCTCTCTGCCCTGCTTCACATGGAGACGGGAGTGATGGCGACCAGGGTAAGGACGACCAGCTGGCCAATAAGAGAGGGAAGAACATTGTCTCATTTCACAAGGCACTTTCTGTTTGGCAAGAAATTCATCAGCCCTGCATAACTGGCTGTGGTTATGACTCCCACACTCTGCCTGCACAAGCTCCATATGAAGTGTCCACCTCTGACTCAGTGGCCATGACCGAATATGAGCCCCGTTCCCTGCCCCCTGTCCCCTCAGACCACTGTTTACTATGTGCCCTGTCCACTCACTTTACAAGCAGTGTGCAAAAGAAATTCTGCAAAATTCTTTCCAAACTAGTGAGGAAGTAGATTGTAATATGTCCCGCTCTTGTACCATAGACATGCATATAGGCTCTATGGGTGGATTCCAATCGCTTATTTTATCCGTCCTCTTCTCCTCGGTCCTCGCCAGACCCGAAAATCGATCGAGGTTCTCCATCTTTAAGGACATTCCAAACCGCTGAATGCTCCTTGGAGGAGCGAGGAGTGGGAAATGCGGAGGCTCCCGGAGGATTCTTCAGTGAGGAAGCACAAGTGCAGCCTTTGGGGAAGCCTTTTCTCAGAATGCGTGAGGTGTATAAATTATCCACCACTCTTCACATCTGCCATGTCGCAGGCACACCCCTACACAAATGCAATTTTACCGTTCCTTTCCATTTATTATAAAGCACTAATCCATAATGACACTCATTCTTTATAACTAACAAAAGCATCGTTTATTCATGAAAAAATAAGCTAAAAACCATTATAATTAAGTGCGTGAGCATAATATGACCCTGATGCTTGATTGAGCAAGGATGTTCCATTTGCTTAATGAATGTTGCCTCGTTTCCTCCGTCCTCATCTGATCCTTGCATCCTTTCTTTGCGTCCTCCATAAGGAGTGAAAGGACGTGAGGAAAGGATGCAAGGGGTAAAAATAAGCGATTGGAATGAAGCCTATGTCTTGTACTACAATATGTAGTTTTTACTTCCGGTTTACTGCCTGATATTGTTGGATTAGTGTGCTTGTGAATCCCCTCAACAAAACCCCGCAAATAAGGGATTCATTCAGGGATTTTAAGTGCCCCCCATTTGTGAGAAAAAGTCGCCCACTCAAAAACTTTTTGACGAAGTTGACTCAAATATGCGCCCTCAAAGGGGTGAAGGGATCATATGTCTGCATAATCTTCCTCTGACTCATGTCTGTGCAAGCTAAAACACGCTTTAGAGGGTTGCAACAGAACCAAATAATGCCAGAGCCAAGGAAGTGGAAAACTGTTTAATACCCATAAATACAGCGTGACTGCAGTCGTGCCCACAGTTATGGCTTCATCAGCTTTCAGACGAAACTCAAACACCCACTGCTTTCTCTCTCACTTCCGCCTGATTAGAACCGTAACAGGAAAACAGGAGACAAACACTCTGGATTTGCGCCAAGCAGAGAAAACACACACGTCCTGCGTGTGAATGTGCTCCCCTGAAACATGAAGAGTGTGAACACTGAGCAGTCTGCCGGCAAGCTGTTCCGCTGGAGTCTCAGGTTCCCCTGGCAGAGAAGAGAAAGAAAGTGGAACAGCCTCTGCCCTCGTGAGCCATGACTGACAGTGGAACCCCCCACGCCCTGAGTTATGGAGAAACCAGCAGTGTTTACTTTACAGTCAAATATTCAACACCTTCTAAAAATAATCAATCGACTATAAAAAGTCATTTTCAGTGTTTTTTCATCTTATTATTTTTTCTTTTTCATACAGCCTGGTAGACCTTTGCCACTTGATCCATTTGACAAAGAGAAGTTGACAAATACAACAATCAAGCACCAGGTTTTTTTCAGATGCTCATAGAAGCCTACACACAGGAGCATGCACAGAGAGAGGTACACAGGAGCATGCACAGAGAGAGGTACACAGGAGCATGCAGAGAGAGAGGTACACAGGAGCATGCACAGAGAGAGGTACACAAGAGCATGCACAGAGAGAGGTACACAAGAGCATGCAGAGAGAGAGGTACACAAGAGCATGCACAGAGAGAGGTACACAGGAGCATGCACAGAGAGAGGTACACAGGAGCATGCACAGAGAGAGGTACACAGGAGCATGCACACAGAGAGGTACACAGGAGCATGCACAGAGAGAGGTACACAGGAGCATGCACAGAGAGAGGTACACAGGAGCATGCACAGAGAGAGGTACACAGGAGCATGCACAGAGAGAGGTACACAGGAGCATGCACACAGAGAGGTACACAGGAGCATGCACAGAGAGAGGTACACGGGAGCATGCACAGAGAGAGGTACACAGGAGCATGCACAGAGAGAGGTACACAAGAGCATGCACAGAGAGAGGTACACAGGAGCATGCACAGAGAGAGGTACACGGGAGCATGCACAGAGAGAGGTACACAGGCGCATGCACAGAGAGAGGTACACAGGAGCATGCACATAGGAGCAAGCACAAAGAGTGTGCACACATCATGTCGTCTCAATCCTGTTGAAATTCAGGTCCAGGTTTAAGCCCAAGGTCAGCATTTTCCTACAGCATTTCTGCTCACAGCCACCCTGCTGAATGCATATTAACATCAGAGTGAATACTATGTTTCTAAGATGTGGAGATTATCAGTGGCGCTGTGCGGAGCCTGAATACAGACGCACGCTTTCATACGCAGAGATCAAGGTTAATACCTCACTCTGCCGTGCAGAGGTGGGACAGCCCCTCCCATAAACCACTGCCCTGCCTGCATTAACACACTCGGGGATCTGATTGATCTGCGACAGGCTTGTTAGCACCATGGGCGAGGGCAATGATGACACGGGGAGGTTCATTGCTGACAAGGCAGCGTCCTGCCGGTGCGATTTCCTGCTTGTGACAGATGAGCTGGTTCAAACTTATGAAGACATCTCTCCCCGTCTCCCTCTCTCTCTCTCTCCCTCCCTCCCTCCCTCCCTCCCTCCCTCCCTCCCTCCCTCCCTCTCTCTCCCTCCCTCCCTCCCTCCCTCTCTCTCCCTCCCTCCCTCCCTCCCTCCCTCCCTCCCTTTCTCTCCCTCCCTCTGTCTCCCTCTCTCTCTCTCTCTCTCCTCTCTACATTCCTGTCTTTTTCAAATTGATGAAGCCATCTCTCGCTCTCTCAATCCCCCTCATTCTCTCTCTCTCCTAAAGGCAGAAACTCACCCTGGGAGGTGTCACTGATGACTGTGAGAGGTCAGAGGTCATGACTGACACTGAACAGGGAACATTCCGGAACACGGCAACGCTCAGCAGCGACTGACAGCTTAATGCTAAATGAAAATCACTGGGAATTAACTAGCATGGCTGCACTGTAAGAAATCAAAGGACTATCCTGTATTAGGCAGTCAACCCTGTTGTTTCACTCTCACCTGACAATTTAAACATCCACAGTACCAATAGGAACTCCACCCTCTCTCTCTCTTTCTCTCACGCTCTCTCTCTCTCCTGAAGTACAGTGAATTTTATTTCGCATTTCTATTTCTTGTCTGGTGTTCCCAGCCCTGGTCCTGGAGGGCCACAGGTTTGCTTTGATCTACAACTTGAATTCAATAACCAGTTCAGGCCCAATAAATCAGGTGAGGTGAGGTAAGTGCATGGCCAGCTGCTTTAATTGATAAATTGAGTTCTGAGTAGCAGGAGAAACCAGCAGATCCTGCAGTTCTCCAGGAACAGGGTTGAGGGCCCCAGCAGACCCTGTAACTCTCCACGAACATGTTTGGGGACCCCAGCAGACCCTGCAGCTATCCAGGTACCAGGATTGGGGACCCCAGAAGACCGTACAGCTCAGGCTCAAGACCAGTTGAGCTGGTGAACACTGCCTCTAACAGTGCAAGTCCTCCAACCAGAACAACAGGCTGGCCCACAATGCCCTGTGCCCCCCTCTCCAGTCTGCAACCATGAGAGATAACATGATGGAAAATGGCATGGCTCCCCCTGTTGAACAGTGCAGTCTCTTCTACCTGCCAAACACAGGTAGACCCTCACATTGTGCGTTACAAGGGAGCATGCATAAACACACTTAGCCTGAAAAACACAGTGCATCTGGAGGTCACATTAGTACACCGAAAACTGCAGCGTGAATATAAATAGCTGCTCCACGCAATCCGCTAGCTCCCTGTACCCAACCATGAGCAACGGCAAACGTGCAGGTTTACCGTAATCAGTATTAACCGCATGCCAAGGTGAAACATGTCAGTCACACGCCAGTGACTCACTCCCCCTCCTGCCTTTTTATGCTGTGGCTGCAGGCCCAGGGCGTGGAGGATGGAGGCCTACATCACTCTGCTGACTCCACCCACACACCATATAAGGAGTTTCCTGGGCTAATTTCCTGACGCCTACTGACAGCCAGCCCAAACTGCAGGTAGAATATAAACACTTGCTTACAAGACCACAGCGGAAAGTGCAAACGTATCTAAATTTGAGGATTTATTGGTGAATGGGTAACGGAATAGAAGAGTAACATGGATTGGTGTTCGGAATTTTGGACAGGACTTTAGTGCAGGATACTGCACATTGGACCAGGGCCAGTTCCCGCACCACCCATTCAGATTCCCCTCATTAACACGTAGAAGGACTTCCTAGGGACAGATTTGATCTCACTCTGCCCTGTAGGTTCATCTTACACCCTCAATCTCGGTACAATTCTATGATAGATAAAATATATAATTCTAATTACATATTTTACTTAATTTTTTTTACCACTGAGTCTTACTTACTCCTTTATTTTTATATTAACTGTACATTCTTTTGTGCAGCATAATATATTGTATTCATTTTTTATTTTCTATCTCTATCAAAAGTATATTGTATGTTTGTCATGCAAATGAAGCTAATTGAAATTTGAAGAACGGATAACAAAATTATGAAAGACATGCTTACTGATTATTTGTAATAGTCAAAACCCAAACGTTTTTGTACTGCTTAAATAAAACGATGAGATTACAAAACGTGGATTATATTACATGTAGGCTGTCTATATACTGCCAAAAACCCTCTTAAAGGAGAAGCAAATGGCGACTATAACTAAATGAGTTCTCACTGCAGCCTACAAACCTGAACTTGATACAACCAGCGTCTCTTTATTTAAAACTGAACACGTCACGTAGCTTATTCTCAGGACAGGGAAACTGTAGCCTCTGAACCCTGGAACGGTCCGCGCCGTCAAGTCTCCTCGTATTATGTTTGGGCGGGGGAGAAGGACCCAAACGCAGGCAGGAGTATGAAAAACCGAAGTTTAATAAAAGGCCAAGGCAGCAATCCGTGGTACAGACAGACAGGGTCGAAAAACCGGGGAGACAGGCAACGATACAAAGCACAGTCCAAAGAGTGGTCAAGGAACAGGCAGGGGTCAAAACCGGGAAGGCACAGCAAAAGCACAAAAACAGGATCCAAAAACAGGGTCGCGAGAACACAGGCAGGGGTCAAAACCGGGGAGGCAGAGGAGGAACAAAAAAGACAAAACGAAGATCAGACAACAAAACTAAAATAACAGGGGAAGGACGAGGGATAACAAAAAAACTCGGAAACAAATAACTAAGAAACTCGGAATAGACTCGGAAACAATACAGAAGCAAAAAATCTTGCGTAAGGAACTCGCAAAGACAGACTGAAATAACAGGGTTTAAATACACAAGGAGAAGATGACACAAAAGGAATCAGGTGTGAAGGGGAGGGGAAATGGGAGAGTACACAGGTGAGAACAATGAGGGTTAACAAGGACCAATAATACAATGACGGGGGAAACGTAAGACACGGACTGGAATACACATAGACACAATGATAACAAACGGCCTGGGGTTAGCAGGTAAACAAGTGCACAGCTCAGAGGGGAGGTACACGAAAGTGGACACACGTGCAGAGAATGCGAAATCACAGATAGATACAGGGATAGGATAACGAGGAGGGAAATGACAGCTGCAGGTAGAAACTCAAGATGAATTAGTAATTAGTAATGTTAGTAGCAAACTCTAAAACCATAATGTTAGTAGGTTAGCTGGTTGGTATTATATACACGTTAGTTTGTTAGCAGGTTAGTATTAAATCTAATCTAACAGTTAGTATGATTAGTACATTAGTATTAAATACAAATATTAATAAAGCCGAGATACGAAATACAGAGGAAACCCGAATGTTCCCAAAATCACCCGAATAGTGTAATGGCAAAGACAGGGAGTGGAATCTGAGGAACATGGAACGCGGACTGACAATCGCGAGGGAAATGCAGGAAAAACAAAAGGAAGAAATCAGGAAACATAACAAATAAAACAGACAGAATTTACAGGATCCTAACACCTCGGGTGGACACTGGGAAGTTACGGCTGATCCGTTTTAATTATACACGAATGAAAGCACAGACAAATCTTGAGAGTTCAATAGATTTTGGCCAGGAGGCAAATAAACGGAGCTGAGAATAGGCAAATATAGCGCACAGCTAAGCGCTAAAAGAACAACTGATCTGATCCTTTGATACGGCCTCCTGGACCACTACAGTCCCGGCTCACAAGCGCAGGCGGTTCCAAAAGAATCGCAGATTCAACACATTAAAGCGCTAATAACTCGAGAAGTTTTTAATGTGAGCAAATAATGTATTACTTCTATTTTCGCAAAGGCGTGATTCACCCCACAGTCAGAGGCGATGTGCACAAATTTGCTTGTTTATCAGAATCTCATTCCGCTCAAGCAAAAAGTAAATCATATAGGGTTCTTTATAATGGTCAGAGAGATATAGATTATATGAATAAAAAAAACGAATGGTCTGTAATTTCAAAATGTTACCATAGACTCGGTTTGACAATCTGAGAATTACATTCTCGAGAGGATCCTGTCAGCATGCGCTCTAAACTGCTCCAAACTGCTTTGTATTTAACACAACAGTCGACGTGTAGATGTAGCATATCACCATTTCCGAGAAACTAGTCGTCTAAACATGCATTGTCCCCCTCATCTCAATTTTACGGAAATTGTTGTAGTTAATTCAATACAATCAAATGAATATCAAACTTGTAAACTTGCAATAAAGTACAATTATATTGTGGCGAATATTTAATTATCAAACGACTATTTAGTTTTCACCTGGATAAGTCGATAAACATGCTCCAACTAAATCACCCCGAGTGCTCGAATAGCCTAATGAGAAGAACAACAACGATACAATGACCTAACAAATAAATAAATGGCTACAACAATAATAGCCTAATTATTATTCAATATTTCTTCGTTTTTTATCATCATCATTGAGACTATTGTCTTTGAGGCAGGAGTTCAATTGACACATCCATATATTACTTTTCAAACTTCTAAATAGGTTCCAACACCCGTTTCCAATCTATTATTAAAAGTGAGCGCTCTAAAACTTTTTTCAGTTGACAGTTGTCATCTGGCAGAGCAAATTCGCTTCTAGCTCCAGTGTGTCTAATGTCAGATGTTGCAGGTACCCGTCAAGCGGTTTGGAAAGGACGTGGAACAACAGAATCTATGACACTAGCGCACTTCAAAACCGCGCGTCTCGATCGCAGTAGATAATCCAGATGTGCAGCTCTGGAAGTACAGCAGGAAAGCAGCGAACTCTGCCAGCCAGTCAGGGAAAACATCCTACTTACTTGAACGTTAGGATGCACAACGGTCTGTAGGATTTATGGCTGGTGTTATCGGCCATCCGCTTCCCCCAGAAGTCGTTGAAAAAGATGTTCCGCAGGCTGGACCCTGGTCCAACATCTGGGTTGTTCAGGATAGCCCACACATCGTCGTGCACGAACTCCCCGCGTATGGAGTTACTATAGCACAGGGCGCAGACCAAAACCAACACGGCGTAGCAGAAAACTCCTCTTCCCGGACCAAAGAGGACGGAGAAACACAAGGGGGAGGAAAGCTTTTCTCGACTGTGTGCAGTCATGTTCCCCTTCTTCTCGCATGCTGGTTACATCTGTTAAAACCGTGAGACGTGTAGAGCATCATCTCCTCTCCAAACAAGCAGGCTGGCGACTACCAGCGGCGCGGAAAGGCAGCAACAGAACAAGCTCAACGGTGCCGCCTCCCCGCGCATGCGCCCTGGCTGCAGCGATTTATTCATTACCTCCACCTGAACTACAAAATCAATAAGCCAGAGGGTTAATTGAGCAGGAGCCGAGGACCTTGGAGATGAAAAGGTTTATTTTTAGGCAGAACAAACAATAAACATCACCTACTGGCAGTCATCATATGCTCGTATTAGCGGACTTTGGTGACCTACAAGAACTGAAGTGACGCAGGAACAGGTAGCCTACATATTTATTACATAAAGATTTGAGGAGAGGAGCTTCGGGATTTAATTCCTTTTTACCCATGCTGGCGCCAGTCATACAATTTTCCTCTTTGTTTACTGCATTTAAATTGCTTTCTTGTGTACTTCGGTTTGTAAATTCTTATCGTTTTACTATCGACTAAAATCAAGGAAAGATTATGCTAATAATTTATTATTATGCTAATCAACTACCATTCTGAATCAAAATCAAGAGAAAACAAGATAAACTGCATATAAGCTCTTATTTATATTAATGAAGGTCTGCACTCTGCAGCATCATTGGTGAGATGGGTGGGATGACGTTGTAAAACAATCTTTATGAAATGAGGGGGTAAAATGCTGCTGACAGCGTTTATTCCATAAAACATGATAAACAGCTACCACACAGAGATAAATTTAATGTTTAGAATTTAAAACAATAAATAATACAAAAAATGTATTTCTCCCTCAGTCTAAACTTCCACAATACAACGTCTGAGCCCTCCTGGGCAGCAATCCAGAGTATTGACCTTCTAATTTAGCCAATAAACATTTATCATCATTACAGTAATTCATTATTCATTTTCATATTGACAGGGGCCACACATATAAGATTAAAATCACGGACTGGAGCAAAAGCTTCTTCCCTGAACGGACCAGCTGCGGCTTTTGCCCGCCCCCCCCCCCCCCCCCATCAAACTGCAGCACAGGAATCTAAAGATTAAGAGTGACTAAAATAGTTTTGCGGGTGAAGTTCACGTCCCGTAAAATGGGTATTTATTTAGGAGGAGTCAGCATTGCTGTACTGACAGCTGCTGGCAGAACGTGAAAGAAAGATAAATTTAAAGTTCAATTTGGTCAGAAAGGGCCCCTCAGCTGCACCACACGAGGTCGCCTCATATCAAGGTCAGGGGGGCGGGGGTTTCCCTCTCAGGGGGGTTTGACAGGCTCTAAATGACTTATCTCACACCACTCTTCAAACTCAGATTTCCTGCAGAGACATCAACCCCCTGAACCGCTGAAGAATACTGATGTGCTGCCACGTTGCCATGGTTTCCACACATCCCGCCTTTTCCTGATGCGGGATGAGCTAAGCGCAGAGTGTGAGTGGCAGCCTCATGTCTGTATGCTGCACCCGTCAGGCACTGCTCAGCTGGCGGAGGGGAGCGTAAGAGAGCACAGCTCAGACACTCAGACACTCAGACTCAAGCTTACAGCAAGGGGTACGGGGGTACAGGGGTAAGGGAGGGTCTGGTACAGTGTTACTTTGTTCTACAAAACACTTCAGGCACCTCAAAGAATAGCACTGAACAAATAAAGTTATTACTAGTGACGTTACTCCTGGACTGAGAAGTTGCTGCGATTCACTTGAAAACACTGCAGGACTCAGAGACACTGTGCAGATCTGCGCAGGTTCCTGCTTGACGGCACTGCACAGGCCTCCCAGGCGCAGGCTGTCTGCAGAGCACAGTGAGTCGGGGAAGCATTACCTGTATGAATGCAGGCGCACCTACATTATTGCCACAGCTCCTGCCCCTCTGCAGTGGTTGAACTCACCACTTTTTTTTTCTCAGAGGAAAACATGCAGTCGGTGCCCAGAATGCACTGCTCCAGGGTCTTCTCCCCCTCTATTACATCATTACTGCTATTCCAACTGCCTTTGGCGGCCCCGCCCTATGGGGTTAGCCATGCCCCAAAGGTACACAGAATTACCAAGACCAGTGAGGCTGCAGACACCTGCTGTCACAGGGTGTTACATCACATCACTTCCTGTGGTGCTGGCATTCCCACTGGCATCTGTCGCAGGACATTGATAGAGGCATGTGCGCACGCAAACACACACAGACACACACACACACACACGCACAAACACACATGCACACACACACACACACACGCACAAACACACATGCACACACACACACACGCACAAACACACATGCACACACACACACACACACACACACACACACACACACAGCTGCATTTGGTGTGCAATGCAAGCAGCTTCTCCTGCTCCCACGGGAGTGTTAGGAGGATAAATCAGACATTGCTGGACCATCGAAGGACTCAAACCCGCACCTTGGCACACACACACACGTCACACAGCGCGCCATCGCCATTATCATTCTGTCATATCTCTAAGCTGGAGGCTGTATCTCTGCTGTAAATGGCAGGCCAGCACCCCACCCCCACCTTACAGAGCGCAGTTTGAGATTCAAAGGAATGAACATAAACCCCAGAATGGCCAAACGATGGAGCGCTCGCACGAGCCAGGAATCGCAAATCACCATTGATTTATGAGAGTCGTTCAGAACGACTCCCGCGCGTGTGCACCAGATGCACCTGCAGCTCAGGGGGCATGTTCTTTATCGACGTGAAATATGTAAACACAGGGGCCAATGCTGCTGAATGCTAACGGATGCCCATCTAAACGGGACCAGCCTCGCTCTCGGAAACACAGCACGTCCCCCCCCCCCCCCCCCCATCTCTTTCACTTCCTCCCTCCTTCCCTCTCTCTCTCTCTCTCTCTCTCGGCTGTACAGAAAGGGTGTGATGTCGGAGGGTAGGGCTGTAGCATTAAATATATGTTGAGACCACAGCCAAATAATCTCCCCGTCCTCTCTGCCTCCTTTCCCACATCCAATAACACAGATCAAGGTGACCGCTTCCGAGCCCATTAATCTCAATTTACATCACATTAAAGTCAGGGAGATTTTTTTGTAAATAGCATTTAATAATAATAATTCACAGAGAATGTGGCTGTGTAAGTGCTTTAGAACCAAAACCCCCCCAACTCCCAGTCGAACCGGAGCGATATTGGGTTTGACCGATAATTCAGGGCGCTGGCCTTCCTGGCATTAGAAAATCCGCAGAGGGTGTAAATCTGCGGCGGGACAGAGTCGGAGGAGGTCCAACATGAAGACTCAACCATCGTCTCCGTGGCGATTGGAGCTCACATGCTGCTTTCACCTCAGCTCATGTGACCTCATCTCGTCTGTCAGCAGCGAGAGGCAATATAATTTTATCACAGAAAGAAATTAACATGGGCTTCGTACATGCTCTTGATTTAATGAACTGGGCTTAATATTCTGCCATATGATCCAAAATGCTATTGCAGTGTCTGCTACAATAATAATAATACAATATTGAATATGGAATCTCACGTGCGCTTCTGAAAGGGAACCCAGCTGAAATAAAGGAATTAATCCTGGCTTTACTTGAGAGTGCAGAGGAATGGCGCGTTATCTTTTTTTCCTACCCATTATATGGTCCTACTTATTGCTCAGCACAGGCACTGTATATACCAGTTTATTCCTAGTCCTGGAGGGCCACAGGATCTGCTGGTTTTTGTTGTTACTTGGAACTTAATTTATCAATTAAAGCAGCCGATAACACAGTTAATTCATCACACCTGATTTCTTGGGTCTGAAATGGTTGCTGATATTAAACGAAAACAAAAACCAGCATACCCTGCGGCCCTCCAGGACCAAGAGGGAATATCACGGATATATACTGTGAATTTTTGTAAGAAATCTGCCATCACAACACAGACTGCACAGCAATCAGAACCAGTCTACACAGCCATTAGAACACAGTTTACACAGCCATTAGAACATAGTCTGCACAGCCATCAAAACACAGTCTACACAGCCATTAGAACACGGTCTACACAGCCATTAGAACAGTCTACACAGCCATTAGAACATGGTCTGCACAGCCATTAGAACACAGTCTGTACAGCCATTAGAACATGGTCTACACAGCCATTAGAACACAGTCTGTACAGCCATTAGAACACGGTCTACACAGCCATCAGAACACAGTCTACACCGCCATTAGAACATGGTCTACACAGCCATTAGAACACAGTCTGTACAGCCATCAGAACACAGTCTACACAGTCAATAGAGCATGGTCTACACAGCCATTAGAACACGGTCTACACAGCCATTAGAACAGTCTACACAGCCATTAGAACACAGTCTACACAGCCATTAGAACATGGTCTGCACAGCCATTAGAACACAGTCTGTACAGCCATTAGAACATGGTCTACACAGCCATCAGAACACAGTCTACAAGCCATTAGAGAATGGTCTACATAGCCATTAGAACACAGTCTGTGCAGCCATTAGAACACGGTCTACACAGCCATCAGAACACAGTCTACACCGCCATTAGAACATGGTCTACACAGCCATTAGAACACAGTCTGTACAGCCATCAGAACACAGTCTACACAGTCAATAGAGCATGGTCTACACAGCCATTAGAACATGGTCTCTACAGTCATTAGAGCATGGTCTACACAGTCATCAGAACACAGTCTACACCGCCATTAGAACATGGTCTACACAGCCATTAGAACACAGTCTGCAGCCATTAGAACACAGTCTACACAGCCATTAGAACATGGTCTACACAACCATCAGAACACAGCCTACACAGCCATTAGAATACAGTCTGCACAGCCATCAGAACACAGACTACACAGCCATTAGAACATGGTCTACAGTCATTAGAGCATGGTCTACACAGCCGTTAGAACATGGTCTACACAGCCATTAGAACACAGTCTACACAGCCATCAGAACACAGCCTACACAGCCATTAGAACACAGTCTGCACAGCTATTAGAACACAGTCTGTAGAGCCTTCAGAACAGTCTGCACAGCCATCAGAACACAGTCTATACAGCAATCAGAACAGCCAAAAGAAGTCTGTCACCCAATGAAGCTGAGAGCATAAACTGATATAAACCTGGCAGGGATAAAGTAATTTAACTTATCTCATAATTTAAATTCAGAGATGCAATTAGCCACTCTGAGGCAGATATGTGCTAACGATGCACGCAAATAAGGGAGCTCGTTATCAGAGGGGCCGGACTGTTTGTTGTGTGTCGTAATTACCAGATACGCACAATTTCTGCGAGCTGACCTCTGAACCCTGACCCCTCATCCATACCCAGAGTAATGCCGAGCAACAGATCAGCTGCAGTGAGCCGGAGAAAGCCCTGTGCCCTGTGCTCTCCCTTTCCTCTCTTCAAACATCTCCTTCGCTTCACTCACTCCATTCCTGTGTTCAACAGAGCACATTACCCATAATACATCCATCCTAGCAGTTTTGCCTCACAAGCTACACTGCCTGGCCAAAAAAAAAGTCGCCGTTGTACCTGTCATGCATAGTGCCCACTGTACAAGCCTCTAGAGGCAGTGTTATGATCTGGGGATGCTTCAATTGGTCAGGTCTTGGCCCAGCAATGTTATGCAGCAATAAAATTAAGTCAGCTGAGTACCTGAATGTACTGAATGACCAGGTTATCCCATCAATGGGCATATTCCAGGACGACAATGCCAAGATTCATCAGGCCCAAATTGTGAAAGAGTGGTTCAGGGAGCATGAGGAATCATTTTCACACATTAATTGGCCACCAGAGTCTTAACCCCATTGAAAGTCTTTGGGATGTGCTGGAGAAGACTTTACGGAGTGGTTCGACTCTCCTGTAGTCAATACAAGATCTCGGCCAAAAATGAATGCAACTCTGGACAGAAATAAATGTCGTGACGTTGCATAAGGTTGTCAAAACAATGCCACGACTAATGCGCCCTGTAATGAAAGCCAAAAGCGGTCCCTGTCGCGGTGCGACTTTTTTTTTGGCCAGGCAGTGTACATTACAGCCAAGCGATAGTGATTTATTAGCATAGCTTAATACCCACGGGTTCTAGTAATGCATTAGTACCCAGTTGGTACTTAGCTATACTAACATACTATTGAACCCAGTTGGTACTTAGCTATACTGATGCATTACCAGAGCCTGTAGCTAGGCTTGGCTAATGCATCACTACCGCTCAGCTGTCTGTCTCTTCCACAGGGACCAGCGCTGCCATTACTGTACTCAGAACAGCCCCAGAGATAACATTTTTAATTACTTGAACTCCAAGCGATCAGACCAAATTACCCATAATACATCCATCCTAGCAGTTTAGCCTCACAAGCTGCATTACAGGAGCAATCGACCAAGCCGTCCAAGATTTGCACAACAAGAGCAATCACACAGAGCAATTACCCAGAATGCAGTGTCCCCCATAGAGACCCCATCGCCCACTCTCTGAGCGGAGCGGCGTGTGTGTGTCTATGTGTGTGTGTGTGTGTGTGTGTCTGTGTAGTCAAAGTGACAGGCCTGGTCCCTCATCAGAAGAAAAATAGAAGCAGAGTAGGGGAAAAGTGGCCTCTCTCTCTCTCTCTCTACCCCCCCTCTCCCCCTCTTTCTCTCTCTGCAGCACAGTGTTACTGCGTGATTTTACAGTAATCAGTATTGTAAGAAGCAGCGCAGTAAGCGAAGGTTCTCTGGTCTGATGATGGTGTAAATGAATCGCTGTCTCTCAGAAACAGGCACCTCCATAATGAGGCACACGATAGACATTCCGTTAGAACAGACAGCTGTGTTCTGTGCAGTCGCTCCATATCAGACCCCTTTGAAGTTCCCTATATGGTCTCTGCTAACGGGAGCGATGCGTCTCCCCATTAGCGGACTCTGCCTGTGAGTCGGGTTGCCGTGGATACGGAAGGCCTCGTCCGCGGGTTGAGGTCCCATCTGGAGACTGGCTGTGAGACGCGAGGAATAGCCAAGGACAGAACGTCTGTTTTTACTGCCGCGAGCCGCAAC
This sequence comes from Synaphobranchus kaupii, assembly GCA_029718625.1. NCBI lineage: Eukaryota > Metazoa > Chordata > Actinopteri > Anguilliformes > Synaphobranchidae > Synaphobranchus > Synaphobranchus kaupii. Next base: position 126,852,293 of record CM056376.1, read on the forward strand.
ACAGAGAGATTAGCACTGAGCTCAGCAGCCTTTCACACGCCAGTGATCACCCCCCGTTTACACCGACTAAACCAAACACACTGACCAGGCCACTGACCAGGTCACTGACCAGGCCACTTAACATCAGAGGGACCACAGCCGTGCATGTCCGACCACGCCGCCGTAACGTCCCGGAATTGATTCACACCAAAGATCTTTATTGACACCGTAAGTTACTGGCTCCCTGTGGCCCAGGTTTGGGCAGTGAGCTGAACCCAGTCTTGCATGAGATTGCATTAAACTCCCTTCACTTGTTATTGGACTAAGTATCAATCAAGTTGTTAATGAATAAAATGTGGTTAAAAGTTCTTCATAGTGCAGGTTCTTTGAGTTACCAAACGGAACATTTCCTCTCGTCCCACTGCTGAACTGTAGGTCAGAGCAGAGAGATTATAATGCATATAACACTCACACTCACTAACTTCCAGGTTACAAATGAATAACACACACAACATGTGATGGATTTTGCATGGTTGATCAGTGCCACACGATCACCCCTCATTGCCCTCATTATTTCCCCTCATGAAGGGTCTCCAGCAGGAAGCTGCTTGCAGGGCGCAGGGGGGGGGTTCCCATTTACCCCAAACATTGAAACAGGGAACAGGGGTGTGGGGGTGGAGCGGGGTGGGGTACACTTAAGACTTTGGCGTTACTGTGGAAACCCTACCTAGCAACAGTACTAGGTAAACTAGGCTTGTCTGATCACTGACATAACAGCAGCAAAAATAATACTGTCTTTGTTTTTAACATTGCAAGATAGCTGACTAACTCCACAAGGTCACTGTGATGTTTCACCAAAAGTTTCCCTGAATAAAAATTCACTCCAGCACACTGTCTTCATTTCGAAGTTTGGAAAAAGTTTGGAACATTTTCTAATGTCTGGAATTAGACCTGTGATCAGCTGCTCCCATGGTTTCTGTAAGGGGACATGAAACCATTTTAATGGCTGGACACACAGAGCCCCTCCTCTCGGAGATGCAGGAGAACCACGGAAGCCCTCAGAAGCCCTCGGTCTGTATAGAGAATCTCTGGAGCGTCCCTGTCGGGCGGCGCGGCATGTATCCCACACTGCATCCCTCCGAGCCTGCGGCACCTCTGTGGAGTCCTGGTGGAACATTTCCTCATCTCTACTGACAAGTATTCACGCTCGGTCACTCACACGCACGCTCGCACACACGCACTAATAAATAAACACACACACACACACACTCCCCTGCCTCTCTCCTAATCTAAAATAAATCAATGAAGAGGAGACTGTGGTTGTGTTCCTTTTCCCCAGCAGGCTCCAGAGCCTCTCTCTTTGTGGGAATCTTGGGCCTTCAATCATTTATTATTAGAAATGTTTATTTGTAAACAGGGCATCACTTCTAAAGATGAAACTTGTGCCCAGCACTCAAGAAACATCTCACTGCAGCGCAGTTTGAGAAACACTGGCCCAACTGTGCACAACTAGTGACCTGATTGGACAATTACTACGTAGGGTTTGACTGAATGGATGATTCTCTTCCCCAGGGAGGGAAAAACTGAAACTAATCAAAGCAATAGAATTCTAATTATGGGTTTCATCTCTGGTTACTGTGAGCTGTAGTAGGGTGATGAGTTCCCACAGCTCCTCCAGCAACACGCTACAGAACGGATGGTGATGATGTCACTCAGCAGCATGCTACAGAACAGAAGGCGACTATGTCGCTCTCCAACACGCTACAGAACGGATGGTGATGATGTCACTCAGCAACATGCTACAGAACAGAAGGCGACTATGTCGCTCAGCAACACACTACAGAATGGATGGTGATGATGTCGCTCAGCAACATGCTACAGAACAGAAGGCGACTATGTTGCTCGGCAACACACGACAAAACGGAACGTGATGATGTCGCTCGGCAACACACTACAGAACAGAAGGCGACTACGTCTCTCGGCAACACGCGACAGAACGGAAGATGGCGATGTCGCTCGGCAACGCGCTACAGAACGGAAGGCGACTATGTCGCTCGGCAACACGCGACAGAACGGAAGGTGATGATGTCGCTCGGCAACACGCGACAGAACGGAAGATGGCGATGTCGCTCGGCAACGCGCTACAGAATGGAAGGCGACTATGTTGCTCGGCAACACGCGACAGAACGGAAGGTGGCGATGTCGCTCGGCAACGCGCTACAGAACGGAAGGCGACTATGTCGCTCGGCAACACGCGACAGAACGGAAGGTGGCGATGTCGCTCGGCAACGCGCTACAGAACGGAAGGCGACTATGTCGCTCGGCAACACACTAGAGAACGGAAGGTGATGATGTCGCTGATGATTCTCTTCCTAATGTTCACACCTCCTGCTTATTCAGATACGATGCGGCTTTTACGCAGCTGCGTTACCTTGGATACGGACACACTGCTGGACAACCACAGTGTGTGTGAGAAGTGAGTGTGTGTGAGTGAGTGTGAGTAGGTGTGAGAGTGAGCGAGTGAGTGAGAGTGTGTGTGAGCAAGTGAGTGTGTGTGAGCGAGTGTGAGCAAGTGAGTGTGTTTGTGTGTGTGTGAGCGAGTGTGTGTGAGCGAGTGTATGAGCAAGTGTGCGTGTGTGAGCAAGTGCGTGTGTGTGAGCGAGCAAGTGCGTGTGAGCAAGTGAGTGTATGTGAGCGAGTATGAGCAAGTGTGTGTGAGCGAGCGTGTGAGCGAGTGTGAGCAAGTGAGTGTGTGTGAGTGAGTGTGAGTGAGCGAGTGGCAGCCTCTTACTCTGAGGCCCATCAGATGGGGGTTGCGCGGTGGAAAAGTGTAGTTTTCTAAGATCAGCTCTGTCTGGTCCTTATCCACTGGCTTCTCTATTAACTACACAGAGAAAGCCAGGCAAACAGCAAAAAACACTACTTTCAAGTACAAACTATGGCTGTCACTACAGTTAAAAGTTTTGTCACGGAGCACATAATTTCCTGTGAAACCAATTTTGGCTCAGTTTGTTATTGCGGCTTCAGTGATGGACACCTGCAAGCAAAGATGGGCACAACGTGGGCACAACGTTACCTTCACTAAGAATTATTTTGGTTTGAGGGCGACCTTGAGTAAGAGTTTTTCAGGTAGAATGTTACCTTGAGTAGCAGGTAGGGTTGCCAACCGTCCCTTGAAATAAGGGACGATCCCTTATCAGTTCAATAAGGGACGGGTCTTTTATTGTCCAAATAAGGGACGATCCCTTATTTCAAGGGACGGTTGGCAACCCTAGTAGCAGGTAAGTAGGAAGTGTGCAACCTTGAGTGTTAGTTTGACGGTGTAATTGTTACAGGTGAGGTTAGTTTGACGGTGTAATTGTTACAGGTGAGGTTAGTTTGATAGTGTAATTGTTACAGGTGAGGTTAGTTTGACAGTGTAATTGTTACAGGTGAGGTTAGTTTGACGGTGTAATTGTTACAGGTGAGGTTAGTTTGACGGTGTAATTGTTACAGGTGAGGTTAGTTTGATAGTGTAATTGTTACAGATGAGGTTCGTTTGACAGTGTAATTGTTACAGGTGAGGTTAGTTTGACGGTGTAATTGTTACAGGTGAGGTTAGTTTGACGGTGTAATTGTTACAGGTGAGGTTAGTTTGACGGTGTAATTGTTACAGGTGAGGTTAGTTTGATAGTGTAATTGTTACAGGTGAGGTTAGTTTGACGGTGTAATTGTTACAGGTGAGGTTAGTTTGATAGTGTAATTGTTACAGGTGAGGTTAGTTTGACGGTGTAATTGTTACAGGTGAGGTTAGTTTGACGGTGTAATTGTTACAGGTGAGGTTAGTTTGATAGTGTAATTGTTACAGATGAGGTTCGTTTGACAGTGTAATTGTTACAGGTGAGGTTAGTTTGACGGTGTAATTGTTACAGGTGAGGTTAGTTTGACGGTGTAATTGTTACAGGTGAGGTTAGTTTGACGGTGTAATTGTTACAGGTGAGGTTAGTTTGATAGTGTAATTGTTACAGGTGAGGTTAGTTTGACGGTGTAATTGTTACAGGTGAGGTTAGTTTGATAGTGTAATTGTTACAGGTGAGGTTAGTTTGACGGTGTAATTGTTACAGGTGAGGTTAGTTTGACGGTGTAATTGTTACAGGTGAGGTTAGTTTGACGGTGTAATTGTTATAGGTGAGGTTAGTTTGATAGTGTAATTGTTACAGGTGAGGTTAGTTTGACGGTGTAATTGTTACAGGTGAGGTTAGTTTGATCGTGTAATTGTTACAGGTGAGGTTAGTTTGATCATGTAATTGTTACAGGTGAGGTTAGTTTGATCATTTAATTGTTACAGGTGAGGTTGATATGGAAAATGACAGGTGTGGGGAAAAGGAAAACATGAGATTGTGTCAGTTGAGGTTTGAAACACGAAGGGGAGGCTGTTGGTGGACCCGTCCAGTCCTGACTGTTTTTCTTACCTCCGCTTTGCACAGCATTGATGCTACAGAGGGAGAGTTGTGGGTCATCATGCACTTCGGAAACAGCCAGCCAATCATTTCAGAGAAACGCCTTCCACTCTATAGTTATACAGGTTATATGACAATTATTTGCCCTTTCAATATTTAAACTCCTTGATTGTTACCAGTCATTCACCCCAGATCAGATTTTCCCCACTATTCCAGCTGCTATATTTCCTATGAGCCACAAGAGGGGAGTCCAATTCAGAGCACATAGTGGGAAGCGCTGGTTAAACTCACTCATTTTAGGTAGGTTAGATACTCACTGAATTTCATGTATTTCTTAAGGATCCTCCTGCCAGTTCCACGTGCTCATCGTTGAAGCACAAGGGAAGATCAGCTCCCCTCCGCTGCCCCTGCTGCTCCTCATAGCTCTGTATGCCTTTGCACGGCCTCTGTAAGCTGCTCCCATAGGCATGCCTACCTTCATCCTCCGAGCCGACACGTACACAGCGCACTTACACAGTGCACTGACACAGCACACTTACACAGTGCACTGACACAACGCACTCACACAGCCACAACTCACTGACACAGCACACTGCCACAGCGCACTTACACAGCACTGCCACAGCGTGGTTACACAGCACACTTACTCAGGAGGCTTAAATAAACAAAAAGAGGGTTTTACTGTAAGCTTGAATGAGATCATGTATTGAATGAAATGTAGACTTCCCTCAGATACAGTAAAATAAATGAACATACAGTACAGAAAACTTCAAACTACTTTTATTGGAGAACTAGTAAAAAAGTACAATATGTATAAAAATACAAAACTTGCATCATATTTGTCTACGGTGATAAATAGAAAGTGCGGAAATGGCATGCAGGCCTGCAGCTAAGGGCTAATCTAGAAGCACATCAGGTGGGATAGAGGGTGATTACACACAGCACACATTTCTCAACAGACCTCATTATTCAGACCGATTCAGCTGAGGAAACCACATGAAATAACAAGCACAGAAATAATGTCCCCTGCGAGCGGTTCAGCACATTATTACAGCCAACCATGATAATACAGAATCTATGCAATCAAGAGTCTATATAACCAAACTTGTCACCGTTTAAGGGGGGCCCAGGCAACCATAGAAGTTAATTCTGCCAAACACCCCCCCCCCCCCCCGCCCCCAAAAAGGACATCAAACAATTCTAGTTGCCAGGCAACAATATCACACCCTACAATTTCACACAGACGTGTGACGGGAGACGATATGACATCATGAACAACAAAGCCATTTACATCATAGAGATCTTATGCTCCACTTTCTCAAACCCAACCTGGTTTACAGGAGAAATAAAAAGGGGGGTTATTTTTTAAAAACGCATCCAGCAGAAATTCATACAAATACAAATAAATAGAAATAAATAAGACAGAGAAAGTTCCACCGAAAGTTCCATCAGTATTTACCTGATTAAATATGTACATACAACTCTTTCAGAGATGAAGAAAATTAAACATAAAAAGGTACCATGTAGTGTCCAGAAAACGTTTTCATACGTATAAATGACAAACAGATTTAACTGGCTCACGGTATAGCGTGAACCACTCCTTGGTAAACTGCATACAATATTCACTGAAAATATTTAAAGAGGATAGCTGCCATTGCATTCAATGTAATATTCTTCTTGTACAATTGCATCATATATTATTGATAAAACAAAAGAATCGTATGTTTGTGATGTGTAATCCGTGTTAGTATTAACACAAAGGTTAAGACATGAATTGATATACGAATTTGCATATGGACGAATCACCCAGCCCAGTCAGTAAATTCATCATACAGTTTCAACACGGGGATTTAAAAGTTGACGGATTTGTGTAAAAATGCACACAAACAGCACGTCTCTAAATGGAATGGAGAAACGCAATGATAATGACATCACCTGATCCCAAACTCCTTATGACTGAAGTCTTTGAAGCTTTTACACACTTACCAAAGAAAGGCTTTTTTTTTTTTTTTTTTTCTTCTTTACTACAAAAATTATAAACATCTCTAAAAATCCCAAAGGGTTATTGGAAGAACAGTGACACTGAAAAGAACAGCCCCACCTTGTGGTTACAAATACCATTGCACCCAGCTGCTCCACAGCAGATAGATAATAGACTCAGGAGGACAAAAATCTTTACAGGAAAGTAAGAAAGTAAAATTCTGACAAACACATAAAACATTTTCTGAGTGTAAGTATACAACAAGGTTCCAACCATCAAAATCACTTTGCACTAAGCTTTTTTTCATGCTTTTAACTGGGGTGAGGCTGGCGATTAACCGTTCTCTATGCTCACAGGAAATGTGTTTGGAGACGGGGTGCATAGAGTATAGAAACTAATAATTGGGGCACGGGGGACTAATCCCTAATCAGTTTCTATACACAGGAGGAAAGGGTCTTATTAAGTTCCAGTTCTAGAATGTTCTCACTCAGGTGAGAAACCCCTCTACCCAAAACAGTGCTATTTACAAACTCCAACCACCCACAATCCGCTAATTACCATAGTAGTTGAATACACTGGAAAGGACTTTTTTTTTTTTTTTTTTTAAATGGTAATCACTTCTTGTCTTAAATACAGTTTATAGAGCTGCACAGAACAAAGGTCTGAATATAGCTGGAGCTCAAAGCTCTCTCTAAGGCCATGCAATATGTCTGACTCATGCAAATAATCAGGGGATCCTCTGGAGAAAAACCTACACTGCGTTCATGCAGACGTCAGTTAACGCCCCTTTTACCTTTCCAAGACCTTAACAAAACACTGAACTGCAGCACACCTGGAGATGCACCCATTTCTCCACGACAAATGGAGTAAAACCCTTATATATAACTGAGAAACACAAATAAGGCTGGTGTATCTCCAGTGTGTGTGTGTGTGTGTGTGTGTGTGTGCGCATTTTCAAGAGAACTCTACACAGTGATGTACAGGAAGAGGAAATCCCAGGCAAAGGCTAGCAGTAGCGGCTGGTGAGAAGGCTGGTGAGGGTCATGGCTCAGTCCTGCACAGTACAGGTGTGTGTGTGTGTGTGTGTGTGTGTGTGTGTGTGTGTGTGTGTGTGTGTGTGTGTGTGTGTGTGTGTGTGTGTGTGTGTGTGTGTGTGCATGATTCAAACATCTCTCTCGGTCCCTCTCTCACACACACTCATACAAAGACGCACGCACATGCACACACACGGTTGCTTAGTCAGAAATCCAGCATTTCATGTTTAAAGAGGAGAAAGTCCAGGTCTCGTGTAGCCCAAAAGTCAGGCAGCAGGTTTGAACACAGCAGGAGCTATCCTATAATCCAGGAATAGACAGAAACCACGGCAACCAGAGGCCACTTCAATAAAAACAACTCAGACCACGTCTCCAAGGCGACCTAGAGTGACAGTTGAGTTCCGTGTGCAAGGGTACACACGTGCACACAAGTGTGAGAGGTCACCACTCTTCTTCTTCATCATCATCATCATCCTCCTCCTCCTCCTCCTCTTCTTCTTCTTCTTTGTCATCCTCTTTGGGTTTTGGGGGTGACTGCACCCCCTGAGGCTGAAGACTCTCTTTGCTCTCTTGGGCTTCCTCATCCTCCTCCTCCTCCTCTTCCTCACCTGCATGCTCTTGTGCCTGCTCCTGTCGGGCCTGCTGTTGTTTTTGGCAGCAGGGTTTATACAGGTGGGGGTGAATCAGCACCTCCCCAAACCTGCCTTTATATATGACCCCACAGCACACCTTCTGCCTGTTCGGGGGGGGGGGGGGGGGATAGCTGGTTTAAACCTTTGAAGAGTAGTTTTTAAAATAAATGTTTTTTTCAAATTTCTAGGTCAGTGTTCTAGAACTCCATTGCTTTTATTTACCAGGAGTGATTGTTACATTAAGCGATTGTCAGTTAAGAACATTATAATCACACATCTTATGCCTTAAAAGGTTAAATTGGAGAGGAAGGCAAAAATCCACTCACACCACCCTGTCTGAAGCATTGAGATGCCCTTACTTTCTCATAATAATAATAATAATAATAATTTTATTTGTATAGCGCCTTTCAAGGATTTAACACAAAGTGCTTTACAGCAGTAAAAAATAAATAGCACAATTACGTACTGGAAATTAGGTTCTGAAGGGGACACAGGGAAGTAGGAGGTAGAGAAGGCACCTACCTCTTCCAATAGGTGAGATCCAGGAAAGAGAAGATGGGGGATTGGCCAGTTCCTGGGGTAAGCTCACTGTCAGAGCCCTCGTCTGATTGGTTGCTGTAGCTGGGAGACTGAGCAGGGGAAGCACTAGAAGTGCTGTGGGCATCGGAGTCTGCAAGAAGAGAGAGCCAATCAGCACATCACATTCAACCCCCAGAGCCAATCAACAACTCACAATGAACCACCAGAGCCTATCAGCACCTCACACCCATCCCCCAGAGCCAATCAGTAGCTCACCTTGATTTTTTTTTTATGGAGGGCTATGTTGCATTGTGGTTAATTAGAGTTCATGTCCTCAAGGTTGCCAGTTTGATTCTAATGTGAGGCAGTGCTGTACAGGCAATAGCACGGTCTGCAACCTGAGGTGTGTCAGCAATTATCCAGCTATAGTGATCCATTTTGATGAAAAAGTCATTCTAATCACATCCAGTAAGCCAATGAGTTATAACTGGGGTCTACATCCCTGGTCCTGGAGAGCTACAAGATCTGCTGGTTTTTGTTTTACCCATAAAATCAGCACCCAAATAAACAGCCAAAGCGAGTGAACTGCTCTAATGCATTAACTGAATTCAGAGCAACAACGAAAACCAGCAGAGGCTGTGGCTCTCCAGGAACTGGGTTGCAGATCCTATACAGTTATACAGTAATTTAATGACATAATGATGCATTACTGTGTCTCTTCAGAACGCCGCTGGTCTGGCTCAGTCTCACTCTCCGGGACAGCGACTTCATCTTCTTTGGCCTCACCGAGGTCTTTAAGCTTGATCCGCCCCTTGCATCCACCACCTGTAACAAGGCAGCGGAATCAGTGGGCACTAGGATACCAGTTTCCATGGAAATCATCCACACATCACAGCACATTCCAGAACTCTGAACAAATTTTATCCGTGCAGAGCTCTGGTACAGCATGAGATGGCAAAAAAAAAAAAAACCATAATATACAGCGTTGGGATAAATTAATCTCAATTCCAACATATCAGGAGATTAAACCGGAATTCTAAGACTAAAACAGTAAAGGCCTCATCGCGCATCAGGGGCATTTTCCATTCATTTCCTGAAATGGCGGATTTGAAAAGAAATGTTCTTCTACAGTGCAGGAAATCAGGGGGAAGAGAAGGGCGTTAAGAACAAGGTCCCGTCATTGAAGCAGAAAAGAGAACAGGTGATATGGACAATGACAAATCTGAACAAAACCATTAAAGAAACTTAATGCTTCTATATCAGGCCAGACAGAAACATTCATTCATAGTACCATCTGTGACAATCTGAAAAGATTACTGGTATTTGACAGATGTTCTTATCCAGAGCAACTTACAATGAGAAGACAAGTGCATAAATTGAGGTTAACAACAGTAACCCTAGAGGTGGGAGGTAAATACACAGAAACCACAAATGTGAAAGCCGAGGATCAACTGAAACAGAATTAAAAAATGAATACAGCCATAAATCAGCACATTTAGTTTAAACTGACCTTGCCAATAATGGAAATAACCAGCAATATCAACACTCAAAGGGAGACCAAAAACCCAGCAAATTACTCATTTAAACAGAAATTTTGGACTGCTCAAACAAGTCCAGTTTATTTAAACCTCTTATTTGGAAGTGAAAACTAGTGTGAAAATGTACTTACTCCTCTTTAAACATAAAATTACAATCAAAATGCATGCTCTTTGAACTTGCAGGATTTACCTTGCCTTAACTTCTTGTGTAAGTAAAAATAAAACTGTTAAAAGTGCTGGGACAGGTAACAAGACATCTCTTACATGGTTCCAGTTCTTCTTGGACCCCACAGGGAGTTTTTTCCATCGTTTCACCAAGAGAACACAGGCGTTGCAAATGTCTCCAGATCGAGTTTCACACAATCTGCCGGGAGGGGCCATAACAACGTAAATACATTTCCTCATAATCATTCTAACCATGTCATCTCTATTGCAGAAAGATGTGTAGAAAAATCAAATAGCTAGGACAATTTTAATATTAATGCAAATGGTTTTATGTCTAAGCAGTTTCCATAATATTAGCATTTCAAATTATTGTCTTCATTAAAGCACTTCTATGCATGGGATTACATTTGGATGATTTACTTTTCAAATGTCATCGCTCATGAAAAAAATCAGAACACTGATTATCTATATTTTAGGCTTCTATTAATTTATAACAGCACACTAGAATTATAATTTTTAAATCATAGCTACAGTAGTGCATTTTACTGATTAAAATCTCCAGGACATCTGGCAGCGGTACAGCAAGTCTGAGCATTTTAGGATTATATTCTGGCTGCATAAACATTATTGAAAAGTATTTATCAATTAAGAGTTCAGATGAAAAATAAACGTGCTAAAGATTTAATGAAGTGTGCCTTGGAGTGGATGCAGGTGGTCTAATGTAAGGGGACTAGCTTAGAATATCAAGTTTCATGCTTCAAAAAGAGTTGCCAGTACCACTTACGAAAAACTGTCATTACTTGGAAACGGCAACAAGAACCAGTGAATCGCTCTCAAAATGTCGTTTTATTTCACTCTAATGAGAGCGACGGAGCAAGATTGCGCACTGGCTGCAGTCACGAGACAAAGAGCTCATTGAAGGCTATGGTGACCCTGACAGATGCTGACCGGAGCAGCGGGGGTGGGGGGCCGGAGGGCACGCGCACCTACCCGAAGCAGCTTGGGAAGTCCTTCTCGTAGCGCGTGCTGTCTGTGAAGCGCGAGCTGGAGGACTTGGCTCGACAGATGCAGCAGCCGTCTATGCTCCGGTACATCTTCGGTTTGTGGAAACCAAACATGTTTCTTCAAGAAAAGAAAAAAAGTCGCTTCTCTGAATAAAGTTCTGTTTCAACAATCATCCATAGAAATAAACAAATGGAACAAATCAATAAAATAGAAAAGCAATTACGGTCACAAAAAAACATGTTGGTTAGTTCCAGTTAACCAATAGAATTGCCATTGCCATACGGATTACAAATGCAATACGGACTAGGACTGAAATAACAGTTCCAAGATAGAAAAGTGATGCTCGAACCAGGAGCGTGATGGCTGATTCGGTGTAATGGATGTGGGAAATCGATAATTAAACTGATACTGCTAACGAATGTAATACCTCAGGGTCCCTGTAATTGTCCCATCATAATCTGGACGTGTTGGCTGCACGAATATCCCGTTCCAAAAAGCCCTGTACTGTACAACTTTGCACACTCGGCAAGACCGCCAGACGCAATCGAAATGAGCATCTTTCCTGACCGGTCCTACATTGGTAGCACTAGGTCACCAGTCACCAGTTACGAGATACTAACAGTTGTCCTATGATGTACCGAGTTTTGCCTTTGCGGGGAATCCGGGGATGCAACAGAGACTCGCTATTAATAACATTATAAAGTTGTAAAAAGTTTATGTAGCCTAACGTTTAACTGTTAAGCGTGAAACAAAGTACGTTTTTAATCTGTTAAAAAATAAGAAATGGAGCCGGTAGGCCTACAGCAAATTATGTTTTAGTAAAGCGACAGGATATAGGCTACTGAAAACTGTAGTTACAGTATGGGCAAAATGGTGACTGACTTCATATCTCATCACACAGTGATCTTCAAGTGTTGAACTGCCATTGCAGAAACACACACAAGCACTAAAATAATGCGAAAAGTGCCGTCCTCTATGCAAGCACGCATGTCTCTTGACAGTGGCACAACTGTCTGTATAATTCAGCTCCTGACGTAATTCAAACATGGCAACACACTTCAAAGGGAGGGGGGCTGACGGGGAGCGATTCAGCTGACCTGTAAAACCATGTATATATACGGAAATAAGAGTCGAAAAACAACTTCACATTCGGAAACTAACCCACTAAACAGTCAACTGGTCGTGTTATCGTTAAATCGGCGATATTTTAAAATAAACACGACATTTAAAATGACAATTGTAAATGCGCCAAATGCCTCCCATGCATGTGAAGAGAAGGTAAACCGATATGTTCACCGCCCACTACTTTTCGAGGAAGCATGGCTCGCGAACCGCATCATGCGCACCCATTTTACAGCCCGTTTTACTGCAGCCCGATCGACCTGCACTTCCAACTCGATTCATGTTGATAAAATCGTTAAATCGACGAAAAGCTAAATAAAAACATAATAAATATGCCAATTAACCTACATCCACCCAAGAAGTGCTGGACTAACCTACGACATGCCCTTTGTTTTCAAAGCGATTTTAAGCATATGCGCAGTTTACCCCAGTTTCATTTTCGAATGGAAAATACGCGCGCACAAACTTGAGCTCCACAGCAGAAATCCTTCATAACATAACATACGTACACCAAAATATTAATCAGGAAACGTTCCTACTGCGGCTTTCATATAGTTGGTCTTGTTTTACGTAACGCTGCAAAATGAAATGCGTAGCTTCTATACTGTCTAAATGTAGACACGTCGCCATCAAATTTTAGCGAAGGGTAGGATTATACTTATTACCATATAAGACATAAGCCATATTTCAGAGACGTGTCTGTCAGTTTTTGAAAATGGTAGTTCAAAAGCGCGTAGGATGTGCACTTTTGACAGAACACTCCCCTGCCAACATGCAATAGGTGTGAAGTTCTGCACAAACGTAAAAACTGGTAAAGACCACAATCCACGTTGCCTATTATGAGGGGGCACACTCGTTGATTGATAGGTACGTTTCAACTTACGGAAAACTGAAAGTAGCATACACAATCATTATGTTCTGGCTAAGTAGATATAGCAAAGATCTTAAAATGACTACACGATATAGCCAACATTACATTACATTATTGTAGAACAGTTACATGAATGCATTCTACACTACGAGTAAAGCTATTATGGAGGCCGAGACAGTTTTTAAATGAGCGGAGAAAACTATATTTCACTAAACACGTTCTCTGGCATCGCCTAAAAAGCATGCGCCCCATTCGAAGACGTATTTGTAAACACCCACATAGTGATCCGTGATAGCTTTCACTCACAGCAGCGGTATTCCCACGGTCGGGGACTGATCAGGTTTAACAAGACCATAAACTACGCTCATGCTGCAATAGAACTTGCTTTGGACGATAACATTTTTAGCCATCTAGCCAAAGCTGTGTATGGTATAATTTCAAAAACATTCTAGGACCGCCACCTGCCTACGAATGAGAAGCTTTTCTTACCTTGTTTAGATGTAAAAGCAGTAAGTGAACTTGAAAAATAATCGTCAATACAGTTGTAACTCATTTAACAATCAAACACAGCAGCAGAAACACCTCGCGCTTGTTGATGTCTCACTCGTGAGCTACGTCTGGGAAATAGTAAATTGTTTCGATTTGCGCATGCGCTTGCACACGCCTCCATTTTCCGAATTTCTTCAATCAAACAATTTGCATACGCGCCTGACGTTTATCTGCGTGTGCGTTCTGTTGGCCTTATAAGGAAGGGAATATTGCGCGGGAAAAGAGGGCTGTTCCTTGTTGCCATGGTGCATTCATTTGTGCTGCGAGAATGTAAGCAAAGAGGCGGAGCGAGCGGTACATTAGGCTACTGTGGAGCAGCAGATGGTTACTTTGAGGCAGAAGGAACGTCTCGTCACCTCATTGTAGTGAATAGTTACTTTGAATCGGACACTCACAAGCCTAACCAGCGGGTACTGGTATATACAGAAAACGAAAGTAACATTTCAAGAAACACGAACGCTTTTTTTGCTCTTTAAACTGTCGTTGGCTCCTCCTGCATGTAAGGTCTCGGTTTACGCCTGAGAAAACGCAAAACGTTGCGTTCAGTATTGCGACTCATGCATGCACGTGTATTGAACACGTATCACTCAGAATTTATTTAATAAGTGATCGCTTTTCTACGATAATAGCCTAACTGGTGAGAGGCTACGTAGCTGATGCAAAGTGTTTCACGAGTTTTGTTAGCAACATTGAGACCGTTTAATAGTCAGTAACCCCATCAGTGTTTTACCGCCTTCCCACTGGAAAAAAACATGCAGGCAAATATGTCTACTACAGTAAGACAGGTACAGCAGTACCACCGATGTCTGAACACCCGGATCGCACGACTCACAGAGGCTAATGCGTTACAGGGACCAATCGGAGAGTAGTGAAGTGAAAAGCAGGAGCTGTTCATAAGCCTTGGGTGAATTATACGAACGCTAAATGAGGATTTTAGTGCTCGGCACATCTGGCCTTGAAAATGACATGATATATGTGAAGCAGGTGTTTACACTCGGACTCCCCCACGGAGGAAATCGGTGTTTGTGTAAAGGGGAGAGAGGGTCGACTTGAACTGAACCGATTTCAGCCCATTTTGTCTGATTTCAGGTCATCCTATAAAGACCCCACTGTGTAAAAAAAAAACACACACACACTGTATATACTGTAGGCTAGTTCCTTATTATTTTAATGGCATTTTTGATTCACAATAAAAAATGAGTATGCCTAATACCACCTCCATCACCCTGGATGTAAGAGAATGAGTAACACACAGTTTACACACTTCCACCATGTATCCTGCATTAGCTCATCTGCCTTAGTAATATTCGTCACATAATTTAGAAGTATCATTTCTAACTAACACAAATTGCCAGCAATGGACTCTGAACAAAATTAATTTATCAGGATTATTTAAATTTTTTCAAAAGATTTCACATTTTCTGCAGATGTAGGTTAATTAGATGCAGGTTAGAATGAATGCGGATTTCAGCACAGCCTGGAGCATCAGCAGGAGAGAAGCTGAGGAGGTGGTCGTTATTGCTATCAGAACGGGCTGCAGTGTCTCCCACACTTCACTCACAGGGAGAAGGGATGTAAAACAGCTTGGAAACCCAGAAGCCTTTCTGATATTATTGGCACACATAACAGCAGAGTACAGTAGTGTTGTTATACCGTCCTTCAGAGATCAGGAGACGCCACCAGATATATAATGTACATACAGGTGAGAGTTCAGAATCCACCAGCACTGGACACTACGGGGGCCGGATGTTGTGGGGGGAAGGGGGGTAGGGGAGTTCAGGCCAGGACTACAAGGATGCTGATGGTAACAATTACGACTTCAATGAAAAATCCCCCAGGAGGAGTTTCAAAAATAATCACGAGTAGCCAGAGAGGAGGGGGTTAGGATGGAGGGAAAGAAAGCATAACCCCCAAAAAGCAGAGTATCGGTTTGTACCCGTTCAGCTGGGACGTCCTTTTGATTAGGGGGTCGGCTCCCATTCCCACCCCGGATGATCTCTGACCCTCCAGTCCAGCACAGCCACCACTGTCCTCCCAAGAACTACAGCCAATCACAGCCAGCGCAGTCCAGAAAACAGCCAATCACAGGGGATCCAGTGTGCTACAGAGATGCAGAGGCGGGGTCAACCGCAGTCTCTCTCTGCCTCCTTTCATCCCTCTCTCCTCCATTTCAATCATTTTTCTCTCGTTTAACTCAGTATGCTGTGCAACAGAAGCACGTCACAGCAGTGCTAGGGGAAACCACATGACAAGTACACATTCTCTTTCAGGGGACTGAACATCTCAGCCTAACACTACTGGGGTTCAGGGAAGGGACATATATACACAACCATCACAGGGAAAATGACCTTGAAAATGTCCAGTTTATATAGTTTTATAAGCTTGGAACTAATTCTCAGAGAGCTGAAAATGGCAAACACGGCAGCCATCTTTCAACAGGGACTCCAGGACTTTTCTCTGCCTCAACGCTTGAGGCGCAGCGAGTCTCTCAATCCCCCCCCCCCATGCCCATTTATTAGTCGCACAGGCCTCAGTGATGATCTGTGTGTCTGAGTCATGGCGGGGAGACGTTTCCCAGAATCCTCGTGGCTATAGGTCAATGCCCTTGACGAAGGAGGTCTCCAGGGTAATGGGGAAGTCGTGGAGCGCGTGCAGGACGTTGATAAGCGTGCTCACTGTGGCTCGGTCGCGAAGGAGGGCGTTCTCTTTGTACATGCGCTCGGTGAACGGGCACTCCGCCAACAAGGGGAGCCAATGAGGCAGCAGCCGGTCTCTGTAAACACAAGGGGGTAAGAGGTCAAAGGTCAGACGCCTATTAATTTCACATCATATGCAGGACCATTCGGGACAGTTTGGAATCTCTGGTTTATCAAACAAATGCAATTTCCTCCCAAGGTGTAGTTTCCAGCAGTAAATTGAATGCAGAAGTGTGTGTGTGTGTGCGTGCGTGCGTGCGTGCGTGTGATATGCGTATATATATACACATGTATACATGTGTGATACAGGCACAAGTGTGTTCGCTAACCTAGCTCCCATGCAAACCAGCAGCTGGAACTTTCCGTCCTTCCCGATGTTTCTGGGTGTGGCGTTGATGGCGCTAACGTAGCGAAAGAACGTTTCGCAGGTGAACCCCTGGGGTTTGGGGCCCTCTTGCAGGTCCCCCATCTGATCAGCCGAGTCCAGGTACGCCACGGCCTTCTCTGTGGGGGGAGGAGAGGGACACATGGGCACACAGAATCTAGCGCCCTGCACTTCCCCCAAATTAAGACAATCTGCCTTGATACAGACAGCCTCTCAGAGGAAAATATGCTACTGCTCCTATTGGCTGAGAAGAGACTGAGGGAGACAAGCTGCTGCTCCTATTGGCTGAGAGGAGACCTATGAGCTGAGAGGAGATAGCATGTGCAACTGGCAGCAGTTGGTTTCCAAATTATTCAGTTTTTTAAAAATAATTTTTTGACTATCTCTTGAAAGTGTGTTTTATTGTAATTTATTGTGTTATTGCAATTATGTAAATTTAAAATGTAGTTTACATTTTCATCTGCTAAGAATGTTTTCATAACACCGGGATTCCAAGCTTTGTGGTTTGAGTTATACAATGTTCAGTTTTTTATTCCTCCACTAGAGGGAGCCAGTTCAAATGAAAAAAAACATGCTGAAACGCTAGTATTCAGACACAAAAAAGGAGACACAAAGCTAACTAACAAACGTTCTACCTACACAAACCCACACAAACCTGGCCCGTTAATACATCAGAACTCAACATCACAAAGAACAGTTCAATCATTTTGAACTATCATTCAAACATGTAGAATATTTTCGTTTTTATGCCTGAATTTAAATTATTTTGGTTTTACAGCTGACAGATATTCACCCTGTGTTGTGACACCTTTTCATTTTTAGTGGGGTTATCTTTTTAATTTTGCCCCTATTTGCTACTAAAGGGATGGTAGCAGGAAAGTCACATTGTATTTGTACACCAAGCTCAATGCTGCAACCTCCTCTGTTAATTTGGGAGAGTTCAGACAAGCACACCCTCTCATCCTGAAATGGGAGATGTCATCCACCTCTTTTTTTATCTCTCCACAGTCCAGTTAAACTCACAGAGACACTGAGTCAGAGGAGGTCCCTTCATGTGTAGCTTACGCAAGTCACCCAGCAAGGGGTCACAGGTGCACAATGACACAATGTCCCATTAGTGCCATAATAATAATACTAATACTAATACTACTACTAATAATAATAATAATTATTATTATTCTGTACTACTCACCCACAAAGTCCCATATGAAGGCGTTCTTTTGGAACAGGCGTGTGGATCTAAAGCTGTGGTGGAAGAACTGCTCCAGCGCACACACCAGGCCATTCTCTCCGCAAAGCAGGACCGTCAGACTTCCCCTCTGCTGAGGGGTACGCAGCGTACGAGAAGGGCTTAATATTACATACAATATAATGCTAATGGCTATTCAAATATTTATCCCACCATCTTCACTGTCCCCCATTCTGAGAGCACAGGGCTTTCCTATGGACCGCCGCACATCGCCGCTCTGATTGTCACATGACCACAGTGCTTTTAGTGTACATTCTGCAATCTGCACCCATAACAGGAAGTACTGTATGTACACAGAGAGCTCTGTGTCTAAATGCAATAGTTATTACGTGGAGCTGCTTCCCAGGTCATATAGAGGCTGAGATCTTCAGGGCATCAAAGTTTGACATAGTGCTGCATTCTCTCTAATACAGGTCAATGATGAGCCTAGCTGGTCAATGGTGAGCCTAGCTGGTCAATGATGAGCCTAGCAGGTCAATGATGAGCCTAGCTGGTCAATGATGAGCCTAGCTGGTCAATGATGAGCCTAGCTGGTCAATGATGAGCCTAGATGGGCTACATTGCCTGTTCTCCTCATCATTTCCTAATTTTGCCTTGCCAACATTGCCCTAGGCTTGCTCTCGTGGGGGTTTTGGCCTGGGTCCATTGTAAAGCGTATCATGACAAATGTTTGTAAAATGCGCCATACAAATGAATTAGATTTGATTTCTGTATTCTTATGTTCTAAATTGGCTCAATGGTCTGTTATGTGTTCTTATATTCTAGATGGGCTGAATGGCCTGTTCTCTATTCTTAGGTTGTTATGTTCTAGATGGGCTGAATGGCCTGTTCTCTATTCTTATGTTCTAGATGGGCTGAATGGTCTGTTCTCTGTATTCTTAGGTTCTTATGTTCTAGATGGGCTGAATGGTCTGTTCTCTGTATTCTTAGGTTGTTATGTTCTAGATGGGCTGAATGGCCTGTTCTCTATTCTTATGTTCTAGATGGGCTGAATGGTCTGTTCTCTGTATTCTTAGGTTCTTATGTTCTAGATGGGCTGAATGGTCTGTTCTCTGTATTCTTAGGTTCTTATGTTCTAGATGGGCTGAATGGTCTGTTCTCTGTATTCTTAGGTTCCTATGTTCTAGATGGGCTGAATGGTCGCATTATGTATTCTTGTGCTGTTCAGAGAATTGAGGCCAGCTGACTGTAGACAGAACAGACACAACAGGAGAAGGCAGAGTGATAATGCTTCATATAATGTCTCCAGAAACCCAGAGACACTTCCATTTATCAAAACACAATTACATTAGATCAATATGTTATTTTTATTTTACTCACAGTCTCAGTGGGTCCACTGACTAATTTTTCATGAGAATAACTAAATGAAGACTCCAGAACAGAGAGACTGATTTTGGTTATCCTTTCAGTTTTGAACAGCAGATAAGGCAAGTGTACTTACTACAGCTTCCCTGTAGATACGTACTGTCATCAGTGTGTAGGTGCCTTTAGCTCTTATTCTTTGCTAAGCTGCATAAAATGAGGATTTTTCCACCTAATAAGAGCCCAGTCTGGAGTCATGAGTTTAGACCAGGAGTTCCCAAATATTCTGTGTGCACAAAATGAGTGAATGCTTTTGAATTACTGTGACCCTACCCTGAGCATGCTCAGATATGGAATTACATACACCACACACACACACACACACACAACACACCTCTTTATCAGACTTGTGAAAGTGTTTGATGATGCTGTTCACAGCCTCCCCGATCGCCTCCTGGATCTGAGCACCATTCGGCTCTGTGAGGAAGAGGAGGAGGAAGGTGCTACAGTGATTTACAGAAGCATTTCCTACAGTCACATTTGGGAAAATCCACCAAAGTTTGTAATCACAACATAACCCATAAACAACAAAAATCAGGTTCTGAGGCACAAGCATAAACCTGAATGTTGGAGTGTCAGGTGTGGTGTAGTTTAATGAGGTGTAGACAGGTGTGGTGTGGTGAGTGGTACAGTCAGGTGTGGTGTAGTTTGGTGAGGTGTAGACAGGCGTGGTTTGGTGAGCGGTACAGTCAGGTGTGGTGTAGTTTGGTGAGTGGTACAGTCAGGTGTGGTGTAGTTTGGTGAGTGGTACAGTCAGGCGTGGTTTGGTGAGTGGTACAGTCAGGTGTGGTGTAGTTTGGTGAGGTGTAGACAGGCGTGGTTTGGTGAGCGGTACAGTCAGGTGTGGTGTAGTTTGGTGAGCGGTACAGTCAGGTGTGGTGTAGTTTGGTGAGTGGTACAGTCAGGTGTGGTGTAGTTTGGTGAGAGGTACAGTCAGGTGTGGTGTAGTTTGGGTGAGTGGTACAGTCAGGTGTGGTGTAGTTTGGTGAGTGGTACAGTCAGGTGTGGTGTAGTTTGGTGAGTGGTACAGTCAGGTGTGGTGTAGTTTGGTGAGTGGTACAGTCAGGTGTGGTGTAGTTTGGTGAGTGGTACAGTCAGTGTGGTGTAGTTTGGTGAGAGGTACAGTCAGGTGTGGTGTAGTTTGGTGAGCGGTACAGTCAGGTGTGGTGTAGTTTGTTCATTGCTAGGGATAGCTGCTACATTATGCGAAGGATGTGCTTTGTCTTGTCTGATCTGTAGTGATCTTGATGATGTCTCTGTATGCACTTACTGTATGTCGCTTTGGATAAAAGCGTCTGCTAAATGAATGTAATGTAATGTAATGTTTGGTGAGGTGCAGCCAGGCTTACTATTGGCTCTGCCCGTGAGCGCAGTGATGCTGATGCGCGGGTCAGGGTTGGTGAGCGTTGAAGGGGGCGGAGTCCGGCATGGTTTCCCCGCCTCTTCCTCTCCACATGGCGCCACCAGTTCACCAATCAAAATTCGCTCCAGGCTGCCGTCATCCACACCTTACCCAACCAGCGGCCGCAGGGGAATCTGGGGGGAGGGGGTGTTAGTGTGAGGGGGGGGCAGGGCTGTGATTTCTTTACAGGTGTGGGGGTTTCAGTGTCAGGAGGCACAGGCATAAATGTGAATGTTGGAGTGTCAGGTGTGGTGTAGTTTAATGAGGTGTAGCCAAGTGTGGTGTAGTTTGGTAGGAAGCTGGCTCAGGGCCTTACCTGTATGTGTGTATCTACAGGTCTCTTACCTGTATGTGTGTATCTACAGGTCTCTTACCTGTATGTGTGCATCTACAGGTCTCTTACCTGTATGTGTGTATCTACAGGTCTCTTACCGGTACGTGTGTATCTACAGGTCTCTTACCTGTACGTGTGTATCTACAGGTCTCTTACCTGAACGTGTGTATCTACAGGTCTCTTACCTGTACGTGTGTATCTACAGGGGTATCTACAGGTCTCTTACCTGTATGTGTGTATCTACAGGTCTCTTACCTGTATGTGTGCATCTACAGGTTTCTTACCTGTATGTGTGTATCTACAGGTCTCTTACCTGTACGTGTGTATCTACAGGTCTCTTACCTGTATGTGTGCATCTACAGGTTTCTTACCTGTATGTGTGTATCTACAGGTCTCTTACCTGTATGTGTGTATCTACAGGTCTCTTACCTGTACGTGTGTATCTAATATTGGAAGTTTTTCAATCTGGTTTTCGACCCTCTCATAGCACTGAAACAGCCCTAGTCAAAGTATTCAATGACCTACTCCTTGCTTCTGATAGTGGCTATATCTCTGTACTCATGCTTCTGGATTTAAGTGCAGCATTTGACACAGTTGATCACCTCATCCTTCTGGATAGGCTCGAAAATATTGTTGGCCTCCGTGGACTGGCCCTTTCCTGGTTTAGATCATACTTATCTGACCGATATCAATTTGTGCATCTTAACAATGACTCCTCCTATAAATCTAGGGTTAGATATGGAGTACCACAAGGATCTGTCCTTGGGGCCTTTGCTCTTCTCTCTATACATGCTTCCCCTGGGACAAATCATTCGTAAACATGGCATTAACTTCCACTGCTATGCAGACGACACCCACTGTATCTATCAGTCAAGCCTGATGAAATTGTCCTGCTGTCAAAAATGGAAGCTTGTCTTATAGATATAAAGGAATGGATGACCCATAACATTCTCTTACTAAACTCTGATAAAACAGAGGTAATGGTGGTGGGGCCCAAGTCCCTGAGATGCAAACTATCTGGCTATATGCCTAACATTGATGGAATTTCAATCACCTCAAGTGCTGTCATTAAAGATCTTGGTGTTACGTTTGATCCAGATCTAGTATTTGATACTCACATTAAAGACATCTCTAGGGTTGCTTTCTATCACTTGAGATATCTCAAAAATACGAAAAATACTGTCCCTACATGATGCTGAAAAGCTAGTCCATGCTTTTGTTACTTCTAGATTAGATTACTGTAATGCTCTTTTGTCTGGATGTGCACAGTCCTCTCTGAAAGGGCTTCAACTAATTCAAAATACAGCTGCTCGTATTCTCACGAGAACTAGAAGATTTGAACATATCAGCCCAGTGTTAGCTTCACTTCACTGGTTGCCAATAAAATTTCGAATAGACTATAAGATTCTATTACTTACCTTTAAAGCCTTACATGGGCTTGCCCCCTTATATTTAAGGGATTTACTTTTCCCTTATAATCCCTCACGAACGCTCCGTTCGCAGGGCGCAGGCCTCCTTGTTATTCCTAAAATAGCTAAAAGTACAATAGGTGGTAGAGCCTTTTCCTATCGTGCTCCTCTCCTATGGAACAAATTGCCTGCTCATGTTCGGGGTGCAGACACTGTCAGTCTATTTAAAGCTAGGCTTAAAACTCATCTTTTTAGTCTATCCTATAGTTGAGGGGCAGGAGTGGGTGGCTGGCATTAGCTATAGAGTCGCTGGTGGACTGAGCGGTCTGTGCTGTCACTGGATCATTATTGGTAGTGTTGTGTTAAGCTCGACCGGTCATGGTCTAGTGGTGACTGTCTCAAGCCTGCCCTCATGGCTGTATTGGCCCCTGCCTCTGTTTAGCCCTTAGCTATGCTGCCATAGCCTTATTCTGCCGGGGTTTCCTTATCGCAGCAGACACCTCTGTCTCTCCTGCTGCGCTTGTTCTGCTACCATCTGAACCCCCTAACAATGTTTTTTTCTTTTTTTTCCTCTTCCCTGCTCTGGGCACCTGCCCGGAGCTCTAGCCCAAGTTTCCAGAGTTTCCCGCGTCTTTCCCCCGCCCCCCCCTCCTGGCCCGGAGCTCCAGCCCAAGACCAGCTAGGCGCCCCCCACCTGCCACTGCTGATCTCTACATGATGGAGTCATCTGTATCGAATACCTCCCTATGACATAATCAACCCATAGGCCAGTGGAGGATGGGCATCCCCCCAATAGCTGGGTTCCTCTCGAGATTTCTTCCCATCGGGGAGTTTTTTCTCGCCACAGTATGAGGGTTTTTCTCTCCTACTAGAGTTTTTACCTCTGCTATCTGGGGGCTTAGAGCTGGCTTAGAGCTGGCATTTCCCATTTCCCCTTTCCTCCCCTTTCTGTTCTGTAAAGCGTCTTTGTGACAGTCATCTGTGAAAAGCGCTATATAAATAAAATTGAATTGAAATTGAATTGTATCTACAGGTCTCTTACCTGTATGTGTGCATCTACAGGTTTCTTACCTGTACGTGTGTATCTACAGGTCTCTTACCTGTACGTGTGTATCTACAGGTCTCTTACCTGTACGTGTGTATCTACAGGTCTCTTACCTGTATGTGTGTATGCGTGCATCTACAGGTCTCTTAACTGTACGTGTGTATCTACAGGTCTCTTACCTGCACGTGTGTATTTACAGGTCTCTTACCTGTATGTGTGTATCTACAGGTCTCTTACCTGTATGTGTGTATGTGTGCATCTACAGGTCTCTTACCTGTATGTGTGTATTTACAGGTCTCTTACCTGTACGTGTGTATTTACAGGTCTCTTACCAGTACGTGTGTATCTACAGGTCTCTTACCTGTACGTGTGTATCTACTGGTCTCTTACCTGTATGTGTGTCCTGTGATCTCATTCCGCACAATTACACAGTCCACCAGCCACTTGGCCAGGAGCCCAGAGTTATCATGTCCCAGCTGCACTGTAGTGAGCTGGCCCAGGTTCTGGCACTGAAACACAGAGGAGAAATGTTTTATTTTTATTTTTTTTATTTAACCTTTATTTAACCAGGTGTGTGTCTGCATTTGTGTGTGTGTGTGTGTGTGTGTGTGTGTGTGTGTGTGTGTGTGTGTGTGTGTGTGTGGAAGTATAGGGGTGTGTGTGTGAGACTGTGTGTGTTTCTAAATCTGCAGGAACATTCTGTGAGGAGAGCAAGGATGAAAATCTGGCCTATTAGCATAAGACGCCCTCACAATGTCCTCATAATGTCCTCACAACGTCCTCATAATGTTGTGAAAGCATCAGTAAAACATTCTATTCTGTAGAACGCTAGCTGGGGCTTCACTCACCTCAAAGGTCATCTCGAGAACATTCTTGGGGGTCTGCATGACGCCCGAGTCGCCCATCTCGCCCGAAACGCACACCCACGGGTTGGAGGTGGTCATGGTGTTACTCAGTTTCTTAATGGGAATGATGACTGCTCGGTACGGAATCACTACAGGGACAAAACAGACCAGCGGTGTGCTAAACACTAACAGCCCAGCAGTGTTAAACAGTATACATCACCGCCCAGCAACCAGGCAACCGCTCTACATGTCCTGAGAGCATATGCATTACATTATGGGCATTTACCAGATGCTCTTATCCAGAGCGACTTAAATGGCTTTATTTATATAGGAAATATGCTGATAATGTGTGAAGTTCAAAAGGCCACCATGTGGTTCGACAGCAGAGCCCCGTCCCACTGTGTGGTCTAGGAAGTGTTAGCGCTCTCTCTCGTTAGTGACAGTTTCAGAGAGCAGAGGCTTCTCCTTGAAGTTTAATTATTTTTCAGAGGGTAAGCGAGGAAATGTGCTGGCTTCACTTCAATGTAACTACATGCTGAATAATTTAGCCTCATATTTTTAATCTGTCATAAGATGAAAGCTGCACCATGTTTTATTAATGATAAACCTCAGCAATTTATCACATATGTCACCCAGTCTGTCATAATTAACATCGCAAAAGGAAATATCAAACAAGCACTTAATGTCATGTTAATATGCGGCAACAGAATGAAATAAGGCAAAGTGATCCCAAAAAGTGCTTTTTTTTGTGTGGCTGTGGTCGTGGTTGACAGGAGTGGTTGTGGTCATGGTTGACAGGTGCGGTTGCGGTCGTGTCTGACAGGTGTGGTTGTGGTTGTGTTCGACAGCCTGCAGACTCACTGATGGCGGTGAAGACGCTGGTGAAGCAGAAGTAGTCAACGGCGTTGAGAGAGAGCAGGTGGAACAGAAACTGTTCCTTCTCTTCTTCACAGCGCAGGAAGGCGTATCTCTTGTACAACTTCCTGCAGGTTATATATATAACAGACGTTTCATATATATATATATGCACCTATATATACATACACACACACACACACACACACACACACACTGTCTCTCTCTCTTCTACACACATACATACAAACATAAGTGGGTGTTTGTGTGTGAAACTGTGCGTGTGTGTGTGTGTGTGCATGTATGTGTGTGTCTTAATGTGTGTCACTCTTACTTGGTTAATTCCTGGTCGTTCAGCAGCTGTTTTAGGTGTTGTGAGAGCAGCTTCTTCTCCAATGACAAACGGATCCAGGCCCGGGTTCGACCCACCTCCGTCCTTATCTCAGTCATGCTCTGTATGCGCCTGAGAGAGACGGAGAGATGCGCGGTGAGCGGCGCTATGACGGACGGGTTCTGCGTGTGTAATGTCCTCCGTTACAGGAGCAGAGGGCCGGGGAGCGGTCGTAAGGGCAGAGGAGAGTCACCTCTCTGCACCAATCAATGGCGCCGTTTAAAATGGCCACCTGTCCCAGGTGCGGTCAGAAGCTGCTGAGCTGGCCAGGGTGAGGACGGTAATCGGAGATTGCTGAGTGTGAGTAACAGGAGGAGATAACACAAACTTGGCTCTGAGCTGCAGGGGGAATTCCTCAGAGGAGCCATCGATCAGAGGGCAGATCCAAGGCAGCAGTAAGGATGCTACAGTCGGGTGACCTTGGCAACAGGGCACCAGAGGAGGATAGACTGGGTGCCATCTCACTCTGCCAACAACCTCATTTGTTTATACAGTGTAGTATAATGGTTAAGGAACTGGACTTGTAACTGAAAGGTAGCAGGTTCGATTCCCAGGTAGGACACTGCCGTTGTACCCTTGAGCAAGGTACTTAACCTGAATTGCTTCAGTATATATCCAGCTGTATGAATGGATAAATGTAATAAGAAGTTGTGTAAGTCGCTCTAAATAAGAGCGTCTGCTAAATGCCTATAATGAATTGGGATCCTATAATGAACATTTGTGTTCCTTTGCTTAGCAGATGCATTAACGGCAGTTATTTTATACAGCATTACTTTTTAACGACAGCCAGTTACGCAGCTACATAAATGCTGAGCCAATACAAGTAAAGCTCAAGGGCTCATCTGAGATTTAAACCCGCAACCTCCGAGTCACAAGAGCAGTTCCTCAACTCCTACACTACGCTGCCGTCTCAGTGGTCGTCCTCATCACATAGGTCCCATGTGATTGGCCATCTACAGCAAGTCACATCCCTCCTGCCATGCTTGGAGGCGAGAGGGGGAGTGGTCATGTACCTCATATCCTGTGTGAGGGACACACCCAGGAGTGGCATGGTCCCGCCCCACTCTGACTTCAGTCTGTCTGGAGACACTGTGGGAAGGACAGAAGAAGAAACACAAACATCTCAGTTGATCTGTCACGCTGAAAATCTGTAAGAAAATAACTTCTAAACCAAAAACCTTTAAAACACTTTAAAACTCACCTGCTGATGTGGCCTGCAACTCCAGATTCTCCTCCCTCCCCTGGTAGAGCAGCAGGTGTGACCAGACAGCAGACTTTCCCTGAACAGGGGAAAAACCATAACAAACACACTCCAGTGTCTGCCATTCCACAGGATAGAAACGAACCCAGAACAATTATGTACTTACACAAATGAAAGGATGAAACAGACACAGGAAGCAAGAAGTACCACGAAATGGACGCGGATGAGGAAATCAGGTCCATTACAGCTACAGGTATGTATTACGAGTTTGACTTGCAGCTGCAGGTGTGATTACCTGTTTGAGCTGTAGGTGTGATTACCTGTTTGAGCTGCAGGTGTGATTATCTGTTTGAGCTGTAGGTGTGTTTACCTGTTTGAGCTGCAGGTGTGTTCACCTGTTTGAGCTGCAGGTGTGTTCACCTGTTTGAGCTGCAGATGTGTTTACCTGTTTGAGCTGTAGGTGTGATTACCTGTTTGAGCTGTAAGGGTGATTACCTGTTTGAGCTGCAGGTGTGATTACCTGTTTGAGCTGTAAGGGTGATTACCTGTTTGAGCTGTAAGGGTGATTACCTGTTTGAGCTGTAGCTGTGATTACCTGTTTGAGCTGTAGCTGTGATTACCTGTTTGAGCTGTAAGGGTGATTACCTGTTTGAGCTGTAAGGGTGATTACCTGTTTGAGCTGTAGCTGTGATTACCTGTTTGAGCTGTAGCTGTGATTACCTGTTTGAGCTGTAAGGGTGATTACCTGTTTGAGCTGTAAGGGTGATTACCTGTTTGAGCTGTAGCTGTGATTACCTGTTTGAGCTGTAGCTGTGATTACCTGTTTGAGCTGTAAGGGTGATTACCTGTTTGAGCTGTAAGGGTGATTACCTGTTTGAGCTGTAGGTGTGATTACCTGTTTGAGCTGTAGCTGTGATTACCTGTTTGAGCTGTAAGGGTGATTACCTGTTTGAGCTGTAAGGGTGATTACCTGTTTGAGGTGCAGGTGTGATTACCTGTTTGAGCTGTAGCTGTGATTACCTGTTTGAGCTGTAAGGGTGATTACCTGTTTGAGCTGTAAGGGTGATTACCTGTTTGAGCTGTAGCTGTGATTACCTGTTTGAGCTGCAGGTGTGATTACCTGTTTGAGCTGTAAGGGTGATTACCTGTTTGAGCTGTAGCTGTGATTACCTGTTTGAGCTGCAGGTGTGATTACCTGTTTGAGCTGTAAGGGTGATTACCTGTTTGAGCTGTAAGGGTGATTACCTGTTTGAGCTGTAGCTGTGTTTACCTGTTTGAGCTGTAAGGGTGATTACCTGTTTGAGCTGTAAGGGTGATTACCTGTTTGAGGTGCAGGTGTCTTACCTGTTTGAGCTGTAGCTGTGATTACCTGTTTGAGCTGTAAGGGTGATTACCTGTTTGAGCTGTAAGGGTGATTACCTGTTTGAGCTGTAAGGGTGATTACCTGTTTGAGCTGTAAGGGTGATTACCTGTTTGAGCTGTAGCTGTGATTACCTGTTTGAGCTGCAGGTGTGATTACCTGTTTGAGCTGTAAGGGTGATTACCTGTTTGAGCTGTAAGGGTGATTACCTGTTTGAGCTGTAGCTGTGATTACCTGTCTGAGCTGCAGGTGTGATTACCTGTTTGAGCTGTAAGGGTGATTACCTGTTTGAGCTGTAAGGGAGATTACCTGTTTGAGCTGTAGCTGTGATTACCTGTTTGAGCTGGAGGCCATGGCTCCAGGTGCGCTCCAGCAGGTCACAGAGGCCAGCGATCAGCGTGTTCTCCTCCAGGCCGGTCAGGCTGACCTCCCCGTGACCCAGCTCCATCACCCTGCTCCCCATCTTCTCCACCAGCATGCGCTTAGTCTGGAACAGGAACAGCACCACCTGTTACCACCTGTACCCACCTGTACTCATGCGTACCCACCTGTACTCACCTGTTACCCACCTGTACCCTTGTGTACCCACCTGTACTCACCTGTTACCCACCTGTCACCACCTGTACCCATGTGTACCCACCTGTACTCACCTGTCACTACCTGTGCTCACCTGTACTCACCTGGCATTACCTATACCCACCTGTACCCACCTGACATTACCTATACTCACCTGTTAGCACCTGTACCCTCCTGTCACTACCTGTACCCATCTGTACTCACCTGCTACCCACCTGTCACCACCTGTACCCACCTGTCATTACCTATACCCACCTGTCAGCACCTGTACCCGCCTGTCTCTTCAACCTCAGCATCATTCATTGCTATTTAGCAGATTCTGATATGTAAGCTGCTTAATTTTTATAAATATTGTTGAAGACAGTGAGGCCTTACCCGTATTTTGTGTACAGGGGTGATGAGGGGTCCTGAGGCTGTACCCTACATGTGCTCCCCTCCTTGTGTGCATCATTTGAGATGTGTTAGGACCTGGCTGTTTTTGCGGGTGCTGTGTTGGGTCTTGGCTGTTTTGGAGAGGGGTGCTGTATTGAGTCCTGGATGTTTTTGCGGTGCTGTATTGGGTCCTGGCTGTTTTGGGGGGTGCTGTATTGGGCCCTGGTTGTTTTTGGGGTGATGTATTGGGTCCTGGTTGTTTTTGGGGGTACTGTATTGGGTCCTGGTTGTTTTTGGGGGTGCTGTATTGGGTCCTGGGTGTTTTGGGGGTGCTGTATTGGGTCCTGGTTGTTTTTGGGGGGTGCTGTGTTGGGTGCTGGTTGTTTTTGGGGGGTGCTGTGTTGGGTGCTGGTTGTTTTTGGGGGGTGGTGTTGGGTCCTGGCTGATACCTCACCTTCATGCGACACTCCTTCAGAAGCCCCTCCACAAATTTGCGGTTGGTCTGGGCGATGAGGGCGGGGGACAGGTCTGATAACCTGGGCTGCCACAGGTGCTTCCCCAGGCTCCTGGTCTCTTGCACATACTTCTATTGGAGGAACCCCCAAGACAGACAGCCATTAACCCCGTCCATAACATCAGGTCACACCCCCTACACGTAGTTCTATTGGAGCCACATACAGCCACATCTTACATCCTGATATTTGAATGCAAGTGACTCCCGGTCAAATCCATTTTGTTCCAGTCAATTCATTGAAAAATTAATTGATAAATTCTCCAATAACATTATTTGCAGAATTGATTGAAGTGAGAATGAATTGAGCTGAATTTCAGTAGCCTCTGTGGGCCTTTGTGTGCGTGTGTGTGTGCGTGTGGGAGGGCAGGTGAGAGTGAGGGTGGAATTTTAGCTCCGTCTCCCTGCTGTTGACCTTATCATTCCAATTTGGCCCCATCTTCTGAATATTCATTAAGGGGCATGACCCGGTACAGTACTGTGACAGTGGATGTTCTGTACTGTAATGGAGCACCAAAATCTCCTGTAGTTTAAGGGGATTTTATAAACACAGGCTCAAGTGAGAGAGCACAGACGGGAGGGGGGAGGAGGGAAGAGTTACAGTTGGGGGGAGGGGTGATAGATCCATTCGGTAACACGTCATAGGCATGTAGGCGGAGCCAGCAAGGAAAACCGTTTGTAATTAACGGGCTAATGTTTATTTGCACAGTTTGAATACCCATCAATCAAGAAGAGGGGGAGATGGGGTGTTGACTTGCTTACGTGGAAAAAAGGTTTTTACCCTCTTTTCACGTCACGGATAGGGGCGTGGCTCAAACTAAACTTTTCACTTTGGATTTCAGTGAATGCCTCTTTTTTGATACAAAATGCATATATTTTTTAACAATAGGATATACACTGCCCGGCCAAAAAAAAAGTCGCACACTCTAATATTTCGTTGGACCGCCTTTCGCTTTGATTACGGCGCGCATTTGTTGTGGCATTGTTTCGACAACCTTATGCAATGTCACAACATTTATTTCCATCCAGAGTAGCATAAGTTTTTGGCTGAGATCTTGTATTGACGACGGGAGAGTCGAACCACTCCGTAAAGTGTTCTCCAGCACATCCCAAAGACTTTCAATGGGGTTAAGGTCAGGAATCTGGTGGCTAATTCATGTGTGAAAATGATTCCTCATGCTCCCTGAACCACTCTTTCACAATTTGAGCCCGATGAATCTTGGCATTGTCATCCTGGCATATGCCCATTGATGGGATAACCTGGTCATTCAGTACATTCAGGTACTTCGCTGACTTCATTTTATTACTGCATAATGTTGCTGAGCCTAGACCTGACCAACTGAAGCAACCCCAGATCATAACACTGCCTCCAGAGGCCTGTACAGTGGGCACTATGCATGACGGGTGTAATGGCGACTTTTTTTTTGGCCAGGCAGTGTATGTGATTTACGAAATGGAGACAAGATACTCGGCTTTATAACTCAAAATATGTGATTTAGTGTTTATTACCCCTTTAAGCAGCAGCGAGGACAGAAGGAACGAGGTAGCTGAGTATCTGGTGAGCATGTAGGTTTGGCATTTGAAGGTAAAGTGTATAATTTGGGGCCCGGGAGGTAAAGGCGGGGTTGTTTGATGGTGTTTTAGGAAAGAAGAGGAGGTGCCAGAGGTAGAGTGTGGGGAGCGAGGAGGGGGAGGGGTACCTCTTTCACGCCGTTGTCGAGGCCCAGGTGCTCAGAGTGCTGTCTGTGACAGTCCATCCTGCGCTGGGCTGCAGCTGTACGACCTGACCACCTGCTGAAGCCACACACACACACAGACATGCACAGATACACACAGCAGACACAGACACACACAAACAAACACACACGGACACACACACACACACACACACACACACACGCACACACACACAGTCAGAGTTTATCACTTGCTATTGGCTAGGGGAGGGGCAGACAGAGATACTCACTTGCTATCGGCTGTGGGGTGAGGCAG
Organism: Synaphobranchus kaupii; assembly: GCA_029718625.1. Taxonomy (NCBI): domain Eukaryota; kingdom Metazoa; phylum Chordata; class Actinopteri; order Anguilliformes; family Synaphobranchidae; genus Synaphobranchus; species Synaphobranchus kaupii. Next base: position 126,884,112 of record CM056376.1, read on the forward strand.
ACAGAGATACTCACTTGCTATTGGCTGGGCCGGTGGCCAGGACATCAGCTTGCAGGTTGGGGAAGAAGCCTTGATCGTATTTGCCCTGTCCGATCTTCATGTCCAGCAGGTGGGGGTGGATGGCCGTGTGGTCGATCTTCAGGAGCCTCTGCTCTATGGCCTGGGCTGGGTGGTGGGGGGGGGGCGGGGGGATGGGATCACAGCAACACGTCATCACCACAACACACAGAACTGCGTCTGAAGTTGCATAGCCTCTGCTTGCGTTCTCTCATTGTGACAGCCTGTTTGTATGAGCATGCGCAGGTATGACTACCTGTTACAGGTGCAGAACCCCTTGCACAGGTAAGGCACAGGTAAAACTGCACACACACAGCAGCAGCTCAAACTCTGCGTTCAGTCTGAAGGACCTGTGTAAGTAACTGCAGATGGTCTTCACACCAACCAGGCTGTCAGTTCCGTATTCTTCACACTGAGAGTTCTGTTTGTGTTATTGTTGAATTTATGCTTGTGTTCTGATTTGCTGGTGTGTTATGAATATTCATGAGTGGGGCGTGGCTGAAGGCGCCTACCCACCTGACTCCCGAACGGTGGAGCACCTTTGGTAGGGGTAGGACAGCAGGTTGGGTGCACGGGCGTTGAAGAGGCGGAACTTCTCCACGCGGGCGTCAAACACGCTGAGCAGCGGCTCCTTCTCCTCCCACTGAGACATGATCTTATTATCGATGAAGGTGGTGAACATCTGAGTCTCAATGAAGCGGGACAGGAAGGGCAGGCAGGGCTCTGGCTGGTCCCACAGGAAGGAGGCCTGAAGCACAACCAATGAGATAAACATCTCCAATGGGTCATTTCTGTAGCACAACCCAACAAGTAAACATCTCTAAAGGGTCATTTCTATAAAACAACCCATCAAACAAACATCTCTAAGGGGTCATTACTGTAGCACAACCCATCAAACAAACAACTCTACAGGGTAATTTCTGTAACACAACCCATCAAACAAACAACTCTATAGGGTCATTTCTGTAGCACAATCCATCAAACAAAGTAGCACAACCCAACAAGGAAACATCTCTAAAGGGTCATTTCTATAAAACAACCCATCAAACTAACATCTCTAAAGGGTAATTTCTGTAGCACAACCCATCAAACAAACAACTCTACAGGGTCATTTCTGTAACACAATCCATCAAACAAACATCTCTATAGGGTCATTTCTGTAGCACAACCCATCAAACCAACATCTCTCAAGGGTAATTTCTGTAGCACAACCCATCAAACAAACAACTCTACAGGGTCATTTCTGTAGCACAACCCATCAAACAAACAACTCTACAGGGTCATTTCTGTAACACAATCCATCAAACAAACATCTCTATAGGGTCATTTCTGTAGCACAACCCATCAAACCAACATCTCTCAAGGGTAATTTCTGTAGCACAACCCATCAAACAAACAACTCTACAGGGTCATTTCTGTAACACAACCCATCAAACAAACATCTCTATAGGGTAATTTCTGTAGCACAATCCATCAAACAAACATCTCTATAGAGTCATTTCTGTAACACAACCCATCAAACAAACATCTCTACAAAGCCATGTCTGTAACACAGTAATGAATAAAGCAGCTTGACAGGGTCATATCTTTAACACAACCTATAAAAAAGCAGCTCCACAGGGTCATATCTGTAACACAGCCCACGAATAAAGCAGCCCTGAAGAATCACTTTTGCCTTCTTTATGATATGTTCATCCCTCCAGACAAAGAATGGGTGACACTAATCTGTTCAAAAAGAAGGCATTGTTATGATGTTTGGCACATCACACATGACTGATCAATGCGCTCACTGCAAGCATGTCCCTATGTGTGTGTGTGTGTGTGTGTGTGTGTGTGTGTGTGTGTGCGTCCAGTCTCACCTTGTCGAAGTTCTGCATCTGTTCTCGGTTGTTAATCCAGGACTCCAGGCCAGGGGCGCTCTGGCTGACGAAGGCTTCATAGTCGGCGAAGATGGTGACAAACTGGCTGGCAAACACTTCCCTCAACTGCACATTCAGCTTGGCGTCCAGTAGCTCCTCCTCCCGACTGGGGGCGTGGCCCTCCCGGCCAGCCAGCCCCACCATCTCCACAGCGACGCCGGTGCGGAGGGCCAACTCCTGCAGCCTCTCCAGGGCCGCCAGGGCCTCGCTGCCCAGGTTCCCATTCCGCCCGTCCTCCACCAGCTCCTGCAGGGCCAGGCTCCTCAAGTGAGCAGGGGCGGGGCTGGGGGAGGGGCTGACAGACACGCCCCCCTCTGCCGGCACCCCAAAACTCTGCAGCACCTCAGTCAGCTCCTGGATGAATTCCGCCTTGTTGGGGAATTGTGGGAAATCCTCCGGGAGCTCGATGCAGTGGTTATCCACGTCCACAAAACACAGGTTAGCCTGTAGTGGAAGAAACCAAAATGATCAGCGCGCTGCTGCTGTTATTTTATGGGTTCACATTTAATGAGAAAAGCCGGGATAAAGGGCAACTTGCAGAGGCAGAATTTCCCAGTAAAAACAGGATTCTTAAGGCACGAGGGTGCAGGGCTGTAATAATGAGCAGGAGTCCTGCTCTTTCTGAACACTGCGTTGTGCTTTTCCGCGAGCAAGAAGCAGCGGGGGGCTGGTGAGGCTGAAAGAGTGTTGCTGCTGATTACAAATGAGTGCACTCACTCAGGCACTTAATTCAAGGGGCTACAATTAAGCATGAAGAGTTTTTTTTTGTTATATTTATAAAGCTCTGGTGTGTGTTTGAGCCCTGCAAGCAGTCTGGAGGCCAGTGATCTGTAATGAGCTGTAATGCATTGGTCTGCTCAGGGTCTCAGTTCTAAGTGAAGACGTTTTTGGTTGATAAAATTGTCTATCATAGCCCTCCCCTTCCTCTTAATTACAAACACAGAGGGGCTGATGGTGCTTGTAGTTTCATGGAGTGTCGTCCATAGTAGAGGAAATATCAGTTTAACTGAATGCAGACCTCAGGGGAAGTAGAGAAGGCATAAATTAATTCTGGTGACAATCCATTCAGATGTAATATTGCATAGCCAAGCTTTAAAAGAGTAAATATTCAACACTGAGAATCCAATCCGCACACTCCTGGAAAACATATAACAGACTGCATGCGTTTGTGTGTGTGTGTGTGTGTGTGTGTGCGTGCGTGTTTGTGTGTGTGTGTGTGTGTGCGTGCGTGTTTGTGTGTGTGTGCACGTGTGTTTGTGTGCATGTTTGTGTGTGTGAGCTCATGTGAGCTACATCCGACTGATTTGAGCTCCACACAAGCATACAGCTTAGAAATAACAACATATAATTCCCCCTTTCATATTTAACATTTCTTTTTTATTTTGCAAATCAGAGTTTTTGCAAGCTTGTCATGTTGCAACCTGTAATGTTTTTTTTACAACCTTGTTTTTTGCAACCTTCACTCTTTGATCAATTCAGCTGCAGGCCAGCCATACTTCAAAGAATTATTCTGGAAATTATAATTCAGGTGGGTAAAAAAAAAATAATAAGGTGGAAAATTGGATTTGGAGGGAAGAGGCTCATGGGAAAGCGCACCCCGCACTGGCGCCTGAGAGAAACCGGTTGGATAATTAAAATTCGTGTGAAATCGTGAGGATTAAGGCGCCCCTGTGGGCGGATGTTTCCAGAGCTTGTTAGAATGCTGGGGCTCGTTAGAATCTTATCTCCTATGTGCACAAGAGAGGCATGTTCCGCCGTTCACAGAGACATTAGTTGGATGCGCGTTTCACCCGATTAAAGTCTGTTTCATCACGCCTTTTTTCCTCAGAGAGCACTAAGAAAACGGTTAGGCATGAGGACGAGGCTTGCATTTAACGCCGCTGTCTGTCTCAGCGTGAGAAGCGCAGTATTTGCTGAAAGGCAACCGGAAATGAGCGGGCTGGAATGCGGAGAGACCACTTCAATTCAATGGAAATATCTCCCATCGAGCAGTACGGGCATTTTTAAATTTGTTAATTGAGTTTCAGTTCATTTTCTGAATAGAATGTTGAGACGGAATTGACCCAAGTCTGGAGTTCTGTTTCTCCGAAAGAGAAAAGAGAGCGTGAGACAGAGACCGGGCCAAGCTCGGGTTGGAGTTGTGGGTTCTGGCTCGGTACCTCCTGGGGCAGCTGCAGTTGGGACCGGTCTGCCCCCTCGGTGCTCGGTAGGCCCATGAGGTAGGGGACGGGTGCATCCAGGAAGTGGCACAGCGAGGCGGGCAGGATGGGCACGTACACGTGCTGCCACTGAAAGGGAAACAGCAGCGAGGTGATCACCTCGGCAACCGTTACCAAGCGCTGGTAATCTGAAAGAGAGACAGAGACAGCAACACGGGATATTAGCAAATATGTATGACTCATGTATACATATACTGTATACATATATATGACTCGTGTGACTCAGGGAAGGACTCATGTTTCGGTTGGCCAGGATGACCGTGTTGTATCAGACATCACGCTCTGCCTGCTCAAACCACACAGGAAGTGTCATCGTCTGACCAATTCTGGGGAACGCGGTGTCAAAAAACAAGCAGCCTGACATGGCATGTGATGCTCATCTCTCCACTCTACCAAACTGAGAGCTCACGCTAGTCTCCGCACGAGCTCACACTCGTCTCTCCGCTCTACCAAACTGAGAGCTCACACTAGCCTCTCCGCTCTACCAAACTGAGAGCTCACACTAGTCTCTCCGCTCTACCAAACAAAGAGCTCACACTAGACTTTCCGCTCTACCAAACTGAGAGCTCACACTGGTCTCTCCGCTCTACCAAACTAAGAGCTCACACTAGACTCTCCGCTCTACCAAACTGAGAGCTCACACTAGTATCTCCACTCTACCAAACTGAGAGCTCAAACTAGTCTCTCCGCTCTACCAAACTGAGAGCTCACACTAATCTCCACACAAGCTCACACTCGTCTCTCTGCTCTACCAAACTGAGAGCTTACACTAGTCTCTGCGCTCTCCCAAACTGAGAGCTCACACTAGTCTCTGCGCTCTCCCAAACTGAGAGCTCACACTAGTCTCTGCGCTCTCCCAAACTGAGAGCTCACACTAGTCTCTGCGCTCTCCCAAACTGAGAGCGGAGGCTGATCTCAATGCTCTGTGCTTCCATGTAAAAGTCAGCACCGGCTGGATCCTGTTAAAATGAAGATATGAGAAGTGCACTGTGGACTGGAGGCAGGCAGTGGCCTGAACTGAACTGACTGATACAGGAAAGTGTTTCAGACTGCACTGCACTGATAGAGGCAAGCCAGATTGAACCTGTGATAAAAGATGACAGGTCAAGGTTCACCTGTCAACACTGCTTTCATTAAGCCACTTGGGTAAACTGTGTTACGAGCCAGAAGAAGAGGTGGGGGTGATGAAAGAGGATAACTCCCTCACTCCCCCCTCTTTCTGCGTCTGTCTGTCTCTCTCTCTCTGACTGACAGACTCCTTCTCTCTCTTATTCTCTCTCCTTTCCTAATGGACTCGCATCTTCTCTCCTCTCCAGGGTCTATACACAACCATTGCACAACCTTTAAACAACCTTTATAGACCTGTTACACACCCTTAACGCAACCTTTGCCTTTGAAACCCCCCATGGCTCAAGAAGAAAGTACTTCCCTGTTTCATTACCATCGAGGATCTGAATTCTGTTTTTTTTGTAAAATGGCTGAAGTGTCAGGAGAGGCAATTTGCTTAATTAAGGCAGGGAAATTGAATTGGGGCTGTGGAAAATACTGGAGCCGTTTGCACCAAATGAACATATAAGAAACACAGGAGTAAAGAGGGGGAGGGGAGAGAGGGAGAATGACAGTTACAAATTTGGGAGAAACCCGACCAGGGTGGGGAAGACAGCGCTGAATTTGGTTTTAACAAGAAAACCTGCTCCAGTCTGCTGCCCTAATGATGCACTAGCTGTGTTTATCAGTGCTGCTATCCACGTTTACTTGTAGTTGCATTGCCCATTTCATTAAATTTACGGTTCAAATGAGGACTGATGCTAAGGAGAGAGAAGAGGAAAAAAACATTCTAATATACATTCCTGCAGGACTTCTCTCCCGAACACTCTCACTGTGCTCTGATCTGTGCTCATAGCCTCAGAAGAGCTAGGCTTGAACAAAGCCAGCCTTCTGAAACCTCTGCCATCTCCATACCCCCGGCTTAATTAGCCAGTGTGCTGTGATTACAATTGAGATAATCTAACTACACATCTGTGAGCCAGTTCACTCTGCTGGAGCGTAGCCCATTTTTATAAACCAGACTTAAATCAAAGCCTCTGCAAATAATTGTTTGCAATCTAAAAGGGGAAATAGCAAAGATCTATTTCATGACAAAAATAATTCAAAATAATCTATTTGAGACCAGCAGCTTGTGAGGACATTTAGTTAATTGGCAAAGACCCTTCAACCCTATTTTAATTGAATATCAGGAAAATCCTTTATGTCTCATTTGAAAATGAACATAATTAAATTATAACGAGCAGTTGAACCAATCTGGACAAGCAGATAGTGGCCATGTTCTCAGCTTCATACACAAACACTGCCACTAAAACACTGCATCTAAAACACTGTGGCTAAAACACTGACTAACACACTCCAACAAACACTGCAGCTGAAACTGTGACTAAATCATTGCTTGTGAAACTGTGATTAAATTATTGTGTGTAAAACACTGTGACTGAAACACTTGCATGTAAAACACTGCAGAAAAACCACTACACGTAAAACACTCACTCCAAAAAACTGAAACTGGAACACTGACTAAGACACTGACTAAAACAAGGCTTGTAAAACACTGCGACTGAAACACTGGCTAAAACACAGTGACTAACACACTGTGACTAAAATATGGCCTAACACATTGTAACTAAAACCGTGCACCTTATACGCTTCGACTTAAGCACTGTGACTGAAACACGGCCTAACACACTGTAACTAAAACCGTGCACCTTATACGCTTCGACTTAAGCACTGCGACTAAAACACTGACTGTGTAGAAGGGGCAAATATAAGCCTTCATATTCTATTTTCCACAAGCAGTGATGCAGAGATTATTAAATTCAGAGTCAGATGCTCTTCCACTGCCCATTTTTAATTGGCTGTGGACTGATTGCTGTGGAAACAAGGCCTTATCACACCCAAATAGACCAGGTGTTGTGGTAACGACATTACCAACCAAGCTTTTAACTTAAAATTCTGCACAACCCAAGCAGAATGAATCACTAAAGCTGAATAATGAAGAAGACATTTAAATACGCTTTAAAAAATTGAAATCTGTGCAGTTCTAAAACTATGATCGACAGAGCCAATGAAAAATGTTCAAATGCAAATCAGTACAAGAAAAGTGAATTATTCTGATTTATGAGCTTTACAGAGTCTGGTTAATAAAACATGCTTTTTCATTTGGTGGAAACAGGGGCCCCATTAATAATGCCCATAATAATTACTCATTGGGAGGCCAAGATTGCTGTCTCTGGTATTTTCCCTCTCATAAAAATTAGGCCTGTCAATCAACATAGAGAATCCATCCTATTCTTCTTCCATTTACTGGTGCTAATGTGAACATATCACTGGAACACAGTGTATAATGTCGATACAGGAGTCTTTTTATTATCTTAATTGCACTCACAAGCAAAGAACAGAAGTTACATTGCTTGAATATAATACCTTTTAAAAAAAAAAAAAAGTCAAAATAACAAAAAAGTAATCAAAAGTACTTCTGCCTTTGAAAACAACAAATGTTATTTCTCAAGGGAACTGAGAAAGAACACCAATACCCAGGTGTTGCATAGCTCTATCGCCATGGTAACCCTTTTACCCTACCTTGTGAGTAGAGCAGGATCTGCATCTCCAGGAGCGCACAGGTGAACACCTGCACCAGGTTCTCCACGCCCAGCAGCCGGAAGGCCACGCCCAGGGGGAAGTCAGCCAATGGGAGCTCTCTGGGGCCTGGGCGCTGGCAGATGATTGGCTCGTAGACACCGTGGAACTTGAGGGATCGGCCCGGGGCCGGCAGAGGCACCTCGTACAGCAGGTTGTGTATGTAGCTCTCCAGCGGCAGCGGCGGCGGCAGAGGCCCGGTGACGGCCCGATGTAGCTGGGACAGGAAGTGGCGGCAGGCGTGCAGGAAGGGCAGGGGCGCGATAAGGCACAGCGCCTTGGACACGTACAGCGTGTCGCGCGCCGTGTCGTACGAGCCGCCGCAGGAGGGCGGGGCCGGGGGGGCGTCGGCCTCGTCCAGGCTGCTGGCTAGGGAGTCCATGCTGGAGGAAGATGAGGACGAAGAGGCGCGCTCCGCCTGGTGCATCTGCTGCAGCGTAAGCATGGCGGAGCGTACGCTGGCGCTCCTCACCTGCTCGTAAAAGGTGAGCGCGAAGCCGTAGGCGCGCGAGCCGTCCTCACGCGTGATCAGGAAGGAGTGGAACTGGGGCTCTCGAGAGTCCGTCTGCGTACGAAAAGAGAGACCTCCCGGCATGCAGAGCTGGAGAGAGAGAGGGAGAGAGAGAGGGGTGAAGAGAAAGAGGGAGAGAGAGAGAGACAGAGAGAGCGTGAGAGAGAGGGAGGGGGCAGAAAGAGTGAGTGGGAGGTTAATCAGAAAACTTTCAGTGTTTGTAACTGGATCTGAAGAGTAATGATTCATTTGAACAAAAATATATTTCAACTCTGGTCAAGTGGTGCATTAATCTCTCATGCCTGCAGGAGATGGAGAGTACAAGGAGATATTGAATTCAAAGAGAGGGCAGGAATCAGTGTCTAGTTCTGCATAAGGGCTACAGTGCACGCATGAACATACACGCACACACACACACGCACGCATGCACGCACACACACACACACACACACACAAACACACACACACACACACACACACACGCACACGTACACGTACACACACACACATGGACACACGGACACGGACACGCACACACGCACAAACGCACATGCACATATGCACACACGCGCACACACACGCATATCGTTTTTACATGTTGTTTTTCTCTGACAAACACCAATGACTCAGAGGAATTGAAACAGCCATTAAAGAGAGAGGGAGTGTGTGTAGGAAAATGATTTCCTTCACCTCTGCCTCTCTGCTATAATTACAATTATATTTGTCATTGATAAGTATAAATAATCCTTTCATATGGAGCAACAGACAAATATTATCCCACATTTCATTAAGACAATGCGAGTACAGCTTACAGTCATCACTCCATGTCAGATTAATTTGAGAAATTCATAAGGATGAAGTGCAGTGCAGTTTCAGCAGAGACATGGTATCCATGGCACCCACACCAGGGCATCCATGCCCTGCTGATGATAACACAAACACCATGACAGCCAATGCCCTGCTGATGATAACACAAACACCAGGGCATCCATGCCCTGCTGATGATAACACAAACACCATGACAGCCAATGCCCTGCTGATGATAACACAAACACCAGGACAGCCAATGCCCTGCTGATGATAACACAAACACCAGGACACCCAATGCCCTGCTGATGATAACACAAACACCAGGACAGCCAATTCCCTGCTGATAATACAAACACCAGGACACCCAATGCCCTGCTGATGATAACACAAACACCAGTGCAAATGCCCAGCATGGAAGACCAAGCACAACAAAATTGTATAAATGTTTGATTTAAAGCTTTAAACCTGTTTAATAAATTATGTTTAATTGGAAACTCCATTTAATTTGCATATGTTCATTCCCACACCCCTTTAGCCCGCCCCACGCTCACTCACCATGTTAATGGCGTCCTGGTCCAAGGGGTTCCGCTCCATGTTTTCAGGGAAATGTGCCAGGACTTTGGACCTGAAGCTTCGCTTGAGGGGGCTCTGCTCAAAGTGCTCCCCTGGAGAGGCAGAGAGAGAGAGAGAGAGAGAGAGAGGGAGGAATCACTCCTCTGCCTTGACCCAAAAACAAAACCACCCCAGCAATAGACCCCAAAAACATTGAGTAAGAGAGTCATACTTCTGTCACAGAACACGCCCAAAAACTGGTCAATCAATCTCTGTTGCAGAGCCCCAAAATTAAGCAGGAAACCTGTCCCACTGATGCAACAACACGTGGGATAGGGATAGTGGGGGGATTAAAAGCATTCAAATTCAGCACTACAACATGCTATAATACAACAGAGAACATGCTATTACACATAGCAGATCTAAATAAATGTTATAACTGGTAAAGCTTGGGAATATTACTGAGGTCTGCAGATCGATAATAAACAATCAATACCCCCTCATTAGGTATATGCACAGATTTGGTTTGGCAGGTACACATGAAACCAGCTTATAAAGGTCTTGTAAACAAGTGAGAATCAGAGAGTCAGCGGTGCAACAAGAGAAAACAGGCCACATAGAAAGTTCTGCAGTTTATAGCTGCATTAAACACAACCTGGCAACCTCTCTCCAGCTGCATTAAACACAACCTGGCAACCTCTCTCCAGCTGCATTAAAACACAACCTGGCAACCTCTCTCCAGCTGCATTAAACACAACCTGGCAACCTCTCTCCAGCTGCATTAAACACAACCTGGCAACCTCTTTCCAGCTGCATTAAACACAACCTGGCAACCTCTCTCCAGCTGCATTAAACACAACCTGGCAACCTCTCTCCAGCTGCATTAAACACAACCTGGCAACCTCTCTCCAGCTGCATTAAACACAACCTGACAACCTCTCTCCAGCTGCATTAAACACAACCTGGCAACCTCTCTCCAGCTGCATTAAACACAACCTGGCAACCTCTACAGGGGAGGAACCAGACATAATCTCAATCTGCAACTACAATGAGAGTAAGAGAGATAATAGAGGGGAGGAATAGGAAAGAGCTATCTGTGAAGTGAAATCAGTGCAGACGGTGCAAGCACACACACACAATCATGCAAGCACACACACACACACACACACACACGAGCCACTGTAAGTAATGACAAGCGGAGCTTAACGAACAGCGGGTGGAGTGCTTTGACAGGATGGCAGACGGCACAGACTCATTTAGCTGTAACGTGACGGCCGTTCTGGACGGATCTAAGGAGCCTGAGATCCAGCACAGATGGCGGTACAAGCAGCAGATACTGGAGCTGAAATGCCATCAAGTCTGAGATCAGGAAAAGTGCCATACACACACACGTAAATGCACACACACACACACACACACACACACACACACACACACACACACACACACACACACACACACACACACACACACACACACACACACACACACACACACACACACACACACACACACACACACACACACACACACATACATACACACAACCGCACTCATGCACACACAAAATGCTGAGATGATAAATTCTCACCAAGAGGGCCATTAAGCTAATCCCCACTCCACTCTCCCCAGGAGAACACCGTCTCCACGGTGATGTTCCTTATTCCATTATTATCATTATTATTATTATTATTATTATTATTATTATTAACAACGTTAATAACACCGTCTCCACGGTGATGTTCCTTATTCCATTATTATTATTATTATTAACAACGTTAATAACACCACCTACACTCACGCTCCTGCCATACACTGACTAATTTACCACCCGTCAGAACCGCTGGAGAAACTGCACTGCCAACAAACTGCCGACAGGCAGCTGCTGAAAGAGAGACCGGGCTGCACAGGATCATGAAAAATGCAGTTTCAAGCCGATCATATTCCACACCACTCACAGACCACCGCCAGCTCAGCATCCCCCGATAAGGAAGATTCACAAGATGAGGGAACACTAACCCCCAAGCGACTCCCAAATGACTCCTGGGTGACCCCCGGCACTGCACCAACAAGGCTACAGCACACCACAGCAAACAGGGAGGACTGTGGGATTGCTAATGCAGGAGAGCTCAGAGAAGCAGGCAATGCAAACGATCACAGACTGTCTGGGGATCACAGCGCAAAGGCTGCAGCAGTGACAGATGAGGAAAGCAGAACATTGGTTTATTATGAATGATATCTAAATATTGTGTTCCAACAGTCCTTATTCCCGAAATATACCCTCAGCACAGTCCCACATGACTCTAACAGACCTGCAAGTGGGCATGCAGGTCCTTCAGAACTGCTCAGGTTTCTGTAGGATTCATAACATGTTACAGTCAACACGCAGCTTACAGTGTGCGGTCATTAACAGACCACATGCGTGTGTCAGCATCGCAGCCCAAACTGCCCACTGAGGGGTGGGGAGTGGAGTGGGTTAAATTAGGGGAGAGGGGCTGGCGGTCTCTGGCACAGGGGCCTCAGAGGAAGGGAGCGCAGGGAAAAACTAATTTCAGATAAACTGTTCCACCAGCCTTTGGAAGACAAACACAGGGAGAGCGCAGGTTTAGCTCTTCATTTCACGGACGAATGCTCCTCCTCATCCCCCTCTTAACGGCCCCGCTGTTTTTCGGCTCGAAGTCAGGCCAAGAGAAATGAGGAGCTTAATTTAAGGGCTCTTATCAACGGACAAACCGTGGTGTGCTGCACAGAGAGACTTTAAGAGGAAGAGGGCTGAGAGACTGGCGGCACGGTGAGGCATAGCGCCGACAGCGTACAGACACACACTTCCCGGATCGAGTCTGTCATTAAAGTCTTCCACACCCACAGGCTTTACGAATGCGAAGGGAGTGACTGTCACATGCACACAAACCAAATGCAACGCATATTTATTCATGCGGCGTATTTCACAAAACACTATTCACAACGTCCTTGATCCTTCACAGTAGAAATTCCTCATAAATTCCTCTCACGTGCTCAAGTCACCAGGGATACAGGCAATGGCCTTGTGCAGAAGCCAAACAAAAGCAATTTGAACTGAGAGCGAGTGAGAGACAGAGAGAGCGTGAGAGAAAGAGAGAGAGAGAGAGAGAGAGGGAGAGCAAGAGAGAGCAAAAGAGAGAGGCTCATTGTTCATACGGATGCTCTTTAGCGCTAACCCAGATCAGGGATTATTTCCCACACAGAGATGCTTTTGTAGTTCTCTCAGGAGCAGTGATGGTCAAATTAAGCCTCCAGTCAGCATGAGGCCTCCGTTTGATCAGAGGAATCCTGTCAGCTAAACCGAGATGTGGGGGGAGGGGGAGGGGGAGGGTGTGACCGCCTTTCTGCCAATAAAATACCGCCGGGTGACTGTGAAGCGTGACAGCGACAGTGGTGGGCCATGTAGAGCCAGTCTCTGCTGTATGTGCAGTCTGTAGAGCCAGTATCTGCTGTATGTGCAGTCTGTAGAGCCGGCCTCTGCTGTACGTGCAGTCTGTAGAGCCAGTATCTGCTGTATGTGCAGTCTGTAGAGCCGGTCTCTGCTGTACGTGCAGTCTGTAGAGCCAGGCTCTGCTGTATGTGCAGTCTGTAGAGCCGGTCTCTGCTGTACGTGCAGTCTGTAGAGCCAGGCTCTGCTGTATGTGCAGTCTGTAGAGCCGGTCTCTGCTGTACGTGCAGTCTGTAGAGCCAGTCTCTGCCGTACGTGCAGTCTGTAGAGCCGGTCTCTGCTGTATGTGCAGTCTGTAGAGCCAGTCTCTGCCGTACGTGCAGTCTGTAGAGCCGGTCTCTGCTGTATGTGCAGTCTGTAGAGCCAGTCTCTGCTGTACGTGCAGTCTGTAGAACCAGTATCTGCTGTATGTGCAGTCTGTAGAGCCGGTCTCTGCTGTACGTGCAGTCTGTAGAGCCAGTATCTGCTGTATGTGCAGTCTGTAGAGCCGGTCTCTGCTGTACGTGCAGTCTGTAGAGAGCCAGTCTTTGCCATATGTGCAGTCTGTAGAGCCGGTCTCTGCTGTACGTGCAGTCTGTAGAGCCAGTCATTGCCATATGTGCAGTCTGTAGAGCCAGTCTCTGCCATATGTGCAGTCTGTAGAGCCAGTCTCTGCCATATGTGCAGTCTGTAGAGCCGGTCTCTGCTGTACGTGCAGTCTGTAGAGCCAGTCTCTGCCATATGTGCAGTCTGTAGAGCCAGTCTCTGCCATATGTGCAGTCTGTAGAGCCGGTCTCTGCTGTAAGCTGACAAACTAACAATATTTCATCCCTTGACCCTCAATCCTCAGAGTCGTATTGGACTGTAAAATGTGCAGGTTGGAGAAGATCTCCAGCAGCCATTTGTTCTCAGCTTCAGTGTCAGGATTCCCCCCTCCCATCTCTGACAGAGTCTGCGTGTCTCTATTAATGATGCACAGCTCACGCAGGTTTCCATGGTTACAGGTCATCCAGCAGCACTCCAGACACAGTATGCTGCAATGAGACAGAGCGATCCTCCTCTACACAGTGCATTACTCACTGCGATGGGACAGAACGATCCTCCTCTACACAGTGCATTACTCACTGTGATGGGACAGAGCGATCCTCCTCTGACAAGGCGCATTACTCACTGTGATGGGACAGAGCGATCCTCCTCTACACAGTGCATTACTCACTGCGATGGGACAGAACGATCCTCCTCTACACAGCGCATTACTCACTGTGATGGGACAGAGCGATCCTCCTCTGACAAGGCGCATTACTCACTGTGATGGGACAGAGCGATCCTCCTCTACACAGCGCATTACTCACTGTGATGGGACAGAGCGATCCTCCTCTGACAAGGCGCATTAGTCACTGCGATGGGACAGAACGATCCTCCTCTACACAGTGCATTACTCACTGCGATGGGACAGAGCGATCCTCCTCTACACAGCGCATTACTCACTGCAATGGGACAGAGCGATCCTCCTCTACACAACGCATTACTCACTGCGATGGGACAGAGCGATCCTCCTCTACACAGCGCATTACTCACTGTGATGGGACAGAATGATCCTCCTCTACACAGCGCATTACTCACTGCGATGGGACAGAGCGATCCTCCTCTACACAGCGCATTACTCACTGTGATGGGACAGAGCGATCCTCCTCTACACAGCGCATTACTCACTGCGATGGGACAGAGCGATCCTCCTCTACATAGCGCATTACTCACTGCGATGGGACAGAGCGATCCTCCTCTACACAGCGCATTACTCACTGCGATGGGACAGAGCGATCCTCCTCTACACAGCGCATTACTCACTGTGATGGGACAGAGCGATCCTCCTCTACACAGCGCATTACTCACTGCGATGGGACAGAGCGATCCTCTTCTGACAAGGCGCATTACTCACTGCGATGGGACAGAGCGATCCTCCTCTACACTGCGCATTACTCACTGTGATGGGACAGAGCGATCCTCCTCTACACAGCGCATTACTCACTGCGATGGGATAGAGCGATCCTCCTCTGACAGGGCGCATTACTCACTGCGATGGGACAGAGCGATCCTCCTCTGACAGGGCGCATTACTCACTGCGATGGGACAGAGCGATCCTCCTCTACACAGCGCATTACTCACTGCGATGGGACAGAGCGATCCTCCTCTACACAGCGCATTACTCACTGTGATGGGACAGAGCGATCCTCCTCTACACAGCGCATTACTCACTGTGATGGGACAGAGCGATCCTCCTCTACACAGCGCATTACTCACTGCGATGGGACAGAGCGATCCTCCTCTGACACAGCGCATTACTCACTGCGATGGGACAGAGCAATCCTCCTCTACACAGCGCATTACTCACTGCGATGGGACAGAGCGATCCTCCTCTACACAGCGCATTACTCACTGTGATGGGACAGAGCGATCCTCCTCTACACAGCGCATTACTCACTGCGATGGGACAGAGCGATCCTCTTCTGACAAGGCGCATTACTCACTGCGATGGGACAGAGCGATCCTCCTCTACACTGCGCATTACTCACTGTGATGGGACAGAGCGATCCTCCTCTACACAGCGCATTACTCACTGCGATGGGATAGAGCGATCCTCCTCTGACAGGGCGCATTACTCACTGCGATGGGACAGAGCGATCCTCCTCTGACAGGGCGCATTACTCACTGCGATGGGACAGAGCGATCCTCCTCTACACAGCGCATTACTCACTGCGATGGGACAGAGCGATCCTCCTCTACACAGCGCATTACTCACTGTGATGGGACAGAGCGATCCTCCTCTACACAGCGCATTACTCACTGTGATGGGACAGAGCGATCCTCCTCTACACAGCGCATTACTCACTGCGATGGGACAGAGCGATCCTCCTCTGACACAGTGCATTACTCACTGTGATGGGACAGAGCAATCCTCCTCTACACAACGCATTACTCACTGCGATGGGACAGAGCGATCCTCCTCTACACAACGCATTACTCACTGTGATGGGACAGAGCGATCCTCCTCTACACAGCGCATTACTCACTGCGATGGGACAGAGCGATCCTCCTCTACACAGCGCATTACTCACTGCGATGGGACAGAGCGATCCTCTTCTGACAAGGCGCATTACTCACTGCGATGGGACAGAGCGATCCTCCTCTACACAACGCATTACTCACTGTGATGGGACAGAGCGATCCTCCTCTACACAACGCATTACTCACTGTGATGGGACAGAGCGATCCTCCTCTACACAACGCATTACTCACTGCGATGGGACAGAGCGATCCTCCTCTACACAGCGAATTACTCACTTCAATGGGACTGCCTTTTCTTTCACTGCAGGATTTATGCAGTAAGATTTCAACTCAATTCCCCATGTTCTGAGGCAGTTACAGCAGGCCGTGTGCATTTGCCTCAGGAATAACAATGAGTTCCGTCATTTCAGAAAGCTTCAAAATTTTACACATTTATGGACTGTCAAAGCCGTTCTCTTCAGAAAACATTCAATTAAATTCACTATGAATTACACTAGTTTAAATAAGGAAAAACGGTCTCAGTGAGACAGAGCTGAGAATTTCCCATGATTCAGCTGGAGGCTGAGGGGCTTCACACAAAAGCATGTTGCATTTAAGTTTCAAATGTATAACAATAAAATGACAGAATGACAAGATTTACTGAAAATTCCCCGCAAGCCCCTATCCACCACATTCATATAGTGCCTTTCATCTCATGATCTCAAACCACTTTACAGTGAGGGGGGGAAATTCCCCTCAACCCCCACCAGTGTATAGCGCCAACCTGGGTAACACACACGGCAGCCATTTTACACCCCGACCGCTCAGCACACATCAGCTGAGGTAGGGGGAAGGGCTAGAGAGGGGGGGACATGATTCTGTCCAATCACAGAGCGTCCTTCCCTCACTGTGTCCCCTGTCTTCACAGGAGAATTGAGGCTGACACTGGGAACCCATAGGAAGGGGAGAGGGAAAGCAGAGAACGAAATGCGCTAATGCGAGGAACAGAACGGCTATTTTTAAAAAGGCCTTGCGTTGGCACCCTACAGGCAACTGTCACCCCAATATCACGCAGCACCGCTGATCCACAGACTGCCCCTTGAGAAAAACAAACCAGCTAATCCTAACTGTGCTGTCAGACTACAGTACTAACACAACACGCGACATTACAGACTACAGACCCAAAACACTACAGTATAGACCCAGCACACTACTGACGTCTTACTGCACTGCATCAACACACTACAGTCGGTTGTATAAATCAGCCCAATTTGACCCCTGCTGACCTTGGGGCTCCCCACCATTCTGGCCACCGCTGCAACATCTGTTGGCTTAATTGTGCAATTTCATTGTCTGTCGTGAAGCCCCAATACCGTTTATGCACCCAGAGATCCGCTGAGACTCTGCGACACTGATGAATTGTTTGCAATCAAAGATCAATCACAGCTCTGAAATCTGTTTATATAAGAGCTTAATCCTTAATGCCCACAGATAACAGCTGCTAAGCTTTTCCATTAACCACAGGCCAATAGGAGGCTGAATAATCACAACAATCGTTTCCAAAACAGTCTACAGAACAGGACATTTCGTTGCAGGATTTTGAGGATTTAAGAGAATTTACTGGATTTTAACAGTCTTCTATTGGCCTGTAGTTAATGGAAAAGCTTAACAGCTGTCATCTGTGTATATTAAAGATTAAGGTTTTATACAAACAGATTTCAGAGCTGTGATTTATCTTTGATTACAAACACATTTGTGAGAGACAGCAGCCGAGAGAGAAAGACGGTAACAGTGTCTGTGAAACTTCTCTCTGCTACATCCAATTACATGACAAGAAGAGTTCCATCTGAGCAGAAGGAATTTTTCTGCTGAAAATGTAACGGTGTTCAGCTCTACTGACTTACCACAGATAGTTTCTTTATTTGGTGTTCTTTGGCTTTTTAAACACCAATTCCTCCTTCTTCCATCAAAGCTCAACTAAGATTTGGCTCTTTACCTATATACAGCCTACAGCAGGGCTGCACAACCCTATTCCTGGAGATCTACCTTCCTGTAGTTTTTCATTTCAACCCTAATTTGCCACACCTGATCCTACTAATTAGCAACTCAACTAGATCTTTAGCTGTTGAATGAGGTGTGCTTTGTCAGGGTTGGAGTGAAAACCTACAGGACGGTAGATCTCCAGGAATAGGGTTGGGCAGCCCAGGCCTATAGCAATGCATCATAGTGGACAATGCTGAGTGTTTTTTCAGATGACGGAGAGGCTCTATGAGAACTTCCTACAATTATTGTGACCCTTCATCCATGGCTGAGACAGCCATTAACCAGCAGATATCAGCAGAAAACGTTCTAGAAGAGACATCAGCAGAACACGTTCTATAACAGACACATCAGCAGAACACGTTCTATAACAGAGACATCAGCAGAACATGTTCTATAACTGAGTGACTTTTCTGATGCAATTACAGGAATAGGCTTGTGAGCCAGTAAAATCCTGTCTCCTTCACAGAGCAGCCAGTCACAAACAGAGGACAAAATAATTGTTTGATTTTGTGCGATTCCCCAAACAACCTCCATAAACATCTTTGTGCCGTCTGCAGTGATGTTGAGGGGGGGGGGGGGGGGGGGGGGGCGAGAGAGAGGGGGAGATAGAGACAGAGAGGGAGAGAAACGGGGAGGGAGAAAGAAGGAGAGAGGAGAGGGCACTACACTGGCACTGCCGGGATATGCAGCTCTGCTGTGATAGGATATAAATATCTTCTCTGTCCCAGCACTGGAGTAGCTCTGACTTAGCAGCATCCTCACACACTGTGTCCCTGAAAGCCCTTTGAGGAGAGTCAATAAAACACTCCTGTGTGCAGAAGTGATGTCATATACACTAGTGTCTCCTAAAACCTTGACGGTATTCGACAAATATGTGCAGAAAACGTACAGAATACACACACACACACTTTTATTCTGAAAAGACAAAAAACAAACTTCCATAAGGTCCATGCGTCAGCTGCAGATATGTTCTCCTATGTAAATGGCTCTATGGTTTTTAGTCTAGATCAGAGTGATGTTATGGGGCCAATGGAGCCATAACATCATTCATAGAGACTAGTAAACTGAACCATAACATTCGCTTTCACTGCTGCCAGCAGAAGGCCTGACTGCCATTTAAAGGTGATTGTCTGTCCCTCCTGCTATGTGAGCTGTGCTGAAGAGCTGAAGAGGGCCAATTATCATTGAAAGCCCAGCGGAAGGGCTGCTGGGCGGCTCATTCGGTTAAGACACGACGCTGCGGTGCACGGATGAGCCTCATGGCCTCGGACTGCGCCACTGCCGACTGCGGCCGGTAGCTCCTTAGGACGACGTGCAATTGGGGATTACGTCCATCTTTTTATTTATTTAACCTTTATGTAACCAGGAATGCCCCCATTGAGATCGAAATCCATTTTACAAGGGGGACCTGACATGAAACAAGTTTCCCAACAAGACATTTGACAATGAAGTCACAAACATCATACAGGTAATAAGACAGTAAAATAACAGAAATTAATGAGCAATCCTGACTTAAAAGAGCATATGTTGTCATAGTTACTCCAAATGCATCGTGACGTTTCGCAGAGAAGTTCTTCTCATGGAGGGTTGATCACACTCCAAAATGAAAAGTCAATTAAAAAAACATTATAGCTTTGTAAAGCAATTCCACTAAGAGATGGAGACATGGAATCAGCTGACAGAAATGATTCATAATGCAACATCTTCACAGCAGTAATCCCCTCGGAAGAGAAAGAAAACGGTGTGAAAAACATGTTTAATTTTAAAATTCAAGTTCAGAGAGCTGAGTCACAGGCAGGAGAACAGCAGAGCACAGAATCAAACTCAAAACTCAACCTGCATACATCAGATTCAGCATAATGGGCCAGTGACTTACGTATATCACTAGCAGTTCTGCCATCGGCTGTCTGTCCTGCCTGCTTTATACCTGGACAGAACATTCCGCCCGTCTTGGCTCGCTGTTTACCGACAGGGGGTCCGTTTCTGGATTTCATACAAACTTCTGCTCTTAATTATTTCACTAGCCTAATCACTGATTTACTGACTTTTTAAGCTATATTTACTGATAAGATCATGAATGACAGCTGAATTGTGTCTATGTGAGAAACCAGTGTTGGTATACGGGGCTGATTAGCCAATTGAACCAGCTATCTGGGAACAGGGTTCGAGTATCCGTCACTGAACCACCCTTGAGCTGAACACCCCAAAGGTGTGTACCTCTGCTCCATGACCTGCTAAACTGGACCAAACCATGCAGGAAAAAGGGACCAATCAAGGTGACAGTAAGAGAGAAGGAAGCCATATTTGCATGCCAAGCCATGAGGATTCTCTCACACACAATGCTACGGAACAGTAGCGTTCAAACCATCAACCAGTCACGCCCTCTGCTGTGTCTATGACAGCAGCTCTAAGGCTTAGTGGCCTTACATAAGAGATGAGATTTTATTAAGAATAGTAGGCTATGAATGAGCACACAATAAAGGCTGTTAAAGCTGATTCACAACACAGATGGCTCTGGAAGTCTGTATTTCATAACAGGTGAAATAACGCACATGCCTCTTTTAAAGCTCTGTGAGAGAAAAGGCTTTAACCTGCCTGGGGAAGACACCTAACAGCGGCTTTATCACCAAACCCGGCAGTTTAAGGTTAATACTCTCACCGGCGGAACAGCCAGACGGCTCACTCTTAATCCGGGAAGTTCTGGCCAAAGCATGGAACACTGTGAGAGGGAGGAGCCAATGCAGATGTAAACAGCACAGACAGACACTCCAAGCCAATAACAAACATCCAACTTCCCCCCAGTGTAATCCCTCCCTCAGCGAGTGACGTGACAGCCAGCTATTGTAGCTGTTGGCCACAGGTGGCACCAGCCGAGTCTGGAGAATAATGTGTGTGCACGAACATGCCACTGAGTGGTAAACATCTCTGCCAGCCTGCCCATCTGGTTATGACAAACAGCATGCATGTAACTGCAGCTTAGAACAGCCTGTGTTGTGTGACTGCACACGTATAACAGCCCGCATGTGACTGCACGGTTATAACAGCCGGTGTGTGACTGCAGCCAGTGGCTAAAAAGAAGGTGGCATATGGAGCCGCTGCAGTGGTGTTTCCTGTGGACTGGATTTAAGGTGGAATATGGAGCCGCTGCAGTGATGTTTCACTCTGGACTGGATTTAAGGCGGAATCTGGAGCCGCTGCAGTGATGTTTCACTCTGGACTGGATTTAAGGTGGAATATGGAGCCGCTGCAGTGATGTTTCACTCTGGACTGGATTTAAGGTGGAATCTGGAGCCGCTGCAGTGTAAGAGGATCTCCTGCTGTGCGGGGCTGTCCTGCTTAAGCTGACTCTCACTGCAGCTGAAACTCAAACCAGTTTCCTCTGCAGGGCAGAGAGTTTTTACTGCATCTAAAACACAGAGGCTAATTTGAAGGGGAACTAAAAAATCTGTGACATATGACCCAGAATCAAAGCTATCCTACCAAAAGGTATACCCCCAAACCCTGTTCCTGAGCATCATCTCCTCTCCTCCACCTGGGCCATCCATGGGACACTCCCATTCAAGGACGCCCAGCGGCCAACAAATTCAGAAAGGCAGAGTGTGACATTTCCACAGTGTGACATTTCTACCCAGGCAGAGGATTCTGGGAAACACACAAAAGCCCTACTGCAGCTGTGTGCAATGAGACTGAATCAGCAGAGCACAAGACTACCTAGCATCTACTGACCACAGAGCCTGCAATAGCCTGCCTACCTCACAGGACTGCGCAGACCTGTGCAGCTCTGCTCCACCTGCCTAACACAGCAGCAGTGATTAATCCACTCCCTAAATAATAAATAAATAAATAGATAAAATCCATGTGTCTGAAATAAAGCTTTGCGTTTAGCTGTAAATAAGGGCGCTGCCACTCTACAGCCAACAGGGGGAGATCCCAGTTTAGTGCATTGATGATGATGAGAAATCTATACAGCAAAAAGCCAAATATGCATTTGAAATGCTCTTTAGATGGAAGCGAAGTTTCAATACAGAACAGTGTGTTTATCTACTGCTGTATCAGAGTGGAACTACAGTTCACGGGTATCCAATCGCTCATCACTACTGACAACCAGACTCCCAGAAACAGAACGCTGGTTGATGGCAGTGTTTTCGTTTTGCATTGCTTGTTATCCTGATTGAACACCCCTTCCCACCTCCTCATTCAAAGATCCATATACCCCCCCCCCACCAAAACAATAACAATCGCCTACAGTGTGAATGGACCGAAGACGACCAAAAAGGAAAAGCCACCAGTTTGCATTAAACTGACACTTTACCCGATCAGCCATAATAATCGATTTATAAAAGCATTTCCTTGTGAGTAGCCTATGTTTTATAATAAAGGAAGCGGATGCGTCTTTTCTCCTTTTCCTTTCCTTTTCATCGTCAAAGCCAGAGCTAAGTCCATGGGATAAGGCTATCATTAGGCTTTAAGAGATGGCACGAAGTGTGGGGTGAGACAACACGTCCGTTACGGACCACACTAGATTCACAACAAATATGGGTTGACTACCGCAGTTGAAGAAACATTGTATCCGACTCCTGACCTTAGCACATACCTGATTGCCTGTAGCGAATAATATAATGTTGCGCAATTCTGGCTTCTCAAAGTGTACCCTACCTATTAAGGGGACATTGGAGGACACGCGACCAAGAATCCCCAGAGCTCGGTCACTTGTCAAAACACGCGTGGATTCCCTATTAATATACAATATTCACTAACCTCGATTCACTAATTATTATACAGATTGTATAATACCAATAGCCACCAAATACATGGTGTTTATGAAGCTAACTAAAATAACACACAGAGCATTAAAATCAGACATAAAACGCAATCCCTTAAACTCTAAAATGCATAGATAGGCTACAGATTATGTGTGCCCAGAGCGTCCCGATTTTAAAGAACCAGAACTATCGCGGAAGACTGGCATCGGAGCCCTCAGTTGTCCTCAACCCCCCAAAACAATAACAATGCCAAAACAGCAATGCGTCGGAAGTAAACTCTGATTTCTTGTCCATTTCCCTAAATCATGAAATTTAGATGATTTAATCAGTAGCCTACTAGCACAATAAATTATTAACCTAAACCTTGATTTCCCACCAAACAGGTGCTATCGCAGTGCTTTAGTTGCCCTGTCTAACAACTGTCTGCAAAACTCAGTTTGGTAATAGAGACTTATTAAACCATTAAGGTGAAAAAATGGATAGCGTTTAGTAGGCCTATACACAATGCTTTAGCCTAACATACCATATCATGTAGTTATGTAAACAAAGCTAATTGTAGGCTATATTTTTGAAGGCTTTAGAGATAAGTTACAAAAAAACAGTTTCAATGATGTAAAAACGAACAAAAATGACGGAAGATGTGAAATGTAAACTTACGGGCCAATTCGTCCGGTTCCAGACCGGTTTCTGTGTCCATGCCACATATGACGAAGTAGTGAGCGAAACGGCACGGGGCCGGTCCGGAACCCGCTGTGCTTGCGCTCGCGCTCATTCTGGACCAAGATATCAACGTCCTGCAACTCTAGTCCACGGAGCGTAAAATCTCCATATCCAAAAGTATAAGAAAACGTACAGGAAAAAAATATAATAGAAATACTAGCGTACAAGTGAAACAACAGCAAAATGATCTGAAAGGGTAAGCTGTTGAGACGGAATCCCCCGTGCAGCGTCTTCTGCGAACTGACGGGTCCGGAGCTTTCGCGCTCTGTGTTTATGCGTCCACCATCCCAGAGGCGGGCACTCCGACCATCGCGTCACGCGTGGGAGGGCGAGGCATTCAAAATAACCAATCCAGTTTTAATATCAACATATTTCTGAGTTTATCTAAACAATAAATATGAAATGTTGTCAGACATGCAACAATCTATAGCCTATATTCGTAGACCTATGATCAAATGTAAACTTTTATTTAGTCCAATAAAGGCGAAACATTAAATATATAAATATAGCCTATACTATATGTGGCAGGTTGTTCACAGATGACGACACAACGTAATGTAATTTGTGGAAATATACCTAGCTTATGTCATAGACCGTTGCTATCAACAACCTTTAGTGAATAACGAATGTAGTCATTAAGCCCATATAGCCCACTAGAACATAAAAAGTAGGCTACATTGATTTCAAAAGCATTCGCATTAAGTGTGTAACGTTAGTTGGCAAGGCAATCCTTCTAATTTGGCGCATAAGGCCAATCAAAAATCACAATAGGCTACAAGTGTTCGATCCTTTAATTTTCTAAACGGCTTTTTAGCTAAAGCCTCTGCATTATGACATAGCTAGTCCTATTCGATTACCAATAAAATTAAACACCAGTTTCATACTCCGTCAAATCATGCATAAACTCGCGTTTGATGCAGTACGAATACATTTAGGCTACACTTGATAAATATCTTAAAAACTTGCATAGCAGTTAATTCGCAATACCTAATGTCCAAGTTTTACCCAACGGCGGATGAACCAACTTTTCGGTTTAATGTACCCTACTACGACAAAATGTAGAGATTTCAGATATCCTTTGGAAAATAGATTTCAGTGGGATTTCCGGTAAAAAAAAAAAAGGTTGCATAAATTTTATTTTAACTAAAAAATAATGTGGCTGTGATTTTCTCAATCATCAACCAGATCAATAAAACGCTTCGTGAAAAATCAGATGAAAAATGTCCATAACGTATAGGCCAACATTCAATCAAAGCAAGATTGAAACGCGCATTTGTAATTTTTGTATTTTTCACCAAAAATCGTGTTCCATTCACAATTGTTTCGAAATTAGCTTTTAATAAGCATTAGAAACAAGCATGGGGTTGAATCCCGTATACAGTGGTGACTGATCACGTGAATTGCTTGTATATTTGTAACAAGAAGAATACCAACTGAAATGAAACCAGACTTGACAGTATGGGGATCAGCACTCTGGACAGCTCACGCTAGGAAATGACGCAGACGCCAATCGACCCACCTTTCCGTCTTCCGCTTCCCATGGTTTCTTATTTCTATTTTTTTCTTGCTTGTCATGGTTCTGTGTGTTTCTGCAGCCTGTAATTTAAATAGCGTGGAATATTGTAAGTTTTTTGGTTTTGAAAATTGCAGTTATTTGCACGCTTGGAAGTTTGCGAACGATTTTCGACTGATGCCGTCGGGAATTCAGACATGTTAAGTAGGCTATGTTTGGCGTTGAGCTCACCAGGTCATTTTCTTTAGAACGAAAGTACAAATTGTCAATTCATTAATTAGCCACGATAAAAAATTATGAAACCACAAAAGACGTAACTGTAGCCTATTTTTAGATATATAAAGGGATTTTCTTTATGATACGATGTGGATCAGGGAATCCCGAGTAGACCACCGACACTTTGCTGCCATCTGGTGTTGGAAACGATGGTTTTACACATTCAGGGATCTGTAGAAAATACAGTACAAAAAATAACAGGCATATAAGGAATATAGTGTGAGCGTATGGATGTATATATTATATGTGTGTGTCTATATACACAGTGCCCACCAGAATTATTGCCAAACCTGAAAAATTAGCAAAAACGGCTATAACTACACTACACACAAAATATGAGAAACATCTATTATTTAAGGTAAAATTATTATTCAAAAATGAAAAAAACGTGTCAATTATTGCCAACGCTAGAAATAATTACAAACAAAATCTGCTTGTAGTATATTACTTTTTTTAAGCAAACGAGTTTTTAGGAACTATTGTGTGGTCATTCTCAATTTCCCGTTTCACTGGGGTTTAAATATGAGGTGACACGTATGCAGGCAAAACCACCTTGTCATCCATCCATGAGGAAGATCTGAGTACACCCAAATGAAATGAGACAAAAGGTTATTGACCTTCATAAAATCCGGCAATGGCTATATAAAAAGCTTAACGTCAGAAACTGCCTATTTCCACCATTAGGCCAATAATTACGAAGTTTAAACCAACTGGGAGCTGTGATGAATCTGCTTGGAAAAGGACACAAGTGTATTTGCCCCCATGCACAGGAGGATGGTTTGAGAGGCAAAACATTCTCCAAGAATCACAGCTGGAGAATTGAAGAAGTTGGTTACATCCTGGGGTCACCAAGTATCCAAAAGTAGAATTAGAGGCCACCTCTATGCCAATTAGCTATTTAGAAGGCTTGCCAGAAGTATGATTCTAGCATCATACCACAAACGTAAGCGCCTGTTTTCTAATTGTCAACGGAATTTAGATTGCAACCGGGTGCTGTGGTCAGACGAGAGGAAAATTGAGCTCTTTGGCAATAAATACCAAAGGTGGGTTTAGCATAAGACGTATAGTAGAAAAGAGCCTTATCCCCACTGTGAAGTATGGTGGTGGATCTGTGATGCTGCGGGGCTGTTTTTTCCTCCAAAAGCCCTGAAAACCTTGTTAGGATACATGGTATCATGGACTCCCATTAAAAACCAGGGTATTTTAGACCAAAATCTGGCTGCCTCTGCCAGAAGGCTAAAAGTGGGTCAAGTGGGTTGGATCATCCAGCAGGACAATGATCCAAAGCATACCTCAAAATTTACACAAAAATGGTTCACTGACCACAGGATAAAGTCAATCAAGGATTTGTAATGGCCATGCCAGTCCCCTGACATGAATCCCATTGAAAACATGTGTGGTTAGCTGAAGAGAAGAGTCCACAAGCGAGGAATTTTTCAAAAATTCTACATCTGATATTGCTTTACAAATAAATGATGATTCAGTCTGGTAGAACTGCGTAAGTAGTGAACTGAAGATAAAACGCTCCATATAAATATTGTACTAGCAGTGGGACTGCTCACCTGTACAGAAGTGCAGCTGCACGAGGCCTCACCTGTACAGAAGTGCAGCTGCACGAGGCCTCACCTGTACAGAAGTGCAGCTGCACGAGGCCTCACCTGTACAGAAGTGCAGCTGCACGAGGCCTCACCTGCAGGACTTCATCCAGGAATGCCTGCAGGGTGCCCTGGATGAAGTGCTAACTTTTATATCTTAGTTTTTGTTATTTCTTTTACATTCTCTTATTTAACATTAAAATGTCTCCTAACTTTAGTCCACAGCACGTCCCCCACCGAAGGCAAGTAGCAACTGCAGAGCGGAGCCGACATCGATCAGTCCAGTGCAAATTATACTTCATCACAAACCAAAACACGAGTACAAAATGCAGACTACAACAAATGCATAGCAATTTAATTTTTACAATCAGTACAACACTCAACACAGAATGAGGCTTCAGAGTCCAGTGCCCCGGTTTTATGTGTAACAGGTTCCAGCATGATCATGGGATTTATACGTCAGTGAGGCATTCACACCATGGATACTGTGGTTCCACTCCCACACAGTACAACAAAAACAAGAGCTCTTATAGGGAGAATACAAAACACACTTAATCCTTAATCAATCATTTTCACTAAAGACATGCATTATTATTAGTATTATTAATAATAATACATTTTAGTATTACATTTTTAGATAGTAGTCATATTTCTGTTTCCCAGACACACACCTCCAGAACTAGTGTCTAAATGCTCTGGCCTGATAGCAGGACTGTCCTGGACCCAAACAAGTAAAGCTAACTATGAAATATAACAAATTCTCACTATAAGACCTCACAGGCAGTACATACAAGAAGTGACATCACATGCAATAAAACAATTCACCAAATGATGTTTATTTATACAGGAAATGAAAGCACAATGGTATCAATGGTGTGACCACCAGAGGTCACCCTCATCTCAAAAACAGAACTGTGCTCAACACCGTTAATTTGTGTATTGCACAAAACAGGACTATCGAGTCATCCAGATAACTGTGAGAACAGCATAGCCGTATCATCACATTCATGAGATTTCAGTCAAGGAAAATGCACTAGAATCTGGTTTAGGTGTGTGGTTTAGTCATACATATTGTCAGCTTCTAATATTGAAGACAGTTTCTGAGGTCATTTTATTGTATTATTTTAGTTTATCTGGCTAACTTGCATATCCTGCTTTGTGGACTACCACCCAGGTGTTTTTACAACAGTCACATATTAACTAGGCACCACAATCCTGGTGACAAACACACACACACCTGATACAGGAATACAACCTGACAAATGCATCCTCCGGAATGCCCTTCATCAATGGGCTTTTCGCATAGAGGGCACTGGGCAGGGCCCATATTTAAAGAGCCTAAGAATCAGAGTGCTGATCTAGGATCAGTTTTCCCCTGTCTGTATCCTAACCTCATCCATCCAACTTATAGGAAAAACTGATCCAGGATCAGCACACCTATTCCTGAGACACCTTATGAATATGGCCCCCTAGACCTCATCATGTAATGCTGGGGTATCAAACTCCACTCCTGGAGGGGACGCTGTGCCTGCAGGTTTAACTCCAGTCCTGGAGGGCCACAATGCCTGCAGGTGTAACACCTGTCCTGGAGGGCCTCAGTGTTTGTAGGTTTAACTCCTGTCCTGGAGGGGACGCTGTGCCTGCAGGTGTAACGCCTGTCCTGGAGGGCCTCAGTGTTTGTAGGTTTAACTCCAGTCCTGTGGAGCTGCAGTGTCAGCAGGTTTCTGTGGTTTCCTTTCAATCAGCAGCAAGGTATGGGCGGCGTTCAGATCCAAATTTTTTATTTTATTTTATTTTATTTCAGATTTTTCCCTTTTTCTCCCAATTTGGTAGCCAACTGGACCCTATGTTACTCAATTCCCCCCCATGTAGCAACCGCTTGAATTCACCGTTGCACAACCCCGTCAGCCGGTAGTAGGAAGAAGGGCGCCACGTCCTCTTCAGGACGCGACTCCTCTTGCTCCTGACCGCAATCCAACTTGCCCGGGGCCATTGTGTGCGCGACGAATTTCACAGAGTCCCTCCCTCCACCCCGGGAGCTGCCGCCAATTGCTGCTCCCCTCAAGGCACTGGGAGCAGCAATACTCATTCGCATACTTATTCGGATCCAATTTAACACATTCCCTTCCCTTGATGTCTTTCCTCGAGTGAACCATCTTGTGACAGAATTTGTGACATGCAGCAAGCAAAGTTAGGGAGGATCGACGAAAAACAAACCAAAATGGTACTGAACCGCCCTCGCAACCAATATAGGAAGTGTGCATGGAAGCCTGCATTTTATACCCTTGGAGGAAGGGAGGATAAACGAGGGAGCGAGGGAATATAATTACTCCCTCCCCTTTCTTAAATTAGAACTGAATCCCACTTGGTGTGGCGGCTATATTTCATCCTGGCATTTTCAGGATTCCCCCCTTGAAGGAACAACAGGAAGAAAGCATAAAATTCAGATTCCAGTGCAGCCATGGCCTTGGAAACAAGGTGCACGGACGCAACCAATCTGAAATAAAATGTGCAGACATAGCGCCCCCTCCAGGACTGAAGTGTGATAACCCTGATGTAATGAAACGTATGTAATGAAATGTAATGAATGCCCAGTCCTGCATTCAGCCGGAGTAATCCCACCATGGATTTACCTGTACAGGTGTAGAGTCTGTCGTCAGTACAGAATGCAGTGTTTACACCCATAACCTTTACTAAACAGTAACAGTGCACATGCCTGTTGGAATGGGCATGACGGAATGCTCTGGAAGTGAAGCAAGAGTCCAGAAAATGTCCTGACCCGGCAGGTAGGAGGACAGGTGTGTGTGACTGTCCCTCCCGAGAGTCTAGCTGTGACACCTGCGGTCTGGGACACCTGTGCACTGGGTCAGTACACGGTCCAGGACACCTGCTGAATCTTACCCGGGCCAATGAGGTTCTGCAGCGCCCCTCGGGACTGATCTGGGGGGGGAAAGCATATTTTCAGCAACCAATCAGCAAGCAGAGGCCCGGCCAATACAGAAGAGCCAGTCGTCCATTTCACGTATCGACTCTGCCGTGCCAAAAAACCCTCAGAGAACGCAGTTCAGACCGACTATGTGCACCTGTCGGGAGTGAAGCTGCTGTGGTGAAGCTGACCTGTGCATAGAGGACCGCTGAAACTGACCTGAGATCAGCGGGCAGCCGTGGAAGTTGAAGATCCTGATGTTCGGACAGTGCGTCAGAACCGCGGTCACCGCCACGTCTGTCAGGAACTGACAGCGCGCCATCTGGAGCTCCTGCAGCAGACCAATCGCGAGGAAGCGTTACATATCACTGACCAATCACCACCAAGCGCAAACATTGCGTCTTAAGGAAGATCCACTGCATTGCAAATCATTCTAAATACAAACATTATACATCTAAACTCTCTCTTTATCACAATATCACTCTCTCTTACACCTCTGTTATCTTCCATTATCCATTTTACTGATTCAGATTTAGTGCCCACCCTGAGGGTAAGCCTAAGGCCTTGTCCCAATGCTCACCCTACGGTCTAAGTGCTTCCTTCAAGTCCGCACATTGGTGACGTATTTCCGAGGTTGGACCGAGGGGTGCAAGTGGCGCCTAGGTAAGAAATGGGACACCCTTGCTTGACATCATTCGGTTACCGTGGTTACATACACAAGCATCGCCATGTTTCCTGTCTCCGCTACATTTTATTTATAAAACCATAGCCTACGCACTGACCAAAATCGCGTCCATTAGTCGTCCCTGGAACGTCTGGGACATCTGGCGTGTGGTCTATAGGAAATTTATAAGACATCGACTCCGTACGTTGTTTGGATCACTTTTTAAATTGTGAATTAGGGTGAGATAGAAGACACGTTTATCAATATTTTAAAGTTGAGCTATGGTTTCCGTCAAGATAGGAAGATGACTATTTATTATTTTTTTAATCCAAAAGTATTTTGCTGTGTAAAGAAAGAGGCTATCGCTCGGAAAAATAAATGAATGTCAGTTATATACAGTTGCACTCAAAATTATTCAACCCCCTTCACGTTTTGCACACTTTATTGTGTTGTAGATTTAATTTTCCATCCACATCTTCTCCATATC
Organism: Synaphobranchus kaupii; assembly: GCA_029718625.1. NCBI lineage: Eukaryota > Metazoa > Chordata > Actinopteri > Anguilliformes > Synaphobranchidae > Synaphobranchus > Synaphobranchus kaupii. The sequence continues at coordinate 126,915,347 of CM056376.1, forward strand.
TGGCAACAGAGTGATGGTTTGGGGCTTGTTTGATAGCTCAGACCCTTGATAACTTACAGCCATTTCGTCAGTCATGTGTTCCATACTGTACCAGTGTAATTTACAGCTGAATCCAGTCTCACCCCCCAATTCTCGTAGAGATTCATTCAAATGCAGAGAGGTTATAGTATCGCTTGTAACAGTACCTGAAAATAAGACATTGAGAGTTTTTTGAAGTTGATGGGTCACAGACTTCAGGAAGTAACAGCACGCAAAGGATAAGTTACCAAATACAAAATATGATACTTGAGGGGCCGTGAATAAAGGACAAAATAAAAGTGTTGAGCTAATTACCATATATCTGTTAAGCGCTTAAAGAACATGTTTAATCCACGTATTATTCCTTTGATTTAAGTGTTTATTTTTCATTTATTACAATATATGTTTATTTCACATTTATCCACAGTGTGTAATCATTAAACTGAAGGTGTGCGCATGTACTGAGATTCGCATGTTTGTGCAATCTTTTCAGACAATTTAGGAGGGAGTTGACTGGACTCGTGGCAGGGCCCATCAATTTCCCTCCACCCCCCTGTTCCATCTCTGGTTTCAAATCTGACCTTGTGCCTTAGGATTTAGGCCAAGTGAGAAACATATATATATTAAAGAATAAGAATGTACTAACAACGGCAGTTTGTATTAAACCTATAGAATTTGTTGTACTAATATATGATAATATGTATCAGTTAAAGTTAATGACAGTTAAACGTTTGTATTAACCACACCTCTTCAGACTCCACCTTGACTGATGTTCTAACCTAGGAATATCAGTTCCCTGTGTTTACTAGTTCCCTGTGTTTTTCCTGTCTGTTTGTTATAGTTTATAATAGTATTTAGAATAGAAGTGTAGTATAGCTGATTTACCCACAGCTTACTGTGAACTACAGTCAACGTTCATTACTAGGGATAGCTGCTACATTATGGGAAGGATGTGCTTTGTCTTGTCTGTTCTGTAGTGATCTTGATGATGTCTCTGTATGCACTTATTGTACGTCGCTTTGGATAAAAGCGTCTGGTAAATGAATGTAATGTAATGTAACCACATATGACTAACCCAATATTGTGTGCTATTCCCTTGGAAATAAGTAATTATTCAGGAAGTTAGCTGGACCAACTGGTACGAGGTAAGGGAACATGTTTTCCCTGGTGGTATAAGTGGTTTTGGATCGTAAATTCCCCCTGGAGAATGCTTATCATAAACACTATGTCAGACACTGAGTAGTTAATCAGTAAAACCCAGAAAGAGTTGGGGAGAGCTATTTTGTGATTTCTGTGAAATCGCCCCACCTTCCTGTGACAAGTTTGAAATGGTATAAACATTTGTGTGAACAAGAGATTTCCAGCTTTGTATTCCTCGTGCATTGCTCTTCAGGACCAGAATATTATTGCAATAAAAAAACTATTATTCACCAGTCCCGGACTCCTTTCCCGAGAACCGATCTGTCAATACTTTAAAAATACATTAAAGCAAAGGGTATGAATACTTACAGTCAAGCCAGAAAGTCTTTCACCTTCTCCACGTTTTATAACGCTACAGACATATTCTACAATATATTGAGTTCATTTTTTTCTCAAAATTCTACACAAAATAGCCCATAATGACAAAGTGAAAACAGGTTTTTAGACATTTGTGCTAATTTATTAAAAATCAAAATGTAAAATATCATATGTACACAAGTGATATGACACCCAAAAGTGAGCTGAGGTGCATTTTGTTTCCACTGATACTGCTTGAGATGTTTCTACAACTTAATTGGAGTCCACCTGTGATAAATTCAATTGATTGGACATGATTGGGGATTGCCAACACCTACCTATATAAGGTCCCACAGTTGACAGTGCATGTCAGAGCAAACTCCAAGCCATGGGGTCAAAGGAATTATCTGCAAACCTCAGAAACAGGATTGTGTCAAGGCATAGATCTGGAGAAGGGTACGGAAAAATCTCTGTAGCTTTACAGGTCCCGAAGAGCACAGTGGCCACCATAATTCGTAAATGGAAGAAGTTTGGAACCACGAAGAATTTTCCTAGACCTGGCCGCCCGGCCAAACTGAGCAATCGGGGAAGACGGGCCTTGGCCAGGGAGGTGAGCAGGAACCCGAGGGTCACTCTGACAGACCTCCAGCGTATCCTTGTGGAGATGGGAGAACCTTTCAGAAGATCAACCATCCAGGCAGCACTCCACCAATCAGGCCTTTATGGTAGAGTGGCCAGACGGAAGCCCCTCCTTAGTAAAAGGCACATCACAGCCCGCTTGGAGTTTGCCAAAAGGCACCTAGAGGAATCTCAAACCATGAGAATCAAGATTCTCTGGTCTGATGAAACCAAAATTGAACTTTTTGACCTGAATACCAAGCGTCACGTCTGGAGGAAACCAGGCACCGCTCATCACCTGGCTAATACCATCCCTACAGTGAAGCATGGCGGTGGCAGCATCATGATGTGGGGATGTATTTCAGCAGAGGGAACGGGGCGACTAGTCCTGATAGAGGGAAAGATGAATGCAGCTAAGTACACCGAGATCCTTGAAGAAAACCTGCTCCGGAGCGCTCTGGACCTCAGACTGGGGCGACGGTTTACCTTCCAACATGACAACGACCCGAAGCACACAGCCAAGAGAACAAAGGAGTGGCTTCAGATTAAGTCTGTGCATGTCCTTGAGTGGCCCAGCCAGAGCCCAGACCTGAATCCAATTGAACATTTGTGGAAAGAGCTGAAAATGGCTGTGTACCGACGCTCCCCATCCAACCTGACGCAGCTTGCAAGGATATGCCAAGAGGAATGGGCAAAAATGTCCAGAAACAAGTGTGCCAAGCTCGTAGCTTCTTTCCCAAGACGCCTTGAAGCTGTAATCGCTGCCAAAGGTGCAGCAACCAAGTATTAGGCTAAGGGTGTGTACAGATATGTAACCCCTAAATAACCTATTTTTGTCAGTAAAATAAAATTGCATATCTTCTAAAAACCTGTTTTCACTTCGTCATTATTGGCTATTTTGTGTAGATGTTTGAGGCAAAAAATGAACTCAATCTATTGTAGTATAAGTCTGTAACGTAATAAAACGTGGAGAAGGTGAAAGAGACTTTCCGGCTTGACTGTATGCACATCAGTTTTTGATTTTTAATACATTTGCAAAAATTTCTAAAAACATGTTTTCACTTTGTCATTATGGTGGGTTATTGAGTGCAGATTTATGGGCAAAAATGGCAATTTTATCCATTTAAAATTAAATCTACAACACAATAAAGTGTGCAAAAAGTGAAGGGCTTGAATAATTTTGAGTGCAACTGTACATAAACCAACAATAAAAGTTTTTTTTTTCTTTTTTTAAAAAGATCCACTGTCTAATGTGGATGTCCACTGGACATTAACAGGAGAGCCAAGAATGACGAACCTGTTTCATTTCATTTAATCTGCTCGTCCGTGCAACGTCGTGTGTTGCTGGACGTCGCCTGCTCAGTAGGTTTTATGAATGAATCACAACACGCCAAATATTGAACTCAAGGTACAGATCGGTAAACTCCTCTTTTTACCTAAGATCTGTACCTCTGTCAAGTTGAAGTTAAATATATGGCATGTTGCAATTAAAAGTAAGAAAACAAACGCTAGAGGACATTTGCATTGTAACGTTATGTAGCCATTTAATCTTCTGCATTTTAGCTAGCTAGAACAGTAGAGCTGTTAGGGAAAACCCAGTGCAGAGTTAAGTTTAATAAATGTGTGTTAACTGTAGCCTAGTGTAGGTCCCGTATTTGTTATTTGTTATAATTAGCTAATGTTACCAGCCAACCCTTACAGTACCGATGCTTAGCTGCAATAAAATGTGAATTTACAGGGAAAATCGCATGACTTATTTATTGAGCATTATAAAAAAAAAAAAGTTATTTAATATTTTTTTACGTGTAAGAGTTAGTGGAAATGCATGATTTAACTGGTTTTCACTTTGTTTCACTTTGCTTTTGATGATTTTCTGCACCATCATTGTGCATAATATAAATACCTACACTTGATTGTGCAGTTGCCTACTTGCACACAGAATACAGCTCTGATTGGTCAGTGTGAAAGTCATGATAACGCAAAGAACTATGGGCATTACGCTTCAGCGAAATTTGGTTCGGTTTTGGTTTGGCTCAGGAGAAGGCCGCATAAAGGGCTCATAAAGAGCACAGTCGAGCACTTGCAAAATAAGAAATGGGACAGACTAAGCCCCTGGAGGTTCTCGCGGGCACCCGAATTTGAAGTGCGTAAGTGCTCAAGTGTGAGTATTGGGACTGGGCCTAAGACATGGGCCCTGGGGCTGACACTGTGACTGAGATACGGGCCCTGGGACCGACACTGTGACCGAGATACGGGCCCCGGGGCCGACACTGTGACTGAGATACGGGCCCTGGGGCCGACACTGTGACTGAGATACGGGCCCTGGGGCTGACACTGTGACTGAGATATGGGCCCTGGGGCTGACACTGTGACTGAGATATGGGCCCTGGGGCCGACACTGTGACTGAGATACGGGCCTGGGGCCGACACTGTGACTGAGATACGGGCCCTGGGGCTGACACTGTGACTGAGATATGGGCCCTGGGGCCCAAGGTGTGCGGTTCTTCAGTTTCAACCATAGGGAGAACATTTACCGTTAACTGTGGCTCTAAATAACCTGTCCCTAAACCCATCCGGCCCCCGGGACAGCTGCACCCAACTCCTGTATGACCAGCAGGTAAACCTGCAGCCATGGGACACGCACACGCACGCACACGCACGCACACACACACGCACACACACACACACACACACACACGTACCTTTAGACTGCCAGAGCACACTCCAGCAGCTAGCCCGACAACACCTTCATCCGTCACCTGGAGGAAACACAACGGCAGAACAGTCAGTTTACTGTCTTTGGTATCGTTGGGTCTTGACAGATTTTCAAGAGAAAACAGTTATTCAAATCTTTACCAGTGACATTTCTTAATAGGACTGTACACTAATTCATATGATTGCGGTTATACCCCTTTCACACTTAAGCAACAACGCAGGTAAATCCTATGTTTGCTGTTGGGTGTGAATGAGTGAATCCGGGTTATCAGACTCCGGTCCACGACCCTGTGCTCACACGGGTCGGACACGGGCCCGGCTCTGCTTCATTGTGAAAGGGGCGACATGGGTTATGTATACTAAGTGCTACATACAGTACTGACGTATATATGTTTACTAAAACACTAACTATGTCAAGAGCACCATATATATTCTACGACCTCTCACCCATTAAAAAACCTAGATGCTGCTATTTGATTTACACTGATATTTTGATCTGTCTGTTAAGTAGTCACTCATTCAGGAAGCACCAGTGTTCCATCTTAACGGGTATTCCAAAAGCAAATCTGGGTAGTATATTAGCTTAAGAGCTGGCCTTAAATTTACCAGTGACGTTAAGAATAAACATGTTACGCGATAAGTTGCTGGGGAACCCCAACTGAGACATGTCTGAGGGGGAAGGGCTGGCTCCCAGTAACCCTATAAATTGGTTGTGTGAACTGATGACATGTTGAGTTAAATGCATCTGTATGTTGATGGTGTGGCTCCCAGGGACTCACTGAATTAAAGACTTCTCTTATTTTCTCACTATCAGAAGAGTCTGGGACCATTGACATACAGATGCATTTAACTCATTATTTTAGGCCAGTCTATACAAATCAGCCATTTTGGCTCTAAACCAGCCTAATATAGTTGTAATGGCTGTTTCTGTGACAACATTTTCATTGCGCCAATCTACGGGTTTTGTGTCCACCCTGTGCTACTGGTGCTGTCATCTCCGTTGTGCAGATATGACATGCACACCCTTAACAAATCTCTATTATCTGAAACCGTACAGTGATAACACAGGACTATAGCACGCAACCATTCCTCCCATCGTCCCTGCTCCTTTCTATAATCTGGCATGACTATGGGGATATGCTGAGGGTATTGGGATGACACAGCTGGTGGCCACCACGGACCTAGAAGGCGAGGCGTTGGAGGAAGATCGTCAGGGAATGTGACACTAGGGGCCTGCAATGAAGTCCCTCGAGGGGCTCTGGGGCCTGACCTGGTGTGTAGAGGGGAGAAAACTGGTTTGGGGGGGGGGGGGGGGTAGGGCTAGCACTGGTCAGGAGATGCAGGGGCGGACCCGCTAGGTAACCGCTGTGCCATGCTGGGAGGTCGGGACTGGGGGAATAGTAGCATTGTTAGCAGGGATCCACTGTCCTGCTGCACTCACTGCTACTACCAGGCAAGCATCTTCTGCAGGTGGGTCTCCACGGTGATACTGATCTGCTACTTTCTGGGCCTGCTTAGCAACAGCCCATCATACTGGACCAGGTGAAACATCAACAAGGGAGTGCGACACCAAGTGGTCTCAAGGCTTCTGCATACGTGGCTTTCTTAGGCCTACAAAACAGCTTACTTCCACATATTCCGTTTTGTAGGCCTAAGAAAGCCACGTATGCAGAAGCCTCTATGTAAATAATAAAGTCAATGACTAGTGGAAAAACACAAAGTAACTGGTGGGCAAGAGGATGCAGGTGTTTTCTATCTTCCATGCTTCCCAGGCTAAGCGGGGTAGTTTCCCGACAACAAGGATGCAGGCATCCCAAGCTATGAGTTGTACCCATAACAATAGATAAGATGGGTCATGGTGACCTTGACAAAGTTGGGAAAGGAGAAAATGCATGGTCTAATGAAGAGGCACATGAGGATAAGTCACAAACAACTTTATTTGGTAGATCAAGAGTGCCCCCCAGTGCATAGGGTAGGAACTGGTTATATAACATATTTATTTTAGCCTACTTTGCTAATTGGTTAAAATTAAGAATGACGGAAGGGTGTCGTGTCTTTTTCTCTTAAAATAATTCTCTCAGAGACAGGAGCTTGCCGTTTTCGAACAGACTTTATTAATGATTAACAAAGCCGGGTGAGTTCATGAAGTCACACCCCTTTCAATCTTATTCCACAGGTTTTATACAGGTAGAACATGTATAGACCCTCCTATCTTAGAATGTCCAATCACCTGCTACATACATTAATACCTCCTTAATACCTCCTTTCTAAAAACATGTTTTCATTTTGTCATTATGGGTTATTGAGTATAGATTGATGGGCAAAAATGGCAATTTTATCCATTTAAAATTAAATCTACACCACAAAAAGTGAAAAAAGTGAAGGGGTATGAATACTTTCAAGCACCACTGTATATATACATATATACAGTCAAGCCGGAAAGTCTCCCCACCCCTTTCACCTTCTCCACGTTTTATTACGTTACAGACATATTCCAAAATTGATTAAATTCATTTTTTCCCTCAAAATTCTACACACAACACCCCATAATGACAATGTGAAAAACGTTTTTTTGAGATTTTTGCAAATTTATTAAAAATAAAAAACTAAACTTTCTCACTTACATAAGTATTCATACCCTTTGCTTTAACGTATTTTTAAAGTATCATATTTCATATTTGGTCACATATCCTTTGCATGCTGTTACTTCCTGAAGTCTGTGACCATTAACATAAAAAAACTGTCGATATCTTATTTTCAGGTACTGTTACAAGCGATACTATAACCTCTCTGCATTTGAATGGATCTCTATGGAAATTGGGGGGTGAGACTAGATTCAGCTGTAAATTACACTGGTACAGTATGGAACACATGGCTGGCTAAATGGCTGTAAGTTATCAAGGGTCTGAGCTATCAAACGAGCCCCAAACCATCACTCTGTTGCCAGATATGGAGTAGATGTGGATGGATCACTGCAAGGGTTATTTCTCCGGACTCATTTTCCTATAGAACTCTATGGGGAAAAAAGTCAGGAGAAACAACCCTTAAAGTGATCCATCCACATCTACTCCATATCTGGCAACAGAGTGATGGTTTGGGGCTCGTTTGATAGCTCAGACCCTTGATAACTTACAGCCATTTAGCCAGCCATGTGTTCCATACTGTACCAGTGTAATTTACAGCTGAATCTAGTCTCACCCCCCAATTTCCATAGAGATCCATTCAAATGCAGAGAGGTTATAGTATCGCTTGTAACAGTACCTGAAAATAAGATATCGACAGTTTTTTGATGTTGATGGTCACAGACTTCAGGAAGTAACAGCATGTAAAGGATATGCGACCAAATATGAAATATGATACTTTAAAAATACGTTAAAGCAAAGGGTATGAATACTTATGTAAATGAGAAATTTTAGTTTTTTATTTTTAATAAATTTGCTAAAATCTCAAAAAAACTTTTTTCACATTCTCATTATGGGGTGTTGTGTGTAGATGTTTGAGGCAAAAAATTAACTCAATCTATTGTAGTATAAGTCTGTAACGTAATAAAACGTGGAGAAGGTGAAAGGGTGGGGAGACTTTCCGGCTTGACTGTATATATACACACACACGTTTACTAATGCACTAACTACCTCATGAACACTAAATACTATATCTATGACCAAAAAAAAAACCTTTTAAAAGCCTACTAAATAACCTAGATGCTGCTATTTGATTTACGCTGCTATTTTGCTTTCTGTCTGCTTAGAAATAGCAGAACTGGAAGCAGATTTTTCCTTGCGAAGCAAGAATGGCTGCCTCCCAAAAAGACGTTTCACCCTGATAGGTCTCGTAATCAATTGCTCAGGAAGCACCTGTGTCCCCATCCTAATGGGTATTCTCAACGTAGATATGAAAGTGAGAAGTATATATTATAATTATATAATTCCTAAGGGAGGGGGGGATATTAGCAGTGGAAAATGACACAAGACTGACCTTCAAAAGAGAAGACACAAGACAACTTTTCTTTATCTTATTAGTAGCTGTGCAAGAATAAGAACATCCTCAAACACAGTCAGCTCCTCTTCTTGTAGAAAAATACACCCAGAGCAGATGCACATTTTGTCTGTTAGTCTGTTGTTTTCGCAGGAGAACAGAGGGCCTTGACATATTAAAATTATACTTTGTATAGCAGGAATTTATTACATTATTTACGAGCCCTTATAATAACAACAGTCTTTGAACTCAATTTCATCTTCCACACTACCAACCTAGCTGTATTAGCACGAAAAAACATAACGCGTACAGAAGTAAACTTGCGGAACCGGGTCTTGTGTGAATGGCGACGGCCTGGGACTTACGTGTGACCCTAGTGTGGTGTTGTCCGCGACATAACAACATTCTAGAGGGGCACGACACTAAGAAAAAGTGTCGAACGAGACTTTTTTCAGTTGGAAATACATAATTTTTGTCACTCGACACTTGCGACGAAGTACAAATCAGGCTTCAGACTCTAACTTGACTGTATAGAAGTTTTCCCTCAGGAGATTGCGCAATAATATGTAATCAGCATAATCAATAAGTAGATTAATTAAAGGTAATAGACCAAGTAGTAAATTGTATAATGATTATAATAGAGAGCACAAGAAACAATGGCACCATTATTAGGTTTGAATGTTTGAAGACCAGGTGATGGTGGGCGGACGCGAGACAACTCAAGGTCGCGCCACTCTCATCTCTAGGTGAAGAGTGATGAAAGGAGGGCCTGAGCACCGTGATGCAAAAGGAGGGAGGAAACTTGGGACCTGGAGACAGACTTCCTGAGCCGGTGTCTTATCAATTTTGTCATTATTATTTACGACTTCCTCGTACTCCCATTTTAAAAGATTAGATGGGGTTACATCCTGTGACCACTAGTCTGTGTGCTTTGTTCAAGACACCTAGAAATGTATAAAACGCACCGTGACTAAGGCCCATTGGTTGTTCCATGGGACAGCACGGCTTTGTTACGCAATAGTCTTATTTGTGCACATCACTCTCTTCAGCCTTTGTTTGACTTTGCAAGCGTTTGTTTTTGGTAATTAGATTTTGAAACCACCTTGCCTGGAGTACTGGCTTCTCCACCACAACTGATGCACCAATCTAATACCACTTTCATACAGCACTTGTTTCTTGCTTCTTGTATCCTGGCTGAACCTTATTTCACACTCATGTAACACTAGTGTCTTGATTGTGATGTTGTAGTTTATCGTGTCTTACTGACATAGCCTTAAGACCTCACACTTACTGTGTGAATTAGACTCAATGTTCATGTCCATGGATAGCTGCTATGTTATGACAGAACTGTACTTTATCTGACCTGTTTGTAGTTGCTTCAATGACCTTATGTATGCACTTACTGTCCGTAGCTTTGGATAAAAGCATCTACCAAACGAATGCAAGCTAGTTTGCAAGCAAGCGGTGTTCAGTCAGGGACAGTCACCTGCACAGGCATATTGCACGAGGTGGCAGGTTGGATTTCTTACTTACGCGGGTTTCTGAGAAGTAGGCACTGTGCAGGAGCCTGCAGTTGCGACCGAGGGCCAGCAGGGAGACGTCGCTCAAGCCTGAGCAACCCCTCAGGGAGACGACCTCCAGCAGGGGGCAGCTGTGTGCTAACGCTAACACGCCTTCATCTGTCAGCCCCGTGCAGCCACCCAGATCCACCACCTGCAGGCCAGGGCAGGATTCCGCCAGCGCTCTCACACCTGAGAGAGAACGCATACATGGACAGGCGCGCGCGCACACACACACACACGCACGCACGCACGCACGCACGCACACGCACACGCACACGCACAGGCACACGCACAGGCGCACACACACACACACACACACACACACACACACACACACACACACACACACACAGCATGGTTATGTGTCTGCTGTGCTGAGTACAAGGCAGAGCGCTTACTCATACATTCTCATCAAGTATGTACCTATGCAAATTATCTTTCACATACACCCTAAGAATAGGGAGGATAAGCCTTTGTGGTCTAGTTTCCATCACACCTAGCTTGAGCAAAAATAACATTTTTACATTTCTTCTAGACATGTTCCTCTTGCAAAGGTTCCTAACAGGATGTCTGCATGTTTCAAACTAGTTCTGCAAATCAGCTTTCTATACAATGGTCCCCATAAATTAACACACACTCTTTTTGAAAGTAATTTTCCACTTGGACTGTGCAAGAATCTTGCCCAGCAACAGAATGATCTTTAATTTTATTTCAACTTCCACACCCCCCCACACACAGGCCAGAGCCCCCCCGCCCCCGTGAACTGTATTACCTGTGACGACATGGACATGTATTGAATGTATTAAAAGTATATAAAGCACAATGTACAAGCACTGAATAAATATAGAGGCACACTGAGTAAAAAGAACACTGTCATACTGTAACAAACACTTTCATGAATTATGAGCTGGGAAACTGATGTTCATAACTGGGCAAAAGGAACCGGAGAGGCCTGCACGAACAGATTAGACGGTCACAGTGATATATGTCCATTTTTATTTTGAGAACCGGGCATATGTCCATTTTTATTTTGTATGAACCGGACAGTTGCGACACAGTGGTTTAACGGCCTAAATGTGTGAGGTCAAAGGGGAGGTTGGGTGCTTCCCGAGCGGGGGGGAAACAGAAGTGGGAAACAGAAGTGGGAACCACCATGGTTCCCAAAGAATCAGCAGAATTGGTGCTAACCAATAAGGAAGATGCCAAAGGGTGGGAGGCTGAGAAACCATTGTGGCGTGAGGAGAAGACACACCCGTTGGGCAGAGAACTGTTAAATCTATAAAATCTATAAAATCTATATACAGAATTTTGATATTTTAAAAGATGGCCGAATGACAAGCCAATGAATTTCCAGTGGGCGTGGCTTATCACAAAAATGCTAATAATTCCAAAACCATTTGGCAGAAAGTTATGAAACTTGGTAGGTCTGTTAAGAGTAATATCAGGACTTGACCTCAGTTTCAACCCAATCGAACCACGTGGTGGCGCTATAGAGATCCAAATATAAAAAAATATTTAAAAATTCACTAAAAATCATTGACACGCCCACTGCATACGCCCCGTTTGATCTAGTCACAAAATTTGGTGAACATGTCCCGCTGCTCATGCCCAACAAATTTGCCTCATAGAACCATGAAGTCTGCCATCTTCGATTTTCCGCTAATTAGCATTTTTTGTAAAACACTTAAAATGCTACTCCTCCTACAGTATTAGACCAATTTGCACCAAACCTGTTCGAGGGACTCATCTCACATCCCTTCATACATGCTTTACTTTTCTAAGGCCAATGTCAAAAAATGGCCGAATGAAAAACCAATGAATTTTGCATTGGGCGTGGCTTATCACAAAAATGCTCGTAATTCTGACATCGTTCGATATAAGGTTCTGAAACTTGGTGGGTTGAGAATTAGATCAAGACATGAGCCCTGCAGTTTTAACCCAATCAATCCGCGTGGTGGCGCTATAGAAATACAAATGTTGGGATGGCAGGTATGCCATCTGCCAAGTACACTAGCTATGCTTAACAGGCCGTCTACCTACCATACCAACTGTGAAAGTTCCTGTAGCTTAGTGGTTAAGGCATTGGACTGCTGTGTAGTAGGTTGGTGGTTCGATCCCCACCTGTTCACAACATTTTTTTTGAGGCACACAATGTGCACGTCATGCTAAGAATGTTCTTTTAACATAAAACAAGTTATTTTTATTGCAAAGGCTAAGAAATTTAACAATATTACCTGTTAACTGTTTGAATTATTAAGTAAGTATGCCAAAACAATCTGATACCGCAACACAAAAGTCTTATTTGGCCTCCACATTTCTGTTAACCTGCTTTGGCCTAGTGGATACAATCTTGGCTTTCAATGGTTGTGGTCAGTGGTTCGATTCCAGCTTGGTACCAATGGCTAAGTTAATGTTTGGCCAAATTATTGTGCAAATGCTATGCTTCTTTTAATGTTGTTTCCACATTAAGAAACACCTTTTTATTGCAAAGGTTAAGAAATTCTACAATAATAACTGTTAACTGTTTCACTTGTACTTAAAAGATGTAATATGCAAGCCCTTACTGGATTGGGTTAAGATACCATCAACAATGGCAAAAGCCCTGATTAGAAACAAATATTTGTATTTTGGGTCAACCCTGTCTAGAGTTGTCTACTATTGTTATTATTAACTGAAGAAAATTGGAGCTGCATACTTTAAACCCCCCCCTCCTCTGGCAGAAATGCTGGCTGTTAAACAGCAGAGCCGTTACAGCCTAGCAGACTTCCCAAAGACTTGCGGACAGAACAATTCTCAGCCCTCAGGCAACGATTTATTGGGGGCTTCTGAAGGAGGGACTGCAATTAAACTAGTGTGAAATTCCAGCTGACAAAAATAAACTACGTAACTAACAGGCTCCCTGCAGACAATTCTCAGCCATTTGCCATAAAAAAAAGGTTTGATGGCCAACTTTTAAAGGGTTCAAATTTGTAAGCAATCATTAATTTAATCTTTCTGTAGACAATTGCGAGGCCACGTCTGTTTGAACTTTGGTGTCTAAGTAACTGCTGCAACATAGTATTCTTCTTTGGTGGGAGAATACCATTAGGAGTTATGTGTGCCTTTGAGAAATATCCAGTCAGAGAAGGTTGGTGATATACTGCGTTTGGTATGATAAGATAACGGGATCTGGGCTGGTGGCATTCCAAACCTCTGACCTCATGTTCCCAGTACACTGGGGATGGGGAGTATCTCATGGTGTCCAACTTGTCCTTTATTAGTTGTGCTAACAATAACTAAACTATAGTAAGCAGTCTGTGTTCATCTCAGTGTCACATGAAGAAGGGGACAGACACTCGATTGTGCTTCAGTTGATTAGGAGTGTTAATTGTGAATGACTCCGCAGGGGGCCCAGTCTCCTGATCAGAAAGCCAGAGTCCCAAAATGTCCCTGTGTAACCATTAACTACATCAACCCCTGGCTGCCTTCGTTAGCAGCTTGGGCTACACATATCACCTTTCTACGTTGGTAAACTTGGACATGTGCACAGGCTGACTATGACAGGTCTGCAAATTGCAAGTCTGTCAAAGAGTAGATCCAGTCAGCTGGCAAGATATTACTCTGTATCAGCTGCCATAGGTAGCCTGGCAGTGTGGAGAAGGTGCTTTCTGTACCCATAAAGTGTCTGGACTTTTGAACCTTGCATATATTTGAGCCCATTGCACCGTCAATGTAATTTGTGGACTCAAATAAAGTAGTGTGATGTGTGTCTGTGTCACTAGGAGGCCACAGATGGCTTCAACAGTCCTCTGGGAAACTATATAAACAGCTCACAATAATGTAATTACTAACCAAACCAGTATCTCCCAAAAAGCAACATAGCAATGTGGGCTGTCCCAGCAGAGTAATACTCATGGGTCGAACTCACACAGAACCGCATGGACCAGGTCAAGTCTGGCTCCAATTCCACTCAAACCGAGGTCATGTCATACAGACATACACCCAGCCCCCTTTTGGGCCATAACCCTCCCCCATCTCTGAGGGAGTTTTCCTCTTTGAGCCTTTGCAGAAATCTCCTACCATTTGTTTCATGTCAACATTTAACCTTAGAACTTAAGTCTTGGCAGCCAATGATGGTACGGAAATAAATACACAGCAGCTTGAAATCTTCCCATCCTCCTATAGCTAAAAAGCCAGCTAAAAAGCCTGGCTAACGATCAATTTGGCAAACAAGCCCCGTTAACCTTGTAAAACCTTGTTAACCGTGTAAAACTTTGTAAAAGCTCTCCTGAATCTCCTTCTGACCGTGTCTTAGGTCCTCCCCTAGCACTCGTTAACCACATTTGCAGAGCCACAGACGGACATTGAAAAACAGGATGCCTGCCGTTCATCACCAAAGCAGGGGGCTACACACTGGAGGTTTTAGAGCAGTGGTTGTCAACCCCGGTCCTGCATGAAGTACCCCTGTATATGCTGGTTTTCGTTCCAACCACAATTGCAATACCAACATTTTAACAAGCTGTTAATTTTTCATGTTTTTTATGTTTAGAGGGATTATTTACCCTCTTAAGCCACATTATGTTAGCAATAGCTATGCATGCCATGAAGAAAAAAATTCCCATGTTCATTACGCTTATTGTGTTATATTGCAAACAATTACAAAGAGGTAGTAACAACTGAGGTGAATAGGCTCGTAATTAGGTAAATGAGTTTAAATTCCTTCATAATTTTTTCCTTAAACTTATTAACACAATGCAGGTTTGGCTTGCTATCATTTGCTTTCTCTTTGAATTCTTCATTATTTACCAAACGGTTAGTTTTAGTTTACAATACAGCATGTCGTGGAAATTTATATAATACCACCGAGTGTCAAACAGAAAGAGTCTCCAGATAACAATCCAGCACAACAAGTTAAGAGTATTCCTTTAAGACTTTATTATTCTTGCAAGTCAAACAAAGAATGGGGATAGAGTGCTTACCAGCTCTCTTCCCAAAGTCACAAGGACCAACTTGTCCCTTTTTATACCATCCTACACAATATGTAGCAGTCATTACATCATCTTACACAATATGTCATTAATCATCCTACACAATGTGACAGTCATAAACAACTCATACATGACAGTTAATGGTCCCGAGTCCAAGTATCTGGGCACCCTTGATTTCTCAACACAATGATGGCGCCAGACCAAAAATGCCCACATAACCTGTCGTGGATCATGAAACATCCTCTGTTTTTGCTGGCCTTGACAGTTTTACAGAACTTGGGTATTCTGGTATTCTACATATCATTTTCACACCTGGTAACCCAGACTTCAACTCCCCTCCTCCTATCGCCTGGATGCATTCTCAGGAAGTCGTCTCCTTCCTGTCTTTGATCTTAAGTTTACCCATCAGTAAATACTGTAATTCTGGCACAAAGAACAAACCCTTCTCAAGATTTCCTGTCATAGGAGGCTGATCTCATTTATGCACATTTCCTTAGGGTCAGGCACATTTTCTTAAGGACCGGCACACACCAGAATGATGAGGTATACATTCCCTCACAGGGCAAACAGTTACAGTTATACATTTACAAAAGCTACAAAGCATGCATATACATGTGTACTGATACATTTCCAATAATAATACCTTTAATATTGCCTTTAATATTGCTTATAAACCATCAAAGACAAAATCTCCTTTCACAAGCACAATGTGAAGATTGGACTTTTATTCTTCATGGCATGCATAGCTATTGCTAATATAACGTGGCTTAACCCCTTGGCGCAGATGGCAAATTGCACCTATTTAGGGGGTGCTCTGTTTAAGGCTTTATAACTCCAGGGGCCCTATCTTGGCGATCTTGGCGCTTAGTCTAAGCGCATGGCGCTAAGTCCATTTAGGGCGTGTCCAAGTCCACTTTTGCTATTTTAACGGCGTGTTTTTTGGGCGCTAAGCACGGCGCAAGGTGCAACTGGGCTGAACTTAGTCTCTTCATTAATTATAGGTGTGTCTTGGGCGTGACATGCAATAAACCAATCAAAATGTCATATCCCATTCCCTTTAAAAGCCTGCTTTTCCACCTTGGCGGATTGCTTATGATGGCGGAACAGACATGCTCGTGCGTGTTTAGTGCGATCAAGGAATAGGCTATATGGATCAGTAGCAGCAGTAGTAATATTATGAGTTCCCGGTAATTCCTGACAGTGCTGTTTACAAAATATATGCTGTTAAATTTCGTTAAAAGCACCTGCAACAGCTGAGAATAAGCGTCCAATTGCTTCCTTCTCACCTTAGAAAACGCCAAATTAGCCTGCTTGTTTAACGAATTTTGTTTGATTATGCAATGAACCCATGTTCAAGCTTCATCCGAAGTTCATTAGGCTACCTGCATTCTAATTTTGATTAATAACATAACTAACGTTATTTTGCCTTAATGATGACACTAAATACAACAAATCTGTCAGGTTGGCAACCCATAGGTTCAGCATATTTTCCCTTGTTTTATAATGTCCTGCTTATGGAAATGTGACCAACCTGTTTTACTGGTAGCGTAATACTTTAAAACGATTCACTTTCCCAGGAAGACCGTGAAAAGTGCGATGTACAGCAGGGGAAACAGACCTGCTCCTGTAAAGCGAACATGCAGATAATGGAATTAAAATTAATTGTAAATAAATTGTGTAACGTGCTGCAAATTTCGTTTCCAATTAGACGCTTAGTTCTCTTTAAAATCTTTTGTTCAGTTATGGAATAACAGGTGAAATCAGCGGGGTTTTAATAAGCTGAGGGTATGGAAACCTTGTCACTGTAATTTAAAAAATATGAAGGATGAAGAATAGCTAAGGTTAGCCTACAATTCAGTTAACATGATGACATTTATCTCCGTTTTTTAACCATAGTCTATCGAAAAAAACATTATGCACAGCGAGTCCGCTGGAGCCTAGGCTATTTGAAAAACAATAAAAGCAATATTCACTGGACAAGGTTTTGAACTTTTTTCAGTCACAAACCATTCTATTTAGCCTACTTACAGGCTGTATTCCTAGATAAACAGAGCTGTATTGTAATGACATCTGAAGCGCATTTTCAGAACGCAAATATCCGTCTATTGCAGTAGCCTACGCAAGTTTTCCATTGAATGACAATTCACGCATTAGGTGCAAATGACAATTTGCGCATTAGGCTTGATATAGGTGTTATCAGCTCCTTTTTAATGGATAGCCATTGTCCCGTACCATCGCACATCGCCTGGATGTTGATGGAGTGGGCTGAGAGCAATTTAATGTGTCATCGTTTCCCTTCGCTGAGGGAAAGGTATGTGGACCTATGGAACCTTTTATTATTATGCATTTTTGATATAGCCTACACAATAATAATATTTCACATTGTGATCTAGATATTTTAGTCATGCTTGTGTACGCCCCTGTGTGTAACGCACACGCCTACGTAGACGCACTTATATGCGCCGTTAAAATAACATGTAAACAACTGTGACATGACTTTAGACCAGGTTTGTGGTGGTTCTAGTGCAAGCGCTTTCTGCTGGCTCAAGATAGCAATACGCCAAAAAGAATCCTGGCCACTCCTCATCTTAAGACCAACACGCCCAGTTCACTTGTGATGGCGCAAGAATACATGCTAGTTACAGGACGTGAGCGCTAGGTGTTATTATGGACCTAGCGCCGGGTGTAAGATAGCAAAGACACTTGCGTTTGGGTTAGCGCTGCTTTGCGCCGGGTGTAAGATAGGGCCCCAGGTGTGAGCATCACAAAAACTTGGTAAATGGCTTAAATGAAACAAGACAAGCGTACCATTTACAATACAAACTTAGATTTGTTTATTTTCATAATTTAAGTCAAAATAAAGTGCCACAAATGCAAAGAAACTTTAGAATTATTATTATTTTTTTTAATGTTTAGTTTGCAACAAAATACTGAGAGCTACATAAATTTCCTGGATCATAAACTCCATGTCCACAAGTTTTGCAAAATCTGAGGATGATATGCAGAACTACTAAAGGTCTATGTCCAGTAGTGTCTCCAAATCTATCCAAATGGCTAAATTGTGCGCTGTTCCAAATAAATAAAAAAATAAAAAGAATTATGATATATTATATTACTACAAATCAACAGTTTCGGCTCATAAAAATCACTTACGCATAATTTTCAAGTGGGAATTACTATATTTTCATCACTATAGAGGGGTAGGTACAGCTGAAGTCGGATGTTTACATACACTTACATACACTTCGGTTGAAGTCATTAATACTCATTTTTAACCACTCCACAGATTTAATGTTAGCAAACTATAGTGTTGGCAAGTCAGTTAGGACATCTACTTTGTGCATGACACAAGTAATTTTTCCAACAATTGTTTACAGACAGATTATTTCACTTTTAATTCACTATAGCACAATTCCAGTGGGTCAGAATTTTTAATATTTTGTCACAATAAATGACCAGTGAATTTTGAAAGGTATCTCAATGTATCTCAATGTGTAAAACCAATGGTAGGATTGTATATTTTTTTCATATTAAGTAGCATTATATTGCTAGTAGAATACATGGTAGAATGAGACAATACTTTTACGTATTATTTTGCATTTGAGTGAGCAGGGCTTTTCACAGCTTTTCCGGCATACGATCAGGCTATTGTTGGGTTTGTTGCTATGACGGAATTCAAATTTTATATGATGAATAAATATATGAACTCAAACATAGACGCTATTGTCCACTATGTCACGCATGGGTAGGTATAGACTAGGTGGGGGGTTGCTTGTTAAATGGACTTGCTACGGGGAAATAGTGACACTTAGAAACTCCGTATTCGGCAGAAATCGTCACGAATCGTCTACCAATAAAGTTACAACACAGAGTTTGTGATTTCCACTAATAGTTTGGCTGCAGTAGCAACGAATGTCTCAGTTGAGCAAAATGGTGACGCCGGCGCCATTATCACTATGCATCTACACAAAGGGGTTAAGAGGGTAAATAATCCCTCTAAACATTAAAAACACCTAATTTTAAAAAATTAACAGCTTGTTAAAATTCTGGTATTACAATAGCGGTTGGAACGAAAACCAACATACACAGGGGTACTCCAGGACCAGGGTTGAGAACCACAGTTTTAGGCTGCCCCACCCTGTTCCTGGAGATCTACCTTCCTGTAGGTTTTCATTTCAACCCTAATTTGGCACACCTGATTCTACTAATTAGCAGCTCAACTAGATCTCGAGCTCTTAAATTAAGTGTGCTTTGTTAGGATTGGAGTGAAAACCTACAGGACGGTAGATCTCCGGGAATAGGGTTGGGCAGCCCTGTTTTATGCCCCCCTTCCTTGTTAAGCACTTTGAGATCTGGAGATGGAAAGAGTACTGCCCCCTGCAGGATGCCCATGCCCTGACATGCCTCTAACAAAGTGGAGTGTGTCCTGGTGAACAGGTGCCAGGTGAGTGGTACCTGCTGAGGTGATCCCTTGGCAGCCCCTCAGGAGAATCCTACGCAGTCCAGGGCAGCGCATCTGTCGCAGGGCGGAGTCCGACACGCTGCAGTTCTGCAGGTCCAGCGTGTGAATCCCAGGATGCAACAGCTGAAAGCAGTGCAGCATTGGGACCCAATCAGCACCATGCATTCAGTGCATTCTGGTGTGGGAGAAAAATTTAGATACACGTATATTTTCTTATGCTACATACACTGCCTGGCCAAAAAAAAAGTCGCACTCTAATATTTTGTTCGACCGCCTTTAGCTTTGATTACAGCGCGCATTCGTCGTGGCATTGTTTCGGCAACCTTATGCAATGTCACAACATTTATTTCCATCCAGAGTTGCATTCATTTTTGACCGAGATCTTGTATTGACGACGGGAGAGTCTAACCACTTCGTAAAGTCTTCTCCAGCACATCCCAAAGACTTTCAATGGGGTTAATGTCAGGACTCTGGTGGCCAATTCATGTGTGAAAATGATTCCTCATGCTCCCTGAACCACTCTTTCACAATTTTAGCCCGATCAATCTTGGCATTGTCGTCCTGGAATATGCCCATTGAAGGGATAACCTGGTCATTCAGTACATACAGGTACTCAGCTGACTTAATTTTATTGCTGCATAACGTTGCTGAGCCTAGACCTGACCAATTGAAGCAACCCCAGATCATAACACTGCCCCCAGAGGCTTGTACAGTGGGCACTATGCGTGACAAGTGCAACGGCGATTTTTATTTTGGCCAGGCAGTGTAGTAAGCTTTTGTTTAAAGCAATATGCCTAACCTTTGTGCCAAAATGTGGTTAGAGCAGCAGAGGGAACTTCTAAAAGGTCAACAAACAACTTTTGAGACTGGATGCTACAGAAAACTGCATGCAATTTGCAAGATGTACCGTTTCTGTCTTTGCAAGATGAACCACCCGTGACCTTTGAATGTCTGAAACAAACTGCTCTTACCCTTGTATGGTAATGTAGATAAGATAGTAGGGCTGAATGTGTATAAAAGCTTGTGCTCCCAGAGTCCTCCTATAGCACCACTTTGTGCGTTGTTTAGGTGTTCTCTCTTCAGCTAAATAAACTAAATAAACTCTGACAAACATATCGCTGCCTAGTGGAAGTCTGTTCTAATTGGTTTGAGAGACGAGAATTTCCACCACACTGGGTTCATTACAACACAACATTCTCAATGCATTCTGGGTGCATTACAACGCCACATTCTCAATGCATTCTGGGTTAATTGAAACGCCACATTCTCAGTGCATTCTGGGTTCATTACAACGCCACATTCTTAATGCATTCTGGGTTCATTGAAACGCCACATTCTCAATGCATTCTGGGTGCATTACAACGCCACATTCTCAATGCATTCTGGGTGCATTACAATGCCACATTCTCAATGCATTCTGGGTTCATTACACCGCCACATTCTCAATGCATTCTGGGTTCATTACAACACCACATTCCCAATGCATTCTGGGTTCATTACAACGCCACATTCTCAATGCATTCTGGGTTTATTACAACGCCACATTCTCAATGCATTCTGGGTTCATTACAATGCCACATTCTCAATGCATTCTGGGTTCATTACACCGCCACATTCTCAATGCATTCTGGGTTCATTACAACGCCACATTCCCAATGCATTCTGGGTTCATTACAACGCCACATTCTCAATGCATTCTGGGTTCATTACAATGCCACATACTCAATGCATTCTGGGTTCATTACAATGCCACATTCTCAATGCATTCTGGGTTCATTACATAATGATGTATTACACATAGGCCAACTCAACACATTATCTTCCAACATAACTGACCACTGTGCATTTATTTTAATCTTGAAAAAAGAACAAACTGCTCTTTGTCTTCTAGAAGTATTGTGGAAAAATAATTAACAGCTTGTTAAAATTCCGGTATTACAATTGCGGTTGGAACGAAAACCAGCATCTTCCGATGCAGTGAAGAGAAGCCTTTATTGCAGCCAGTTGCCCGGAGACACCACACGCAAGTCACATGTCAGCAACTCAATTCTCCTGTGTATCACAGGGGATTTTATAGGGTCCTGCCATGTATCTTCTTTATGTTGACATCTTTGCCCTTTGCCCTTTATCTTTGGTGCTTACCCAGCAACTGATCAGTTATCCTAAGTTAATATTATTCATTGGTGGAAGCTAGCAGTATCTTCACTTTGCTTCCCTTTAGTTACCTTTCACCCACTGATTCTTCTAGAACACAAGACAGCATGAAGAACCCATGTGTTTCTTGCACTTTTGTTTAAGCAAAAGATTGATAGAGTAGGGCCCGATCGATATATCAACCGATATACACATATATATCTGCAAATCCCGCTGATAAAGCACTGATAAAGTCTCTTGAAATGTCAATAAAGAAAACTGCATTCATGGACATGACAGCCATTTTGAATAATAGCCACACATAGAGGGAGATGCTAACTCACTTTGCTAATATGCAGTGCCAAGTAACAAAAACCGTAAAGTAATCTATAACCATTGTTAAAAAAGATTACAATGTATTAGAAAGTGAATATCTATACCACACCCTGTAACCCAGAGTAACATTGAGACCACAGCAGCTAGGCAGGCAGTGGCAGCTCTGAACTCCGTATCAGTTGTTCTCCTCTCCCAAGGTCACATTAAATTGCCTTGGAGCTGCACCTGGACTGTTGAATTATCTGCTTCCCTCCTTGATCAGCCTTATCCCAATTCCCATATGAGCCCTTCAACAACAATCCTGTCTCCTCTATCTGGCGCCTGATACAAGACAAAGTTTCTTCTGTGCCGGATTCCTTGGCGGCGGAAATGAGCCAAGACTCGACCCATGTTTAGTGCTTACTGAATAGATGTAGACAGAACACCATGAATATCAACGGCTGATACTTTAATTATGTAGTGAAGAAGCAGAAAGAGGGAATCCTATATTTCTTGTGGAGACCAGGAGAGCGTCACAAAGACGTCTACAGATATCGCAGTTCTTTCAACTTTCACAAAATAACTCCACTATTTAGAAAGAATGCAGGTACATTTAAAAGTAGAGTAGCCTACTTAAAGTAGAGTGTGCAGCACGTCAGGCCGGGCGGAAGGTCTGACATTACCTGACTGATGTTGAAGTCGGTCACCGTGCCCTGTGAGGTCATTATCCGCACCAGTTTGTCCTTAATGTCCACAGGTAAAGCCTTGATGTCGCCGTGGTACTTGTCGGTATATTTTGCAAGGCAGTTCAGGCTTCTGTTAATTGACATATAAAAAAAATGAGTTGAATAGGCTATTGCACAAGTTAAATTATTGGACATCATATCACGAGGCTAGTTTTCTTCATATTGGTGATATACATAATCCGAGCAGAGGGATTGTAGAAGGAAATTTTTTCATTGATGGTTTAGAAGCTTGAAAAGCATTATTAAATGTATTATTAAAGGCATTATTAAAATGTATAAGTATATACGTAAATGCATGCTTTGTAGTTTCTGTAAGTATATATATGTATATGCATGCTCTGCGGTGAAATACTTATTTCTCAGTAAATGTGTCTGTACGTGGCAAGCTTCCCATGAAGGGAAGCTTGGGAAGTGGCTATTTTCTCTCAGACTGCAGCGTTTGCAAAAAAGGTAGAAGTTGTAACCTCCAGCAGGAGAGTTACGGCTTCCTGAGTATGAATCTATGGGGAGATCAAGGGAGGTTGAAGTCTGGGTTGCAGAATAACATTGGGAATACCCAGGTGTAAAGTCTTTGCAAAACCGTTGCGGCTGACTAAACAGGGAGGATGTCTCAAAGTCCACCAGTGTTATGTCACTACTCTGATCCGGAGTCATGTCACCATTAACGGCTGTTTATAGCTGCCACGTATTGTGTAGAATAGTATAAAGGGGGAGATGATTCCTCTGATGACTTTGGGAAGAGACTTGGTAAGCACTGTGTCCCCATTCTTTGTTTAGCTCGCGAGTATGAATACAGTCTTAAAGAAGATACTCAATAACTTGTGCTGAATTGTGTTCTAAACACTTTCTGTTGACACTCAGTGGTAAAAATTTAATTTCCACGACAGGATTCTCCTACGTAAATGCAGTTATGAGCATAAGAGATAGAGGTAGGCTATATCTAAAAATAGAAATGAACTAGCTTCATTTTCAGTACCTCCCTTTCCCTGAAAATGTACAACGTTAGGTAGCCTACATCTAACATTGTTCTATAATGTTAATCCACAAAACATCGTTTTATTAAACGTCATTAGCCTACATACACGCCACTGTTGCCTAAAACCAATATCAGTTAACGTTAGCTATAGCCGTCAGCACAAGCTCTGGCGATAAGACCATAGCTAACCGATTAGAAAAATGCCATTTCAAGCTACGTAGTCATCTTGCCAATCGTCTAACTTTCTAGTTCGAAATCTCTCTTCGAATTTTTTTATCACTTTTTTTGTAGTAAAATAGCAAGCATCAAGCATAAACGAGCTAACGTTAGGCTACTTACAGGTCCAAGAGCGAATCTACAGCCATGTCGTTTGTTGCAACGCCTAAATTTTAGTTGCTAAAATTTCCCAACTAAATGGCTAGTTATCAAGCAGTAGTAAATAGACAACATGAATGAGTGTTTTAAACTGTTTGACTAGGTCGAAGGCTACATAGGCGCTGGCTCATATCTAATAGTTAGCCTAAGTTACTAGCCACTACTAAGGAAGGTAGGTAGACTTGGAAGCAAAAATGAATCAAACAGTTACGTTATATGGAATTCCTTCAAAACAATCTAGCAAATATGCAGGACGTACATCATGAAAATAATATCATCTTATAAATTCTTCCTATAACAGGATTAATTTTGCTAACTAATTAGACTAACGATTCGTTTCTTTCACATAGTTCTACAAAACAGTAGAATTTGGTTCTGCTCACTGCTACTCGACGATGTCGCACATTTATGGCAGCAGTCACCCTATGCATTCTGGTAATTGTATTCCTAAAGGAAACGCTTAGCAGAGACCCTCCACACCTCACTAGGTCTGACTATGATCTCAAAAATGTATATATTTTAAAGAGGAAACCCACTCTGCTTTGGGTTCACACAAAATAAAAATGGACATATGTCCGGTTCTCACAAAATAAAAATGGATATACAGATCCTTTCCAAAAAATTCGAATATCATGGAAAAGTTTTTTTTTTCCATAATTCCATTCAAAAAGTGAAACTTTCATAGATTATAGATTCATTACACACAAAGTGAAATATTTCTAGCCTTTATTTGTTTCATTTTTCATAATTTTGGCTTACAGCTCCAGAAAACCCCCAAAACAGTATTTCAAGAAATTAGAATAGTGTGTCGAAAATCAGCATTTACTTCAGTTATTTCAGAGAATGAGTGGAGTGGCTTGACTCGAAGAATCCGACAGTAGCCCATGTCCCGGATACGTCTGTATGTGGTGGTTTTTGAAGCACTGACTCCAGCCTCAGTCCACTCCCTCGGCATCTCCGCCAAATTTTGGAATCGTCTTTGCTTGACAATCCGCTGAAGCCTACGGTCATCTCTTTTGCTTGTGCACCTTCTCCTGCCACATTTTTCCCTTCCACTAAACTTTCTATTGATATGCTTGGACACTGCACTCTGTGAACAGCCAGCCTCCTTAGCGATGACCTTTTGTGGCTTACCCATCTTCTGGAGGGTGTCAATGATGGTCTTCTGGCCAATTGTCAAGTCTGCAGTCTTCCCCATACTGAACCAAACTGAGATAAACTTTGCAGGTGTTTTGAGTAAATTAGATGATAGTGTGACACTCAGTCTAAAACATTCATTCTCTGAAATAACTGAAGTAAATGCTGATTTTCGACACACTATTCTAATTTCTTGAAATACTGTTTTGGGGATTTTCTGGAGCTGTAAGCCAAAATTATGAAAAATGAAACAAATAAAGGCTAGAAATATTTCACTTTGTGTGTAATGAATCTATAATCTATGAAAGTTTCACTTTTTGAATGGAATTATGGAAAAAAAACAACTTTTCCATGATATTCAAATTTTTTGGAAAGGATCTGTATGTCACTGTGACCGTCTAATCTATTCGTGCAGGCCTCTCCAGCTCCTTTGGCCTAATTATGAACTGTATCCCAGTTCATAATTCATGAAAGTGTTTGTTACAGTATGACAGTGTTCTTTTTACTCAGTGTGCCTCTACATTTATTCAGTGCTTATACATTGTGCTTTATATACTTTTAATACATTCAATACATGTCCATGTCGTCACAGGTAATACAGTTCCCAGGTGACAAATGGAATATTTCCAACAAACTCTGCTCCTTGTAATGTATTGAGTGTCCGAAGCAAACTGTTCTTATCCTTATATGATAATATGGAAAATAAGATAGCAGAGCTGGATGTGTATAAAAACTTGTGTTACCCAACTATAAAGAGGAGTCATCCTATAGCACCACTTTGAGTGTTTTCTGAGTGCACTCTCTTCAGATGAATAAACACAACTCTGATAAAATAAGTTACCATACTCCTTGTGATTACATTCTTTAATCCTTCTCATTTAGTTTCTAGTTCACCCCCTCCTATAATTTCACTTACCCCTCATTTCAGTTAGTTTTATCCACCACATTTATCATATTATCCAGTTATTTACATGCACACACATTTGATGCTTTATACATTGTACTGCTTTATTTCAATCCGGAATATATTTGTATGAACATAGGGTGCTTGCGGAGGCCTTTTACAGCCTGGGTTCCCGGCGTCATTAGGAGGCAAAAAAAAACATTGTGAGACCATGCCATGTCCTGAAGAGTGCCATTTACAACTTGCTTCCAGTGTACTGTTTGTTGTATTGTCTTTCCAGCTGCTGTTTGCGACCCACAATTTCCTGTTGGATTGATTCCCCCAGCTGTCATTTACAGACTGTGGTTTTTCTGACTTCAACATTGAAGGAGAGTCTGTGGAAGAGAAGAAAATAGTTTTTTTTCTATATATGATTAACTCATGCTACTTAACATACAGTATATACATACATGCTAGCTATATATCTCCTCACGCATGAAACTAAGTAGTTAATCTTTTGTAGCCTTAACAATTGAAGAAACGGACAAATTGTAAAGGTGAACCCGTCCTGTGGGATGTGAACCAAATACTCTCCAAATTCCTGCGAGTAGGTTAAGTTAGATCTTTAGATTGTGTAAACAGCTTGCTTTTGTCCTTACACATTGACAATGATTTACAGGGCAATAAAGTAAAATGTATAAAAACTGTGCTCCTTCACTGATGGAGTATAGCGATCCTATGGAGACACTTTGCTGTGTATTCTGGGTGCTCCCTTCAGCTGAATAAAACTCTGACAAACTTATCGCTGCCTGGTGGAAGACTTTAATTTCTTTATTGAAAGAAAATTCACAGAAATTTCCACAACAAGTCCATGAAAAGTACAATGAATAAAATTGTACCTTACAGGGTCAAATTCAATAATGTTTAAAATTTCTCCCTGAAAGAGCTGCTGCTCTCCCTGAATTGAATGCAAATAATTTTCCATGGAAACAGGAATGCCCCAGGCTCGGCCCAAATTAAAGGGCCGTGTGAGACAGGAATGCCCCAGGCTAGGCCCAGAATAAAGGGCCATGTGAGACAGGAATGCCCCAGGCTAGGCCCAGAATAAAGGGCCGTGTGAGACAGGAGTGCTCCAGGCTAGGCCCAGAATAAAGGGCCGTGTGAGACAGGAATGCCCCAGGCTAGGCCCAGAATAAAGGGCCGTGTGAGACAAGAATGCCCCAGACTAGGCCCAGAATAAAGGGCCATGTGAGACAGGAATGCCCCAGGCTAGACCCAGAATAAAGGGCCGTGTGAGACAGGAATGCCCCAGACTAGGCCCAGAATAAAGGAGCATGTGAGATGGGAATGCCCCAGACTAGGCCCAGAATAAAGGGCCGTGTGAGACAAGAATGCCCCAGACTAGGCCCAGAATAAAGGGCCATGTGAGACAGGAATGCCCCAGGCTAGGCCCAGAATAAAGGGCCGTGTGAGACAAGAATGCCCCAGACTAGGCCCAGAATAAAGGAGCATGTGAGATGGGAATGCCCCAGACTAAGCCCAGAATAAAGGGATGTATGAGACAGGAATGCCCCAGGCTAGACCCAGAATAAAGGAGCATGTGAGATGGGAATGCCCCAGACTAGGCCCAGAATAAAGGGCCGTGTGAGACAGGAGTGCTCCAGGCTAGGCCCAGAATAAAGGGCCATGTGAGACAAGAATGCCCCAGACTAGGCCCAGAATAAAGGAGCATGTGAGATGGGAATGCCCCAGGCTAGGCCCAGAATAAAGGGCCGTGTGAGACAGGAGTGCTCCAGGCTAGGCCCAGAATAAAGGAGCATGTGAAACAGGAATGCCCCAGGCTAGGCCCAGAATAAAGGAGCATGTGAGATGGGAATGCCCCAGACTAGGCCCAGATTAAAGGGATGTATGAGACAGGAGTGCTCCACGCTAGGCCCAGAATAACGGAGCATGTGAAACAGGAATGCCCCAGGCTAGGCCCAGATTAAAGGAGCATGTGAGATGGGAATGCCCCAGACTAGGCCCAGATTAAAGGGATGTATGAGATGGGAATGCCCAGGCTAGACCCAGATTAAAGGGATGTATGAGATGGGAATGCCCAGGCTAGACCCAGAATAAAGGAGCATGTGAGACGGGAATGCCCCAGACTAGGCCCAGATTAAAGGGATGTATGAGATGGGAATGCCCAGGCTAGACCCAGATTAAAGGGATGTATGAGATGGGAATGCCCAGGCTAGACCCAGATTAAAGGGATGTATGGGACGGGAATGCCCAGGCTAGGCCCAGATTAAAGGGATGTATAAAACGGGAATGCCCAGGCTAGGCTTTAAAAGGTTGGAGGACCTGGCTCTTTCAGGTTTACAGGCGCAACTGATTTATCACTCAGAACACAGACAGAAGCATTTCAGACTATTTTCTATTTTATTCCTCCGTCAGAAATGTAATTAATGTTCCAATATTATTTTGTTATGATTTCTAAAGTGTTATACCTGGTTTCTTTAACTGTGACCAGTAAATGTGGGTTCAGTGTTTCCTTGGTGAGATTACGCTCTATTGCACCACAATATTCACACACATGGCCTTGTTTCACTCTCCTGCATGTCTCTTTCTCTCTCTCTCTCTCTCTCTCACACACACACACACACACACAACTACGGAAACACAGATATTACTTTAATTAATACATATTCCACTCCCTCCACCCATGTCTTCCTCAAACTCCCCCTTAAGAGGAGGAGGAGGGGGGGTCTTAACAGAGATGGCACCAAGCTGCCAGGATAAACTGAATACAGACTCCTGTTAAATTGATAAGATGTTCTCTCATTGCTTGTTCTTTCAGCTGATCTATTACAAAATTACAGCCTTATAAATCTGCTTCTATTTTATACACCAAACAGAGATTCATTATTGTCTCGCTTCAGGATAAATACTGGAAAAGCAGAACATTTTCAGATAAATATCCTATCTCTACACCTACACAATGGGACAGTTAGGAAAACATTTAATTTCCTGTATAACAAAATTTCAGATAATTAAGAGCAAAATGACCCTATAAATTATCCTTTGTGTGCTCTGTTTGGTGTGGTTTGTTATGTTCTGTTCTATGCAAGAGTGAAATTCAGCTTCTCGCCATCTCACCACCAAACCCAGCTCAACAATCACATTTCATCATTCTGAGGTTCACTGTGGTGCTGGCCCACTTTAGCCTCAAATATGGTGTGAAGAGCAGAAAATAGTCGTGACTAGAAATTTCACAGGGATATTAAAATATGCAATTATGCTAAATTTGGTCATAAGGACTTTTAGGTCAATTCAGGAAAAATCACATTACAGAACCACCAAACTGGAGTGTTTCATGTAACTTTGTGTTTAATACAAAAAATATTGCACTTTGTGAAAATAAAATATGTTACAGTCACCAACAAACTCTTAATGGCATACAGTATATACAACATGGCAAAGCTTCTGTGACTTAGTCATGCATCAGTGTGTGCTCATAACTAAAGGCTCAGTGAAATTATAATATCCAGGAGTGGCCAACCCTGGTCCTGGAGAGCCACAGGATCTGCAGTGATCCCCAACCCTGGTCCTGGAGAGCCACAGGATCTGCAGTGATCCCCAACCCTGGACCTGGAGAGCCACAGGGTCTGCAGGGGTCCCCAACCCTGTTCCTGGAGAGCCACAGGGTCTGCAGGTATCCCCAACCCTGGTCCTGGAGAGCCACAGGATCTGCAGTGATCCCCAACCCTGGTCCTGGAGAGCCACAGGATCTGCAGGGATCCCCAACCCTGGTCCTGGAGAGCCACAGGGTCTACTGGGGTCCCCTTATATGTACCATTTCAGGGGGATGTTCTTAAGATGAGAAAGTAATTCTACAGCAGATGTCGACAAATGGAGTTACCCTGAGTTCTCAGCAAATGAAAAACAAAATATAAAATCTCAAAAATAAAATGACACTCTTACAGCAAAACCAGTAGGACACTGGTAAGAAACCCTTGACGTCACAATTATGACTCAAGGGTTCATCAGAAACATTCTTCAAAGCTGTGAAATGAGATGAGTTTCTCACAGCTTCATCGACAGTTTCCACCGGAAAGCGATCTTCACCAGCTCATGTTATTTTTCAAGTGTGAGTCATCACACTTGCTTTTGTAAAAACATATTCCACACAGTGCATTCTGGGAAAACTAGTTCTTGTGCTTTGCCATGTGCCTCCTCTTGTAGTCCTGGAAGGTGACATGTGGTGGGAAGGGTGCAGAGACCATGCCATGTGACTTTCCTTTTGAACAGAAAGTGTCCTTCCCTATTTGACTCTTAGCACAGGAAGCTGTCAAGTGGGACAAGGGACAATCATTAGGCACATCCAACAGAATGATAACAATGATTACATTGACTGAATAATTAAAATTACAGAAAGAATATTTTTTATCTTCATAAAACATAAATTTACCACTAAAAATACCAAAACTCATATACAATCAACTTAAACAGTTAAGTGTCTTGCTCAAGTGTACACCTGGGAATCAGACCTGCAATCTCAAGCCTTCACCAGTTGATAGTGCTCAATAGTCGGGTTGAGTGCACAAATGATGGTTTTTAATGCAAAATAAAAGTCAAGTGTTAGTAGAGTCCCTAGTGGAACTACAGAATCATAGTAACAACTTCCTTGAATAAGACACAGGCAATATTGAATAAGACACAGGCAATATTGACAAGTTCTTCTTTAGGGCTCTATATGTAGGAGGGGCTACTCCTCCTCCCTAATTATATACACTTAATTTATTGGTAAAATTTTCTACTCCTCTCATATGCTCATATACTGTAATGTTGTTTGTCGTGGAAATTCAGTTTTGCCACCGTGTGTCAACAGAAGGTGTTCAGAAAATAATTCAGCACAAGTTCTTGAGTATCTCTTTCAGATTTTATTTGTACTCGCGAGTCAAACAAAGAATGGGGACAGAGTGCTTACCAACTCTCTTCCCAAAGAAATCAGAGGAATCATCTCCCTTTTTATATCATTCTGCCTTGTACATGACAAGCTATTTTAAGCTGTTAGTGTCACAATTTTTAATCAGCAAAATATAACCATTTATCATAATGGTGACCTGAGACTGGTGACCTGAGACATCCTCCCTCTCTAGTCAGCAGTATTCCCAAATCCAATCTGCACCTGGTAACCCAGACTTCAACTCCCTTCGGTCTCCTTGTTGGGTCAAACCCAAAGTCGTAATTCTCCTCCTTGCCAGAGATCACCACTTCCACTTTTTTGCAAACATTGCAGTCTGAGAGGAAACAGTCACAGACACCCAGCTCCCCCTAAGCGGAAACTTGTTTTTTAAATTTATTTTATCATCAGTGCACACAAAGACACAATGTATCAGAGACACAGAATATACATATACTTATACATCTTAATAATGCCTTTAAAGCTTATAAACCATCAATGAAAATTTCCTTCCACACGTTCTAACTCTCTAAAGTCTCTGCTACTGAGTAGGAAGTGGAACCTCTCTCTAAACCGCATATAGGCAGGTGTACCAATCAGAGCCCTAGCTACTGCATCCTGTCTCCTGTGTGCAGTCAGTGTACTGGCAGATGTGTGCTGTTTAATGTGCACTGTTTAGCCGCGATGTGCAGTACGCAAAAAAATATCCTCAATACTATTTTCCAACCGTACTGTGGAAGTGCCGTAAGACGTCCCACCCTTGCGCAGCCATGTCACGTGTTGCTTTTGTTGCTATTGAAGGAAAACGTCAGCGAGACTGCGCCTCATTTTGTTAAATTAAGGTTCGCGTCATATTTATGCGACCAAAATATCTGTGGGTTTTAAGTATACTATATTTAGAGAAAATGTTGCCTACTTAACGACTTTCTTGTCCTGTCTACTCAAAAAGCCTATACCTAATAGTCTGGAAGGGTGCTGATTTGGACACAGCCATAGATAAGGCCTGGATCCACATTTAGAAAGATCTCAATAACAAGCAGCCGCATCCCCAATATACAATCAGCAGGATCAGAATTAACATTAGACAAAAACAGTGCACTTTCCGCACCTTCTGGATGACAGTGTAGCAGAACAGTTATGGAATTGGCCTTGCAGCTACCAGTTTTCATCTTGGATTCCCAGGAGGGACACTGCTGTTGTACTAGGGTTGTGCTGATGGCCGATGGCCGATGACATGGGACATCGGCGATGTTTGATTGGCCGATGTGACGATGTGAAATGGGAACAACCCTATGTTGTATCCTTCCTAAATCGCTTCAGTTAATGGTCTTTATTTAAAAAAGAATGCAAGCCAAGATCTGCAAAATGGAGAAAATATAATGCGATAATAAGACTGGCTCTTTAGCTACAACAGAATGTTACAAAGACTCCCTTGATTATATTATTATGATCAGAATTTCATAGTAATATAATAATAATATAAATACACAATAACAAAATATAAAAAGCATAATATAAGAAAAATATCAATGTAGTCAGCAAATCTCTCACCATTATACTACACAGCTACTCACAGGTGCTTATTATTTGTACTTACTCTTTACATGTCTTAAGGAATTCTTGTATTCCATGCAATCTGGACCATCTTTGAGATGAAAGGACCGAGGCAATGCAACACTGCCCTTCTCTTTCACTGCAATCTGATCTGATCTCCCAGCCTCTGCTGTATTTTTGGTTTTGTTTTGGTTTTTGGTTGTTTTTTTTGGACTTGGGGCTGACAGTGGGCTCCTTAGAAAATGCACTGCCTCCACTTTTTTCAATTTCTTATTTTCTGGCCTGTTGTTTTTGTCGAGGATAGCTTGTGTTTTCCAGGAAGACACAGGGGCCTTCTCCAAATCTTGCTGCCTTCTTTCCCTGCTGGTCTTTCCCACTGTGGGGAGGTCATGGGTTTGGCGCACAAAGACATGTGAAACAAACTTCTTTTCTGTAGATTTTGCTGCTGAGCTCTTCTTTTCCTGAGTCTTGTCCAGCTGTTTGTTACCCGCTTTAGGCACAGAGCTCTTCTTTTCCTGAGTCTTGTCCAGCTGTTTGTTACCCGCTTTAGGCACAGAGCTCTTCTTCTCCTGACTCTTTCCCAACTGTTTGTTACCTGCTTTAGGTGAAGGGCTCTTCTTCTCCCAACTCTTTCCCAGCTGTTTGTCACCTGCTTTACGTACAGAGCTCTTCTTCTCCTGACTCTTTCCCAGCTGTTTGTCACCTGCTTTAGGCGCAGAGCTCTTCTTCTCCTGACTCTTTCCCAGGTGGTTTCTATCGGTTTTTAGTGTTGAGTTCCTGTTTTCCTCCCTCTTGCCCAGGTGTGTGCTAACTTCCCTGAGTTTGACTGCGGTGGCTGTGCTTTGGGAAGAGGATTTAGGTCTGCATTGGTCCCTTGATGACTTTGAATCATTTCCAAATATAGTTGGATTAGCAGCCGGTGTTCTGGCTCCTCCTTGGCTACCGTATCCTTTTATCCTACACTGCTTAGTTGTCCCAGTCTTAGATCTTTTATTACGGCTTAATGGCACAAAACTGCGTTCCCAGATTGAAAAGACCTGTTGTTTTGCTGGGCTGTTAATGCTTACTTCTGAATGATTACTGTCCTTGGAATGAACACTCAAGCCTAAAGTTGAAGGTGCAGATCGAATTTTGCCTCCATGGGATTTGAAAACGAATTGTCTACTCGAACTTACAGCCCCGTTTCCAGCTTTGGAAGAGGATCCATACAACGTTAAATACACACTGCTGCCTTCTGCTTTCTGCTCAGCTAACTCTTTTGATGAATTTCCTTTGCTTACAACTGGTCTTTTTTCACTGTTGCTTCCTTGGCTTAAGTGGTTGTCTTTTTGCAGTTTAGGACGCTTAGATTCTGGGGATGCAGAGTGATCTCCTTTATGCTTGGCCAGCAGGGGCTGTTCCCTGTTGTGATGACTGTCCTCGGTTCCTTTGAGCACAGTCACAGCCTCTTTCCTCTCCCTGTCCTTCACACTTTGGGGTGATGGCTCTCTGACAGGTGATGTGGAACATAGGGACTTTTCCAAACACCTCCTTTTGCACTCCTTTTCTCCCCTTCTGTCATCTTCATCCTCATGATCATGCTTCTCTGTTGAGGAGAGACGCTTGTGAAGCCTCTGCCTCAAGGAAAGAGAAGTTTGTCTTCCTATCCGTCTTTCCAGATCACGGATATCCATTGATACTGGCAGCTGATTGGGCACCTCACCCTGGGAACCCACCCTGGTGCTTCCCAAAGCCATGTCAACTTCAGCTTCTGACCCAGAGGTGGGAACTTCATCCACATTTGTCTGGAGTAGAATTGGATGCTCAGCTTCAGCAATGCGTTCATTCCACAGCTGTTCAGACATTGCCACGGCCATCTTGAGTGTCTCCTCGCAGTCCCTGTGGACATTCTCACTTTCAACTTCACTGACATTCGGGGCTGGGATGATGACCTCATGAAGAATGATATCAGGATCAAAGAGGATCTCTGAACTGGAGCACTCAGAGGGGCCTGGTACACCCCTCCCCTCTTCTGGTTCACCAGATGACACCATGGCTTCCCCTTCTGTGCTGTTCCCCTCTTCCTGGGTGGAGTCATCTGCTGGCCTGGACTGGGCACATTCAGATAAATGGGGTGCCTTGGTTTCAATATGCTGATCTTCTTTTGGCAGATCTTCCTTTAGCAGATCTTCTTTTGGCAGATCTTCTTTTGGAAGATCTTCCTTTGGCTGATATTCCTTTGTAGTTTCAGGTTCATGGACTGAAATGGTGTTGTTCTCTGCAGCAGGAGAGCAGTCACCTCCCACAGAACTCTCTATCAGTTCCACTCTCTCACCTTTCTCCATTTGGGTGCCAGAGGGGTCTATTTTTGATTCCTCCTCTCCCCCCTGTCCCAGCTTGAATGTGCAGAAGCTGTTTTTGCAGCTGGTGGTCACCTTCATCCAGTGGAACGGGCAACAAGAAACATCTACCTGTTTCTCCTTATCCTGCTGCTCCTCCGGCCGTCGCTGAGATAGTTCAACCTCCATTTGACGCGTCTCATCTCCTTGGCCCTCCTGTGCAGGCAGCTCGCTTTGTGGGTCCTCCAGCTTCACAACTTTGCTCTCCTCACCAGCGAATATTCGCCTGGCTTCTTCAGGTGGAAGAACTGTGATTTTGATGAAAGAGAGGGCATCTACAGTGCCACCTACTGGAGCGTCAGTCTGCGGCTTAGGCATTGACAGGGGTGTGTTTCTGTTACTTCTGTACATCACATTTTCAGTTCTGACTATTTTACCTTTCTCAGCTTGGCTTGGTTTCACAAGTTCACACTCTTCCTCGCTGGGAAGAACAGGTTGGTGTTTGAGAATCTGGCAGTTCTTGGCCACAGCCTCAAGGCTCTTAGGCTTTATCTGGGAAAACACCACAGAGTTTTCGCTTTCTCTGCACACACTGCGGGCTTCTGCCATTATCGACTGGTAAAGGTCCGAACTGAATACGTCCACGAGATCATGATAACCCTCCAAACCGTAAAGCTTTGCAGTCTTCTTGACATCCATCTCCTGCTTTGGGGTGCCTACAATCTGATGGAACAAAGAGATTAGCTTGACCAGCCTTGTGGTTGTCCATTCAGTGATGGCCACGGATGACAGATCAAAGACAGCCTTTTCCAAATCTCCGTCCTGGTCACGGTTTTCATGAACGGCTACACCTGTTTGGCCGCCTGGCACATGGGAGTGTATACCTGAAGGGGGTGTGTCTTCAGTGTAAGGAGGAGAAGCTAGATTGGCTGGTGATGTTGAGTCAGATTTTTGTTGGTTTGAGGTTTGAGGATCAATCTTCTCAGTGGCAGAATCACCAGGTGCTGGTGGAATCACCTGGCAGGTTGAACCAGATGTCTGTGATGTCTTTT
This sequence comes from Synaphobranchus kaupii, assembly GCA_029718625.1. Lineage (NCBI taxonomy): Eukaryota > Metazoa > Chordata > Actinopteri > Anguilliformes > Synaphobranchidae > Synaphobranchus > Synaphobranchus kaupii. Next base: position 126,951,595 of record CM056376.1, read on the forward strand.
GCTGGTGTGGTACAGCCAGCTCTCTATTTTTTTCACCTGTTCTCTTGCTGACTAGCAAGGACTCGAAAGCCGTGTCAGTCATTTTCATATCGAACAGACCTGCTGCGGACTCTGCATTCAGCGATATCACACTCAGGATCTTACACGGCAAGTCACCCTCCATGTGGGAGATGCTGCTGGTCTCCTCAGCAGGGTCCCAGGCCTGTGGTGATAAGGGTGGAACCACCGCCACAGCCTTTTGACTTGTGGAAGAGCCAGGTGATTTCTTCGGCTGACTGCTTACTTTTGGTGGTTTAAAAAGGGGTTCTGAAGATGGGTAGGCAGCATTTGAAAGATGGGTGCTGCCATTCTGCAGGCTCTCGGTTCCACTGGTCCCTTCATGGGCTTTTCTGCACTCTGCTTTCACACTGTCATCTGCAAAGGACGTCTGGGTGCTTTTCTGTTGAGCTTCTGCTTGACCAGCAGGCTGGTTGCCCGTACACGACTCATTTCCTGCCGTAAGTGTATTCACCGGCCTTGGAGTGGCAGACAACTCTTGACTTTCTGAGCCGATTATCAAGTTACCTGCGGTCTGATCACGGCACGGCTGCTTACCTGGCTGCACAGCTTGGCTGGGAAAAGCAGAGGTGCCGACGCTCGGCTCAGGGTAAGAGCCAATGTCGCTGCCAGATGCACTGGGCCGGTTTGGGGCATGGTTAGCCATAACATGTTTCACAGCCTCACCTGTACCTCTACTTTTAGTCTCAGGTGACACATACGGTGGAGGCATGGCAAGACCACGGCGATCAGTTTGATTAGCTGCCCCCTGTGTGTTTTGCCCCACGGGACCTTGTGCTGTTGGGTATGGCAGAGGCTGTTGGCTGGTTGAGAGGAGCTCCCCCTGCTGGGTGGGGAAGGCATGGTTCTGAGGCGGGTGAACAGCTGCAGCTCGGCTAGGAACACATTGGTAAGACTTCTGTGCTGTCGCTGCGCCGCATTTGTTCATGGCTCTCTTGCTGGACCCGTTTCCTGGAGCACTGGATGGGTTCAGGGAGCTGTGGGGGAGGATTCCTGATGGGGCTGAACCTCCGCATTGTGCTTGAGCCAGATGCATTGCTGCATTTGAACTCGTCTTAGGAGTTATAAGCAAGGAGCGGAGAAGTCCATCAATTTTGTTTTCTGAATTTATAAATGGGTTACTCCAGGTTGTCACATAATCCATGGCCTGGCGTGGCTGCTGGTGCGGAGAAGCATTCTGTGCTGGAGCAGCAGTTGGCACAGCAGAATTTGGGGTGCTGGTGGTCACCTCCTGACCCCCACGTACTGTTCCTTGAACATAGTCCAGTACCTTAGGAGGACACTGTACTTCAAAGTTTGGGTTCAGTCTTAACTCCGTCTCCCAGTTCTTTGTCACGTCCCTCACACAGCCCATCTCCTGCTCGAGGTACCTCACCTCCTGCTGTGTGCTGCACTTCTGCCCCATGGTCGCAGCCTTCACAGCAGATGGTAAATTCAAGCTCTCTCTCCTCCCAGTTCTCACAGCCTCATGGCCATTGTTCCACACTCCTTGATCTGCGTTCACACTCCCCTGAAATCTATGGGGGTCTACATCCTGCACCGCAGGGCTAGAGAACTGCGCAGGGGAGTACGTCACTGCATCCTGCACCGCAGGGTTAGAGAACTGCGCAGGGGAGTACGTCACTGCATCCTGCACCGCAGGGTTAGAGAACTGCGCAGGGGAGTACGTCACTGCATCCTGCACCGCAGGGCTAGAGAACTGCGCAGGGGAGTACGTCACTGCATCCTGCACCGCAGGGTTAGAGAACTGTGCAGAGGAGTACAGCCCTGCTTCCTGCACTCCAGGGCTAGAGAACTGCGCAGGGGAGTACATTGCTGTTTCCTGCACTCCAGGGCTAGAGAACTGTGCAGGGGAGTACATCGCTGCTTCCTGCACTGCAGAGTTAGAGAACTGCGCAGGGGAGTACATCGCTGCTTCCTGCACTGCAGAGTTAGAGAACTGCGCCCCTGTACTCCGAATCAACACTCTTTGTGAATTACTCTGGTTTACTCCACAATTCCTGTGTTCTGGTGAGGTAGGCAGCTGAGGTGCATTGTAGGGCCTATATGAACGCATGGCCTCTTGGGAAATGTTGTAATTGTGGGCTTGCACAAAGACTCGCGTGTTCTGTAGGTTTTCTCGAGCAGCATGGACATCCGGTCTCATGGAAGTTTGCCGTACTGGGCACTGGGTGTTCCGAATATTTGCTGGTGGGGAAGCATAACTGACCATTGCCAAAACCTGGTTTCGTAATGGCAGCTGGTGCCCAGGCCCAACAGTTAGATTGGTGTTCCCTTGACTGGGACATGAGGACGAGCTCACAGGGAAGGGACACACATTTGGCAGAATTTTCCAGTAATTCCTGCTGGCCGCATGTCTGCTTTGAAAGGCCTGCTGTCCCATGTGCTGGTGGCCGTTGGCGGGTGGAACAGGTGGAGTTTGGTAGGCAAATAATGCAGGACTCCTGTGATCCCATCCTCCATTACGGCCACCGTGGTAATCAGGGTTATTTGGCGCAGTTGAGCTGGGGGGATGTGTGAAGACAATGTGGCTCTGCTGGCCTTCCGCCAACATATGGGTCTGCATCATTCAGCTCCTTCGGTCTTCCCTTTCTCTGCTGCTCTCAAGTACACAGAAATAATATCCTTCCTGAAAAATAACAACAAAAGGCCAGATTTTACTAAATGTTCCAGCAAGTACCATTTAGCTCCACCAAAACCAATATTTCTACCAATTTCAATGGTTTGTGTGTGCTAAAATGGTTTTGCATGTGTTATATGATGAATTTCGTCTAAACGGTTCAGATATGGCAAAACTGAGGATCCAAGCACAAGCACACAACTGAGACAGGAAGTTGCCCCAGTAGAAACGGGTGACGACTGGACACTTGCTTTCACCTGACAACAGTTCATACAAAAACTATTTTTAACTGAATAACAATATATGTATTTTGTAGTGTTAGGAATCTGTTGCCCTTCCCGTGGAATCAAATGCAGGACGCTGAAGAACACACTAACGATTTCTCTTAAGAGAATTGACTAAACTATTTTTTTAACTGAATAACAATATATGTATTTTGTAGTGTTAGGAATCTGTTGCCCTTCCCGTGGAATCAAATGCAGGACGCTGAAGAACACACTAACGATTTCTCTTAAGAGAATTGACTAAACTATTTTTAACTGAATAACAATATATGTATTTTGTAGTGTTAGGAATCTGTTGCCCTTCCCGTGGAATCAAATGCAGGACGCTGAAGAACACACTAACGATTTCTCTTAAGAGAATTGAGGTTTATTTACAATGTGCAATGGACAAATTCAAAACATACGGGCCTGTGCTGAGAATATCTCTGAAAACTGAAGTGTGTGTGTGTGTGTGTGGTTTAAATACAGTAGCTAGCATTACATTTAATAAGGTTGATACAGTACACATCGATCGCTGGAGACAACTGGTTCCGGCCCACCCGACCAGAAATGTGCCATTAGCAGAGGTATGCTACAGATACTATAGGTATGCTATAGAAATGCAAATGCTTGGTTGATTGTTGGAACTGGCCAAGGTGGGGAGACATACAGAGACATGCAATATACAAAATAGTACTGCCTGTTACAGATAACACAATACAATATACCCTGGCAGTAATAATGAAAACCCTGGAACCTATCAGTAGATATTCACCATGCTGTGGGAGAAAATGCATATACAGTGCAGTCCAAAAGTATTTGGACAGTGACGCATTTTTTGTTGTTTTGGCTCTGGACTCCAGCACATTGGATTTGAAAACAGTGACTTTTTTGGTCCTCTAGGGTTTTCAGAGATATCCTCTTCAGTTTTCAGAGATATTCTCAGCACAGGCAGCCCATATGTTTTGAGTTTGTCTCTCCATTGCGCATTGTAAATACACCTCAATTATCTTAAGATAAATCGTTAGTGTGTTCTAGGGGACCAAAAAAATCACTGTTCCATTTCAAATCCAAAGTGCTGGAGCGCAGAGCCAAAATAACAAAAAATGTGTCACTGTCCAAATACTGGACTGCACTGTATATGTGTATTTTTCAATACTAGAGAGAATTTGAGGGACAAGATTATTATTCAGATCATTCAACTTATACACTTGTTCTTAACAAAAACCTACCCATCATGTGAAACCTTATAAATAACAGATATAAATAAGATAACTTCAAGACCAAAAGACAGACAAAATTTCATCGTTTTACCACCATTTTGGACACCAAAAATGTGACATAGGAAACTGTGCCACATTTAGTCATGAATATTTAATTCATAAATAAACTTCATATGGCCCCTCATACATATACGTTTTGATAATGTTTTAGGGAACAACATTCATGAATACCAGAAGAAAATACAGTAACATGTCTGATATTCTGCCTAGCAAAGATCCGGTAACGGTCGTTGTGCTTGGTGTCAATTGCCACAACGACCGTTATCGGGATCAGCACCTCCGGAAGCTAACCACGGAGGCTCCAAACCCCTACTGCTTTACACAAACCCTTAACTGGGTATCCTATGGTAGCAGTAATTTTGTGGCGAGTTAATTATTTTTTTCTGATATTCAAATTTAATATACCAAAAACATTGTGGTGTCAAAAACGCAACGACCGTTTTTGATATATTTTTCGACTTTTCAAAGTCAATAAAACATTTTATCTGGCATAAATTGGTCATCAAAACTAAGAAACTTATCCAATCTTCAAGTTGGCAACACGTGGTCGCTTGTTTACCTCGCGTACGCGCCAAGTCGCGAATTCATATACTTCGTGTCAACTCCGGAAGCCCTACAACGAGCGTTACCAAGACGTTTTACTTCCTAAAAAATCATCCCAAATCAAACCCTTTGACGAACCATCGGCCGTCAATATCGCTCAAATCCATAAGGTAATGTACTGTTTTGTCCATTTATGGATACAATTTATTGTAATGTATATTTTCTTACGTAACACGCGTCGCGGTGTCCACTCAGATGGATGCAGTATTCTACCACATGATCAGGTGAATGAAGTGGAAACAGGGTTTGCAATGTTATTGTTCCATGTGGTATTCATAAACATAGGAAGGAATAAGAAATATATGCACTTACTGTGCCAACCAGGTCACTGGTGGACACCACGCGACAGCCGTTACACAAAATGTATTTGTGTATTCTAATGCCATTTTCATAAACTTGCCGTCAATATGCTATCTTTTCTTATATTTTTGTTGATACTCTGTATATTCATGAACCCAATAAAGTGCTTGTCAGCTCTTTTGAAGGGATTTGAAATTTGACCCCCTTTGTCACACTACTGTGTACCAGTATTGTAAAAATACACATATGCATTTTCTCCCACAGCATGGTGAATATTAGGGGTGGGACAAAATATCGATACTGGAATATATCGTCATACTTCTTCTTGCGATACACTGGCGCCAAATATCGATATTTTTATTAAACCATGCAGGCGCTCTAAACGGATTCGCCACAGCCACAGACTGTAAAATGCATAAAATGCACCGTTTATACACGCTAAGAAAATCATGTTCACGTATAGAAACAATAATATTTGAAAAAAACATAGTAAAAGCATGTTTGTACCTGATGCACGTTCGGTTTAGAAGATACCTCATTTTCTTTCTCCAAAATCTCTCGTATAAATATGTTTAGGAAAGCAAGTACTTGAGCTACAGCTCAAGTATATTGAGCTACAGCTGTTTTCAGATTAACCGTGAAGAGTTTATCTTGTTACATTTCGCCAAAGTCCCGTACAGTCCACATTTCCACAGCGACCAATTATTGCACTTAGGGCTAAAATACGTTGCTGTTACTGTGTAGAAACACACACTCTTTTGTACGTTTAAAAAAAAAAAACTTATTTAAATACATTAGGCTACTTATGTTATGGTTATTATCTCACCAAAAAATACGTTTTCAACGTAAAAAAAATGCCAAGTTACTCACGCATAGCCTGCAAAGCAATGTGAGTCCTTAATTCGAAATTGCAAAAACTAGGCCTGCCTTTAAAAGTATTGATATAAAAATGTGGCCAAGTTACAATTAATAATATTGCCTATTGTAGCTCACACTAATTAAACTAGCTCTATTCCAAAGCAATGCTATCCAAACTTTCCTAAATTATTTAATGTAACTTGGCCCTGTGTTTTTTCATCTTAGCATGTGAAGAGATTGTGGTCATTCAAATTTTAAATGTCAAATAACAAAAATGGCCTCGGCTCATGGAACAACATATCATTTCAATGAATGTTTTAAACAGTTGACAAATAATTACAGAAAGGATATGTTTATACTTTGTTGTAAAGTTTTAAAATGTTCGCTGCTGCTACAGATTTCTCTACAATTCACAAAAAGACATTTACACCAAGAACGATAATTTACAATAGAGAAAGGGGGATGAATAAATTAATGCAGATAAAAAATAGAAATATGTTGTCGTTGAAATATGGTATACATCGTTTCATCTCAGTTGTCAAATTCTGTGAAACTGAGACCACAATGCAGTGAATAAATACATAATTCCTGCTTTTTGCCTTTTGTGGTATTTTTTCTTCTTCAGTTACACAGATATCGTGATATATTGTAGATGAATTGTCTTGCAATGTATCGAGAATCGCAGAATCGCTGTATCGTGATACCATCGTTATCGTGGGGGACGTATCGTGATAGTATCGTATCGTGAGTTACTCGGCGATTCCCACCCCCTACTACTGATAGGTTCCGGGTTTTCAAAAGTAATTCGACAAAATAACATAAACTTAAATAAAGTCATGGGGCCAGATTCAGAGTTGAGATAAGCACGCACAAATGGGACTTACTCCCGAAATTCCTTGACTTATCCGCTGTTTTAAGCTTCTCTCCAGTATACACGTGGCATTGTGCATGCGGGGTGGAGAATTCATGAAAATGAGGCATGTCTGCAAGTTGTTTTACGCAAGTTTTTTGTTTGGAAAAAAAGGTGGTTTATGTCTAGCGCTGCCAATAGATCATTATGAAAAATATGGCATCTTTCGCATAAATTGTATTAGAATGAGTGCATGTTATTTGAACGTAATATTGGTCATATTTTCCTTTGCATAGCTAACTTACAATTATCATAGAGCTGTCATAAAAAGAAAAATATGCAGGCTATATGACTTAGTAAAGGTAAATCGTTAAAAAAAGATTCGATTTTTATATCTTTTTTTTTTCAGTAAACCCAACAATTTATATTTGCTTAATAATGTGTGCAACCACTGTCCAGCGATTATTTATTTTGATTGTGTGATGGGTATATCCAAGTCGTCAATAGGAGCTATGATCATTTTATCAATCGACAGATTAATGCCGTTCACAGCCTTCCCCATCATGCAAGAGCAACTACGATGCACAAAGGTAGGATTTTACAGAGGCAAATGCGGTTATTAAAGGCAATGTCACTGACACATTGAAAATGTATACCCCCACACACATTTTTTTAGTAGAAAGCTGGCAACCCAGGGACAGGTACTATAGGAAAATTTCTGTTAGAACAGTGTGGGACTCTGTAATGAGTATATATACATATAAAAGGAATCAGTGCATAAGCAGGCTTATATGAATGTGTGTCTACAGGAGAAAACGTGCAGCCAAGCACCGGCTGTACTGACCTGTGTGACTGAAGGTCAAGGGAGTACCTTAAGTGGGCAGTTGGTGATAAAACTGAGAAAACAACCATGCAATGATCTGTGTGACAGAAGGTCAGGGAATTCCTTAAGTAAGCAGTTAATGGTAGGATTGAGAAAACACCCAGATAAGGATAACCAGATGTGCACATCAATATGCTATAGACGTTTTTATGACTGCTAATTAAGCTAAAAAAAACCTGAAGTAATGCATATATTAAGGAGGTATCAATGTATGCAGCAGGCGATTGGCCATCGGACATTCTAAGATAGGAGGGTCTATACATGTTTTAACTGTATAAAACCTGTGGAATAAGACTGAAAGGGTGTGACTTCATGAACCCACCCGGCTTTGTTAATCATTAATAAAGTTCGTTTGAAAATGGCAAGAATTCTTTTAAGTGAAAAAAAGACACGACAGTACAAGAAACAGGTAATTACAATATCGTGCCCTGTGCCACCCATATTTTAAGAAACACACCCATGTAGCGCAGGTTAGAATATGGCGTATCTCATCCCGCGTTAAATCCGCGCAGGTCAGTCAAGTTAGAGTCTGAAGCCTGATTTATACTTCGTCGCAAGTGTTGAGTGACAAAAATTATGTATTTCCAAATGAAAAACGTCTCGTTCGACACTTTTTCTTAGTGTCGTGCACCTCTAGAATGTTGTTATGTTGCGGACAACACCACACTATGGTCACAGGTAAGTCCCAGGCCGTTGCCATTCACACAAGTCCCGGGTCCGCAAGTTTACTTCTGTACGCGTTACGTTTTTTTCGTGCTAATACAGCTAGCTTGGTAGTGTGGAAGATGAAATTGAATTTAAAGACTGTTGTTAGTATAAGGGCTCGTAAATAATGTAATAAATTCCTGCTATACAAAGTATAATTTTAATATGTCAAGGCCCTCTGTTCTCCTGCGAAAACAACAGACTAACAGACAGAATGTGCATCTGCTCTGGGTGTATTTTTCTACAAGAAGAGGAGCTGAGTGTGTTTGAGGATGTTCTTATTCTTGCACAGCTACTAATAAGTTGTCTTGTGTCTTCTCTTTTGAAGGTCAGTCTTGTGTCATTTTCCACTGCTAATATCCCTCCCACCCTTAGGAATTATACAATTATAATATGTACTTCTCACTTTCATATCTACTTTGAGAATACCCATTAGGATGGGGACACAGGTGCTTCCTGAGCAAGTGATTACGAGACCTATCAGGGTGAAATGTCTGTTTGGGAGGCAGCCATTCTTGCTTTGCAAGGAAAAATCTGCTTCCAGTTCTGCTATTTCTAAGCAGACCTAGAGCCAATGCCGGACACTATTGGGTGCACAACACAAAGAAATGACAAACTGAAACAACATTGATAAAAATAAAAAAATGTAAAAAATTCTGGTATCTGGATAAGCTTCAACAAGGAAGACAATAAGAGAATAAGTACATCGTTCATAGAAAGTGAGGTCAACAACAAGGCCGTTTTTGAGAGACAGCATATCTCTGTACCAGTTTTTTTTTTACATGAAAGCACAATTGTTATTTTAGCACTTATAACCTGGTTTTCATGAAATGTTTAACTTTTTGCTAAGCATACACGTGTATCCTAGTACTGATAAAATTGCCTCTGAAATAGCTATAACGGACCATTCTGTTGGCTTGGAGGTAACAGCCTTGATGTTTGTGCTTGAAGGGGGAGTTCAACGGCCTGGAGTTGATGTCTGTGCTCCAAGGGGCTTTCACTTCTCATTTTCAGCCAGACGGTCAAAATAACATCAGACTATAGGTGCATGTAAGAAGGGTGGACATAGCTTTCAGCCAATAAGCTTACAGAGCATCAGTACTGTGTATTGTTTTTAGCCAAATTAGGGCAGGGGAGTAGCCCCTCCCACGCACAGAGTTTTAAGACTGACCATGCAGTGCTGCAAGGAGAGAAAGAGAGAGAGAGAGAGCCTTTTGCTAGAGCCTGCTGATCGTGTCAGGTAGTTCCTGATACTGTAACTCCCTATGGGTCTCGTATTAATACCTTATCTTATTTCACACTAAATATAATCAATTCTTCACTCAACCTGGACTTTGAGTTTTGACTGTTTTCAATCTATGCTGTGCAGTCAACGAGTAACATGATGCGTACATGTGCATTAAAATGAAAATGCCGAGCACACAGACATTGCAAGCAGGGCTGCAGAAACTCAGTGGTATATGACTAGTTCAGACGCATCCTGCTCAGCTCCATTATAACACTGCCTATGGTGATAATGTGGTGCAAACTGATCCAGAGTAAGACTCAGAGACCTCTTTGTATAATAATAATAATTTTAATAACACAATCAAACTATCCAAAGACAAATTGTCATAGGCAAAGGTGTTCCAAGTTCGAATCAGTAAGTTTTCTAAGTTTCATAAGTTGGTTGTATTTTTGAGATACACCCGGGTGTTATATTAAGGCAGCCGAAAGCATGCGGTATGGGACTAAAGAAAGATCAGTGCCTCTTTTATACAGTAAAGTAAACAACGTGGTGGGATCATAAAAGAGGGAGGGGGCACCAGCAGGGCAAAGAGGTAAACATAAAACTCAACTCAAGAGCGTAAATGGAAGATAAAAGAGAAAGAGGTGTTGGGCTATGAGCATCTAAGGTCACAGGAGTGGCTCAGGGTCACACATGGTCACTGATTATTAAGGACAGTCAGTCTAAACAATATGTAATGACACATACCTATTGTGGGAGACAAAGGAAGAATTTTTACATTTTATATATAGCCTACATATGCTATGCATTAACCTTTGTACTAGTGCTCACTGCAAGAAACGGATAATCTTAAAATAAACCGAGCTTGTCGGATGTGAGCCAAATTGTTTTCTTTACCTAAGAAAGAAGCTATAGAAAATGCTGACTGTGCCTTTTGATTGTGTGAAACAGCCGACTCTCATCCTTATTGGTGACATGAATTATAGGATAGCAGAGCTGGATGTGTATATAACCTGTGCAGTGTGTTAGAGTCATCCTATAGTAGCACTTTGTGTGTTTTCTGGATATACTCTCTTCAGCTGCATAAACGCAACTCTGATAAACTCATCGCTGCCTGGTGGAAAGTCTGTTTCTTGTGAGAGACGAAATTTCCACGACACTATTGTGTGACCTACACTAGTTAGAATACATACCTACTAATAAGAATACACATACACTTGTATATCTTGAACTAACAGTGTTACTACACATCAGTGATTACTAAGCATCAGTAATATATACAGACGGGTGACAAATTAAAGGAAAAACCCCAACAATGAGTGGCTCTATTATGGTGTGGGGGGCATTTTCCTGGCATGGTTTGGGTCCACTTGTCCCCTTAGAGGGAAGGGTCACTGCAAATCAATATTACTCTGACTGATCATCTTATTCTATGATGAAACATTTCTATTCTGATGGGAGTGGTCTCTTTCAGGATGACAATGGGACATGAGGGGTCACTAAATGGTTTGATGAGTATGAAAATGATGTGAATCATATACTCATATGCTATGGCCTTTGCAGTCACCAGATCTCAACCTAATTGAACACCTACGGGAAGTATTGGACCGACGTGTTAGACAGCGTTCTCCACCACTATCCTCAAAACACCAAATGAGGGAATAACTTTTTGAAGAATGGTGTTCCATCCCTCCAGTAGAGTTCCAGAGACTAGAATCTATGTTAGACTAGAGGTAGAATCTAAGCCAAGGCACATTGAAGCTGTTCTGGCCGCTTGTGTTGGCCCAATACCTTACTAATACAGTTTATGTTGGTTTTTCCTTTAATTTGTCACCCATCTGTATATATATATATATATATATAAGTAACACCCATCTATATATATATATATACATACATACATACTTGTAAGCATGTTCTAGAATCAATATAGTGATTTTAAACTTCACCAAATGTGAGAGACTGGCAGAATATGTTTGTATTCTCCTTTCATCATGTATTTTAATTGTCTTCAGTATGTATTAAGAACATCATTTCTAGACTCATTGGTATCTTTGTAACATTTGGTGAACTTCTGAAAAAGCAGTCTTGCTTTTGCAAAAAGGGCTTTCAAAAGCAAGACTGCTTTTTCAGAAGTTCACTAAATGTTACAAAGATACCAATGATTCTAGATGTATGTAGCTACATCTCAACTTTTGTTAAATACCCATTCCAATGCAGTGAACATATGCCAGATAACAAGCTACAATCTTTCTACACATATGCAGCTCTCTGTGGACAATATTTAACCAATATATAAAGTAATATAAAGTAAGTCTGTATAATTAGGGAGGAGGAGTAGCCCCTCCTACACCTTAAAAACAACCAGACTGTACAACCAAGTAGAACCTTTCGATATCTGCTTTATGCTGTGATGTTGTTACTCTGATTCTTATAGCTTCACTGGGGAATCTGTGCCAACACTTGATGTTTATCTTGCAATACAAATAATTGATTCTGCACTTAACCCGACCCCAGACATTGGATGCTCTATTAACATCAATACACAATCAATATATAATCTATCATATACATACGCATGCATATATACAACCGTCTAGTATGCAAAAGTAAGTAAGTCTACGAGTGGTCCGGCTAAACGGAATGCAATAGCAAATGCAAGTGGGAGTTTGGGACTGGGCTTCAGAAAGATTATGTTATTATACTGTAGGAAATATGAACTCAAGCTGCGCAAATTGACAAAGACAGAGAGAGAGCACTTGTTAAGATGCGAAGTGAAACATTATATGAGATCACACGTTTGGTAGGGGGTATTCCGACTAGTAGAACATAGTTTCATATAAACATGTTATGATTACAATGGAAGCACCAGCCAACTTAACTGTGTAGACCCATATGTCATATTTAGGTGAGGAGGAGGGGTGTCAGTCACGATAGGGGGGGCAAGAAGTTTGGGAGAGAGACTCTACATCACTAACCCCTTCCCTATTCCCTAGCTTTTAATTTCTGGGAGAAATTATCCAAAATGTAATTTTTTCAATAGGTCTGTATTGGTATGTAGACTGGTATAATATATAATTTCTATATATTATATAAACATCGAACAAAAAGTTCGGAAATTTTTGTTTGGTAGATTATTTCTCTGTTGTAACAATGCTTCTTGGCAATACATTTTATACTGTTGGAAAGCTTGTTTATTTCCCTTTTAAATTGTGCCTCATTTGTAAGGAACATGCATTTGTGGGATGAGCAGCACAGCTGAGTATGTGGGTTGCGCTCATGTAAAATTTGCGCAATCAGCATAGCGTTCTCCCCGTCTTCTCCACACTTTGACCCTACGATCCAACTTCCGTAGGCAGAATCTGGACTCATCGCTGAACATAACGTTCCTCCACGTGTTCAGGTTCCAGTGCAGGTGTTGCCGACACCAGCGCAAACGGGCCTGACGGTGAAGGGCAGTCATGGCAGGCCTCCTGGCAGCCCTATGAGCCCGGAGATTGGCTGCGTGGCTGCGTGCGTTCCGGATTGTCTGGGCCGAATGCCGTGTGCCATATCGTCCTGCAAACCTTGACTGCAAATCTGTAGAAGACAGCCTACGGTTCCTAAGTGCTGAAAGGGTGAGGAACCGGTCTTCTTGGGGTGTCTTCTTCTTGGGACGCCCACTTCGCGGTCTGTCTCTGACATCCCCCGTTTCATGGAACTTGGCCTTCAGTCTGGAGATGGTACTAGAGTTCACTCCAAATGATGCTGCAACTTGCTTTTGTGGAACACCAGCTTGAAGTTGCCCTATCACACGGGACTTATCGAGATCAGACAAACGTGGCATGCCGATTCTTGGAGCAGACACCAATTGACCACTGTAGCAGGGCCCATGCTCACAGGTGCTGCCAATCAGGCAGAATAAGCTGTTTGGCATTGGCAGAGAAGATTTGGCAAATTTTTCATGAGCGCAACCCACATACTCAGCTGTGCTGCTCATCCCACAAATGCATGTTCCTTACAAATGGGGCACCATTTAAAAGGGAAATAAACAGGCTTTCCAACGGTATAAAATTTATTGCCAAGAAGCATTGTTACAACAGAGAAATAATCTACCAAACACAAATTTCCAAACTTTTTGTTCGATGTTTAGAAAGTTTGGAGCGTGTGGCGGGAAAACCCCCTCTGCAGTCTGGGCTGGACTGTTTTGGTGTTTCCCTCACACTTTTGTCCAAACTTCTTCAGAAATAAACACAATCTTCAGAGTCTGGTGCAATTGGATTTATTGTATATGATTCATACCATACAAGAACCCAGGCTGATCTGCGCAGAACAATACCAGTCTTCACAGTACACTCTCCCTCAGAGTCCGTCTGGATCAGTCCGTCACACACACACTCTCTCTCCGTCTGTGTCTGAGTCTTGAGTGAGATAAGTCAGTGACTGCGTCTTTTATTCTTTTTCCAAGTTCTCGTCTCCTCCCATAAGGACTGCCCATATTTTTAATTCAAAAAACCCCTTTTTAATACACCATTGTTTATCACTTCTGACCTCCAAAAAAACAGTTTTTAGTACGCCATTATGTATTACTTCTGACTGTTTTCCATTTGTTTATACAATAATATATTGATTTCCTAAGTCATGAGTGCTGACTGGGGTTCCACCCGAACCTTCTGATGTTTTTCTTTACAGTAGCTGCTGACTGTTTTATGATGTTGTTTTGCAACCTTCTAATGAATTTTCCTTCCACAAGTGGGATTATTTAAAAATGCTACGGGAATATTGCTACAGAAATTCCAATCCAAAAATGTACTTATTGCAATAGGCCTGTATCAGGTTTACATAGAAATTTTGGAGCGGGATTATTTGAAAGCGCTACAGGAATGTATTTCACAAAAATCAGGTCAGAGGTTCTACAAGACCTGTTCTGTTACAAACAAGTGTCAAAACCGTGAGACATTTGTATTTCGACGGTATTTTTTCTGTCCAAAATGCCTGTATTGGTTTATATAGAAAGTTTGTCGTGAAATTTCAAAACGCTGCAGTAGGCTAATATTTTATACAAATCATTTCAGATATACATAAGTAGCCTACCTGGTCTGTCATATAGGCTACATGTGACAGAATGTTGAGACAATTACATTTTAGGGAGAAAAAATTGCATGTGACGCTTGGCTATCTAATCTTTCCATAGCCTACACCGCCAGTAAAATACATGCGAAGTGAACGTAGCCTAAAAAAACACCTCGTCACATTGTTCAATTCATCCTTTGTGCGGTAGGTCACTTTCCGAAGCACATCATAGTCTTAATTTACAAACGCGCAAGGAAGACAGTGAAAGCGTAACACGAAATATTTCAGTTGGACCGGGCATTTTTAACCGGGAGCTGCGAATCGGAAGCCAATTTCAGCGTCGTGCGTTTCTGAACGTTTCGGCTACAAAGCCTTCATCACATCGGCTGATGAGTCGCTGTCTATTTAAATAATGAAGAAGATTTTTGTGAGTGCTGGTTTTCCGTTTCCATATTTGAACTGCATTGAGCCACCTGCACCACCCTCAAGTAGCCTATTAGCCTATATTGAATTTAGCTATATTGAGCTCTAGCCCCTCTCCCCTCTTCCGCAAGTCAGCGGCCCTACAATTACAAAGGAGTGTGCAAGAAATTAACTGTAGCTATTGAAATGAAAATAGCCTCCAGTCTACATGTCATTATCCATTAATGGATCATTTCTATGTAATTGGGATAATTCCTATGCTCATGCAATATCATTTCAGAATTACATTAGCCTACTAACACAATAAGAAGAGTTAATAAAAAAATAAAATACATATCTAGTCTATTAGGAGGAACAAATACAGTGCAACTCCGCCCTAGTTGGCCCTAGGGGAAAGACCCTCGCCCCCTGCTGATCGTATTAACTTTTTTCTGTTCAAGCTACTCTTGCAAACATTCAGTCATAATTAACTGACCAACATCGAAAGTGTTCCGTTACTTCCGTGACGAGAATTAGATAATATAAGTTTATTTTTAAATGGTTTTGTCAGTTCAGTAAATTAAGATATAGCCAGGTAAGCTAAAGGATCGATTCGACTCTACAAGGCACAATCAATACATTCGAAAGGTACAAAACATTGCACTTATTCTTTTTTTATCGCCTCGTTTATGAAAAGTATTTTGCAGTTGCAAGACGCCGGTGTAATTGATCTTAGCGATGCTTGCAATCGTTTGCAACAGCGCGTTTGGGTAGCCAATCTGGTTGTAAATTAAATGTCCTAGATGAAGCATGCAAAGAGTCCAGTAAATACTCACATATTCTGAAGTGGTGCCCACAGCAGCAGAGATGCTTTCCTACTATCCAGATTACGACAAGCACAGTAAGCGATATTTAGGCTACCTCCTCAGACAGCAGGGGAAGACTCATTGGCTAAATAATTCATGAATGCGTGTTGATGGTGGGCGTGCCAAATGATTTTTCGTAGAATGAGTTTTGAATGTTCATGAGTAGGCTAGCCTACTTCTCCCATCCCTCAACACGCGCTCATTAATTATTCATTAATCTCCCCCTTGGGAAAAACGCACAGTAGAGACAACAAAGTTAGAACTCAATTCACTCTGTTTTCCGCTGAAAGTAAACCCGTGCGTCCCAAGCAGTATTCTGCAGAACTTCTACACCCAAAATTCCGCCAGCCAGCAATTAAATTCCTGCATATTGATCACCTCGGTGGTAGCGCCAAAATGTTCACACCCACATAGATTAGAGCTCCGTTTGAAGTTTGCTAGTCGCGCGCCGTGGTGCAAGGAAGGGTCGTTTGCAGTCCTGACAGTCTGTTGCGGTCTGCTCATACGTTTATATAGGCCATATAGGGTTGTTTTTATTATTATAACGTGGACCTAACTCTTTTCACACCTTACACATCCCATGAGAACAACTACCAATAACTGGAAGTCGATGTCTGCAGTCTCTTCCTCGGGGTTAGGCTACTTACGGTTTTACCCTTGTCAGTACTGACGCCTAGTGGTCTAACTATACATTACGTAGGCTATATACATTACATAACCTATATTAATTTAGTAGATGCTCTTATCCAAAGTGACTAACTACATCCTCCTAAGACCCGGCAATTCATTTTTTACCCTACAGGGGACAAGAGTCTCTGGTCTTCAGCTCAAGAAACATATAGGATTTACTAAGACCTTTAGCGTGTGCAAAACCTTTTAGCACACGCAAAACCAATAGCATGACATATAATTGGTCATGGTATTTGTTTTGCACCAATAATTTGTTGTCTTATTAGTTTTTCGTGTGCTAAACGTTTTTGCACCCGCTAAAGATCTTAGTAGGCTAAATCAGGCCCATAGTCTACTATGCTAAAACCTAGACTACAAGTGACATTCAATAAAAATAATATAAATAATATAAAAAATATATATTTTCACTGCAATATGTTTTTGTCACCCAAGACACTTGTATTATGTCAAAAAATTCACCTGCATTCGTATTTTCAATAGAACATCTGACCCTTCACACAAGCCAGAGCTCTATGTTCTGCAACCTCTGGGTGCCAGAGAGCTAGATTAAATCCATCTCCAGCCTGTTATGTGAGTAACTACATTTTTCTTCAGTTTAACCAAAGTTAAGAAACAAAAGGTTTTCTTTATTTTGAAATGATAAGATTAATTTAAATATGCTTAGGCTAAAAAAGTAAGAGGTGCATATAACCTGTAGGCACCTGTACGGTCCATCTTACATACCTAGGTGTTGAATGCGTGATTGTTGTGCTCTAATAAAATGATACTCATATTTATAATTGAGAACTTGAGTTGAGAGGTCTGTTTAAGGTGCCATTTTAAACCTGGTTGGAGCCACAGGTACCAGCTGGAAGGCCAATCAACACCACCTCAGGGCAAGTGGGACTTTCCTGTGACCCTATGCCAAATGCTTTCTGGTCGTAAAAGCCAGAACCCAGGATTTATCATGGGGTGAAAAAGTTCCGAATGTCATAAAGCCCCCATAGGGCACTCTTGGATCAGACCCCTTCAAGACAATGTATCATCTGTGTGTCATCAATGTGGCATCCATTTATTAGCAAACAGTTCTGTCTTTCTAAAAGTCCAATTGTCCAAAGATGTTTAGTGTTAGCTACTTCATGGAAATGAAAGTCTATTAATACTTCCGCCATGACCCTGGGTGTCATGCTGATTCCCTGGGGAGTCAACACTTCATGATTGTGGGTTGGTTTATGGCCTTGCACTGAGCTAGCTGTTTTCAGAACAAGATAGTTTATTCACAAGCAGTTTCTGCTGCCCTAGGCGATTGCTGCCTTTTGCAGGGTAATTCTGTTGTGGCTAGCATGCTGCCTGTTTCAGGGTAAGACTTATATAAATATAATTCACAAATATAATTCACAAGAATCTTCTGATGCAGTGAGAAAATAAGAGAAGTTGTTATTTCAGAGATGTTGCTGGGAGTCACACCGAATACAAGTCAGATGCAAGCAACTCGATTCACCTTTCCCACAGATATTTTCTAAACCATTGGACGGTGTACAAAGATTTATCTGGGTGAGAGGTCCATTTCTGGGAGGACAGCCAGTGTTTTGAAAGCAGTGTTGGAAAATATTCCATTGGTCACCTGTAAACTGTATTACCTGTGACAACATGGACTTGTATGGACTTGTATTGAATATATTAGAAATGTATTAGAAAGCACTGTATGAGCACTGAATGAATATAGAGGCACACTGAGTAAAAGATAAAAGAACACTCTAATATTATAAATGAATTATGAGTTGTTATGTATTAAGAAACTGATGTTTAACTGATGTCCAGAATTAGGAAAAGGAACCGGAGAGGCCTGCAAGAAGAGATTAACTGGTCACAGTGACATATACTCATTTGTATTATGTATTCTGGGCACGTATCCATTTTTATTTTTGGGTGATTGGACAGTTGCGCCACAGTGATTTAATGGCCTTAATATGTCAACTCAGATCAATAAGGGAGGTTGGGTACTTTCCAAAAGGGGTGATCATACCAGGAAAAACACCAGTGGGAACCACCATGGGACCCAAAGAATCAGCAAAATTGGGGTTATAGGGGTTAACCAATGAAAACGATGCTAAAGGATGGGAGGCTGTAAAACCATGGTGGCGTAAGGAGATGACACACCTGCAGGGCGGAGATTTGTGGGAATGGGATGGACTGTGTGCTCAAAACAATGTATAAATGGAGATGCAACTGAAAATACTTTGAGCAACTCTGCAGAGCTGTTTCGATTTTGAGAATTTCTGTCTATTAAAGTCTGATTATTCCTGAAGATTCTGCCTCATCCTCTTTATTGAAATACTTATAAGAAATTGGGACTGAAAGCTGAAAACTTAGAAATCTTGTCGCTTGGAAACCACGACAGCAGCAACTACCTAATTATTATTGTAGCAGTAGCGAAAAGTGAAAGTCTGAGGTAGATTATGTGGTATAAAGTGGCTAAAGATTTGAGAGACAAAATGTATTGAATGGTTAACATGTTTTTCATTCATATTATTATTATTATTATTAATTACTACAAGTCATATAAAATTATGTAACCTGTCCTATTCAACTTTGCTTATTATTTTCCAGGGGCCTATCCTCAACTCCTACAGGAGAAAAATCCTTGAGAAAAAAGATTACAAACAGGGAGTTTAAACAGCAGCTGGAAGTTTTCTACCTAATGAGGTGGTTGCCCTTGATACTGACATGATAGCACGGTCCTTCTTAGAAGGTATAAACGATCGCTGTATAAGGGGCTGTGAATAAAGGACTTAATAAAAATGCTGAACTGATTACCATATATATCTTTTAAGTGCTTAAAGAACATGTTTAATCCACGTATTATTCCTTTGATTTAAGTGTTTCTTTACTTTACATTTATTGCAATATATGTTCAATGCACATTTATCCGTAGTATGTAATCATTAAACTAAAAGGAGTGTGTTGTCGAATTGGCATGAAGCAAGACCCACATGTTTGTGCAGAAATGATGACAGGGTACATCCTGCCCTCTGTGTAACCCTCAGATTTAAGGAACTGAGAAAGACAGATGTATCCAATGTGCCGAGACTAACCTTATGGCCTCTGAGTTAGGTCAAAGGGGAATCATATATTTAAGAATGTACAAACCATGGCTATTCGAATGAAGCCTATGAAATTAATGACTAATTGATGATTGAATAATAATTGTTGTACTAAGATATGATGATATGTATTAGTTAAAGTTAGTAACAGTTAACCGTTTGCATTAATTACATAAAACTAACCCTATATTTTGTGCTACAATAAATAATTCCACAGGGAGTTAGACCAACAGACAAGGGGTTAGAGCACCTGTTTTCCCTAGTGGTATAAATGGTCGTTGGTCATTAATTCCTCCAGAGAATGCGTATCGAAAAACAGATAGAGTATCAGACACTGATTACGTAATGTACCCAAAACTCAGGAAAAGTGAGGTGGAGGGGGCGGGACTGCTGACATTGCACCAGCATCTTGTGATTATAAATATGTGAAGGAACAACAGATGAGCAGCGCTGAACTTTGCTTTTGTCTGTACATCGCTTTTGTGGACCACAATATTATTGCATTAAAAAACTATTATTCACCAGTCCTGGATTCTGACTCTTTTCCCGACAACCGATCTATCACTGTAAATTATGCTTTTTTAGTACGGTGTTGACTCTGTCAGCAGGCATGCTCTTTCTGCAGAAATAAAGACCCTTATAATTGGATCAAGTGTGAGGTGTTTCTTCCTGACTGGATTGCCTCTTTATTACAAGACAAGACAAGGGTGGAATTTTCCCTGCTCAACCCAACAGTATCATGGAAAAAATATTTCTGCTTCTACAGCATGGCCAGGTGTTTCCTTTCACAAGGCTGCTGCCTAGCCTTGTATTTTTGTTGATAAAGTGACCGGTGTGAACGATCAAAGACATCGTTAAAAACTGTGTCTCTCCCCGTGTTATAGAGTTGCCCTGTCTGAATGTGTTTTATTAACCTTTAGCCGCCTTATCTCAGAGTGAGTGGCCAGCAAGCATGCAGGATCTGTTCAGACTCTGACGAAAACCAGACGTGCATATAATCAGTGCTGCCTTCATAGGGTGGTTACACCCTGGAAACCTGGAACCAGGGTGTAAAACTACATACAACTGTGGCCAGGACGCTGTTACACTTCAGAACTGGAGCGCTGGAGAGAGCAGCATTACTGCACCAGCTTTTGTTGGAAATATTCCATTGGTCACCTGGGAAACTGTATTACCTGTGACGGCATGGACATGTATTGAATGTATTAAAGGAACACTCAGAATATAAAACACAATGTATAAGCACTGAATAGATTAGAGGCACACTGAGTAAAAGAACACTGTCATACTGTAAACTAATTATGAGCTGGGAAACTAATGTTCAAAACTGGGCTGCATCGAACCGGAGAGGCCTGCACGAATAGATTAGATGGTCACACGGTGATATACAGATCCTTTCCAAAAAATTTGATTATCATGGAAAAGTTTTTTTTTCTCCATAATTCCATCAAAAAGTGAAACTTTCATAGATTATAGATTCATTACACACAAAGTGAAATATTTCTAGCCTTATTTGTTTCATTTTTCATAATTTTGGCTTACAGCTCCAGAAAACCCCCAAAACAGTATTTCAAGAAATTAGAATAGTGTGTCGAAAATCAACAATTTACTTCAGTTATTTCAGAAAATTAATGTTTTAGACTGAGTGTCACACTATCATCTAATTTACTCAAAACACCTGCAAAGTTTATTTCAGTTTGGTTCAGTATGGGGAAGACTGCAGACTTGACAATTGGCCAGAAGACCATCATTGACACCCTCCAGAAGATGGGTAAGCCACAAAAGGTCATCGCTAAGGAGGCTGGCTGTTCACAGAGTTGTAAGCCAAAATTATGAAAAATGAAACAAATAAAGGCTAGAAATATTTCACTTTGTAATGAATCTATAATCTATGAAAGTTTCACTTTTTGAATGGAATTATGGGGAAAAAAAACAACTTTTCCATGATATTCAAATTTTTTGGAAAGGATCTGTATGTCCATTGTCCATTTTGATTATGAGAACTGGGCATATGTCCATTTTATGTGAACCGGATAGTTACGCCACAGTTGTTTACCAGTCCAAGAAAGTTGGGGTCAAAGGTGAGATTGGGAATGGTCCAAGAGGAGGAGATAGAGGTGGTAACCACCATAATTTCCTAGACTTAGCTAGGAAAATTTCCTAGACTTAGCTAGGAAAATGTCCTCTTTATTGAAGAACTTGGAAAGAAATTGGGACTGAAAACTGAAAACTTAGAATTCTTGTCGCTTGGAAACCGAGAAGAGTCTTCCTGCAGACATCCACCGTTAAGCCCCACGTTTGCGCATCTGCCCCACATGACGCAACTATACTTTGTGTAGTGTAATTATATATTAAAAAATCAGTCTTCTGGCTATCTTGAGGAGCTCCCTCGTAGTAGGTGGACCAACTAGCCGTCTCGGATGCTAGCCAGGCTAACCTGCTGTCCTCTTCTGCTCCTTATACAGTCCATTGTATTTTTTATACCACCTCTTTCTCCCTTTCTTTGCTGTTCTCAGATGAGGTATCTGGGTGTGGCTCTTGTGGGATCCAGTCTGATACTGGATTCTGATCAGGCCAGCCTTCATCATCACCCAGTTCATGCCTCATGTTTACAGCCTGGAGGACCACTCCTTCACCATTCACGTGGTACCTCATAACTGGATTCATCTGCTTAATCGTTGCCTGCACCAGGAAAGATCTCAGCAGAGGTATCACACAACAGAACATTAATCCTACTATAACAACTACTACTGTTATTATAATTCCTGCTCTATTGAACATGGCCCCCCAACTTCCCAACTTTAAATCAAACCAGTCCCAAATTCCAACATCTTGTCCAGCATTATCTTTTAGAGATTTTCTTTAGTTTGTATTTCACTTTCCTGCATCTACCGGCGCATTCGCTTTGATCCTTCGAGCCTCCCTCTCTCGGGCGCAGCTCCAGGCTGGACCCCTTTCCACTGAGTTCCTTCCACCCGACTCCTCGGAGTGAAGGACCCTCAGCCTCTCTGCTTCCCAGGCGTTTCCTTTTCAGAAACCCTGATCACAGAAAGCACTGCAATGTCAACTAAATTCCAACCACAATATACCAAATCATATACTTTGCATATGTTATATCACAACTGATCGATTTCCACAACCCTGAGGGCCCTATCTTACACCCGGCGCAAAGCGGCGCTAACGCAAACGCAAGTGTCTTTGCTATCTTACACCCGGCGCTGGGTCCATAATAACGCCTAACTCTTACGCCGTCAAACTAGCATGTTTGACGGCGTAACTCTTGCGCCATCATTAGTGAACCGGGCGTGTTGGTCTTAAGATGAGGAGTGGCCAGGATTCTTTTTGGCGTATTGCTATCTTGAGCCAGCAGAAAGCGCTTGCGCTAGAACCACCACAAACCTGGTCTAAAGTCATGTCGCAGTTGTTTACATGCTATTTTAACGGCGCATATAAGTGCGTCTACATAGGCGTGTGCACAACGCGCATACCCTCCTGTCTGTTACACACAGGGGCGTGCACAGGCATGACTAAAATATCTAGATCACAATGTGAAATATTATTATTGTGTAGGCTATATCAAAAATGCATAATAATAAAAGGTTCCATAGGTCCACATACCTTTCCCTCAGCGAAGGGAAACAATGCCACATTACATTGCTCTCAGCCCACTCCATCAACATCCAGGCGATGTGCGATGGTACGGGACAATGGCTATCCATTAGAAAGGAGCTGATAACACCTATAGCTATCAAGCCTAATGCGCGAATTGTCTTTGCACCTAATGCGTGAATTGTTATTCAATGGAAAACTCGCGCACGGCAATAGACGGACATTTAAGTTCTGAAAATGCGCTTCAGATGTCATTACAATACAGCTCTGTTTATCTATGAATACAGCCTGTAAGTAAATAGAATGGTTTGTGACTGAAAAAAGTTCAAAACCTTGTCCAGTGAATATTGCATTTATTGTTTTTCAAATAGCCTAGGCTACAGCGAATTCGCTGTGCATAAGGTTTTTTTCGAT
The DNA here is from genome assembly GCA_029718625.1 of Synaphobranchus kaupii. NCBI lineage: Eukaryota > Metazoa > Chordata > Actinopteri > Anguilliformes > Synaphobranchidae > Synaphobranchus > Synaphobranchus kaupii. The sequence continues at coordinate 126,975,361 of CM056376.1, forward strand.
AGCCTATGGTTAAAAAACGGAGATGTCACCATGTTAACTAAATTGTAACCTTAGCTATTCTTCGTCCTTCATATTTTTTTTAAATGACAGTGACCAGGTTTCCATACTCTCACCGTTTAAAACCCAGCTGATTTCACCCGTTATTCCTTAACTGAACAAAACGATTTTAAAGAGAACTAAGCGTCTAATTAGAAACTAAAACAAATTTGCAGCACGTTACACAATTAATTCACAATTAATTTTAATGCCATTCTCTGCACGTTTAACGGTCTTCCTGGGAAAGTGGATTGTTTTAAAGGATTACGCTACGAGTAAAACAGGTTGGTCACATTTCCATAAACAGGACATTATTAAACAAGGGGAAATATGCGTGAACTTATGGGTTGCGAACCTGACAGCTTTATTGTATGGCTATTTAGTGTCATCATTAAGGCAAAATAACGGTATGTATGTTATTAATCAATATTAGCCTACTATGCAGGTAGCCTAATGAACTTTGGATGAAGCTTGAACTTCGAGAACAGCCTCTTGGAATTGATGTTTGACACTTTCATTGCATAATCAAACGAAATTCGCTGAACAAGCAGGCTAATTTGGCGTTTTCTAAGGTGAGACTGAAGCCATTGATAGCTTATTCTCAGCTGTTGCAGGTGCTTTTAACGAAATTTAACCGCACATATTTTGTAAAATAACAGCCCTGTCTGGAATTACCGGGAACTCATAGGCTAATGGTTAGTCCGAATAATATTGATCATACTCCATTTAGCCTATTCCTTGATCACACTAAACACGCACGAGCATGTCTGTTTTGCCATCATAAGCAATCCGCCAAGGTGGAAAAGCAGGCTTTTAAAGGGAATGGGATATGACATTTTGATTGGTTTATTGAATGTCACGCCCAAGACACACCTATAATTAATGAAGCGACTAGTATAGGATAATTTCTGTTAGAATAGTGTGGGACTCTGTAATGAGTATATAATATATATATATAGGGAATTGGTGCATAAGCAGGTTTATATGAATGTGTGTCTGAAGGAGAGAGCGTGCAGCCAGGCACCGGGGATTAAAGGTCCTGTGGGATTAAAGGTCAAGGGAGTGTGTTGGTGGGCAGTTGGTAATAAATATGAGAAAACAAATCATGTAATGATCTGTGTGACAGAAGGGAATTCCTTAAGTAAGCAGTTAAGGGTAGGACTGAGAAGATACCCAGTTAAGGATAACCAGATGTGCACATCAATATGCTATAGACATTTTTACGATTGGTAAATAAGCTAGAAAACCTGAAATAATGCATATATTAAGGAGGTCTCAATGTATGCAGCAGGCGATTGGCCATCGGACCAATAGGAGGGCCTATACATGTTTTAACTGTATAAAACCTGTGGAATAAGGCTGAAAGGGTGTGACTTCATGAACTCACCCGGCTTTGTTAATCACTAATAAAGTCGTTCAAAAATGGCAAGCTCCTGTGTCTGAGAGACTTCTTCTAAGAGAAAAAAGACACGACACTAGGTTCAGCCCAGTTGCACCATGCGCCGTGCTTAGCGCCAAAAAAACACGCCGTTAAAATAGCAAAAGTGGACTTGGACACGCCCTAAATGGACTTAGCGCCATGCGCTTAGACTAAGCGCCAAGATCGCCAAGATAGGGCCCTATATTTTCCAACAAACGTCTCGAATCACAACAATGATTGCGTTATGGGAATAATAAAAGGATTGGTACAACAATAATCAATGAGATAATGCACAACACAGCCAAGCCAACTTCAAAACTAACCCCCAATCTCTCAAGGGGATTATATCTCTTATCGTATCTTCCCTATTGCTTCATAGTAAAAAACTGAATCTTTCACATATATTTATACATTTATTATCACACAGAATTAAAAGGTACCTTTAATAAGCTTATTAAATATTTTTATATTTTGTGAGTATACTTAATTACACTTTATTATTGACTACTATTCCACTATTACACCAATCTGTCCTTCTGGCAGATTTCACTCACACATTCACTTACTCTATATACAAACTCTTATATAAACAAGAACACACTTAACGCAGGCAAACCAGAATCAAACAGCCACACATACACAGCTTCTCGTACTAGAGAGCCCAATCAGCGGCTCGATTGTTGAATGTCTCTCAAACAACGCCTAATCAAATTACACCGTGCAGGACTCTCCCAAACACACTCTCGTTCACACTTTTTTTTTTTTTAAATGGAGACTTAACAGGAGCGCTTCTCACCCCCTCTCCACCTGTGACAGAGACTTTCACTCTGTCACTCAATCTTACTTCATTCGTTCCAACACTCACTTCTTGAGTGACCTGTTAATTCGGTCTTTTCTCTACTAGCCTTTCAACATATAGAAAACCTATAATTATACACGACTATTGTCTGTAAATTAGGCTCTTTTTTCTATTGTCTATACAACATACAGAGAAATCCGTTATTATACAGGATTTTATTTGCCTGACTCCCCAGCTCTCTGCGGGCACCTTTCCGCTCCGCTGAGGCCCTTTCTGCAGGACTTTTCACATGACTCCACTAAGGAGATTTTTGTCATATGTACAAGTTCCCTCGAGGCCCAATCACACACATTACACATGCATTCTTTTCAAAAATCACAAGCTCAGTCTCAGTTATTTACTTTTTTGGTTCTTAATTTGGAGAGACTTACTCAACAGTCCACTACCGGGGTGGCACCCGGAACAAGTCACACAACCCGTTAAACTAGTACGAAGAACATTCGCTTTTACCTTATTGGTGGCCACCGTGGCTCCGGCTCCCGGCCCACAGCAGCAGACGGTTCCGAATTTCCAGCCTCTGTTTTTCCAATCCTGCCGACTACGCCAAAGCTATGTCGTGTCTTTTTTCTCTTAGAATCATTCTCTCAGAGACAGGAGCTTGCCATTTTTGAACGACTTTATTAGTGATTAACAAAGTCGGGTGAGTTCATGAAGTCACACCCTTTCAGCCTTATTCCACAGGTTTTATACAATTAGAACATGTATATGCCCTCCTATTCTAGAATGTCCAATGGCCAATCGCCTGCTTCATATATTGAGACCTCCTTAATATATGCATGACTTCAGCTTTTTTAGTTTATCAATATTACAAATGTCTATATTATTGATGTGCACCTCTGGTTGTTATTTTCTGAGTATTGTCTTAGTCCTATGACTAACTGCTTACTTAAGGATTTTCCCTGACCTTCTGTCATACAGATCATTACATGTTGTTGTTCTCTCAGTTTTATCTCCAACTGGCCACCAAGACACTCTCTTGACCTTTAATCCCACATGTCCACGTTCTCTCCTTCAGACACACATTCATATAAACCTGCTTATCCATCAATTCCCTATATATATATATATATATATATATATATATATATATATATATATATATATATATATATATTATATATACTCATTACAGAGTCCCACACTATTTTAACAGAAATTATCCTATACTTGTTGAAGTGTTGAGGAGGAAATGGCTTATTGTCAGTTTAACCATAGCATTCATTTATAGAAGTGATATTTTACACTCTAGGACACACGTTCTCTGAGTAGTTCATGGGAGGAACAGATATCCCCCCCTCACCCCTGCCCCCCCTCCTTCATAGACTGGGTTAAGGATGTGCTTTTATTATTGCCATTAGAAGAGCTTAAACATAACAATATCAGGTCTCGGAAAAAGTTTATAATTAGTTGGTCCCCTTTTATAGATTGTGTAGAAACCTTGTCGTTACCATAGGAATGTGTAATTGTTTTTGCTACAACTATTACTATGATATCACACAATCACTTAACAGCTCATAGACATTATTTGTGTGCAACAATGTCCCTATATCTAGGTGAATGTGCTATGCAAACCAATGCCAATATGCATATTTTATTTTCTTCAATACTGCTGAATTGGCACTTCTTGTGCCTATTTGATTTAGTTTTGTTTATTTGATTTATCTTCTAATATTCATGCATTCTTCATGTATATGTGATATGTATATGTATTCTGTTCATGTATATGTGATATTTTGTTTTTGTTTTTGTTTTTAAGGCTATTCCATATAGAAGTGCAGTCTAAGCTGTGTGGGCAGCAGCCACTACCACTGCTGTTATTGCCCCAAAATAATTATCACCAAGAAAGGTTTCATTGCACATCTTGATAAATGCCTCTCCAGCCCTCCTACAGTCACCAGCCCTTCTACAACCCCCAGCCTCTCTTCAACCATCAACCTGCCTGCAACCCTAAGCCCCTCTACAGTAACCTTGCCTCCAACCTCCTGCCGTCCGGCAACCCCAAGCCCCTCTACAGTAACCTTGCCTCCAACCATCAACCTGCCTGCAACCCCAAGCCCCTCAACAGTAACCTTGTCTCCAACTTCCAGCTGTCCTGCAAACCCAAGCTTCTCTACAACCACCAACCTCCCTGCAGCCCCCAGCCATTCTTCTACTTTAAAGGTGCTCCGATCAAGGCAAACCCAAGCCACCTGCTGTTTTTGCAATTTGCGTTTGAATAAAAAAAACCTTAAAACGCACATAAAGCGAAAACATTCATCTTCAAATCCGGTGCAAAAAAAAAAAAGCATGGTTTTGTCTTAGGGATCTTAGTATTTCTAATAGCAACAACAGCACCGTGGTCACTTTAATCATTACAGAAGACACCAGTAGCAGAGTATGTATAAGGAACATTAGTCAAAATCAAATCAATTAGTGTAGATCTCTGTATGTTTAAGATTAGGGCGAGTAGGCGAATTTATCAACTGAATTAGATTAATAGAGTTACAGTATGTTTTAAAATCATCAGATATGGGCTGTAACCAGTCCCAGTTGAGTTTAAAGCCTTTAATTAAGAATTGACACTAGTATTTTTGTGCATCCCTTTGTTTTATGTCCGACTTGTAGGATATTTCGGTGACGGAAGAAGAGGGATTTGCCAGGGGTTCTACTCTGAGCCAAAATATGCAGGGCTGTGCTCACAGTCCTGCATGGAGGAGTGGGCTACATAAAGCTCCAAGAAGGCAAGGTTTTCTACTATTTGCTTACTTGATATTGTCTTCACTCACACATTTCTCTATTTCCTAGTTCACTGTGCTATCAATAGCAGTGCTGTCCACTACTTTACTGTGCATTTGTTGGACCCAAACTGTTTGCTCACCCATTATTAACTGTTTTTATTCTCTTCTGTTCCTTTTGGCTCCCCCCCCCCCACCCCCCCAGACTGTGGCAAGTGGCAAGTGACGTCGTGCCTCTCCACCAACACCAGGACAACCTGTTTTGTTGTCAAAAAAAATGTAATAAAATCTTTTAAAAAAACTAAAAAAACATCCTGTTTATATTTTTTCTGTTATTACAATCTTTATAATAATAATAATAACTTACTATGTTCTGATTCTTTTTATGTTGTATATTGTTATCCATTCACTAAATAAATCTTATATATATAGTATCACGTTGTGCTATAGTACTTGAAAAGAGATCCACTCTCTATTTTTTTAATTTTGTTTTGTAATCTGTTATTACAATTTTTATATTATAGTAATAATAACTTGCTATGTTTTGATGTTTTGTATATTGTTATCCATTCACTGTAAATAATTCTGTTTTGTTTGTTTGCTGAAGCACTTTGTTTTCTTGTTATGATACAAGAAAACATTTTATTATCGAACATGTCATACAACTTGAAAAGAGATTTGCTCTGTGTGTGTGTGTGTATTTTATATATATATATATATATATATATATATATATATATATATATATATATAAAATCTATTTGTTACGACCCCTGGTCCAGCTAATCGCTTCCACATGAGAGTGGCTGATTAAAAGATGAAAAATCTGCCTTGCGAGTGAAAGATCACTTCGCCACCCTAACCAGCCGTGCCTCGCCATGGTGGTTCCTCCCTGCCTCTAGCCTCAGCTTCCTGTTTTTTTTCTCTCTCCCATTTTGGTGCCCAGTTATACCCTACTCAAGGTTGAGTCAATTCTCTACCCTTATTGAAATGATGAACCATTAAAGTACTGTATTGTTCAGTTTAGCTCATGCTGTAATATTTAGAAATCATTAATTAATGGTAACTTGAATCTACAAGCAATTAATAACAGCTGCATTATTTAATGCCAATATAAGAACACAAAAAAATACTTAACTAAGTTTAATCCCTGTTTTGATAATTTTATTAGCCTGCTATTTGTTAGGTCGTGTATTTGGTATTAGCCTGTTTGGATAAAATACATTAAGAATAGATTTGTTACTACTCCTGGTAACTAATGAAAGGTTAATTGGATACTTTGTTAACGTTGACAACTAACATTAACCATACATCCTTAAACCTTAGTTGAAGTACGTCTATTTAATACACTTACACTTTAAATTCTATTTAAAAAGAGTCGCGTGTGTGACGTAACTCGGCTGCACCCGAGTTGTCAATCGTTTGTAACGTTAACACACGGAGCCATGGAAATAATATTTTAACGGTCTGTTTGTAAAAGTATTACAAAGGAGTTCCGAAATAGCTTTGCAACAAACAAAATGACTTGCTCCGTTTTTGTTTCCCTGCACTCCTACAAGGTTTACTTGAACATTAAAACAACACTTTTATACTGATTTGCTCTAACGCAATCATGAACAGCACATCTAGACAATAAAGTTGTCTGAGGACGACCTCTGAGTGACGTGACGTATGAAAAGGCGTTCCCATAGAAGAGGCGTTCCGTGAGAAGGGGCGTTCCGTGAGCGCCTGCAGTCTGCAGATGGATATACAGCCGTGGCCAAAAGTTTTGAGAATGACACAAATATTCATTTTCACAAAGTCTGCTGCCTCAGTTTTTATGATGGCAATTTGCATATACTCCAGAATGTTATGAAGAGTGATCAGATGAATTGCAATTAATTGCAAAGTCCCTCTTTGCCAAGAAAATGAACTTAATCCCAAAAAAAAACATTTACACTGCATTTCAACCCTGCCACAAAAGGAATAGCTGACATCATGTCAGTGATTCTCTCGTTAACACAGGTGAGAGTGTTGACGAGGACAAGGCTGGAGATCACTCTGTCATGCTGATTGAGTTAGAATAACAGACTGGAAGCTTTAAAAGGAGGGTGGTGCTTGAAATCATTGTTCTTCCTCTGTTAACCATGGTTACCTGCAAGGAAACACGTGCAGTCATCATTGCTTTGCACAAAAAGGGCTTCACAGGCAAGGATATTGCTGCTAGTAAGATTGCACCTAAATCAACCATTTATCGGATCATCAAGAACTTCAAGGAGAGAGGTTCAATTTTTGTGAAGAAGGCTTCAGGGCGCCCAAGAAAGTCCAGCAAGCGCCAGGACCGTCTCCTAAAGTTGATCCAGCTGCGGGATCGGGGCACCACCAGTGCAGAGCTTGCTCAGGAATGGCAGCAGGCAGGTGTGAGTGCATCTGCACGCACAGTGAGGCGAAGACTTTTGGAGGATGGCCTGGTGTCAAGAAGGGCAGCAAAGAAGCCACTTCTGTCCAGGAAAAACATCAGGGACAGACTGATATTCTGAAAAAGGTACAGGGATTGGACTGCTGAGGACTGGGGTGAAGTCATTTTCTCTGATGAATCCCCTTTCCGATTATTTGGGGCATCCGGAAAAAAGCTTGTCCGGAGAAGAAAAGGTGATCAGTCCTGTGTCATGCCAACAGTAAAGCATCCTGAGACCATTCATGTGTGGGGTTGCTTCTCAGCCAAGGGAGTGGGCTCACTCACAATTTTGCCTAAGAACACAGTCATGAATAAAGAACGGTACCAAAACATCCTCCGAGAGCAACTTCTCCCAACTATCCAAGAACAGTTTGGTGACGGACAATGCCTTTTCCAGCATGATGGAGCACCTTGCCATAAGGCAAAAGTGATAACTAAGTGGCTCGGGGAACAAAACATCGAAATGTTGGGTCCATGGCCAGGAAACTCCCCAGACCTTAATCCCATTGAGAACTTGTGGTCAATCCTCAAGTGGCGGGTGGACAAACAAAAACCCAGAAATTCTGACAAACTCCAAGCATTGATTATGCAAGAATGGGCTGCCATCAGTCAGGATGTGGCCCAGAAGTTAATTGACAGCATGCCAGGGCGAATTGCAGAGGTCTTGAAAAAGAAGGGTCAACACTGCAAATATTGACTCTTTGCATAAACTTAATGTAATTGTCAATAAAAGCCTTTGACACTTGTGAAATGCTTGTAATTATACTTCAGTATACCATAGTAACATCTGACAAAAAGATCTAAAAACACTGAAGCAGCAAACTTTGTGAAAACCAATACTTGTGTCATTCTCAAAACTTTTGGCCACGGCTGTACTTGATTCTGTTTGCAGAACACACTAAACGAGCAAGTTTGTTATTTTTTCTAATAAGTGGATTTCAACGAGCCGACATCTGCCAACAAGGTAAATGATGCCAATGTACTGTTGGAACCAATGACGTTAACGTTAAGCAGCAGACAACAACTTAATACTAGGAGTTGGCTAGCTAGCTCACGTTAGCAAATTAGCACTAATGAGTAATGTTACTAACTTGTATGTTGTTTTTTCCATTGCTATGTTTATTTGTAGCGCAGCAAACGTTTGCAATCGTGATAAGTCATGAATCATAATGTTTGTGTAACGTAACTAGCTAACGTAAGCTAACGTTAAGTAACGTTAGTAGCTAGCTTTCTAGCCATAGTGTTTGTCTAATGGCAGTTAAGTAAGGGCCTGGGTAAAAGCCGGAATTGAACGGCGGAATGAAGCTCGGAATGGCCAATAGTGCTCTGTGCCAAAAAGGACCTCAGTTCAAATGCTTGCAGCACTCGCTGTGGAATGCGCATCAATACAATCTTAACAGTTTCTGAATGGGCGTCATATGTTGTTTAATTTGAGCAAGGAATTTCCATGAAATATAAATTTGAAATATATGATAAATTGATCAAAACTAATAGCATTACCAGACATGTTTCAGAGCCCCTCATCACATTTTGGAATAAGACATCAAGATAAGGTTTTCAACTTTTTAAAGTGCAGATTTTCTTCTTTAAAATTAGTATATTCAATCCTTGATGACTCAATTATAAGTTGATCAAAATTATATTTTAATGGAAAAAGCCTGTTGGAGAGGATATGAATATATTTGGATATAAAGCCCTAAAAATCACATTCTGCATTCTCACATCAAGGCATGATGTATACCAAATTAAAGCTCTGGATCTGCCCTTCAAGTACGTATACATGATGTTATGAGTTCACATGGAAATTGTGCATTATTTGGACTGCAATCAAGTCTGGCCATTACATCTACCATAAGTCAATTATCATTCAGAGCCCCTTATAACCCTAACAGAATAAGACATCAAGAAGAGGTTTTCACCTTTAGAAAGTGCAGAGCTCTCAGTTTAATATGAGTATCTCCAGTTCTTGATGACTCAATGATAAGTCAATAAAAATCATGTTTTAATGATATCAGTCTGTTGGAATGAAATGGTGTCCATTTCCTCTCCAAGCCCCAAAAATCTCATTCCGCATTAACACATCAAGGCATGATGTATACCAAACGAAAGCTCTGGATCTGCCCTTTGAGTACGTGTATATGATGATATGGGTTCATGCAAAAATTGTGCATTATTTGGACTGCAATCAAGTCTGACCATTACATCTACCATAGGTCAGTTATCATTCAGAGCCTCTTATAACCCAAACAGAATAAGACATCAAGATAAGGTTTTCACCTTCAGAAAGTGTAGACCTCTCCGTTTAAGATGGGTATCTCCAGGTCTTGATGACTCAATGATAAGTTGATCAAAATCACGTTTCAATGACATCAGTTTGTTAAGATGAAATGGTGTCCATTTCCTCTCCAAGCCCCAAAATTCATATTCCACATTCAAAAATCAAGGCATGGTGTATACCAAATGAAAGCTCTTGATCTGCCCTTCGTGGACATGTATATGATCTTATGGGTTTGTACAGAAAATATCTATTATTTAATGACTGAAGACTTATATGTCCTCTTGGTGATGTATGTGTCCTAATTCCACTCCAGATCCCAAAAGACTGTGTTCCTATTTACTCCCCACAAAGTGTTCCACATCAAATTAAACAGCACAAATTTATCTTTAAAAAGAGTCCAATCAAACTCTGGGGTCTAACTGGCTCTAATAGTGATTCCAGTTTCAATCTACAGATATTTAGAGAAATGAATGGTCCAGTATGACTCCAGTCATGAAATAATATATTTTATTTGGGAAAACCGTAACATCATATGCATGTCCTCGAAGGGTAGATCCCGAGCTTTCATTTGGTATACACCATGCATTGATGTCTGAATGCGGAATGTGATTTTTGGGGCTTGGAGAGGAAATGGACACCATTTCATTCCAACAGACTGATGTAATTAAAACATGATTTTGATTGACTTATCATTGAGTCATCAATGACTGGAGATACTCATCTTAAACTGAGAGCTCTGCACTTTCTAAAGGTGAAAATCTCATCTTGATGTCTTATTCCGTTAGAGTTATAAGGGGCTCTGAATGATAACTAACTTATGGTAAATGTAATGGCCAAACTTGATTGCAGTCCAAATATTGCACAATTTCTGCATGAACCCATAACATCATGTAGATTTCCTCGAAGGGCAGATCCAGAGCTTTAATTTGCTATACATCATGCCTTGATGTCTGAATGCGGAATATTATTTTAGGGGCTTGGAGAGGAAATGGACACCATTCCATTCCAACAGACTGATATCATTAAAATATGATTTTGATTGACTTATCATTGAGTCATCAAGAACTGGAGATACTCATATTAAACGGAGAGCTCTGCACTTTCTAAAGGTGAAAACCTCTTCTTGATGTTTTATTCTGTTAGGGTTATAAGGGGCTCTGAATGATAATTGACTTATGGTAGATGTAATGGCCAGACTTGATTGCAGTCCAAATAATGCACAATTTCCGTGTGAACTCATAACATCATGTATATGTACTTGAAGGGCAGATCCAGAGCTTTCATTTGGTATACATCATGCCTTGATGTGAGAATGCAGAATGTGATTTTTAGGGCTTCATATTCAAATATATTAATATCCTCTCCAACAGGCTTTTTCCATTAAAATATAATTTTGATCAACTTATAATTGAGTCATCAAGGATTGAATATACTAATTTTAAAGAAGAAAATCTGCACTTTAAAAAGTTGAAAACCTTATCTTGATGTCTTATTCCAAAATGTGATGAGGGGCTCTGAAACGTTTGGTAATGCTATTAGTTTTGATCAATTTCTCATATATTTCAAATTTATATTTCATGGAAATTCCTTGCTCAAATGAAACAACATATGACACCCATTCAGAAACTGTTAAGATTGTATTGATGCGCATTCCACAGCGAGTGCTGCAAGCATTTGAACTGAGGTCCTTTTTGGCACAGAGCACTATTGGCCATTCCGAGCTTCATTCCGCCGTTCAATTCCGGCTTTTACCCAGGCCCGTTAAGTAACGACATACTTTATATATTGTTTGTTTTACAAACATTAGCACTAAAATTAATATCAGTTTTATGTGTGTTGCTAATGTAACGTTAACGTTATGTATGTAACGTTAGCCGCCTACTGTAGTTAGATGCCAGCTCTCTGTTCTCAAGTCGGTCTTTTAATGTTTGCTTACTCGCTACAATTGTTTTTTGTGGGGGAGGGGGTGATAAATGGATCCTTTTAGCCTGGTCAGTAAATAGTCCCCCAAGCTATTGTAGAGCAATGGCAACCTTGGCTCTCCAAAGCTATCTATAAAGAATATAAACGTGACTGGGAGTGAGCCAGTTCATGCTTTTATAGCCACAATCAGAATCAACTCATGAAATTAAAAATATAAGTACAGATAGCCAACATGTAATGTTATTATTAGCAATAATTATTTGTACGAACATATTAAGTTATTGTACTGTATTAAATAGAGCCATTTTAAATGTTATTTTACTTATTCTGTTGTTTTTTTTCTTTCTTTTTTTTTTTTACAGATGCATCATTCCATTCTCCAGGGCAATTCAAATTTAGAACTTGACAGATGCACAACCTGCTGCAATTTATATCACTGTCCACTTTGCCTGACCTTCAAACCCACAAAACTTAATCGATTAAAGTCTCATGTATATTTCCATCTAAAACATGCACTGACTTTCAAAGGTATGTTTGTTTAAACAATTGTTAGATTTTAGTAATTTCAAAGTGCGTTTAGAAACATGTTTCAGTTTAAAGTAGAATCTGTATGCCCCAACATATTAGAGACTTAGGTGCTGAACGGCCTGGGAAATGAGATATGTTAATTTCCTCCCCCTCCCGCATTGTTAAGTGCTCATTGTCATCTGCATGAATGCCCCTCCGAGTTTCCTGGGAATCCTAGCCTGGTAGAATAACGTGTGAAATAAAGTTATTGATCTAAGCCCTGAGACAGGAAACTAGAAAGAACCAGAGATAGGAGTGAAGTAACACAGCCACAAGACTTCCCTGTCTAGCCTACCTTTTGTTATCACCTACCTGACATTTCCTGTTTTCTGTGTATAAACGCTGCCCCGTGTCCTGGGAATGGAGGAGAGCGAGGTGGCCGAGGCCCTCATTGCATACACCCGGCTCGCTGACGTGGTTGGGGAAGCAGAGCACGACAAGATTGTGGGACCATTTGTTTTTATTTTCAGTAACCAGCAGGATGTGGAGCGATTCTTAATTGAAATTGTGGATCACAGGCGTTACATAATTTTCTGTCTTCTTCCCTTACAGCCTGAGGAGGTAGAGTAAGGACTACTCATGTTATATAGTGTACATAAATATATAGTTTTAGATTGCATGGGTGTTCAGTGTGTCGTGTAAGTTCTTATTGGTTGTCCTTTTTTCCCTTTGTTATTTTCTTATTAGACTATTTGATATTCCAAAAAATAAATAAAATAAAGTATTTTACAAATTATTAATTTGTGTGGTTGCTAAAGTCTATGGCTGCCTAATCTGTTCTTCTGTAATTCCATCATTTTGGGTTATGTGTACTTTTAAAGTTCCCTGGTAGACTATCATATAAAGTGATGAAGAAAATGTTAGCCATATTCCCTATTCCTATATCACACATACACCTCAGCACAAATAAACCTTGCATAAGGTCATGGAATCTGTCCATGGTTCTGCAATGCTTAAAACATGCCTTCTGCCAGAAATTGTACAGTGCTGCACAATCATTTGTATTTAGTGTTGCAGTGTTTAATGGTATGGACAAAGAGTTCAACATTGGGAACAGTCTGCTGGCTTGTATTGAGATGCCTATTATACCTCAAAATAACATTTTCAAAAATCTAGCAAGGTTCATAATATGCATATAAACCCTTAGATCACTACTGAGTTTGTAAATTAAGTTTGGAACTGTGACGACTCCATAGTTGGATACATCAATAATGTCCATGAAGCTGTAGTGTAGACTTGGTGACTGCTAGTGTGGTTGAATCGTGTTGAAAGCACTGAGGATGTAGTAGTACTTTATTGATCCCACAATGGGAAATTTATTTTTCAATCGTTACACTCCAGTAATACACAGTAAATATAACACATGTACATTATTATAGGGAAGCCAGACCAGAGAAGGGATCAGCTATTCTTTTGTTAAAGTGGACAGTAATACAATTTGCAGCAGGTTGTGCATCTGTCAAGTTGTAAATTTGAATTTCCCTGTAGAATGGAATGATGCATCTGTAAAAAAAAAAAAAACATAACAGAATAAGTACAATAACTTAACACGTTCGTACAAATAATGATTGCCAATAATATTACATGTTGGCTATCTGTTACATACATAACGTTAACGTTACATTAGCAGCACACATAAAACACGTTAATTTTAGTGCTAATGTTTGTAAAACAAACAATATATAAAGTATGTCGTTACTTAACTGCCATTGGACAAACACTAATGGTTAGAAAGCTAGTTACGTTACACTAACATTATGATTCTTCACTTATCAGGATTGCAAACGTTTGCTGCGCTACAAATAAACAATGGAAAAACAACATACAAGTTGGTCACATTAGACTGTTAATTTGCTAACGTGAGCTAGCTAGCCAACTCCTAGTATTAAGTTGTTGTCTGCTGCTTAACGTTAACGTTATTGGTTTCAACATAACATTGGCATCATTTACCTTGGTGGGAGTTGTCGGCTCGTTGAAATATTTTTATACAGTCTATGGTTGAAATCCACTTATTACGAACAGAACAAATTTGCATCGACAAAAGGTGATGCGTCCGGCTCATTTGTTGTGTTCTAGTGTTGTGTCGTTCGCGAACGATTCGTTCAAAAGACCGAATCTTTTGGGTGAACGAACTGAATCACTTACTGAAAAGATCCGTTCATTTCTCAGTTCAGTTGAGCTCTCGAACGGATCTGATCAGCAGCGAGCGTGCAGGGAGGGGGAGGGACTGCCGTGATTCGTCCCCTGCGAACCAATTCTGCTGTGCTGAACGAATCATTCACGGGCGGGCGGGCGCCAAGCGAGGCAGCGAGCGTGCAGAGTGGACTTCTGCGAGCGAACGTGTCGTGATTCGTTCACTGAAGGCTACTATACACAGTGAATTAACCTGACGTGATCCTGAGTGATAATCAGCGGCTCAAACGGCCAGAATCAGGCCCAGCAAGTTAAGACTTAAAAGTCATTGAAAACCAGCGTTCACCTCCAATATTGATATTCAACGAGGAAACTTTTAAAATATCAAGATTTGTAAACGGAGTTTGGCGCGTTTGTCAAAGCGACAGCACTTCCGCATGAACCGTTCGGCCGTTTCAGTTCACTGAGTGAACAGTCGGAGCTCCGCCCAAGCACTGAACGATTCGGTGAACGAATCTTTTTAATGAACTGATTCTAGTGATTCGAGTCACTGAAGTGAACTGTTTTGTCCATCACTATTCGCAAACAGAATGGGGAACTGGGGAAGTAACGAAAAGGTCCATGCATGTGGTCGGAAGTGACGCCAGGGCACATGAGGCAACTTCCAGGTCCATGCTCAGGCCCCGAGGGGCCTGGCGGTGAACGTGGGGCTTAACGGTGGATGTCTGCAGGAAGACTCTATTGTGGAAACCACAACACTTTAAACAGGAAAAGCTTCAGGGAGAAACGGGAAGCTGGTCATCTTTAGCAGCTGTGTGACTCCTGCCAGTCCAATACAACTAGTGAGACACCTGTAAAAATAACACCCTCCCTGGTTGTGATAAATAGTGTTCTTTAGGGTCCAAACAACAAAGCTGCCTTGTTTTAGTACCAGTTTGAATTACTAATATTTTTATTGACATGGATTTCATATTTGATGTGTTGTAATGGAAGCAAATGTTAATGTTCATTACTTCAATTCCAAAATGTTATGAAGTTCAATGAGTCTATGTAAAGCTTTGGAAACATGTTTAAATATCAATAAAGCATTCTTGAATTGAACTGCATTTAACGGAAAGGGGCAGCTGTTGTTATGCTAATCAGATGTGTGGAAGTGCCAGTAATTCCTCATCTCATGTTACGAGGAGTGCTCGGATGAACACCTTTGCAAGCTGAATGGCCTGCCAACAATCAAAATCAATCAAATCGTCTTTATAATGCTCATTTTACAAGGGATTTGTCGCAATACACTTCACAGTTTACCCTGGCCTAACCCCCCACAGAGCAAGCAAGTCAGGCATCTGTGGCAGGGAAAAACTACCTGGAAGACATGTAGGAAGAAACCTTGGAAGGAGCCAGACTCATTAGGGGGAGCCCATCCTCCTCTGGCTGGCTGAGGGTGTGGGTTCACAAATGGTGGTGGTATAACTACTAGGACAGGGATAGGGAGTACAAGTGCAGGCCTGTGGGTCTGTCTGCTTCAATCTGCCTGTGGTTATGCAGTAAATCCATTTGCTGGATCGTCTTGCTCAGGTTTACATGAGTTTGTTTTTTTAGTTTTGAACCACTCTGCTCACATTGTGAGCAGTCATCCATTCTAAAAAAAAAAATAATAATTACAGGAGGAAGAAGTGGCACTCCTGATGCCTCGCTATACAGACTCATTAATTACAAGAATAAATTTTATTTAATGCTTAATGATGAAAATAAAACCCCCAAAGGCCGCTCTGTTTACAGTTCAGCACAGTTGAGACCTTCTTCATAATGGTTACACCATTCTGGTGTAGAAAACTGTATTATTATAGTTTTATTATACTCAGTAGTATAACACTGTGTTAGATTGCAATGTTGTGTCTTTCTTCAAAATGGTAATAGTAACACATTTAGCATTGGGGAAAATATCTTTGTGTGTGTGTGTGTGTGTGTGTGTGTGTGTGTGTGTGTGTGTGTGTGTGTGTGTGTGTGTGTGTGTGTTGTCATGATGAGGCTGGAGCCTGAGTTTGCACCTTTTGCAGGAATGGTTAGTGTGAGACGACAACGGCACGCGGCACCCTCTAGATATGAATATATGAAGAAAACAGGAAGGCGAGAGCACAGATTGTAAAGAGCATTGCGCAAAAGAAAGAAAGAGCTAATACGTAACAGTCAGAAACAGAAGGAACAACGCAATTTGCTAAAGTGCAATAACAAAAAATAAACCACAGAGCAACAGAGGGGACTGAAACCTTGCATTAGATGATAAGTAAGCGAGAAATAAATGCAGGTGTGGCTATTGTGGTCGAGGGGCGCTATGGAAGCGAGGTTGACATTATACTCTCTAAATGCAGATAGAAAGTCGAGATAGATTGAATGCAACTCCAGCCTGCTGTCATCTGATTGTTTAAGATTGCGAAATTATAAGATTGAAGGGTTAACATGTTTTAACCCATAGTATTATTATTACAAGTCATATAAAATTATGTAATCTGTTTAAACTTTGCTTATTATTTTCCATTCTGTAGGGGCTGGCTGGGCAATTGTGTCAATATATCACAGGCCAGGGCCTATCCTCAACTCAGCAAAATCCTTGCGCAAGAATAACAAATAGGGAGTATTGTTGGAAAATTCCATTGTATTACCATTGTATTGTTTATAACACTGCTGTATGTATCAAGATATCAGAGGAAATCATACTCAGCCACAATCCATATAATCAGCACAAAGTAAAAGCACATTGTTATATTAGCACAAAACTGCAAGAGCATGTTGTTATATTAAGCCACTCATAAATCACCATGTATCTGTACTCATGTCTGTCTATTTTTAAAAGAGCTGAATAAACCACTCACACTCATAGAGCACACATGCATCTGTATAAACATATTTTTATTTTTATCACAAAGCTTGCTGAAACCACAATGTTTTAACATTGTTTGGAATTAAGGGTCAAGAAGGGGAGTTTGGGGACTTTCCAAGAGATAAACCACTATAATTTCAATATAAAAAATAAAATATAAAGTACGAGTGGAAGAGCACTGAAAGTAAGTAGAAGGTGACAGGAAGCAGGTGTTTTCTGTCTCCCAGGCTGAGCAACGGGATGTACCAATAACAAAGATGGGACAGATCATGGCGACCCAGACGAAATTGGGAAATATGACTAACAGGACATGGTCCGATCCGATTGTGGGAGGGTTCCAGGTGCAGCTATATCCAGCTAACTCAGGAACCCTGATTTGTGATACAAACCCCTGGTCTTTATATATGCATAAATGCATGCATGTAGGCCTACACACACAGGCATTCTTCCCAAGCTTGTGTGGAAGGAAATTTTGTCTCTGATGGTATATAAGCTTGAAAAGCAATATTAAAGGAAATATTAAAGGTATTATTAATGGAAATGTATCAGTACACATGTATTATGAATGGAAATGTATCAGTACACATGTACATGCATGCTTTGTAGCTTTTGTAAGTGTATAACTGTAACTGTTTGCCCTGTGAGGGAATATACACCTCATAATACCAGTATGTGTGTGTCCTTAAGTAAATGTGCCTGAATGTGGTCAGCCTCCCATGAGAGGAAATCATGGGAAAGGACTGTTCTTTGTGCCAGAATTGCAGCATTCACTGAAGGGTAAACTTGTGACCACCGGTAGGAAAGAGATGACTTACTGGGAATGCATCCAGGGGATAGGAAGAGGGGAGTTGAAGTCTGGGTTACCAGGTGTGAAATGACATGCGGAATACCCAGGTGCATAGTCAGTTCTGCAAAACTGTCGAGGCCAACGAAACAGAGGATGTCTCAAGGTCCATCATGGGTTATGTTGCCACTTTGGCCCAGTCTCATGATTGTGTTTAGAGATCAAGGGTGTCCAGATGATTGGACTCCTGACAACTAACTGTCATGTATGGATTGTTTATGACTGCCACATATTGTGTAGGATGATATAAAAAGGGACATGGTTGTTCTTGTGACTTTGGGAAGAGAGCTGGTAAGCACTCTATCCCCATTCTTTGTTTGACTCGCAAGAATAAATAAAGTCTTAAAGGAATACTCAATAACTTGTTGTGCTGAATTGTTATCTAAAACTCTTTCTGTTGACACTCGGTGGTATTACATAAATTTCCACGACACTTGTCATGTAGAAATAAACATTGGCAGCCTGGTGCCCTGTGGAAGGAAATTTTTTCATTGATGGTTTATAAGCTTGAAAAGCATTATTAAAGGTATTATTAAAGGCATTATTAAAATGTATAACACATGTATTCGCACGTTTTGCAGTTTCTGTAAGTATATATATGTATCAGCTTGCCCTGTGGTGAAACACTTATTTCTTAAGAAAATATGCCTGTCCTTAAGTAAACGTGCCTGTAAGTGGCAAGCTTCCCACGAAGGGAAGCTTGGGAAGTCATGAGAAGTGATTATTCTCTGTCAAGACTGCAGCGTTTGCAAGAGGGTAAACTTGAGACCTCCAGCAGGAGAGTTGCAGCTTCCTGGGGATGAATACAGGGAAAGATCAAGGGAGGGTGAAGTCTGGGTTACCAGGTGTAGAATAACATTAGGAATACCCAGGTGTAAAGTTGGCTTTGCAAAACCGTCGCGGCTGATGAAATAGGGAGGATGTCTCAAGGTCCACCAAGGGTTATGTCACTACTCTGATCTGGTCTCATGTCACCTTTCTTATAAATGATTGTGTTTACAGATCAAGGGTGTCCAGATGGTCAAGCTTCTGACAACTAACGATTGTTTATGGTTGCCGCGTATTGTGTAGAATGGTGTAAAAGGGGAGGTGATTGCTCTGGTGACTTTGGGAAGAGAGTTGGTAAGCACTCTGTTCCCATTCTTTGTTTAACTCGCGAGTATGAATAAAGTCTTAAAGAAGATACTCAATAACTTGTGCTGAATTGTTTTCTAAACTCTTTCTGTTGACACTTGGTGGTAATAATTAAATTTCCACGACAGCCCTTATCCGCAACAGGCCCTATGCTCCCAACTCCCCCTTACAAGTAGTCTACCCTACACACAGTC
Organism: Synaphobranchus kaupii; assembly: GCA_029718625.1. Taxonomy (NCBI): domain Eukaryota; kingdom Metazoa; phylum Chordata; class Actinopteri; order Anguilliformes; family Synaphobranchidae; genus Synaphobranchus; species Synaphobranchus kaupii. The sequence goes on from CM056376.1 coordinate 126,994,775, forward strand.
CAGTGGTCACATGTCGCTTTTCTCTTTAAAGAGCATCATTAAATGTTGACGGATTGAACAATGTCGATAAAACGTGTTTGTGACCATGCGCGGAAACACAATGATTAATTAAAATAATGCTGTGAAATGTGTTGCCAATGTTTGTAGCCGTGTTTTTATTATTGAACGACTGACCGAATGCCATGAAATATATTCCGGGTAAGAAGAAAGCCTCAAGGGAGCGCGCCCCCTCGGACAAAAAAAACATGTACATCCCTCGGTATCAACGTCAGTACTGGAGCGAGGCAGCATCAGCAGCAGCAGCAACAGCATCATCTCCATGCATCAACGACCGAATCCCATTACATCACTTTACCTCGATCTGATTGGCTGCAGGGAACGGTTTTATAAACCAGTAAGCTCTCGCCATACATTCTTGTGGTTGTTTTGGGAAAAAAATCTCTTCATCTTTTATTCCACCATTAACTATATAACTCATATTTTCGGCTGACATTGATTCCACAATGGCAGAGAGCGAGCCAGGGACTCCCAGCACTCCGATAGAGTTTGAAAGCAAATACTTCGAATACAACGGCGTGAGGCTGCCTCCCTTCTGTCGAGGGAAGATGGAGGAAATTTCCAACTTCTCGCTAAGGAGTAGTGACATATGGATAGTCACCTATCCTAAATCAGGTAAAGGATCTCACTTCACGCTGTCAATTTATAATCGGAACAATGCGATAAACTGGGAAATGGCGTCCGCATGGGACTGAGGTAGGATATTATTGCGAAAAAGGCACTATTGCGAAAAGAACCATAGGCTACGTATGCATGAGTGTCTGACGAGGAAAAATATTTAATGTTCTTCGTCTTTCTTCATTTGAGTAGGCTAGACTAATAGACTACAGTTTGGTTCAGTAACCGCAGCGGGTTCTTCAAATACATGTCGGCTTTTGCATACTCATAATAATATCGGCATTTCGTTGCAATTATTAGATAGGCTATTAATGCAATTAACTCTCATATTATCTTCGGGGTCAATTGTTTGACGTCTCTTAAAACCAGTTAATCTTATTATTTCATCTTGATACTATATGACTTTTCCTAATTTGTTGGGATTAAATAGTAAACATGCAATAAACGTAATGCTACGTTTTCCCGTACCAACTTTGTATACAAATGTGTTGTGTGGGGCCATTTGTGGGGTAGCTGCATTGGTAAAATGTAAGAAAATACACAACCTTTTTTATTTTTTATATTTTTCTGGTGGCACTTTCCCATACAGGTTTTAAACTTCACAAACCTTCACTTACCCCAGGCTTTAAAATTAAATGTTTCATCATAGATTTTTTATATTTAGGGATAAAAGGCTATAGTCAATTGGGAGACACAAAAAAAGGTGACACAGAAAATGTAAAAATGTTTCTATTACAATTGTGTCAGTTTAAACTTTTGGGGTCAATTTGAGTCATAAAATGTCACCATAATGTGAGGGTCAACAAAACTCATCGCGTTCAAAGAGACTAATGCATGTGTAACAAAATACCTGCATGTGGCCTATATGTAACTGCAGTTTATGAAGCGCATTTCTTGCAGGCCATTTACAACACTGTTCGCTCATAATAATGAAGATTGTGAAGCGAGCGGTTCCCTGTTCCCGGTGCTTCGTAATTTCCTTATTGAATTAGTTGCTTCTCAGTGAACATATTGAATTCACTGGCTCCTCAGTCAATATGATGTAGCCCAGGCCAGCTGAGTGAATGATTTAATAAAGTGTGCTGGTGCCCTGTGCTGCTGATACAGACTGAGCCTGACCCGGAGGGAGGTGAATACTGAATACGACGCCCGGCGGAGGAAAGAAAATGGAAGGTTTCTCAGGGCCGAATTTGTACTTTGACTTTGTACAATTAACAGCGCAATTATGTTTATAATGCTGTTTGAATCATTACTATTTTCAGCTGACAACATGGTACTGGTTTGAGACAGGAACCTCCTACTGAATTGAAGTAGAATTTTGCACATTTTGCAGAGATCGATCTCGATCTGTAGACTGTAGGAGCTGACTGGGGCGGTTTAATTTATGGCTTTTCTAGTTTCATGCACACATAATTTTTAAATTCACATTTCCTCACAGTATTTCATCCATGGTGTGATCAACACTCCCAATTACACCAGATTTAGGCTCACACAGCAATATTATCAGTGTTAAATAAACTCTTACAGAGTTTATAGGAGTCCAGTAGGGGCCTTATGCTCTGTGGTAGAGTTAAGTACTCTATGAGAGGTGATTTCACTGTGTAGTTGGTCAGAAACAGGTTTTAAAGGGTTGCTTTTAACCTCTGTAAGCTTCCTTTTATGGACAAAACAGCACAGGACTAATCAGTGAAATTGGCTTATCATGCTTTTCCACCTTACAACAGAGTTACAGTAAAGTGTTCGAGGAGTGGTTGCATGCTGAGATTTTGTCCAATCAAAAATGGGCAAAGCTACAATTTGTTACCTCAGAACGCACTGGTTTGAACCAATCATTGTCTGTTGATGTGGAGAGCTAGGCTTTTTTGATTTGTTCAAACAAGTCAGTGCTTGACAGTTCATTGTGGTCGAGCCATTATGGGGTTGAGGAAAGCTCACTATTCCATCATAAACATCGGTTATAACTTCCGGCAAATTTAAGTGTTTCTCCTCATCCACTTAGATGTTACTGTCACCCAATCGTGGCTGCATTTGGGTATCTTGGGAAACAAATGTGTGAATGCTTTAGAGAAAGCAGGGACTCTAACTGCAATTCCAGTATTTTGATAGTAATTCCCAGCCCAGTTGTAACCCTAGAGCAAACATTTTACTGCCAAGTGGCCAACTTTATAACTCCTCTAAAGGATAACTAATTTATACAGTATTATATTGTAGTATAATGGTTAAGGAACTGGCCTTGTAACTGAAAGGTTGCAGGTACAATTCCCAGGTAGGACACTGCCGTTGTACCCTTCAGCAAGGTACTTAACCTGAATCACTTCAGTATATATCCAGCTGTATAAATGGATAATATGTAAAAAAATTAAATAAAATGTGTAATGTAATGTATTACAGTGATCTGCAGAAAAATGGTAGCGTAGTATACTGGTTACAGGACTGGCTTGTAACTTGTAGCCAGTTACTTAACCGGACTTTCTTCAGTAAGTATCCAGCTGTATAAATGGATTGTATGTAAAAAAATAAAAAATAATAATAAAGCTGTGAAATGGGAAAGGGTTTGCTAAATGGCTGAATTTTTATTCATTAATATTTCTTATTAAGAGCGGCACGGTGGTGCAGCGGTTAGCACTGTCGCCTCACAGCAAGAAGGAACCGAGTTCGAATCCCGGCTGGGGGCCCTTCTGTGTGGAGTTTGCATATTCTCCCCGTGTCTGCGTGGGTTTCCTCTGGGTACTCCGGTTTCCTCCCACAGTCCAAAGACATGCAGGTTAGGCTAGTTGGAGACTCTAAATTGCTCACTGGTATGAGTGTGTGAGTGAATGGTGTGTGTGCCCTGTGATGGATTGGCGGCCTGTCCAGGGTGTATTCCTGCCTCTCGCCCAATGCATGCTGGGATAGGCTCCAGCACCCCCCGCAAACCTGACCAGGAATAAGCGGGTTAGATAATGGATGGATGGATTTCTTATTAAACATTACAGCTTGAATGTTATGAAACAAATTGCTTGACTCTACCGATCCACTAGCACTATATAAGGACAGAGCCACTTGTCTGCACAGTGAAACCTACAGAGGCTGTTCCCGATCCACTAGCACTATATAAGGACAGAGCCACTTGTCTGCACAGTGAAACCTACAGAGGCTGTTCCTCCTGTACCAGAAGGCTTTCTTTCCCTCTCCTTGCTAAGATCCTGGGAGATGGTTACCGTGGTTCCCGTTGCTGTTCAATACAGAGATTAAACACACAGCAGGCCGCATGCCCGTGCCAGCTGGTAGCTGTGCTCTGATTGGTGCTCAGCTGCACATACCTTCTGTTGCTGTTTTTCAATTGGACAAACATCGACCTGAAACAGTGGGTAGGAAGGAGGTGCTAAAATGTACACGTGTGAAGTACGTAATCAGCATGTTCAGAATGTGAAGAATTGAAGCTGGGCTGTTTTAAACATGGGCTTCTGTGCATTAAGGCAGGGAGGGCTGGTGTATAAGCAGGCTTGTTCCACTAATTACCCCTGACTCATTCAGCCAATTAGCTTTCCACTCACATCGGTCCTACACTCACACCGGAGGCCTGTATCACAAAGCAGGCTAAGTGGGTTAGCTGGATAACTGTGTGGAGTAATACCCAGAAACCCCCTGAATAAGGAATGTATTATGAAGCAAAAAACACTTTTCTGGATTTTACTCTTTACTCAGCACAGTTATCCAGCAAATCAACTTAGCCTGCTTCATGATACAGTCCTCTGGGGGGCATTCCACAAAACACGATTATCAAGTTATCCAGATAACTGAGAACGATAAGGCGGCATCATCACATTAGTGATATTTCAGTCAATGAAAATGTACTAGACTCTGTTTTAGGTGAGTGATTTAGTCATATATATTGTTAGCTGCTGATATTGAAGAAAGTCTCTTAGGTTATTTTATGGTATTATTTTAGAGCTATCTGGCTAACTTGGTTATCCTGCTGTACCCCACTGTCATTATTGATTATTGAAAAAAATCAACATGGAAAATCCTGTGATTGGCTGGGAGCTGCACTGAGTTACTGATTAACATGCAGTGTGTTTCCAGCGTGTCCCTACTAAGCCACATCCAGTTACCTCCCTAATCAGTGTTTTCCCCTCCATAACACTGTACTGCCTGACTGACCATTATTCTGCACACACCCACCTCTCCCACTCCCTCCCTCCCACGCTCCATCTCTCTCTCCTTCCCCCCCCCCTCCTCTCTTTCCCTCCCTCCCAGGCACCAGTTTGTTGCAGGAGGTGGTGTATCTGGTGAGCCAGGGGGCAGACCTGGATGACATCGGGCTGATGAACATTGACGAGCAGCTGCCAGTTCTGGAGTACCCTCAGCCGGGGCTGGACATCATACAGGTACCATCCTGCATGCTCTGTGTTCTCATTGGCTAGTGATCACATCAATCAGAACCTTCCACTCAACCCCTGTAACCAATAAAGAGCCAGACATGCCATAGTTCAGCTGCAGACTAGCCTCCTGGAATACCAGGCCATGGACACCCATGGCCATGAAAGGTTATCCCACTCCCAATAAATGGGGTTGTAAGACAGTCCCATGCTTTAGGCACGGGACTGTCTTGCGACCCCATTTATTCACCAGAAAGCTTGATGTCCCATGTCCTGTTGTAGACTATTGTCTTTCCAGCTGCTGTTTACAACCTGTGATCTAGGCTCCATTCACCACAAAGCTTTGATGTCCCATGTCCTAATTGCTATGGTTCTGTTGTATTGTCTGTCCAGCTGGTATTTACGGCCTGTGGTATTTATGACTCCACCAGTATGTGGTAGTGGAATTAAGTCTGGAGTGAAGAGACAAAGATGCAATGTGGTGGTCAGAGCAGTCAAAATGGCACCGTGCAAAAGCAAAAAGCAGCCCGTCCTAGGTCAGCGTTTGTCTCAGAGACCTGGAGTACAAACCAGGGCCCCGTTTCCCAAAAGGATCTTAGAGTAAAGATCATCTTGGGCTATTTTGTTTTTATATTACTTTCATTGTTTGTTTGTTTTTCGACATGTTTTTTGTCTTTCTCCCGCTATTTATTATCTTTTTTAAGTAATGTCAGTAAATTTTAATAATTTTAATAATAGAATTAATAAAGCACAAACACAAAGCACTGTAAGATTATCTTAACTCTAAGATGCTTTTGGGAAATGGGGCCCTGGCTTGTAAGTGTGTGTGATACTTTCCAGTGTACCAATTTAAAAGTGAAGATGAATAAAACGGTCGTCTGCCCAGCACTTTGTAGATAAAAATATACCAGTGCTGGTCATGTCTCATAGATACAGAGGGCCAGCCAAACTTTTTATAAAGAAGAGAGTGATGTGCACTATATTTGTCACCTGTAATGAATCTTAGAGCAGAGTGGTATATAGCATCTAGAGGTTTAAGGGTGGTAGTGGCTGTGTGCTTATAAATGACATTCCCATAGTCTAAAACAGACAGAAAGACTGCCTCAATTACATTCTTTCTGAAAAATATGGGAAAGGATGTTTTGTTTCTGTTAGCCCAAGTTTAACCTCAACTTCCTGTCGAGATTGTCCACGTAAATTTTAAAAGTGAGTTTATCGTCTGTCCAAAGTGAAAGACCGCCGTCTGCCATTTCCTGATCTTACAGGAGCTGACGTCCCCTCGCCTGATAAAGAGTCACCTGCCTTACCGCTTCCTCCCTACCGCCATGCACAACGGGGAGGGCAAGGTGAGCTGGCATGCACGGGGTTAATGAGGCCACACCCACTGTGTGCTCCACATGTGATCTTTATGATGGCTTATGTGTGATTCACAGGTGATCTGTATGACATCCTATGTGTTCCATATTGTAATCTATATGATAGCCTATGTGTTCCACAGGTGATGTATATGATAGACTATGTGATCCACAGGTGATCTATATGACATCCTGTGTGTTCTACATGTTATCTACATGATGGCCTGTGTGTTCCACAGGTGATCTACATGATAGCCTATGTGTTCCACAGGTGATCTACATGATAGCCTATGTGTTCCACAGGTGTTCTACATGATAGCCTATGTGTTCCACAGGTGATCTACATGGCGAGGAACCCCAAGGACCTGGCGGTGTCATACTACCAGTTCCACCGCTCGCTTCGAACCATGAGCTACAGGAGCACCTTCCAGGACTTCTGCCGCAGGTTCATGAACGACAAACGTGAGTCCGCTAGCCCCTCCCCTCACCTGGGCTCACCTGGCTAGACCAGACTGCAGTCTCACCTGGCCACACTGTAATCTCTCTCACTCAGTGTTGTCTTGTGTGTGCGCAGTAAACGGCATTACTGTGGAACTAAAACGCTTCACACAGGTGTTGCACTTCACAGGGGATCTTGGCAGAGTGACTGTGGAGTAATTGTTGAGTATAGGCAGGGATGGGTACTACAGAGAAGGCTGAACTCACCGGCCTCTGCGTGATCTTCCCGGCAGTGGGATATGGCTCCTGGTTCGAGCACGTTCAGGAATTCTGGGAGCATCGCATGGACTCCAATGTTCTCTTCCTGAAATACGAAGACATGTATAAGGTACTGAAGCAAACGCAACTCCGGCTGTTAAAACCTCACCTCCTGCTTTTGTGTGCGTGCATACGTGTGTGCGTGCATACGTGTGTGTGTGCGTGCATACATGTGTGTGTGGCTTTTTTAATGATTAGGGAACTGGGCTTGTAACTAGAAGGTTGCAGGTTCAATTCCCAGGTAAGATGCTGCCGTTGTACCCTGGAACAAGTTACTTAACCTGCATCGTTCCAGTATATATCCAGCTGTATGAATTGATACTATGAAAGCTGTATAAAAGCTGTATAAGTCACTCTGGATAATAGCGGCTGCTAAATGCCTGAAATGTAATGCATGTGCGTGTGCGTGCGTGTGCGTGTGCGTGTGCGTGTGTGTGCGTGTGCGTGCGCGTGTGCGTGTGTCCTCCTACCCCCCACAGGACCTGGACACGCTGGTGGGACAGTTGTCACGCTTTCTGGGCACGGCCTGTGATAAGGTGCAGCAGGAGACCCTGGTGGAGAGCTGTCACCAGCTGATCGAGCAGTGCTGCGGCTCCGACGCACTGTCCGCCTGCAGGGGTACGAACTCATGTCAGTTCAGTGAAGGGTCGTAGCACTCTTATGAACTTTGTTCAAGAATCAACCTTGCTATGTCCCTCTGCCTCGACCTTGTGGTGAATAAGCATACTTACAGCTGGCAAGGAGAATTAAAGGTCAGAGTTGTACAAGGACCAAAAAAAGGCACAATTTCAATTTTATTTATTTCAATGTTATTTGTTTCAATGGTTTTGTTTCATTGTTTTTACAGTGTTTGTCATGTGTATTTTAAAGTTTAAATGTTGTTCACTTCTGTATATTTTGAGTTTAATCGTTCTTTATGGTTTTAGTATGGTTTTTGTTATTTTTCTTTGTCCCCATTTTTGTATTTAGTGCATGGAATCATGACATGAATCAACACTGGCACTGGTGCAAGTGAGCACTCTCAGTAGGAACTTTAATGCAGATCCCCTAGTCTCTCAGGAAGGTGAGTAGAGCATTACTGAATTTCAGGAAAGGGTCAGAGAAAACTCAATCCACAGCTAGCGAATGAGAACAGAGTATTAAAGCTGTTTCACTGGCTTTGGTCTAAAGGATCATTTTACAACTTTTGTGCTGTTCTCATACTACACTTCTGCTCTTTTGTGCTGTTCTCATACTACACTTCTGCTCTTTTGTGCTGTTCTCTTACTACAATTCTGCTCTTTTGTGCTGTTCTCATACTACACTTCTGCTCTTTTGTGCTGTTCTCATACTACACTTCTACTCTTTTGTGCTGTTCTCATACTACACTTCTGCTCTTTTGTGCTGTTCTCATACTACACTTCTGCTCTTTTGTGCTGTTCTCATACTACACTTCTGCTCTTTTGTGCTGTTCTCATACTACACTTCTGCTCTTTTGTGCTGTTCTCATACTACACTTCTGCTCTTTTGTGCTGTTCTCATACTACACTTCTGCTCTTTTGTGCTGTTCTCATACTACACTTCTGCTCTTTTGTGCTGTTCTCATACTACATTTCTGCTCTTTTGTGCTGTTCTCATACTACACTTCTGCTCTTTTGTGCTGTTCTCATACTACACTTCTGCTCTTTTGTGCTGTTCTCATACTACACTTCTGCTCTTTTGTGCTGTTCTCATACTACATTTCTGTTCTTTTGTGCTGTTCTCATACTACACTTCTGCTCTTTTTCGTCCCCCTTACCCAGGGCGTGTAGGACTGTGGAAAGACATCTTCACTGTCTCCATGAACGACAAGTTTGACGCAGTGTACCAGCAAAAAATGGGGAAGTCTGATCTCAGCTTTGACTTTGGCCTTTAAAGATTCTGGCCCCAATCCTGCAGACTCCCCCCCCCCAGCCCACAGACTCCTCCTCTACCCCACAGACTCCTCCCCTAGCCCACAGACTCCTCCCCTAGCCCACAGACTCCTCCCCTAGCCCACAGACTCCTCCCCCAGCCCACAGACTCCTCCCCTAGCCCACAGACTCCTCCCCCAGCCCACAGACTCCTCCCCTAGCCCACAGACTCTTCCTCTACCCCACAGACTCCTCCCCCCAGCCCACAGACCCCTCCCCTAGCCCACAGACTCCTCCCCCAGCACACAGACTCTACCCCCATGCTCACCGACTCCTCCCCCAGCCTCCTCCCCCAGCCCCCAGGCTCCTCCCCCTGTCCCACAGACTCCTCCTCTACCCACAGACTCCTCCCCTAGCCCACAGACTCCTCCCCTAGCCCACAGACTCCTCCCCTAGCCCACAAACTCCTCCCCCAGCCCACAGACTCCTCCCCTAGCCCACAAACTCCTCCCCCAGCCCACAGACTCCTCCCCTAGCCCACAGACTCCTCCTCTACCCCACAGACTCCTCCCCCCAGCCCACAGACCCCTCCCCTAGCCCACAGACTCCTCCCCCAGCACACCGACTCCTCCCCCAGCCCCCAGGCTCCTCCCCCTGTCCCACAGACTCCTCCTCTACCCACAGACTCCTCCCCCAGCACCACAGACTCCTCCCCAAGCCTGCAGACTCTACCCCCAGACCTCTCCCCCAGCCCCACAGATTCCTCCTCTACCCCCCACAGACTCCTCCCCCAGCACCACAGACTCCTCTCCAACCCTGCAGACTGCACCCCCAACCCCACATATTTCAACCCTAGACCCGCAGAGTCATCCCCGAGCCCCACAGACTCCTCCCTATCCCTGTAGACTCCATCCCCAACTCCTCCCAATGGGAGTCACTCCCATCCCTGGTTCCTTTCCTACACCACAGATTTAAAGAAAACACCAGATGCCCAGCTCTGTATTCCAAAAATTGGTAACATTGAAAATCCTGCCATGCAACCTCCCATTGAAGCTGCCAATTTTAGGCGTCTTTTAAAAATTAATTAAGAGGTGTGACCAAGTACAATATTATGACAGTGGGTGTGCTGTATTGCAATGCAGCACCAGAACCTCCTGTAGTTAAAGAGCAGAGAGGCTGGAAGGAACGCAGAAGCTTAGGATCTGGTGAGTTTATACAATCTGTGCCTATACAATGTTAAATAGCTTCAACCAGAGTGACACAGATCTCTCTGGATGATGGATACTGCTCTTATTGCTTGATAAATTACCCCCTATCTTCCTTACTATTATTTATGATATGTATGTACAGTGTGTACATTACAGTCTCTTGTGTAACGCCACCTCCCATGAATGAACATTTGGGTTTAATGTTCCATGTGATGTACAGATCTAGCACACACAGATTCTCTTAATGTTGCAGCAACATCAGATAAACCTTATAAGAACATTATGTGCAGGCTGAGGATAAACTGCTCGGGGTGGTCAGTTCTGTACAAGAAGGTCTGGCCTGCGTTTACCCACCACAGACCTGCTACTGACCACAAACAGTCATCGCTACAGACAGCTTTACATGGCCCTGTATCACCTGTTCTCAGGTATGCTCACCTGTTCCTACTAACTAATGGGAGCATTCACATTCAACGAAGCGTAGTTGGAGTTTTAATAAGCGTTTTCAGCCAGCATTCCTATATTAACCCAACCCTTGTTTTGCCAGTCCTGGTGCTGTGGAAAAACAATACACCAGACTCTTCCGGTGCAGTGAGAAAATAAAAGAAGTCTTCAGTGAGTCACTGGGAGCCACGCCATCAACAAGACAGACGCGTGCAACTCAGCATATCTGTCGGTTACAAAAGCCTTTATAGGCACCTTGCCACCATTCAACTTCCCCTTTTGACATTGAGTTTTGGTGTTTACGCGGCAACTTGTCTTTCTTAAAAAGTGTCATTGGTAGATTAAAGGCATGCACTTGAGCCGATTTATACTTCCCGCAAACGGGAACATTGCTGAGATGGGGATACAGGTGTTTCCTGAGTAATTGGTTCCTCCTCGTATGAGACCTATCAGGGTGAAAGGTCTGCGCATGGGAGGCAGCTTAATCTTGCTTAACAGGCTCCAAGCAGGATTCAGTTCCTTAATTTCTAACAGAAGTTTTGTGGCAGCATCTAATTCAAAGGTAAATAGCAGCATCTAGGTTTTAGTAGGTAAAAGGTTCTTGAAGATAGATATCTTACGTTTGAGGCAATTAGTGTCTTATGGAGGTAGCTAGTATCTTAGTAAACATATTTTGTCTACAGAAAAGTATTGTGATAAAACCTTTGCATACACACTGGCGATGTTGAATGCACTGTCTATGCGCGCTTCTTAGACATTGTGGCTCTAGCATTTTACAGACATTCAGTATCACTGCTTCCACTTTACCTTTTGCCTTTTATCGCTGTCTGTGCTTATTGGAGTGTGATGATGCCTTTTTCATGACAAACCCCCCCCCCCCCCCCCCCCCCCACCCTGTCTTTGAATGTGTGACCCCCCCAAGTGTAAGGCCTGCCAAGTGGCTCTCAAAGGCATGCTGAGTGGCATTATACAGAACATACACAGAGTATTCATTTTAGCAAAACTTCAGCTGTGGGTAAAATATAAGTGAATCACTCATACATATATATGTTAATATAAGAGCAAAAGCAAATGTTCTACTGTATATAATTTAAAAGAGGCATTGATATTGAACAGATCTTCACTACGAGTTCTGTCAGAGAACGGCAGGTGTGTATGTTGAATGTATTAAAACACACAAGCCTGCATACACACACACACGCACGCACACACTTGTGCTGACCCTCCAGCTGTGGCCTAAGAAGACAAAGTCATGTGACCTGCTGCAGACCTGTATTTTTGTACACTTTGGGTGTGATCAGGTCAGGATGTACTCATTTGTCTAGCTACAGAAGAATAAAATGGCCTATGTATAGTAGCGGTTTACTCCAGTGCTGGTTCTTCTCTATCTCAGATATGCATGGGCACTCTTCAGGTGTAGATGTGTTATAAAAATATAACATTAAATAAATTACTAGGCTGATTAAATTATTCAAATTGGTGTAAAATTCTTGTTGTAAAATTCTCAACGTGCACCCCTGCTATCTCCTCTTCTACAAGAACACTGTTGTTTAAGTCGTATTTTTATATTGTCCTTGGTTAATTAAACAGATTGTTTGCTGGTTTGCTAATAAACATGTTTCCTCAGCTCTGGCGTCCAGGGATTTGTGTGGTTCAGAGAAAGAAAATGATTGGGTTATACAGGTCTCTGTTCTCATTATACCTACCCTCTCAATGAACATCACATACCAGAGAGAACCAGTCAGCATGTTACTGCAGGCTTACTTCGTAAGTACTTAGTGCCATTGACAATACAGCTGATAATAAGAATAAGAAAAATACTAATAATACAACATAAAACAATATATCAAAATATAGATGACAAATTCATATCACAGATTCCTGTATCAATACTTAGACTGAGAATACAGTGTTAGGGACATTTCCAGATCAAGCCTGGTCTATGATATTGTGATAAACCTCAATTTCTTCTATAGCGGAATGTAGGAATAGGCACTGGATTGCCAATACTACAGAAGATTCAAGGCTGCCACCACCTTTTCACTGGTTAGGCCCAATGTCCGAGCCTAGAATAATTCACCTCAAACCACAAGTAGGAAAGAAATGAATCAATATTTTATGGTTCTAATAATAAAAAATTAATAACAGAGTAACACACTACAATTGGTTCACTGACAGGGTTAAGCCAGTCGAGATTTAAAGAGAGTTCTAGCCTCACAGCAATGGTGAATTCCCTCTCACACCAAATCTCACTAAGTGCATGTAATAAGACTTCCAAAGGCAGAAGAGTGCGCCCCACTACAAACCCAAACACCCACATAGACCTTAGCCACTGTGTTGCCCTACCTGCCCCGGTCCAGAAAATAGACGGCTTTCTCCTCAAAACAACATAAACCAGAGTAAAAAACACAAACCTAAACGTTAAACAGTATACAAAACATATATTTCTTGTTAAAAAGGAATTGTACTTCCCTGCACTCTGGTCCACTAGACCCCGGCTGCCAAGGGGTCCACGGTTCGGACTCCTCCCTCACAACAGGCAGGTCTGGGTGCGCTAGCATTGAAAAGGATGCAGGTAGGCCTGTGAGTCATGCGGTGAAGACAGTGACGCCGAGCACAGCAGGACACCCCAGCTCACAGGCAGGAAACACAGAACTCAGCACACAATCAAATAGTAGAATTAACTGCCCATCTACACACACATTATCTGTCTTCATCTCTGGACCCGGTGTATTGCCTTTGAGAGACCAATAGCTCTCCCCCAGGGATCCAAGAAATGCATGCCTGATACCACGGACGTCATCAGTTTCAGGGTCCCCCAGTCTAGGCTTAACTGGGAAAAGCTCTTTGTCTCCCTGTCCATCAAAGCCCTAAACACCACAAGCCAGGGCCATGTTACTTCTTATGAATGTATTCATGTACTGTATGTTTGTATTCATAATTTGTTTGTATTTTTAATTGTATTTACATGCGTATTTTATACAGTAGGCACTGTTGGGTCCAAGGCAAATTTCATTCGTAACAATAAAGTCTATCGTATCTTATCTTTTTTAATAGGTCTCTCTCCAGAGTCTCAGCCTCGAAACAGGTGCACGAAATTCTCAATTAAGATCACCTGCTTATAGGCCCAGTTGTGGATGCAAATCCACTACAATATTATCGCGATTTGTGTTCGTTTAAAAAACATTATTAGGATTCATACAGTTTTAATTGAGAGAGTAACGAAGAATGTTTGCCTCAGAAAGGAGAGGTTGGAGGAAAGTCTGTCGTAAATCAGTGTGGAAACTTTCAGCCAATCACAGACAATACCGGGCGGAGTCAGCAATGGTAGAAGGTGGCGAGGCCGTTTCTGTGGCAACCACGGAGCGTCTCGCTGGTTGCGAAGAGAACAGCAGGCGCGTGGAAATCATAGAGACGTCCGTGGAACAGATCAGACGAGAAATTATTAATAAATTCCTGCGGTATTATAGAAGGGGACAGGGTAAGTATTGTAACCAAATATTTCCGCAACACCCCCTAAATGTCTTGTAAGAAAGGCACTGCGTAATATTCGAAGCATGATTATTTTATAATTGTCACACAAACTAAGCCACCAAGCTAGCGTTTAATTGAAATATTGTAACATTGCCATTTCAACAAAACAAGAAATGAGCGTACATGTTTTTTTTGCTTGACAGCAGATTAACTACGTTTGATTTTTACTTAAAAATGAAAAGCAAACCATTTGTAATCACAGAAGATTAGTAACAACAAATGTGGATGGATCAGAAAGGCGACTGTTGCACACACAGGCGTTTTAATTCTTAATCAGCTTGGCAAAATGACTGCTTAAAGGTTTTGTTGTCATTACATCAAAACAACGCTAAAAATGTATAATCTAAATGAAAAACAAGAAAAAGCTGCTTTTGATTTAAAAAAATTTAATTACTAAATCTGTAATTGCACGACTAACCTAAAGGCAGATTCAAAGTTTTATTATTATTATTATTATTCAAAGTGTTAATTTGTACAAAACAAAATGGTCTTCGTCACCGTTTCAGTTAATATCGGTTTTACGTTGGCAAGTTCATTAATGGAATGTAGTTACGCGCAGTTCTGCCCTTCAATAAAACTCTTATTGTGAACCACAACTTGAACATCTAGCGTTAAAGTGGTAACTTGGCAAACAGGCAGAGCCAGGCGAGAGGGCTGTAACCCGCTCTGTTTTTCTTGCTCTAGTGACCAACTGTAAATTCATTTATATTTATTTCTCAAACATAAACACCAATGGCAGTCCGATACGATACAGCAATTTAAAACGGCATACGTCAAATATTAAACATTATTTCGCCGATAACGAAATCACTAGTAATGCTAAACATAGTCACCGGGTTTGCAACAATCTTGCTGGTAAGCTATTGCCTTTCACTATCGCACCATCTCACAATAGATACGTGTCTAGAAAGTGTTTTATCAGAACGCCACAGAATATCTTCTGCTCTTATATTTCACAGAACATCATAATGTTCTCATAATGTTCTGGTGACATTTTTTAATGCGTGTAGCAGAAGGAGTGAAGGTGATTACAGGAGCAGAAGCTGTACCTGTTACCCCTGCACATTTCCTTTAGCAGAGATGGCTGCTGTTGTTCCTCCAAACCTGAGTCCTCAGTGCCGGGCGATGGGAGTTACCCCAAGACCCCAGAGCTGTCCAAAACACCAGGGAACCCAGAGAGCGCACAGCTCTTCAAAACCCCAGGGCCCCCCTCGCACCGCTGAAGCTGGGGACCCTGGTAGAGACTCAAGGCCAGACAGCTGCCAGTCAGAATCCAGTAAGTCATGAACCAGGAAATAAAGACTGTCTACAAGACCAAGATCCCATTAACACACACACAGATATATATATATATAGTACAGTGGTTCCCAACCCTGGTCCTGGAGTACCCCTGTGTATGCTGGTTTTCGTTCCAACCACAATTGCAATACCAGAATTTTAACAAGCTGTTATTTTTTCTTAATTAGGTGTTTTTATTGTATAGAGAGAACACTTTAAAGTTTAAACTCTTTACTCTCTTAAGCCACGTTATGTTAGCAATAGCTATGCATGCCATGAAGAAAAAAAACCCCATGTTCATTATGCTCATTGTGTTATATTGCAAACAATTACAAAGAAGAGGAACTCAGGTGATTAGGCTCCTAATTAGGTAATTGAACGCAAGTTTAAGTTCCTTCATAATATTTTCCTTAAAACAATGCAGGTTTGGCTCGTTATCATTTGCTTTGTCTTTGAATTCTTCATTATTTACCAAACGGTTAGTTTTATTGGCCATGTGTCCACAATTTCACCAATTATGAGCCTATTGATTCACCTCAGTCTTTAATTTGATCAGTTACATTTTTTACCTCCTCTTAATTGTTTACAATACAACACAATGTGAATCTTGGACTTTTAGTCTTCATGGCATGCATAGCTATTACTAACATAATGTGGCTTAAGAACGTAAATAATAATCCCTCTAAACATTAAAAACACCTAATTAAGAAAAATTAACAGCTTGTTAAAATTCTGGTATTGCAATTGTGGTTGGAACGAAAACCAGCATACACAGGGGTACTCCAGGACCAGGGTTGGGAACCACTGATATAGTATATACACACACATACATACAGTATGTACACACACATGCATGCGCACATGCACACGCATGCGCACGTAAGCCCACATGCGCACACACGCAAACACAGTAATCTTACTGTAATAGTGTCAAATGGGTTAAAGTGTAAAATAATAATGGGACCCAGAAATTGACCCAGCTCTGCTCTCTCCTAGGATACTCAGTCAGGTCTGTCCCAAACGAGGCACTTTCGGGGGTGCAGGTGGATCAGGCCATCTCACGTGGGGTCAAGGAGAAGCAAGGTGTCCTGAGGGCAGCGTTTCAGGCCCTGGACACCGAGGGGAACTTTACCGTCACTAAAGGAGAGTTTCGCGGTGTCATCGAAAGCTTCATCCTCCCGCTAACGCAGCCACAGTTTACAGCCCTGCTGGCCAAGGTGAGAGTACTCTGCCCTGGTGGATTCACCAGTACTCATCCCACAGGTCTACCTGCACCACCATCCTATAGGGCTACCTGCACCACCATCCCACAGGCCTACCTGCACCACCATCCTATAAGGCTACCTGCACCACCATCCCACAGGCCTACCTGCACCTCCATCCTATAGGGCTACCTGCACCACCATCCCACAGGCCTACCTGCACCACCATTCTATAGGTCTACCTGCACCACCATCCCACAAGCCTACCTGCACCACCATCCTGTAGGTCTACCTGCACCACCATTACATTACATTACATTACAGGCATTTAGCAGACGCTCTTATCCAGAGCGACTTACACAACTGTTTAGCATTTTTTTACATATTATCCATTTTTATACAGCTGGATATATACTGAAGCGATTCAGCTTAGGTACCTTGCTCAAGGGTACAACAGCAGTGTCCTACCTGGGAATCAAACCTGCAACCTTTCGGTTACAAGGCCAGTTCCTTAACCATTATACTACACTGCCGCCATATAGGTCTATAGGTCTACCTGCACCACCATCCCACAGGCCTACCTGCACCACCATCCTATAGGTCTACCTGCACCACCATCCTATAGTCATACCTGCACCACCATCCTATAGGTCTACCTGCACCACCATCCTATAGGCCTACCTGCACCACCATCCTATAGGCCTACCTGCACCACCATCCTATAGGTCTACCTGCACCACCATCCCACAAGCCTACCTGCACCACCATCCTATAGGTCTACCTGCACCACCACCCCACAAGCCTACCTGCACCACCATCCTATAGGTCTACCTGCACCACCATCCCACAGGCCTACCTGCACCACCATCCAACAAGCCTACCTGCACCACCATCCTATAGGTCTACCCACACCACCATCCCACAGGTCTACCTTCACCACCACCATCCCACATGTCTACCTGCACCACCATCATCCCACATGTCTATTCTAACTTAAACTCTCCTGTAGATGCTCTAAATAGGGAGGGATCGCCTGGGGTCCTGTATAACCGCAGATAGCACATTAAACACTCATAACATTTATATTTTACCCCTTGTGTTTGAACACCAAGTGATCCACCTAGCAGGAAGACCAGAGGGATGTCATTCCCCGATTCAACCAGAGAGCGGCAGTAAAAGACAAGTTTACACTTTAGATCAAGCACGTAAAAATGACAGATTCCACAAAATGGATTTATAGGTTTCAATAATATAATTTATGCTCTAAGATGGAAAGGTTGAACCCTTAAGTAATTTTTAAAGTTCATTCATGGTTGGATTACTGAAGGTTTGAGTGAAATGATGCAATTGCAGATGTTCTACAAACCTATTGGCAGAAAAAGAAACTCAAATCTCTGCACCATAAACCAGTCGTGCATTGAAATGAATTGTGTAGCAGCTGAGAATTTACGTAGCATTACACCTATGACATTACTAATGGGTAGTAGCACTTGGCTTGGACCGGAATCTCCGTCAGTACAGATGGTTTGTACCATTGTCTTTTCTTTGTCCCAGACACCACATACATTCACACCGTGACAGACATCGCAGAATGATATCTGAGCTCCTGCCTATCTCCCCTTACATTCTAAAGAGAACACTAGGCTACACAGGGGGTGCGTCCCAATAATCGAAACATGCACCCTCCCTTCCTCCACTACCACCTCCTCTACTCCGTGCCCCGGAAACGGATCTTTGTGTTTTAATCTAATGCTGCTGATTACATCTTAATTAATGTCTCGACGCAAACTGCAATGTCAGGTACATTGTATACTGTACATGCAAATACTTGTACTCCAAACGTTCAGGCAGTTTTGCATACTTCCGGGTAGGAGAGGAGTGGTAGTGGGGGAGTGGAGTAAAGGATTCTCTAATAGATCTGTTCATCAGCACACATCCTGATGCTCTAATAGATCTGTTCATCAGCACACATCCTAATGCTCTAATAGATCTGTTCATCAGCACACATCCTGATGCTCTAATAGATCTGTTCATCAGCACACATCCTGATGCGCTAATAGATCTGTTCATCAGCACACATCCTGATGCGCTAATAGATCTGTTCATCAGCACACATCCTGATGCTCTAATAGATCTGTTCATCAGCACACATCCTGATGCGCTAATAGATCTGTTCATCAGCACACATCCTAATGCTCTAATAGATCTGTTCATCAGCACACATCCTGATGCTCTAATAGATCTGTTCATCAGCACACATCCTGATGCTCTAATAGATCTGTTCATCAGCACACATCCTGATGCTCTAATAGATCTGTTAATCAGCACACATCCTGATGCTCTAATAGATCTGTTCATCAGCACACATCCTGATGCTCTAATAGATCTGTTCATCAGGACAGTGTTTTGTTGCTGTGGCATTGTCACGATGCTGTATGACTGTAATTGTCTGTTCCTTTGTGTTCTCTCTCGCTGCTTCAAGACTGACAGCTCCACTGCGTGCTGTCGGCTCCCCGTTCATCTACACGCACAAAATACACCCTGACTTTGTTGTTTTTTTTTCTTGAGTTGTTGAAAGTTTACTTTTAAAAGACTGCTTCTGCAGCAGCAGCTGTTAATCTGGGAATATCTGACAGATGAGCGTTTAGCAATGAGGCGCGGGATGCCAAACACGTCTCTCCCTCTCTCCACCCACTCTCTCTATGTCTCTCTTTCTCTCTCTTTGTATCTATCCCTCTCTCACTCAGAGCACCACCAGATGCAGAACAGTATCTCCTTTTAATTCTGATCAGTTATTGAACAGGAATAGCAGTCACTTTACATGTAAGAGGACATTTTAAAAACAGTCTTCAGAAACATTGAAAGAGATATATGAATATTGTAATTGTCTGGGCAAAGTACACCTGGACATAAGTAAGCATTTGAAAAAGAGCAGGAACATCCTTGTGTTATAGCCATATCAACTGTGGCACTGATTTTGCACTTAGCAAGTCACTATGGATAAGAGGCTCTGTTAAATGACTAAATGTGAATGTTCTGAAATAAAAATGCATATGCATTGCTACAACACGACCAAGACGTCTTCATTCATAGCAAAAACATGCTAACCGAACAAAGCCACTTCCAAGAGCTGGTTTTGCCTTGGATACCCAAGTATTTGAACACGTTTTCTGAAATATAGTCATATTTGGCAGATCTGAATGTTGGCTATGGGCCTGAGGGTCTGGTTCTGTAGCACAGGTGATTAATCACATGTATGTGGGTCCCTTCACTCAGCATAGCACCTCTTTGCGTTGCACTCACAGATGCTATGATGACCAATCAAATGCTGTTATGCAAGTGCATACATTAGGGAGGGACTAGAGGCCATGACTCATGCATAGCATGCTGGGTATTTTGTAGGCTCCAAGGAGGGAAAATGGGAGTGTGTCCTACACCGAGTTCCTGAGGAGACACTGCAGAACCCCTACTGTGAGGAGCAGGTACTGTACAGGAACCCCACCTGCTCAGGAATATAATTGAATTTCAATTAATTTTTTGAAAAACCTTATAGAACCTTACAGGCATTTTCAATTCATTACTTTAATGTCAATTAATTTTCTGAATTGACCCTGATGTGTGTGTGTGTGTGTGCGCAATTACCACCTACCAATTGCCACCTGCTTGTGCATCTATGGGAACAGTAGGTGCCCCCTAGAGGCTCAAACCTGTAGCCCCCACAGTTTGATTGTGCTGGATATCAACACTGTAGCTCCAATAGGAAGTGACTGTACCAGACTGCGCACACGCTGCACATCTGCCAGAAATTTCAGAGCCAGACAGAAAACTCAACCCCACTGTGAGAACGATCCTCAGTGTGTGTTTGGACATGAAGAAAACCCAAAGCTGGGATGGGTTCGACCCCAAATCTTAACCTGGCACTCCATCTATACCCCTGTCCCAAGGTTTGTCCCACAGAGCCGACAGCAGCCCATGACCCTGAAAGAACTTCAGCACTGCCTCAGAGACAAGGTTTGGCTTTTTCTTTTTTTTTTCTTTATAAAAAACACTCCACATTTTAGAGCAGGCTGTGACTGGATAGTCAGTTTACACAGTAACACAGTGTTTTACAAATATGACTACGTTTGGAATTGTTCAGTCGCAGAAATAAAAACCATTAACTAATGACTGATATGTAAATACAAGCCTCTACATTTTTCAGGGAAATGTGTTTGTCTGGAAGGGAATTAGGACAGTGTGGGAGGTCTTATTCTGATGCATGTGCTTTGCACATGTTCCAGATACTCATTTTTTGGAGCAATTAAATGGAAAATTCACCAAATTAAGTCAGTGTGCATATTAATACCTTGGAGAGTTTATATTTATTAACGTTAGTTGTTTGTGCAATTATTCACGTTCAGAGGGGGCTGAGTAGGCCAATGGTACAGCATGCTGCTCTAATGTACGGACACATCTCTCTGTACCACACACTGCTCTGCCTTACCATGCAAATGCAGTGGCTCTCTGTCTACCCTGCGGACCACAGATATCACAGAAGAACATAGAATCGTGCCTCGTGATATCTATGGTGCGGACAGTTCAGCAGGTGCCTACCCTGTGGACCAATAGATCAGTGTGAGACAGGTGATCGGTCAGACAGGTGATCATTGTGAGACGGTTGATCAGTCAGACAGGCGATGAGTTTGAGACAGGTAAGGCAACCTTGTGTATGAAGCAGCAAGCTCCCAAATTTAAAATGGATGCACTGTGTGAACCCTACACAACCATCATAATTGCACAAGGAAAATTATGGATCCATTATATCCATTATCCACAAAAATCTATTATTATTTAAATCAAAACACTTCCCATAATTGAAGTCATTTGAGTACACGTCTTTGAACACATATTTAACGTTATTTTACAGCACTAGTTGATACATTTCAGGGGGAAATGTGATGGCTTTCGCCAGTCAGCAGCAGAAAGAAGAGTGATGGTGTTTTTTCTCTGGAGATGCGGATAACAGAGCACAGATGTGTGTGCTAATGAGTGATGTACATACATCTGATGAAATATCCCACGCACATGTACACCCCTCATGCTTTTTCACATATCAATATTTCATTAAGAGGGGAGACGTGCATATGTCAACAGAGGCATCAACGGCTAGATCTCAGGCTCTGACTGGAAAGTGTTGTTCTTGTCTTTTTCCCATGAACCCAAGAACACATTGTGCTATTTGTACAAATCATTAGGAACTATTCTACAAAGGGTACTTGTCACAATACTGGAGCTAACTACAATGTGTTTGATATTGTGTATATGCCACCCATCAACACCTTAGAACACTTGGAGGATTAGAAAAGTTTGTTACTAGCCGCCGTGGTGGTGTAGCGGTAAAAGCGCAGACTTTCAGTCTGTGCAGTTGTGCCCCGAGGATCTGGGGTTCGATCCCTGGTCCTGCCAGATCCGAGTATGGACTCGAGGTGGGGGGAGGGACTCGGCAAGAAACGTCATACAGTCGAATTGGGGGGAAAAAAAGGGAAAAATCTGAAAAGAAAAGAAAGAGTATTATCAGTAACGCTTTAGGTTAATATTCATGGTAATACATATCACAATATTGTTAATACTGTTTAGGAGTCTTACTTGGCGAATACCCTACTCTGCTTTAGTTATTTTGAGTAGTGTTGTAGAGAAGCGTTTCTTGGTAGCTTGTTGAGAGGTTTAAGAATCAATGACAGCCCCAGGGCAAATAAACTCACCTGCTGTCTCTTCTTTCCTTTCATCTGACTTCTGTTGTTCCTTCTGGTTGCAAAGTTCTGTAGAGAAGCATCAAATAGACTTTGGAGTTCTCTCCAGGAGCCCAATGTTCTCATCAGCTTCGATCTGTATGCTTTTACCGCGACTCTTGCCCTGATCGATGCCTTTTTGGGATCCGAGCTGTTTTTACCGGAGCTTTTTCCCTGACCGATGTCTTTGGGATCCGTGTGGTCTTACCGCAGATCTCGCCCTGACCGATG